>OY751551.1:13839200-14439200 GCA_963572245.1 Caenorhabditis sp. 8 KK-2011
CAGAAAACGGGTCAAAAGTGAGTCAGCCAAAAATTCAGCAAAAAAAAAACCCAAAATTTGATAGGGATATCGTATGGTCGATTTTGACGGGACATTGGACCGAACCAATTCCGCCGGAAGCAATGAAAGAGATCAAAGAGATCGAGACATGGATCCTGATGCTGTTGAGCTCACCAGTTCCAGTGCCCGGTAAAACAAAAGTGCAATTAGAAGTGATGCCAATTGAAATCAGTCAAATATTCGAATTCGCCTTACCCGACCACACACGTTTTTCACTTATCGATTTTCCTCTTCATATTCCTTTCGAGCTCCTTGGCATTGATATGGCGCTCAAAGTATTGACGGCAGCGATGCTCGAATTCAAAGTTGTGATTCAATCTCGAAACTATAACGCTGTTAGTATGTGTATTTTGTCGATTGTCGCCTTGTTGTATCCGCTGGAATATATGTTCCCCGTGATCCCATTGCTACCGGCGTATATGCCATCGGCCGAACAGTTGTTGTTAGCGCCAACACCGTTTTTGATCGGCGTACCGGCGTCGTTTTTTCATTATCGAAAAATTCACGAAATGCCATCTGATGTTATGTTAGTTGATCTAGACACCAATTGCATCCAAGTTCCAGACGATTTATATATTCCCGATTTACCTGAACCAGATGTTAGCCAGCTGAAGGTAAGTGACACTTTTTTTGGAATGGAAATAATAGAACTCAAATTTTGCAAAACTTCTGTCAAGCTCAAAAACTTACTTCAAAGAATTTCGGAATTTAGGGAAATCCGAAATTTCCGACTTTTTTCGGAACTTTTTTAGACGGAACCTTTTCCGAAAAACTTTAACGGAAATTTTTCATGTCGAAAAAAAGTTTGGCTGAAAAGTTCCGAAATTTCCGGATTTTCTAAAAAAAAAATAATGTCGGAAAAAAACGTCAAGACCTATTTTTTCCGAAAAAAGTTTGACTTCTCAAAAAAAAGACACATTGTTATCTTTCAATACAATCACAACAACATATGGTGACCTAGAATAGTAATAATAAAGAGGGGAGCAAAGAAAAGTGTAGTCATAAAATAAGGGACCAATAACAATATTTCCTCATATTGATTTTTAGCAAAAACTACGACTAGCACTGAATCAAATGACCTCAACAGTGAATGATACTCGTCGAGGAAGTATTGAAGCAGCCTACTCGATGGACATCGACAATGTCGATGTAGCATGTCGCGTGGCGATGGTTCAATTTTTCAACTCTCCCAATATCTTCGGCGACTTTAGCGAGCATACACGAACTCTTCGATTGTATCCAAGACCGGTGGTTTCGTTACAAACTGATAGTTTTTTGAGAAGCCGACCACAGTGTACACAATATATTACGGAACTTTGCAGGTGAAACAATCATCAAAGTTCGAAGATCTAAAATTGTTTGCAGAACTCAAGCGGTAGAGTATTTTGCGGAGTGTTGTTTGTGTCCGAAGAACGAGACGTTTGTCAGAGTTCAGGCTGGAATCGAATCAGCTGAACAAGTTGGAGATAAGTCGAAATGGTTTTCCGATTCTCTCATGCCAGTTCACTTCACTGTTTATCCAAATAATTCGAGTTTAGCATCAGCTATCCATGATTATCATCGTGAACAAGATTCTGATACTGAAGATGAAGATGAGACTAGATCTGTGGAAAGTTCGAGTAGTATCGATGACTTTGTTTTTGATGAAAACCCCTCGTCAGGTTGGAAAAGACGCTCTAGTCCTTGTAGAAAAGTCGATTTTCAGAACATGAAGAAGTCACAAAACCGCTCGCTGAAGTCAATGACGTCTATCGCGAACCAATGGCCTTGGAACTACCGCAAAGTGAAACTGTTGCGTCGCTCGACAGCTCGATCAGCAGCGGAAGAAGTAGTCCCGACTCATCGATGTCAACATCAGCCATGGATTCTGAAGCAGATTTTGCTAGACTTGCTGAAAATCTTGCTCTCAAGTCCAACTCACAGGGAGCATTCTCGTTTGATCATGACAGCGATTCGGAGTATGAATCGACGCCTGTTTCACAGAGACGAAAAACGATCCATAATCCGGCGTCAAGTGAGACTAGTTCAATTGACACTCCGACTAGTAAAGGTTCAGTCAAAGGAGGAATGAGAATCAAAGTAAGATATCACCAGGGGGATGTTTTTCTAGGTTTGACGAGTTATAGTTTCTCACGCTTTGTAGATATTGCGAAGTTTGCAATTTTCTCAAGAAAATATTTTTTATTTGACTTCCCAAAAGAAAAAGTAGGTCACACCTGTTGTTATTGATAATGTTGTCAACAACAAAAAACTTCTCAATGTGTGAGAGAAAGAGAGAGCGCAGACATAGAGCGATTTTTTCTAATCAATAACAAAATCTTCTCATTTGGCAATTTGTGCAATATAGTGAAAACTGTGCAACTTGACCTATTTTTGCTGCCCAGCTGTTTTTTTTTGAAGTCAGTCAAGATTTTACTTCCCAGAAGAAAAAGTAGGTCACACCTGTTGTTATTGACCATGTTGTCAACAACAACCAATGTGTGAGAGAAAGAGAGAGCGCAGAGATAGAGCGATTTTTTCTAACCAATCACAAAATCTTTCCATTTGGTGCAACTTGACCTAATTTTGCCACCCTGGCCAGCTGTTTTTTTGAACTCTGGGTATGAAAAATCTGATCAGAGAGTATGTGAGAGCAGAAAAAAATAATGGGTTTTCTGAATAGGGGTTTTGAAAAATTGGACAGCAAGGTTTTTCTCAATCCCTACAGCATCCAAAAATAACTTAAACTTGTCAAACTATGAAAAATGTGTCCACTTGGACAAAAAATTACATTATGATACAAACATTTCAGGGTTTATCATCGCTCACAGATTCTGGCGAAAAAGTCCTAGGCCCTTCTTTTATGAACGCAATCAATGGATACGCTGAGAAAAGTCAAAGTGTATTCAGCTCAGTTTTGAACAAAACTGCTCCAAAAGCGCAAGCCTTGAAGGAACGGACAATGAAACCACTAGCAACGAGAATTGAGCAAAGTCAACATATGGTTCGAACAAAGACTACACCAAATCCGACAAGTCAGCAAACAGCCAATCAACAAAGCAAAAATCAGCAGATGGTTCGAGAATTCTGCGATCAAGCGCTGTCTGGTCAAAGTGTTGGAATGTTTGCCGCACCCAAATTGCGAAGATTAATGGAAGATGAGAGCTTGAGAGAGCTTGTCTGCTCTAAACTCAATCTTGGGCTCGAGCACAAGTTATCTGAAGAAGAATTTGTGAAAGAGATTCAACTAACCAAATCGCAATTCAAAGCATATGTGAAAATGTTAAAAGCATGTTTAGAGGGAATCGAAATTTCGTTCAATACACCGGGATGTTGTGGGTTGGCCAGTGTATTTCACGTGCTAGAAATTGCTCATACTCATTATTGGTGCATGGGTGGAGGTGACACGGCGATGACTCCGAGTAGTTCCGCGCCGAGCACAGTGAGTTTGGGGAGTGGTTTTTTTTTCACGCATCTCTGAAGAAAATTCGCAAATTTAGCTTGAAAAAGTTTTTTTTTTTTTGAATCATAATTTTCGCGGGCTGTGAACTCATCACGAAAACACTAAAATTCAATTATAATGTTTATTTTCGTTACAAGACCATACGCGAGCGAGGTTTTTTAATTTGAAAAAAGTTTTCTGTTCTGACGCAATTTTTTTCACGTCTATAATGCTCTATTATCGAGAAAAGATTCATATTCCAGCTTGTTACACCTTCTGAACCGTTGGATGTTGCAAAAGAGGTTGCTCGAACCAAACTACCCGCCTCAACCATCGATCTTCGTACACCAACAAAACCAGTCGGTCAAACAACGCCGATGAACGGCGATGCGATCAAACCAGCTGATCATCCGACAGACAGTCAGAAAACCACCGCCCCACCACTTCAGGCTCCGCCACCAATTCCGCCAAGAGACGCGCCACCAGTTCCGAAACGAGCACCACCACCAACAACAGCACCGCCGGCTAAACAACCACCAGAGATTCCGAAACGACCACCTCCTCTGCCACCTAGACCAACATCGGTTCCCACAGCGGCTGAACAACAATCTAGTTCTGCTCCAAATTCAGAGAGCACCGAGAAACCAAAAGTGGAGACGCCTAAAACTCCAAAACCCGCACCACCATCAACTTTGCCTGTTGGAAAACAAGAACCTCAAAAAGTTCTTCCAACGCCAAGCGAACCAGTTCGACATTATATTTATCAAGAATTGATTCGTAAGTTCAAAACATAGTACGATATGTTTTTTTCGATAAAAAATATGTACAACAAAAATCATATGACCTTAACCTGATCAGATTTACCAACCAGGTGATTTTATCGAAATATGCCACACCTCTTAGAAAAAATAGGAGAAGAGGGACCAGTTTTAGATATATCTTTTTTTGTTGTGCAAAATATTTTTCTTCCTAGAAACATGTCGTTTCTCAAAAGTGCCTTTTTTGTTTGACCTAGTTTTTCTCAGTGACTTCCCAGTGTGCGAGAGAAAGAGAGAGTGCAGACATAGAGCGATTTGGCAATTTGTGCAATATAGTCAAAACTGTGCAACTTGACCTATTTTTGCTGCCCTGGCCAGCTGTTTATTTTTTAAGTCAGTCATGATTTGACTTCCCAAAAAAGGTCACACCTGTTGTTATTGATCATGTTGTCAGCAACAACCAATGTGTGAGAGAAAGAGAGAGCGCAGACATAGAGCGATTTTTTCTAATCAATAACAAATTTCCGCATCTGGCAATTTTGTACTGTCAAAAAATAGAGTTCAAAAAATGTTGTGAGAATTGAAAATGTGTTACAGTAACCTCACAAAATCCCATTTGGCAAAACCCGCAATTCTGGGAGAATGCTTTTGTCGATCTAGTTGCACAAGAAAGAGAGATCGTTGGAATGGATCAAGAACCATCGGAAATGATCGACAGATATGCTGCACTGAATGACAGTGAGAAGAAGAGACTCGAACTCGAAGAAGATCGTCTACTCTCAACTCTGCTGCACAATATGACAGCCTATATGATAATGTGTGGAACTGGTCAACGTGCACTTCAACAAAAAGTTCGACGACTTTTAGGCAAAGCTCATATCGGTCTAGTTTGCTCGAAAGAAATCAACAAACTTCTCGATGAGCTCCCGACAACTCAAGGCAATTTCATACCGTTGAAACCGCTCGGAAGTCGACTTGTACAAAAACATTCGTTTACCGTTTATCCCGGACAAAACGCCGACGGTCAAATGATGTTCATGGAGGTTTGCGACGACGCAGTGGTGTTGCGAAGTATTACGGGCGCCGCAACTGAACGTTGGTGGTATGAACGACTTGTCAATATGACGTACTCGCCGAAGACCAAAGTTTTGTGTTTGTGGAGAAGGCATGAGGATAAAGTTCATATGCATAAGTTTCACACGAAAAAGGTTGGTCTACCTGATTTTTTTCTTCACATGAATTCTGCGTTTTTTTTTTCGATTTACCGGAAAAATTTCGGGAAAAGTTTTGAAAATAATTTCAAAAAATGTTCCGACATGAAAAAATCCCGCTTGAGACACATTTTTCAAGTTTAGGCCCAATCCGGATAGGGTTAATTCCATGCCCGACTTACATACCCCAAAAATATCCAACTTCCAGTGTCGAGAACTTTATCAATGTATGAAATCAGCAATGGAAAGAGCAGCGGCTCGCGGTAAGGTCAACGTAGAAGGTCGAGCTCTTGGCGGCGAGTTTCCGGTTCATGACACCGAGAGTAATCAAGGCGGCCTGCTACAAGTGAGATGTGATGGCGTTGCTATTATATTTGCCAACAGTCAACAGTTTATCGATTTGGCGAATATCAAAAAATGTAACACTTTTGGTGGAAATGTTTTTCTTTTGGAAGAATTTGGTGAGCTCAGAAAACTAATTGAAAAAGGGGTAGTAGTGAAAATTCATGAAAAGTAAAATGAATATTTTTTGAGAAAATTTTCGAAATGACAAGAGGTTTCTAAGGAGACCGATTGTAGTGCTAATGACGTTGGGAAAGTGACAAACAATTATTTTTCATGAAATTATATTTCAAAAACAAGTTTTGAAATATCATGCGACGATTTGCGATATAAACGGTAGATAAAAAGTCATATTTTACAGATCGCAAAAAAGGAGAACTTATTCAACGCCGTTATTATTCTCAAATGGTATGACCTTCTCTCAATATATACACATATATATTATTTTTATGCATTTATCAATCTATACATATTGATTTTTCATATTTAACACCTCTCTCCGCACTATTCCACATATATTTATATATATATATAGCCTCTGTGCACTTTTTTCTCATTCTATTTCTTTGTCGTAAATACATTGTGTTGTCATTTCAGGCGGTCGATATAGCATGGGCAATGCATCGTGTCTTTAGTATACAATTCGCAATCGCATGCCAACAACGCAGTAAAATCACGAAAAAGCCGGTAAAAGTCACACCGGAAATGTGGCAAGAATCATCTCAAAGTATTCTAACTGACAACGACACTTCGCTCTCATTCATCCAACCGGTTTTGCCATGATCATGTTTTTTTGTCGTTCACCTTATTTTTCTCTAAATCATTTTTCAATATTGTGAGTGACTTGTGTGAGCATGTGCCAATTTCTGTTTTATCTGCCAATAATTTATCAAATTTTTTCTTACAGGCCGATCAAATTTGTTACGCGGTACTTTGTGTATTTTCGCTAGCTGCAGCCGGTCATAAAAAATCTGAAGAGCAACAACAACAGTAATCTATTTAACCAACAATTTATTTATTCTTCCCATGTCCCTTTAAACCTCCCCCCCCCCCTTGCTGAGTGGTTTCTAGTCAATGCCAATAGTGCATATTTATTTTATATTATTCAAAATATATTAATTTAAGTAAAGGGTAGATCATAAATTAGATATTGCAATAAAATTGTAGATGTTTACTTTTTTTTTTTGCTAATAAATTTTCTCTTCAAAATCGTTTTGTTCCTTGTTTTAGGAAAGTGATGGAATAACAGGATGTGTTTTGGTTGTTTTTAAATGACTTTGAAAGTACGAACAAAGTATGGTTTTTGAGGGTGAAAACAGGATGTCTGGCGAGTACGGTAGGTAGAGAAAATGGAATAATGTCTAGAAACATGATCGTACTTATGTTAATGAGATGAAATACCTTGCCGAAAATCGGAAAAAGAAAAAAAAACTTTTTTTTATCAAAAATGTTATTTTTCAAGCAAAAAAATTTGACCTCATAAAAGGGAAAAGGTCACACCTGTTGTTATTGATGCTATCAACAACAACAACAACAACATAAATGTTAGAGACACAGAGGTCAATAATAAAATAAGAGATAACTAGAGAAATAAGATAGAAATCGGATTCAGTAGTTTTTTTCTGGGCACGTTATGCAGAGGATCAAGTTCAGAACTTGGCAAAGTTGACACCTTGCTCATTGATTCTCGAAAAATTCAAATATCGTCCACAACGATCAGTTTCGCTTGCACCGGAACCTTCATTTCCCCTGTCTGTCTTTGAGAAGTTATAGAACTAATCAAAACATGAGAACTTTTGTGTGAGGTCCTAAAATTATCTGTCATTTTTTCACGTAGAAGTAGGATTCAAAACTAGCCAAGTTGCTTGAATCTTATCTGAAAAACCTGCGACATCGCAGTTCTGCGGAAAATTTGTCGCAAGCTTGCGGTGTTCCCAATCTGCTCAAAAGAAGTGTAGTTTGGTGAAAAATTCCCAGCTTCTTCGATTTCAAAAAAACATATTTTTCCGCTTGGAGTGTCTCGTTCTTTCAACCCTGATATGTATATTCTTTGAGTTGATGAAAAAATGTTTCTTTTCTGGCTAATTTTGTAAATGTGCTTTGTGAGTAGTAAAGCACACGACTAATTTCTAGTAATTTTTACCCTTATCAAAAGTTTTTTTTTCAATTTTTTCGATATTCACTGTCTGAAAGGCCTTTTCAGCGTTTTTTCTTGAGCTAATCTGATTTTTCTGATTTCAGAAATCTTGATCTGGCCCGAAGATTTAGAAAGTTCTGATTTTTTCAAATATTTTCAGAAATGGTTTTGTGGTCAATGTGAATACAAAAACTCCAATTTTTATCATTTTCTCAGTTATAAGCTCATCTCCCTTTGACAAAAAAGAAACACTTTCCCATTCGTTTTTTGGTTTTTGTGAGTACGCTAAGATAGAGCTCAGGGGGCGGAGCTTACACAGGACAGTGTTAATAGAGGGCGGAGTGAGGGACAACTAATATTGTAAAGGCAGTATAACACTTTTCTTATAGCTCAAACTCATTTATCCTATTTTTTTGGTTCTAAAACCTTTTTTTTTGTTGTGTTGCATTATGTTTCTTTCATTACTGTCTGAATCTCCTCTTTAAACATGCTCTCTCGCCTGTTTTTTGAGCTCATAAGTTAGACGCTACCGAATCAGGGCCTGAGCTAACTTCTCTTTTTTTCAAAGTCCCAAGATTTGCTGTGAAAAATGTTGGCAGCATTTCTATCGTGTTTGAATCCCAATGGTCAAAAAGTACCAGATCTCTTGAACTTGATAACAAAATCAACATTTTTTTCGCAAACCCCATAAAATCCGCTCAATTTCACTTAATAGTCCCACAACGCACTTCAATCATCATGTCAAATTTAACTATGAAAAGAGAAGAAGCAGATGATGAAGAAACTTGTTTCTACAAATCCCGAAGGTCCACAATGTTTTTTCTGCAAGAAAGCAGAAGAAAAATTAAAGATTTTTTTTCAGCCTGCCAATTTCTTTTCTTATTTATTACTAGACTTTTTGTCGGGGGGAGAGCAAAGGATTTATGTGGGAGATTGGTTTTTTCCCCCTTGGTTTTTGACACCAAAGAAATTTTCTATGTAAACATTTCAAAATGTCCTTTCATTTGGGAAAATCGAACAATTTTCTCATGATTCGATTGTAAAAAAAATATAATAAAAACACCGTGTCGTCACACGATTTTTTTTGTTGATTTCTGAAAAATTTGCTGTTTCACAGGATTTCTTTCTCATCAATCTAGTTCTAAATCTTCAATTTATCTACAGTAATCCTTGAGTGAAAATGAATTCGGCTTCTCCTTTTTTTTGCTCATTTCACATCCGACAGAATAAAACGATTTTTCTTTTCCGTTTTTCTATTTGATGTTGATCCGGAAGAACAAGAAATTCGTGCACCTATTTTTTTTTCTTTGCTTGGTTGTTTTTT
Organism: Caenorhabditis sp. 8 KK-2011; assembly: GCA_963572245.1. Taxonomy (NCBI): domain Eukaryota; kingdom Metazoa; phylum Nematoda; class Chromadorea; order Rhabditida; family Rhabditidae; genus Caenorhabditis; species Caenorhabditis sp. 8 KK-2011. The sequence goes on from OY751551.1 coordinate 13,848,454, forward strand.
TGGCACTCCCTATTTATCTCATCATTTTTTTTGCTCGTTTGTGTAACAAGCACTTTTTGGGTAGGGTATACTGTAGAAAATAAAAAATTATGGTTTTTATGTGGTTTGACAGATTGTTATATTTTGGTCTTTTGGCCAAAGGGGTTCTTTAGTATTACCCGAAAGTTCTAAGTTTTGAAAAATTTTGAACTCAAAAAAAAACCTTCCAAGTTTTTTGAAACAGGATTTTCTCACTGAATTTTGTGAAAATTGGACCAGGCCCGATAAGAATCGGACCGGGAAATCGGGCCACCTGGTCCAACTTTTTTCGGATTTCAAAAATTTTTGGAAAAAATTGTCCGATTTTGATCGGGTCCGAAAGTTCAGAAAACATGAATTGTTTTTTAAATATTTTCACAAAGATTTTTAGGACTACAAAAACTTGCCCTCCAAGTTTTCTGAAACAGAAATTTTGCACTAAATTTTGTGAAACTATGTTTCGCGGTGATGTTGACATTCTGAAAACTGGACCAGGCCCGCTAAAAAGGGGACCGGACAATCGGGCCTGCTGTTCTCACTTTTTCAAAAATTTTTGGGAAAAATTGTCCGATTTTGATCGGGCCCGAAAGTTCAGAAAACTTTCATTTTTATAATTTTCTCAAATATGAGCTCATCTTCTTTTGGCGAAAAAAAAACACTTCCAAATAGCATCATTGAACTCTTGGTTTTTGTGAATACACTAATTTAGAGCTCAGTGGGCGGAGCTTACACAGTACATTGTTTTAAGAGAGCGGAGTGAGAGATAGCCATTATTGTCGAGACAGTATATCACTTTTCCTATAGCTCATACTCATTCGTATAGTCTTCTTTTTTTGGTTCCAAAACCCAAAATATTTGTACAAATATTTTTTTTTTCGTCGTGTTATACTAGATGCTCTATATTTGTTCTCACTTGATTTCTAATGTGTTTTTTTTTGTGTCGATTTGTTTTTGTTGCAAAAAAAAACACCAAAAATATTAGCTTACATATTTCTATCCGGAATTAGTGTTGGTGGTCCGGGGAGGAAGGAAAAAAAAACTTAACAAGATTTGACACTCGAAAAGAGCAAAGATTTCTGTGTAAAGTGCGGCAGTTTTGGTTTTTCGTTAACCGTTCAAAGTTGTTTTGAACATTTATTATGATCTATTGTGTGCCCCCCTTTTCTCCACATCATCATTCAACTCAATAGACTTGTTCAATTATTCTTGTGAATTAGTTCTAATAATAACAATGTGTTGCGAGAAAACAATGTGCAAATAAGTATCTTATTTCATTCCGTCTATCAGTTTTCCAATCGCATCCATTATTCAAACTGTCTTGATTCTTTACTGATCTTCTGCTCGATGATTTCTCCAGACAATGTTTACTTTTTGTTGTTGTTGAGAAAAATGTTTGGAGAACAAAAGAAAAAACATAATAACAAAGAAATGTTGAATTTTTTCTGGGCATGATTTTCTTAGCCAAAATTTATGAACCGGAACTAGGTTTCATAATCTGAAAAATGAAACCTAGTTCAATTTTTTCAGCCATTTTTATGATTTTTCTCAATTTCTACAAATATTTTCAGCAAAAATTCGTTGAAGGCTTAATTTTTGGCCCCCATCCAGCAGAAAACCATTTTCTCAGAAAACCGGGCCTGTTCCGATTTTTGAACTTCAAAATGATCCAACTCAGAATCTCTGAAAATTGTGATTTTGATTTTTTAAATGTCAATTTTCAAAATTTGAATATCTAAATTAGTTTTGTGCTGTAAATTTTGAGGGCTCATTTTCTAGAAAAATTGTGTAGTTCTAACATAAATTCCATCTTATAAGTATCCGAACTAGAACAGAACAGTACCCAAATGGGCGGGGCCAAGAAAGGGACGCCAGTTGTTGCAACAACAAATAAGCCCCGCCCTCTTTTCTGTGCAACTTCTTATCCTTGATCAATTTATATATTTGTCATTTCTCAGAAATTTCTTTTTTTGTGTTCTTTGTTCTTTTACGTATTTTTCACGTGTGTAAATATTGCGTATTTTCTCTGCCCTAAAGGGCATTTCTTGATGCCCATTCCTTCAATTCTGATTGTTTTTATTAAAAATGAGTTTTTTCTTCCCCTCTCAATTTCATAAACCTCATTTTTCAGGGCAGATGCCTTGCCCGCACATTTTTTGGAGCCCTCTCCCAATGTTGGACTTTTTCAAAACTTCCAAAAGCAGTTTAGATTCGGATAAAAAGTTCATTGTGCAATAGAGCATGTACTTCCAATTTGTGCGTACATTTCAAAGATTTATTTGGAGATAAAATTCATTTTGCAAAAAAAAAGATTTGGAGTGTTTTTAAACCTAACCCAAAACGAGCAAGCTCTTCCGGTTTCTGAAAGAGCAACCGGATACATATTCATTTCCTCCAAAAAAACCACGTTTTGAAAAAAAAAACGTGGATTTTTCCGAAACAATAATTTTTTCTTGATGAAGTGCGTCACATTTCAAGTTCATTGATGAAAAGGAGTAACAAAAATTAGTCACTTTATGTAAATGAAAAAAAATCTGCACTAATATTGCTGGTAGTACTCGTCTCATTTTCTCGTTTTTTTGCCTTTTTTGTTAATAATCTCGGACCACGTGTCAAAATGACGAAAATACATAATTTCAGAGAAATGTAAAAACGCAATTTTGAGCGAATTTTCCAAGAAAAAAGTTTTTCATACTTTTTTGTTTGTCCAGCACTTGGTAAACTTATACGATTGCGAATATATTAACAGAAGGGCATTCTGGCTCGGAGAAGTTTATAGTGAATGTTTTGAGAGTATTTCAACGATTTTTTTTTGGGCCGAGCTTTCGGGCCCGTTATAGAACCAAGTTGCAAACATTTTCCGGGATCTAGATATTTTCAAGTTGAGAGAATTTTGAAGTTTTGAAAAATGTCTCAAATTTCTCATAACTATTCATGGATTCTCCAAGTTTTTTCTTACAAAATTCTATGTTTTTGGGAAAATATATTTTTGTCAACTTTTCAGGAAAATTTATTTCAAAAGTTTTCGAAAATAAATCCGGAAATTTCCGGTCCCGGTGCCCAGGCCTGGTCAACAATTTTCATGTAAAAAATTCCCAAAACTTTTTTTTATGCTATAAAAATTTCCCTTTCTGATCTCTCTAGTTTTTCCTCTCCCCCATCCGATAATTTATTTGGTTTTCAACGAATTGGCACCTTTTTTCAGCAGTTTTTTTTCGGAATTCTTTAGAATTTCCCCGAAAAAAAACCACCAACTTGTCTTTCCTGAATTTCTGAGGACTTTTTCTTAGTTTTTCCCTCTGTTCGCCTTTTTGCACCTACGACAAGTTTTTGTGCTGGAAGAGCTGGTTGGAAAAAAGAAAAGTTTAAAATCAAACCACATTTTTTTACTGCTCATTTTCAATGATTTTTAATGACTTTATCTTCATTTCTCATTTTTTTTTCTGTTAGTCTGTTCCATGGGTTTTTGAGAAATGAGTTTTTGTGGTTTCTTCACTTTTTGAACACCATATTTCCATAAAAACGCATTCAGCCATAGTTCATTTCACACTTTTCATATTTCCTCCACTTTTTTCGCATTTTGTATCATTTTCAGAGGCAAAAGAAGAGTCCGAAAAACGTCGTTGTTAACCTTGTTAACTTTTCTTTTTTTTTCTTTGGGGAAAAAAAGAAAAAGCATTAAAATTGGTAGGAGGAAGACAACTATATTGGAGATTGTTCCTGAATTTCGAACTGATGAACGAAACAAATGATACAGATGAGAGGTTAGTTGTTTTGCTCCCCTTGAGACAAAAAATTTCGGGTTTTTGAAATTCTTCAAGTGTTGACTTTCCTGTTGTCTTGGGATTCTGAATTATTCAAGCGACGTGTGAACTACAACTCATGGTTTCAAAAAATCAAAAATTTTGAGTGTTGCGTTTTTTTCACATTTTTTTCAAGCGAGATAGTGTGTGAAAATTAGATATTCAGACATTTTTTTGCGTGAAATTCTGACTTGAAAAAAAATCCGCTATTAATTTCGCACCCAGTGGGATTGAACCTGGCACCTTGTGCACGTGAGGCAAACGTGTTAGCCACTGCGCCAATTTGTAATTTTGCTTAATTTAAAGCGTAAAATGAAAACAATCGTGATGAGCAAAATTTTCCTACGCTCGCCCTTTCTGGTTGTAAACAATTTCCTGGTTATGCACTCTTGCTAATATTTTTGAAGCTAAGCTCAACTCAAATTTACACAAACAATCGTTCATCAAAAAACCAAACCACATGTTTTACTACGGTAGACGGAAAAAAAATGAACAGAAGAAAGAACGAGGTCAAAAAATGCTTCAAATCTTTTGTCAAGATCAAATTCACAAACAACAAAAAAACACAGCTATACACATGTATACCCAGAAAGTATATTGAAGTTATGATTTAATAAAGGATGACTTTTTCGCCTCTCTTTTTTCTCCCCCCGACAGCATTCTTCGTCTCTCAAGTGATACTCAACTTTTTTACAGATTTTGTGTGTGTGTGTTTTTTGCATGTAGGCCTAGCCTACATGTCCCATTTCGCGTCATATTGTTTTCGCTTTTTAAGACGAAAAAATCGTAATTAATTTTCAAATTTTCAACAAAGAACTTCTTTTTGATTTCTTGGAACTGTTGTAAAACAAAGAAAGAGGAGGATTTTTGAGAAAGTCGTTTTTTTTTTGGGGGGAAACATCTTTTAATCAATTTCTTTTGTTTTGAGGCAGTCTGGGTTGAGCTAGGGTTTAAGGATTTTCTAAATGTGGAGATTGACCTTTTGAGGTCTAGACATTGGATCTGGTTTTTTTTTGGGTCCGATTTTTCAGTTTGAAAAAATTTGATGTTTTCCATTCCTTATTTCAGAATTTTTTCACTGTCCTATTTTTCATGCCCGGCCCGAAATTTGTCTGAAAAATACTTTTCAAAAAAATTTCTAGGCTCCGTTATTTTTCAGACTTTCAGACATATATTTTTTCCGATTTTTTGGCCTTTCCCGAAATTTCCAGGATCGAAAACCTTTCGAAAACTTTCCTGTTTCTGTGTCTTTTTTTAGAAATTTTCAAGCCCGCAAATTTTCCAATAAAAAATCATTTTTTTATCTCAAAATTTTGGCTTCTAATCAAATTTTTCAAGTGGAACCGAGCCTGTTTCTAGCTCTCTTTCAGACCTAATTTCTTTCAAAAAAAAAAAAAAATTTGGCTCCACTTTTTGTTATCTTCTTGAAGGTTTTCAGGCCCGGAAATTTTCAAACAAAAAATAAGAAAAAACAAAAAAAAATAATAGTTCCGTTTTTTGTTGTATTTTCAGACCGTACCTAGAATGGATTGAACGGATTAATTGCAGATTGGCCGAGTAACAAATTATTTTAAAAATTTTTTTACTCGGAAATTTGTTTTGGGCTTTTTTCTCACCACAACATATATATTTGTATCAGAGCAAAAAAAAGGTTGTTCAAATTTTCTGTCGATCCAATTTCTTAAAGTACACTTTACATAATTTGCCTACCAGATTCCTCCTATTTTTTCTCAAAAACACCATTATTTTGTCTTCGTATTTTGGTGGTTCGTAAACTTGTTATCTCATTCTTTGTTATTCTGGAAGGAAAAACATAAATATCAAATTTCGACATAAAGGATTTTTGCGCGCCAAATTTTTATGCCCGTTTTTTGTCTATGTCTTGATTTTATGGCTTAACAAAAACAACATCACTTGAGAACACACAAACAAAAGGAACATTTCAACCATTTTCAGATTTTTGTTCTCTTTCTCAAGTATTTTTCAGAACTCTAAATGAGAAAAAAATCATGAAGAGAGGTTACTGTAGGCTAATGTTTACACAGAGAGTATACTTTCAATATGGAACGTTTTTCATTAAGCCCTGGTTTATTGAACTTTTTCCAAAGGGCGGGACGTGCGAAATAAAAGTATAAAAACTCGGTTTTTTTCCCATATCAAGTTTCAAAATGTTTCCGCATTTCTTTTGGAGCTTACCACGCTTTTGGTATGAATAGTATCCTTTTCATCGTTTTGAATAAGAAGAATGTTCTATGGCAGCGTGGGAAGAAAATTCCAAAAATGTTCCTTTTATAGAAAAATTAAAAATTAGGTCTTTACGATGGTTTGGATTGCAAACAATTTCCGGGTTTGGCGCTTTTTTCTTCTCTTTTTTGTTTTTGAAAAACGAGTTTTTTCCTTTTTTTCTGAAAAATTTTGTCTAGGCTAAAAAACCGGGCCAACATTTTTTTTTTCAAATTTCATCAACTCGATCTGAAAACTGGGCCGAGCATTTTTTTCTGACAATTTTCCAAAGTTTTCACAGTTTTTTTTTCTAATTTTCATAGGATTTTTTTTCTGAGAAATACATCTCCCTTTACATTTTTGAAAGGACGCGAAAAATTTCAGGCCTGTTTTTTTCAAACTTTCTGATAATGTCTAATTCTCTTACTCCGACACACTATTTTACTAGTGATTTTTGAGAAAAATGTTCAAACTTGTTTTCAGAAAATTCATGAGCTGTTAAAAATCATGAATATTGCAGTTTTTTTATACAACCAAAAATCATTGCCAAAAACAACATTAATTTGGAAAATTTGCAAAAAACGCCTATTTTCAAATCAAAAAATGTTTTTTTTTTTTTTAATTTTCAATTTCCTGATTCTTTGTTCCTTCTCGGTTCCGGTTTCAATAACCGATTCCCAAGATTTTTTTTTATTTTGTTAAAAGGTTCGTCTAACCTTTTGGTGCAAATATACATGTTGTTTTGTTGTACATCAACCTGATACTGAGAGTAGTAATTCAGTGAACAACAAAACAGCGCAGAAGCAACTAGAAAAAAACGACACAGCGATTACTGAGTAATCCAATACAAGTCGTTTTTTTTTTCAATTTCACCTCCTTCCAATTCCAATTAGCAACTTTTTCCCCCTTTTAGGCCCTTTCTCATTGAATATGTATGTTTCGTGTCAGTATAGATAACAAGTTAGTAAAAAATCAAGAAAAAAACAACAATTTTTCTAGATGAATATGAATATTTTCTGTTATTTTTTCATCACTACCTCTAGTTCCTCTTGAAAATTGCTTTATTTTTTATATGTTTTTTTGATGATACGATGAATTTTTTTTATAAATTGTCTTAGAATTTGCTATAGAAACAATGGCCCGAAAAATAAATTTTTCTGTGTTTCACGTCATCTAAATTCAGAAAAAATCTACAAAAATCCCAAAAATCTAGAAGGAAATTATTTTGTAAATAGTTATGAGGTTTTTATTAGTGTTAAAGTGGGGGTTTATGGGTTTTTACTAACGTCATACAGAGAAATTAAGGTTCACAGAAATCGTAGATCAATGAGTCTAGTTTTTTAAAAACCGGGCCAGGCCATGTCTTAAAGTCAAAAACAATAAAATCAAACAATAAATGCCAAAGGTGTAGGGACAAACTCTTGCAATATGATCAGGATACCATTAGCCCCGCCCCTTTTTATTACTGTTGACCTTTAGGTATCCAGATGTTTTTGTTGTTTGATAAAATAATTAGTAACAACAGGTGTGACCTCTGTTTTTTGGGAAATGAAACTTTTTTTTGTGTTTTGGTCAGGTATGGGCTCTTGGGTTTTTTAGGAGAACGTTTCAGAAACAAAAATTTCAACTTGAAATTGGATACCAAAGATTTTGTTTGAGAATTGACCAGGATAAATGTTTTTCGGGATTAGAAAATCGGAATTTTCCAGATTTTCTGGCCCAGAAATGTTTTTTGTCTCGAAAAGTACGAAATCTCTTTTTTCTCTAGAAAAATCTCGTAATAATATATGCGTTTTTCTGAGTCACGTAAAACGAGTCAAAAACATTTTTTCTCTGACTCATAAATATTCTCATGTTCTTTCTCGTACTTTTCTACTCTTGTGAGTTCACGAGAATTGTAAGACATAGTTTCTGGGTGATAAGAAAACCAACTTGCAAACAATTACCGGGTTACGGTATTCTAAACTTCAAAACTAGAAAACTACCGATTATTCACCATAATTGAGACGTCAGAAAATCAAAAAATCATATTTTTTTCTGAATAGATATCTTTTAACATTGTCAAAATTTCTGAACACGTGTTTTTGGAAGTGATTTTTCTCTCCGAACACTTTTTTCTGTGTTCCCTTTGAAGTCAAAAAATTGAAATATGAGAAAGAAAAGAGAAAAAAATCTGAAAATGGATGCCATTAGCCATAGACTTTACGATTTCTCGAGGTTTCTATTACTTTTGAGGATGTTTTTGTCTGTCTACAAGATGAATGGGAAAACAAAATAACGTCCATTAATTTTATTCCGTCCATTAGACCCGTGATCCTTGAACATTATTGTCTCCAGGCAGCCCGAATGACTTGAAGACGCAAAAATATTTGATTGTTCTCATTCATTTTTCAGTTCAAAAACGTCTTTTTCTTTTTTTTGCAGGGTGGAAATTCATAGCTTCCTTCTTGTCCGACGTTTTTTTTTCACTGATTGAATTTTCATCTTCAAGTGCATACTTATTCGATATGTTGTTAGTCACATCAAGTATAAATAGATAGCAAGAAAAAATGTGAATCGTATGATGAGAATTTTTTTTGAAAAAAAAAACCCGCGAATTGTTTGCAATTCGCCGAATCTGCTCTTTGTCCATCTAAGAAGCCTGTTCACGATTTTTTCTCACCTTCCAAAAATAAGTTACTTTCCCACAGAGTATATTTTCTAAGGTTAAATATTTATCACATTCATCCAGTTTTTTTTTCCAGTTCTTATTCAATAAGACTTGATGAATTGCATGATGTAAGTTATTTTCCAACCTTTTTAGTAGTATGATAGGAGGAATAAAAATTTTTTTGCAAAACTTTTGAAATATTTATCAATGAGTGCAAGGGCTGACTTCCTTTTTTCTCAACTTTATACCTATCTTTCGGGAAATTAATTTTTGTGTGCTAAATTTATTGAAAAATGCAAAACAGGTGCAAAACTAAGACAGAACAACATGTACTTAGAATTGACTTGTTGTTTTTCCATTGTTATTTGTAGCCCTATTCGCTATACAACTACAGGTGATTTCTAGAAATATTCTAGGCGAACAATAATATTTACTATTCTTTCGTGAATATTGTAGTTTGGGTGTTTTTTCTGAGAAGTTTAGGAGTTTTGTATTTCTGACGTTGATCGCGCAAAAATTAACCCAAGAGATTTTTTTTGTGAGAAATATTGTCGAAGAGCGCACTTTCCAACAGAAAATAGGTCAACAATGAGTATAGTCTGACACCGACTTCCCAAAAGGGGAATAAAGTCACACCTGTTCTTAATAATAATCGATAACAACAACATATGGACACTAGAGGTCAATTGTGATGAGGTGGTGTTAGAATTGCTTGTAAACACACTGGGAGCTTGGAAAACTCTCTGTGTGCTTGTAGAACTCACTGTGCGCTTGTAAAACTTTCTGTGAGCTTGTAAAACACTCTGGGAGCTTGTAAAAAGTTTTTGTGAGCTCGAACAACTCTCTGTGAGCTCGTGTAACACTTCGTGAGCTTCTAGAATGCTCTGTGAGCTTGAAAAACATTCCGCAAAATCATCTGTAAGCTTGTAAAATACTCTATGAGTTTGTAAAACTCTCTTCGAGCTTATATGATTTTCTGTGAGCTCGTGAAACACTTTGTGAGCTTGTAAAAGACGTTGTGAGCTCGTAAAACATCTTTCGAGGTTTCAAAACTCTCTGTGAGCTTGTAAAAAAACTCTGTGAGCTTGTAAAATAGTCTGTAAGCTTGTGAAACTCTCTGTCAACTTGAAAAACATTCTGAGAGCTTGCAAAATACTCTGTAAGCTTGTAAAACACTCTGTCAACTTGAAAAACTCGCTTTGAGCTTGTAAAATACTTTGTGAGCTTGTAAGACTTTCTGTGAGCTGGTAAAACTTTCTGTGTGCTCGTGAAACACTTCGTGAGTTTGTAGAATGCTCTGCGAGCTCAAAAATCAGTAAGGTTAACTCGGAAACCTATTTTTGAGGTCAGAAAACTTCGCGTGAGATTCGAAATGTTCATATGTTTTCTCTAATTCTCTCTTTTTGCCATGCTCTTTTATCGATCATTCTTAGCAGATCAATAATATCTAACCGGATTGACAAGGAGCACTTTCTAAAATCTCCCACGCTAGTTCTGATAACCAAAAATGTACAACACTATAAATCCAAAAAATCAAATTTTGCCTGCTTCTGAAATAATCTAATGCACTGAAAACAGAACAATGTTCGCAACATTTTTTCCAAAAAAAAAAAAAACAAGGAAGCGTGGAACAAATTTGATTTGGTTGACAAGAGGAGTGTGAATAACTTTTGTCATTTAGAAGTGTTCTGAAAATCTCTGTATACATTTTTATGTACGTTTTTTCAGTGTTCATAAATCTTTGTTGACCTAAATACGTGTTTTTAGAAAGACAAAACAGACGGAAAAACATTTCAAAGTTAAACCACCAAAATTGATGATTCTCAGCTTTATTTTTTGTCTATTTCCTTCTCACACGTATTCAATTCTTACCAACTTGAGTTGAACAAAAATTGTTTTTGTGCATCTAACTTTTTTGTGCTGAAATTACATTTTAATATTGTCAATAAACAGACATTCTTTAGAAATATATTGTTTTGGAATTTTCGAGTGTTTTCATTATTCATGGAAAATAGTCGCCGATTTCAACGAGAAAAATTGCAATTTTGCATATCCCAATTTTTTCGCTGGTTCTTGATCCGATAACCCCGCACCATAAATCAAGTTAAGAGCAATTTGTTGTTTTTCTCCCGAAATCTTCTAGAATAATTATTAATTTATATCATATGCGTGTATGATTTGTCCTTTCAATCATTCTAGAAAAAAATATCATTACTCATTTTTTTTTCCAACAAAAACAGTTTTTTTTTTTTCAATTTTCACATTATGGAAAACAAACTCATTCGAATTAACTACCACCATTAGCTATATTCTATCCCGTCTCACTTCACATAAACCTGCCAAAAACTTGCGTTTCTTAAAGATGGGCGGAGCTTTGGAATTTTTCAAGAAGAGATTAGTTTTTTTCACCGAGTTTTACTCTCGCGTTTTTTCTTCGTTGAAGCTTCACTGTACCTTTGATCAATACCTATTCATAATTTTTTTTGAGTTATTTTTCCCAGATCAAAAAAGAATTTCAGATTTTTGACGATCAACAAAAAACCACAATATTTTTTTAAGATAAAAGGTTTTACGTTTTGAGTTGAACGCAACTTGAATGGACCACAATAGCAGAAATGGGCGGGGCCAACAGTGTTAGCAAGAGAAAATAGGCTCCGCCCAATTTTCTGTACGAGGCTTTGTCATTTATTCTGGTACACACTTTGTAAAAACTGTCATTTTTTGGGATTTCTTAGCGTTTTCTTCTTTTTCTTGTTATTCCTTGCTTGCGGTGTGTACGACACTCCGCGTTGCCTCTTGTTTAACAAAAGTGGCAAAGTGGAGTTTCGTAAGGTGGGAAATTTGAATTGAAAATTTTTTTCTTCCAAAGATGTTGCTTTAACTCCAAATTTTTTTTTGAAAAATAAGGTTTTTCTGCCAAAACTTCTTTCGGTTTTTATAAGGGTTTTTTAAGCTTTAAAGAAGGAGTAAGGCAATTTAAAATTACAAGAAAAAGTCTCTGCAAAAAAAACTTTATTTCCCCATGTAGATAAGTTGTGCTCTCAAAGGTGCTCTCAACTTTCTCATTTCCTTCTCTGCTCAAATTCTCAACGAACTCTGATTTTCGCTCTTTTTTCTCGATACCTTCTCAAGACCTTTCCAAATGCAAAACACTCAGACGGAACAAGCAAAGAGAAAAAAAAATGTTTTTTCTCCACTTCCGATTCACATTAAGTCTTCAAATAATGTCTGAACACTATAAAGATCAAAGTGAAAGATCTTTAAAATTTTTCGGCTGTGTGGTATCAGCAACTTACGCAAAAAATGCATAAAATAGACCAATTATTCACATTCATATGACGAATTACATTGACTATAAAGTTATTTTTCATCGTCTTCTCTTGCCCGCTTTTTTTTGCGCTCATTTTTCCTCTCATCAAACCTCAACTAACCCCATTTTTTGATTTTTTTGAAACTTTTTATTGTTCCTTTCACTAACGTTTTTTCATCAGATGTCAGTGCCAGCAGATAATTCTTGGAAGAAAAACGCGTCATATTTCACAGTACAAGCCTTACTGTATGTCAAAAGTTTCAAGGGGGGGGAGGGTCGAAACATAGAAAAGATATTTTTTATTTTTTTGGTTTTTTCAGATCACTGGATATTCGGCGAGATGACCTTATCGTTGTGTCGGTTTGGACGATTATGCTGTTATATGCACTTTTGGCAAATCTTCTCATTTTGGTTGGAATTGTGCGGAGTGCCACAATGAGAAGTGCGACAAGTTACTGGTTCATTATATCAATAGCAATGTGTGATATTTTAATGACAATTGTCTCACTGGGACATCTTGTCCCGGCAACAGCCTTTCATGATCAATATCTTCAATTGAAATCGCCGAGAAATATCATCATGATATTTTTCTATGATTTGTTCTGGTATACTGGAGTTGTACAACTTGGATTGATGGCAGGAAATCGGTAAGGACGCAAAAGTGCGAGAAATCTGAAAATGACAACTTGACAATGTTTGTGAATCGAGGTTTTTTTGTCTAAAAGTGTACACGGGAAAGACAAGAAAATTTTTCTGAGTTTATGGGTTTTCTAGTCCGAAAAACTTGTAAAGGTTTTTTTTCAACAGATCGGCCAATCTTCCAAATTGCCCAGATCGATTTTTGGGGTCGAGACTTTTAATATTTCAAAAAAAATCAAATTACACGATTTTTGAGCACTGGAATTTTGATGAGGTCTGGTTGGAAAGAGAAAAATGAAATTTTTGATTTTTGAAATTCAAATTTTCGGAAACAACTTAGGGAAAAAAACCGAACTCTAAACGTTGCCAAGCCAAATATCAGAAAATTATGTCACCTGGTGTAACCCGCGAGATGTCGGTACACTCTAGAAATTGCAGATTTGTCTCAATCGTATACCCAATGGAATATAAACATATCTTCTCACGTAGTCGAACGCTCTACATGATCCTTTTTGGATATCTTCTCGGTCTCTGCGTCTCACTTCCCACCTTGTTCTCATGCTGTCACACTTTGTGGGATTCTGACTCGTATGTGACAGTGTATGAGAAACCAGAAACATTGTGAGTTTTTCAATAACTTTTTGCGGTTTTTTTCTTAAAAAAATATTCATTTAAGGTATAAATATGTTGATATGACTGTGAATAGTTTGTCACTAATCATGATGATCATCTCCTATGCGGTTATTATTTATAAAGTGAGAGAGAGTGGAAGAGCCATGGCGAAATATCAGCTGACAATTCGGACCAGGGTGAGTCTTATCGAGATGAAGAGGTCGTTCAATCATTTCTGAATCATACAGCAGCAGAACGCTTTGATGAATGGCGTCCCATTGTCATGTCAGCTGAATGGATGTGGTCGAACATCATCGGTTCGTCCGCCGCGCAGTCAAGTCAGCAAAAAGGAAATGCGATTATTCATTCAGGTACGATTGCACTTATTATTACCCTTTTTTCTTATTTTCCCTGCCAACAAGAAGAAGAAAGAAAGAACATCAAAACTATAAATATAATAATATTAATAAGTTATGAATACAATTCATGTTTTCCTGTTATTCGCCGTCGTTTTGACATGCATTTTTTTGTTTCCGGAAAAGGTCGACGACACGGCAAAACAAGATGATGAGAATGAGAGTAATATAGGGATTTCCTGTTTTTGCACTTCATTCAGAACACTGCAATCTGGTCACTTAATCACAAGGGTTCAGAAATTAGCAGAGTTTTTATTCATTTTTTTCCCACACCTTTTTTCTTGGTAGTTCAAGCATCATGATGTAAATAAGGAAATAGGATTACTGTAGGTTTTGATTAAGCCTACATAGTTAGTAGGCTGGGATTTGGAGTACTGTAGTTTTGCTATCCGGGAGATCTTGTCTGCGATTTTGCAAAACTCGAAACTCTCAATTTTTCAACTGGTTTTTTTGCTTCTCGGGTTTTTTAAAGTTACAATTCGAGATTACTGTATTTTCGGAAAATTCCTGAAAAGTTTGAATTCATCAGTTTTTGAAAAAAAAACTGAAAATTAGCGACGCAAACTTTCCAGTTTTTAAAATTCCTATTTTTTCGAAAATCATGAAAGTTCAGTCGAATAAATTGAGAAAGACTTTTATCAAAAGAATGGACAGAATTTAATAAAAAGGGTGCGTAACGTGTCCGCGTCGCGGTCCTCACTTCAAAAAGACACAGAGTTGAACTTTTCCCGTTAATTGTTTGCAATACTATCCATAATGCTAGATTATTGATTTTCCCAAAAAATTTCTTTTCAGTTCTTCGTTGTTTCATTGGTATTCCTTTTGACATGGACAACGTGGCAATGGCTTCCACACATGTCTGAAAGTAAATGGGCCTACTTTGTGATGACCTCATTGTTTTTTATCAACAACTCAGTGAGTCACTTCTTGTTGTCAAAAACATAGAAAAAACGTGATTTTTGAAGGTGAATCCGACCGTATACCTCCTTTTCAACACTCAACTTCGACGAGAGCTTCATTATTTATTATGTCGACATCACGCAATCAGCACGGCCCAAAACAAAAAACACACTCTTTTCGGAAAACCAATCAACACTAGCAATAAAGTTGAAACGGTAGAGTTTTAAAGAGGAAGAAAAAAATGGGAAAAAGGCGTTTTGCAGAATATAACACGATTCGATGTCACAAAATCATTGGTTGATCAAGGCGGCGGATCACTATCCTCCCAATCGCACACAACAACTGACAACGAACATGTAAGACCGCAACAACTTCTTATAAAGGTTCGCATTTTTTTGAAACGAGACGACTTCTTCGGGCAAAAACTCCAACAAAAAAAAAAAAACGTTGTCTTGTCTGAACTTCGATCTGTTAGTCAGGTGTAATTCATCGTTGATGGATTATTCATATTCTAGTTTTTTTTTGCTCCTGCTCACTTTCTTGTCGATTTAACTTGAATGTGTATAGTGAGTGAGAAGTGTATGTATTTGAATAAGGAAGGCGACAAGACAAACAACGGAAAAAGTAATTTGAATAATTTAAGAAATGTGTGCGTAGATCGAAATTTTTTATTGCTTTTCTTATGAGTTGTAATGATTGATATAAGGGGTTTTTTTCAGCGGATATAAGGAAGTAGATCAAAAATCGGGGAACTCAAAATTTGCATGAAGTTTTTTTTTGAAAAAAAAATGTGCACATTTCACGGGATATGCCACTATGGTAGATATTCCTAGGAGTCGGAGAAAATGCATGTTTTTGAAAAATTGGGGTTTCATGAATCTGATAAATAGTGAAACTTGTTGCAAACAACTCACGGGTTAGGCGCACTACTGTAGTTTTGTGTGTCTTTCAGAGATTCTCATAAATTCCACACCAGGCTTGAGCGGAACCGAAATTATTTTCCGAAAAAAAATTCCGGAAAAAAAGGCTCCGGCTTTATTTCCGACATTATTTTTCGGAAAAAACCAGAAATTTCGGAACTTTCCGGAAAAAAATGTTCCGAAAAAAAAGTTCCGGAAATGGTCGAAAATTTCCGATTTCGATTCCGCCCAAGCCTTTTACATTTTTTTCTATTTTCAAAAAATAGACTTCAATTATGGTTTTGAAGGAAGAACTCTCCCCCCGCCTTTTTGGCTCTTGAGAGACGCAGACACCCAAAAAAACCTGTAAATTGTTTGCAACACAATTTAATTTCTGCCCTCTCTCACTCTCGTCAAAGCCCCCCATGGAAAATCATGATTTTTTATATCGATTTTTTAACCACTTCTGCACTAACAATACACACGTTGTTCAGTTTTCCTTGTCCCCTATCTCACCCTTTTTTGTTGTTGTTTCAACACACCCTCACAACACACTTTTCTATCGCTAACATTTTATGGAGAAGAAGTCGACTCGTTATTTTCCTCCTTACTGACCTTGTCAACATTCCAGGAGATTCTGTATGTTTAGCTAACTATACTAACAGTTTTATTTTTTCAAAAAACAAAAAAAAGTGAGTTTGAATGATCTTCTTCTTCCTTTCGCTTTCCCCGGGTGATATGCTTTTCTTTATTTTTTTTTGTGATGTTCTATTTTTTCTAAGTTTGCAAGGTACCGTTTTCTTGGTTTTTTCACGGAAAAATTGGAAATTTTGAGTGTTTGCAGTTTGAGTAGAGTTTTTCTATTGCAGAAACCCTCTAGCTTATGAAAAATCAAGCCAATTTTTTTCAGAATATGGCGTACATTGACAATAACACCAACATCAGTGCGGTCTAATTTTTCGATTTTAAAAATCGACTTCAATAAATGAAGAAACAGGATAATTATGGATATTTTACCGGTTTTTGATTTAGGGTAGTTTTTGATGTCATCTGGATTGATTTTCTGAATTTGAAAAATTTATGATTTGCATTCCAAACTTATGTGTTTGTTTTTTTTCCGTGTATCATGGTAAATAAAATGGATTTTTGTGATTTTTAGCCGTTTTTCTCAAGGCTTTTTCCCACAAAAGTACAACTCCAAAAATAGCCTTGCCGTCTTATCCTTTTCAATAAGTTCAAGTTCAAAAAATTAATCCTCCTTGAACGACTTTTCACAATAAATAATTCATTCCCTTTAGTTTCAACTTTTATTTGTATGCAGTTGGACTTTTGCTGTCAACTCTAATAAGTCAGATAAATTGAGTTATTCTTGGAAAAAATAAGCTTTTTGTGACTTTTTTCATAACTCAAAATATTCAAAGTCACATCAAATATTTCTTATCTTTTTGACTTTAATCGGTTTCACACATTTCTCAAGAGAGACACTTTCTGTCGTCATTTTTTTTGTGTCCGAAAATTCCTCATTGTTTACACACCTGTAAGTGTGTTACCTCTTTTTTGAACTTTCATTACTTTTTGATATCTATTTTTTTTCCGAAAAGTTGAAAGATCTCGAATTTCAAGCATATGCCAATCATTTTTTTCTCCACAATTTTATGTGTTTGATAAGAGTTTCACATTTTCCGAGATAAGATTTTTCAATTTTTCGAGAAAAAATTTTATATCTTTTTTTCCCACCCAAATTTCTACTTTCTTCCCAAAACAACTCATACACAAAAACAAAGCAAAAATGACAAAGAAAAGGTGACTCAGGAGGTGACAAAAAACTGGCAGAGTACACTTTTTTGGGAAGAACAAAAAACCCATAAACACCATTTCTTTGTTTTTTCGAACAGAAAATTTGGACTCAAAAAAAAACAAAAACAAGAAAACAAACAAATTCAATTTTTTCCAAAGACCAAAAAAAATGTTGTGGGTGTTTTTTTCACAGTTTTTTTGGCTGGTGTCTGAAATTCCGAGCTTCTGAGCTTCCAAAATGAGCCAAAAAAAATTCCGGAGATTTTTTTTGGAGGCTCTGAATGTGGCCAGACCCATTTTTGAGCGAGATTTTTTGAATAGGTCCCAAAAATGGGACGCAAATTGAAATCGAGTATTGGTTTCAAAATGGGGCCCGGGCCCATTTTTTTCATGTCGGGCCCTTATTTAGAAACTTGTGGTTCGGACCTCAATTTTTGGGGCCCGGTCCTATTCAGGATTTGCTGAATTTTTTTTGAACTTCAAAATTTTCAAAAATCCCTGTCATGCCGTGTTTTTGATGCCCCGACAGTTTTTTGTTGTTGTTGTTATACTCAAAAAAAGTCCTCTGAAATGTTCTTTTTCCCGCGTTTCTGATTGTTTCCCTCCTTTTTCTAACCGGTTCACACCTGTGTGAACAGTCCAGTTATATATATTTTGGTCTCGACCAAAATCAATAATTTCGGTCAAACATGAAAGAAATGACTCACATACCTGTCCATTCATACATCTTTCGCCGTCTGTTCTTTCCACTATTTTTTTTTTCTTCTCATTTTTCTCCACACACATCATCATCGATCAGCCGAGAACAACAACGAAAAAAAAAACATAAGGTAATGTGGATTATCGATTGATTCGTCTCCATCTTGCGCACTCTCTAAAGACTCCGTTCAGTCTACTCGCCACACACACTCGTTTATGCATACGTTCGTGTCTGGCACCCTCTCAATTTTCACACACTCTCTCACTCTGTATGTCATTTTCTGTGTACAAACGCACAATTCCGTTTTTTTTGTCGGCTGCGTGTTTTTCTTCATACCATATTTTGATTTATTTTTTGAATCGGAGATATGAATTTTTTCGGTGTTCTTCTTTGCGTTTTTTGAGACAAAACCTGTCATTATTTTTCATTTCAAGACGTTTTTTTTGAGATCCAAAAATTTTTTGGACGCTAGATTCTCATTTTCTTATACTTTTCAATCACGAGTCAAATTTCGGAAAATAACAAAACTTCGATTTTTCAGTTTCCACAAAATTCTCAGAAAATGAAACTTTTTTCGGGATTCTCCGGACCTGGGAAAAACTTAGGCCAATTTTTTTATTTCCAGGCCTGGTACATGTTTTCCAAGTTCTTTAGGATATTCTGAAAAATTCATATTTTCTTGATTTCAGCCCGACACTATTTCCTTTTCCAAAAAAGCGTTTCAAAATTTTGGGGCCAGGTCCCAGATTTTTGAGAATTTTTCTGCCGATTTTTTTTCGTCCTCAAAAACAGATCTTCTATTGTTGATCTACCAAAAAATCCTACTTTTTTGACATATGTTAATATCCCCGCACCACAAAATTTAATTAAACCCACAATAGATCTACATACTCCGTGAGACACGTGAAATATTCAACCATCTGTCATTTCTTTTTTTTCCAAACATTACTCATACATCTGTCAAAATGCAGTGTTTCTTTTTTTCCCGTTCAAAACATTCACCACCTGTCCCTTTAAAAAAATGTGAAATGCATGCAAAATTTTCTGCGCCGACTATGCACATTACTTTGAAAATCACTGAACTTGAAAATGAAGGACGATGACTAGTCTCTTTTCATTCAGCTCATTCATTTCTTCTTTTGCACTATTTTATTTTATTACTCATGTTTTTTTGAGTGTCAGTATGTTCATATATAGTTAGAACACGTCATTTGATTGTGTACTTTTCGATAAGTTGTTTTTTTTTCTTGATTTGTTGTTTTCGTCACAAGTGGAGATTTTCGATTTTTCCCTGAATATTTTGGAGAATTTA
This sequence comes from Caenorhabditis sp. 8 KK-2011, assembly GCA_963572245.1. Taxonomy (NCBI): domain Eukaryota; kingdom Metazoa; phylum Nematoda; class Chromadorea; order Rhabditida; family Rhabditidae; genus Caenorhabditis; species Caenorhabditis sp. 8 KK-2011. The sequence continues at coordinate 13,867,730 of OY751551.1, forward strand.
TTTCTCAAAAATTGAAAGAATTACTTTTTTTTTGTCTTTTTTCAAGTTTCTCAGCTTTCTGAGATTATCAAAAATCAGAAAAAGAGCTGTGACCTGATTTTATCAGAGTTTTTCTGTCGAAAATCATCTAAAAATCTCCATTTTCTGAATCAGAAAAAAGTTCTGGTTGGACCAGGCCCGAACTTGCTAGAAATTTCGGGCCGGATTTTTTGGAAAAAATTACCATTTCGTCGGTTGATCTGTTTTTGAGATAAGCCTCCCAGAAATAGTCCTGGAAGTTTCTAAACTTAATTATCAGCTGTTTCTGATGAATTTTGCTATGACATCATGTTCCGGAAACAGGCAGGCACGTTTTTTTTCTCGAAAAATCGTAACAGTCACCATAAAATCACAGCTGGCTGCCTATATTAGTTCAGTTCACACAGTTGAATGTGTAATGTGAGCTTGAGAAAATTCAGTTCCTAGAACAAAGACAAAGAAAAGGTGACTCAGAAAAAACTGTCAGGTCTTTATGAAAAACAAAAAAAGAGGCGGGTGTTTTTTTTCTGTTTTGGTGGCATGTTTTGGGCCAGAAAGCCCTTTTCTAACCCAAAACTTCCCGTTAAACATTTCATTTTCTGGAAAAAAAACGCTCTCATAACATCAAGCCTCGAATTCAGGTGAATCATCAAAATATATTATTTGTTGTAATCTTTTTTTTCCTGTTCATCGAAAAAAAAGCTCTATTATTGTTTTGCAGCTGAATATTTTTGACTTCAGCCATAAATAATTTTCTTTTGCATTATAAAATGATAATACCACTTGTATGTACGATTAATCCCTCCTCTTCTCCTCCTCCTCATTTTTTGTTGGATAACAAGTTCTTAGCCACATATGTAAGAGGATCGCCGAACAAAAAAAAAATGTGCATCAATGTACTATGACTCATTTAGTGAGATTTTTGTGTGCTGTTCGGAAGTGAAACAGATTTTTATTACAATTCACAGCTGTCAATTTACTTTAATGTTCGGTTTTTTTATCGGGGAGGTGCTTGGGAGAAATTGAATTAGTTGATTTTATTTTAGTTGTGGTCTGGAACAAGGCTTCATAATTTTTAGGCCTATTTTTCGAACAATATAAATTTTCTCACGAGAAAATTTAGGATTCAAGAAAACATATTTTGATAGCAATCGCTGAAAAATATTTTTTTCACGATTTTTCTTGAAGGAGCTCCCAATTTCTCGACCCTGCGCTGATTTTTTTTAGTTTAGTTCTGAAAAAAAGCTTCATAATTGTTGGACCCTATCAGGTTTGGCCTAGCTCTGAAAATATCAGCCTGCAACTTTTCAAAAAATATGAAATTTTCTCATGGGAAAATTATAAGATTCAAGAAATCATGTTTTGTCAAAAATTTTTTGCAAGATTTCTTGAGAGAGTTCCCAAAATCTATTTTTGGATAATGAACTTTTCAGAGATTTGCACTTTGCTATTAAATCTCAATATAATCTTTCTCTATCTTCCATATTTTTTTGAACTAATAATAAAACTGAAACTAATAATTATTATTTATCTACTGATAATACAGTATACTGATAAGAGGTTACGTTATCTTTTTTCTGCTATGATTAATTTGCCACAACATGAATCATCTTTCCGAAGTCAATGAGTCAGAATAGGATGGCAGGTGCAATTTATATTAGTTTGAGGTTTTTTTTCGTTCGCCTCGCTTTTTTTTCCACAAAAGAATCACTGTCGCAGCTGCTCGTTCGATTTGATTAGTATATTTTTCTTTGTGTTTCCCATGATTATTGGAAAAGTACATATGGGTCACTTTTTTCCGGTTTTTTTCTTTGGGCGAAAAAAAAATGCGCTGAATCATTTGTTAAACAAACTTATCTAGACATTGTTTTTTTTTCTAGGTTCCTGATTTGGAGTTTAGAAATTTTTCTGTAAAAACCGAGGTACTGTAGAAAATTTTTCCTGTTTTAATTTTTTCACATTTCTCCTAGTGAGTTGCTCAAAATTGAGCTGAAGGTTAAAGCAAAAAAATTAGAATTTCGATATGAAAAATGCTCTGGCTTACCAGTTATAGTTTATAGAAGTTTGTCAGACTCCAGAATCACGCTTTGACATTTTTGGAATTCATTTTTTTAATGTAAACTCTAAAAAAATTTATTTTTTGAGCTCTCCTCGCTGAGCTCAGCATGATGATCAGCATAAAAAATCTCATTTTTCACACCGTCGAAAAAAAAAATCTGAAAAAAGAGAACTTTTTCACCCACCCGTTCACATTTCTTCTTTTTTTTCCTCTCTTCTCCCTTCCTCTTTATCCTTTCTTCCTTTTTTCCAAGCTTCTCTTCATGTCTCGCCGAAAAAAAAATGTTCTCCTCGTTTTTTTCACTGTCATGCTTCTGCTTCTTTCACACACATTATGACTCATACTGATTCTTCAAATTGCTTCTGAAAAAAAAATTACATTTTTTTGACAATAATTTAATTAAGTAGTGCATGACATGAAAACCAATTTGTTTCATTTTTGCCAATTTCTTATGTACTCCAGATGTTTTCGAACGATCAATTTTTCATTACACCAGACCTCCTTGACTTGGCAGATAATCCCAAATAATATATGAAATTATGAAAAAGTCATCCAATTTCATTTCCGTTCATGTGTTTTTATTCGATTAATTTGCACTTTCTCCTCACTTTGTCACACTTACTTTACGATTTTCTTCATTTTCTTCGTCGTTTTTTTTTGTTCTGCAAAAAAAATTTATACATATATTAATGTTATAATTACAGTAATGCACATTTGTGCATAATTCGCATGACACAGTGGCTACGTTTATTACTAATATAGTTAATGGAATAATGGGTTCGATCAATACATTATTCAATCGATTGCAACGTTTTGTTGGCGGCGGAAATAATGGGGTGAGGCTTAGCGATTAGAATGTCGAAAAATGAATCACAAATATTTTTTGGCCAATGCTGATGAGGCACATTTGCTCTATCGCAATGTTGTGCGCAGAATTTCGACACTTTGAATATTTTGATTTTTTGTATGTTTTGAGTCATCACTTTGATGATAGCGAATCTAATAGATTTTGAAATAAATTTTATGTTTTCAAAATTTTCGAGATTTTTTTTATATTTTTGAAATTAGTTTCTAACATACGTAGAGTTTTGTGAAGTCTAGCAGTTGATTTTTTCTAAATTTCATTTCTGTTTTTTGGCTCGAAAACTGGGGCCCTCAAAAACCCTATGTCTGTTTTGTATGTGGCCAAAATTTTTTAATGGAAAATATAAAGATCTAAAATTTCGGAACAGGTTCTGGTTTAATGTTGACCCAAATTTCTTTACGAGAAAAAAAGAACAACATTTTTTGGTCCACAAATCATGACCCACTTTTTATTTTCTCTTGGCCATATGTTCTCAGGTTGACTCCCCAAAAAATGTTGACTCTTTTTTTTGTATAAAAGTTGCCTACTCATGACCAGGCAACTCAATCTCAAATCTTTTTTTGTATAAAAGTTGCCTATTCATCAAAAAAACATTCAATCAATAATGTATCAAAGGCGAAAAATCGGACCAGGCCCGATTTTTCTGAACATTTCTGAACATTCGGCTAGAGGCTTAGCATTTCATTTTTCGGGTCCGATTTGTTATTCATCATAATTTCCATACTTTAGACTACTTTCATAAAATGTTCATCTAGTTTTTTTTTCCAGACAAGAGCCTTTTTTCTCGAAATGAACTCTGAAGAGGTGTTTTTTTTCTCATAGTCCCATTTTTTTTCAATTCAGAAGTTCATTTTTATTTCTCAACAAAAAAATGAAGAGCCCTCAAACCTAAATTAACTTTTGACAAAATTGAGAAACCCAAAAATCATCCTACCTTCAACTAAATCCCAAACGATAAGATAACATTGCTTCCGGTCCAGAAACAACAAAACAAAAAAAAATCTGGAATGACTCATAGATTTTTTTCTAATTTCACAAATGCATGTTTTTCCTAGTAAATTGGTTTAAAATTTGTTCAATTTTCAGGTTCACGGTCGATATATTCAAAATACGAACGATGCAATGATTGTCAACCCAAATGCTCTTCCGTCGTCTAACCCGGTAGGTTCAATGAATCATTATGTTGTTTGTTTTTGTGAAAAAAAAAACAGAAAAAATAATATTATAAAAGTGGGCGCTCATGCCATTTCATTCGTTTTTTTTCCTTCCCAATTTCACAGCTCTTCCAAGCGCCAAGTCTATTTGAAATGCCCGGATTTTCAAGCGAAGAGGTAACGCTTATCCTTGGTTAAACTCTAACACAAAATCAGCAAAAAATTTGAAAAATAATCTCGATTTTGCAGGATCGTCGACACTTAATGAAAGCGTGTAAACTGATGAATCAGGTTGTGATGAATTGCCAAAGTTCTCGTCTGAGTTTGAAAAATTCGCCGCCATTTATTCTTGATATCTTGCCTGATACTTATGCACATTTGATGCTCATCTTCACGCATAATAACGATATTCTCAGGGACAATGATTATGTCAAAATTTTTCTTGATAATCTTATCAGTAAATGTAAAGAGGTACTGTATTATTCTTCGAAGTTTTGTTTTTTGAATTGTATGTTTTCCAGACGATCAAACTTTTCAAAACATCTGCGATTTATAACGATCAATCGGAGGAGAGAAGAAAATTGACAAAACTGTCGTTGACATTTTCTCATATGTTGTTCGAGCTGAAAGCAGAGTTTCCAAACGGGCCTTTTATTGCTGACAAGTTTCGAGTGACGAAAAGAGAAGCCGAAGATTTCTGGCAAACACACTTTCCCAAAAAGTTAGTTTTTTTGGGCTGATTTTCGAAAAAGTGCCAAAAAAATGGGCGTGGCTAGAGAACAAAAGGTGACAAAAATGCTGCAGCGTTCTCAAAAATATTCACTTTACGACACTCCGCTTTTACACCTGCGCTGAGCAAGTGGCAACGTTAAAAAACACAAAAAAAAATGGGCGTGGCTAAAGAACAAGGTGACAAAAATTCTGTACATCAAAAAAGCTCAATAGGAAAAAAAGCGTCCTGAAAAATATCCACCTTACGACACTCCGCTTTTACACTTGCGCTGAGCAAGTGGCAAAGTTCAATAACACAAAAATGGGCGTGGTTAAGAACAGGGTGACAAAAACCTTGTTCATGAAACGTAACCTCCCAAAGAAAACTCGATGAGAAAATGATGCTAAAAATATACATTTTACGACACTCCGCTTTTACACCTAAGCGGCTAAGTGACTTTTAAAGTTTTTACGTGATTTTCTTCGAATAGGATTTTTGGCGCCAGTTATTTTTGAAACCCAAAACTGCAAAAATCTGACTTCTCTGCGTCTCTTCCCAAGGCCTCGTAAAAAGACGTGCTCTCTCTTTCTCTCTCTCGCTCTTTCTTTAAAAATTTTTTTCTAGGTCAATTGTCACCTGGCCAACATTTTTACAAGCGATAGAAAGTCTTCACGATCAACCGATTTCAAAAATGGAGGCGGCCGACCTCAAAGCCACCGTCGATCTAGCCGGCGACGATTATGTGTCAAACTTCGAGTTTGACGTCTTCACCCGGCTCTTCTACCCGTTCAAAACGGTCATCAAAAATTGGCAAACTCTTACCACCGGTCATCCCGGCTATTGTGCATTTCTGACATACGACGAGGTGAAGAAGCGTCTCGAAAAATTGGCCAAAAAACCCGGAAGCTATATCTTCCGCTTATCGTGTACCCGACCGGGACAATGGGCCATCGGCTATGTGGCACCGGATGGCAAAATCTATCAGACTATTCCACAGAACAAGAGTTTGATTCAAGCACTTCATGAGGGCAACAAAGAGGGATTGTGAGTACAAAGTTTTCCCGCGCAAAATCAAGCGGTTTTTTGCAGCTATCTCTTCCCAGATGGTCGTGATCATGATGTGAATCTGGCCAAATTGATGGAACTACCCGAAGCGGATCGGGTACAAGTGACCAGTGAACAATACGAGCTTTATTGTGAGATGGGTACCACTTTTGAACTTTGTAAAATTTGCGATGACAACGAGAAAAATATCAAAATCGAACCATGTGGTCATCTTATCTGCTCGACTTGTCTGACAAATTGGCAGGTAACTATTTTTTTTTTGAATTTTCCTAGTAATTATCTTTCCGTATTTGAGGATTCGGATGGCGGTGGCAATACGTGCCCGTTCTGTCGATATGAAATTAAAGGAACAAGTCGCGTCATTATAGATCGATTCCAACCAGAGCCAAAAGAGCGCAAACGATCATCGAAAGAGAGCATCCCACAAATTCCACCGAGAAATGTAAGACTTTATTGGCTTTGTTAATTTTATATTCCTCTTTTTCTTGTTTTAAGAGTAAGAACAAAGTGAGTGCAACACAATCGATTCCGTCGGTCGCTGAACTTCCACTCATGCCACCACCGATTCCACCGAAAAGTCGAGTCATTGAAGCGTCGAGTTCGGGAATTGTGAGTGGAGAGATTTTTAAAAATATTCCCTTTGTGAAACTCAAAAATTGGCGTCAAAATTTGAGCAGAAAACAAGTTTTTCACATGAAGGAAACTTTGAAAAATGAATTCTCAGTAAAAACACTATCGAGCTTGGAAACCCCTCTCGAATGTTTCTGAACTTCCAGAAAATATATGTTTTTTCTTCAAAATGATGAATTACAACTATATCTTTCTGAAGAACAAAAAAATGGTGGTATTTTATTGATCGAAAGTTGACCCAGATTTAGTGAGCCTTGATGTTGACCCCCCAAAAGGCAAAAGTCACACCTGTTGTTATTTATATGGTCATTAATACCAACAACATATGGTGACCTAGAGGTCAAGACATAGTAAAAATATTTCTGACATAAACCAAGTGAGAAACATTTATTGATCCAAAGTGTTGGTTTTTTTCCTCTTTAGTTTTTGCGGCGTTCAAAATCAAAAAAACAAAAAATGGCCACATTTAAAGGAACAGCATAAAATCTCAAACAAAAGCTGTCTGAGTAACTACACTCTTCTCGTTCTCTACACTGTTTTTTTTTCGCTGCGAGTTTGTTGTTTCCCTTTGAAATGGTACGGTTTTTTTTTTTGTTATTTGACACGTTTTTTTCTATTTTTTTGCTTTGGCACGCCGCCAAACTTACAAAAATCTCGATTCTTCCATTTTTCGAATAATTTTGCGAAATCTGGCAACATAAACTTTCTCAGCGTCTGAGACTCCATGAAAATAGGCCAAATTTCTTCTAGAAAATCTGTCGGAAAATCAAGGCTTAGAGTAGAAAAGAACTAAAAGTGTAGATTTGAAATGTCATGCTTCAAAGAACATGCTTTTTCAATAGTTTAGCAAAATCTTGAGCCCCTATTTTTCTGAGAAATTGTCACCTTCTCATTTTCCTAACAAAATAAAAAGTTGTAATTTTCATTTGGATAAACTTGAAGAGGGGAGAAATGCAATATTTTAATAGGGGGTGCTTGGAAATTGGATACGTCTATGGGGCATAGTTTTTTCTTCTTTCTGGCCACAAGACATGAATAAGTGCAAATTTTTCAAGGTCGGCAACAAGGCGAGTTATGTGAACATCAAGGAACTCGGCTCCTCATCGTCTTCCGACTCTTCTCAATCTTCATCAAGATCAGCCGCTCCGTCAATGGTCGCTCCACCGTTGCCACCAAATCGTCCCGCTGAGCACCGAAATATGGAGTATATCAATTTTGATGTTTTGCCAGCAACAACAACAAGCACCAATGCAGACGTTTAGTGATTCTATTGTTTTAGATTTTTTGCCCCTTTTCCTTTTTTTTGCGCTTCTTCTTTTTTCTCCGTTTTCTTTTTCCCCCAAACATATTGCCGAGTTAGAACTGGTATTCGAAACATTTCTGGAATTGGCAGTATAACTTTTTTTCGTCCCCCCTGGAGGATACCTTCATACGGTTTTCTGTTATTGTAGAGAATGATGTTCTGTCATATTTATCTATTTTTTATCTAACAAGATTTTCAAAGAAAAACACAAACTAAACTAAATAACAATTCATTCCAGAGAAATTCGAAAAAGTACAAAATTTCTCATTTTGTAACACATATCCGCCATTTGTTTCTTGAAACTATGATTTTTCTTTTACTATTACTAATATTATTTTTTTTTAATGCCAACGGGTTCACCTTCTTGTAGAACTAAAAATATCTCTGTTTTAGTTGTCCGCTGTTTAGTATTATTATGCATAAATGTTGAACAAAAAAAGTTTTTCTTCTTCTTCTTGCTGAAACTGGCAAAAAACCTGTTCATAAATATATTATTTCTGAAAAAAATATGCTATGAAAGAGGCGGAGCGAAATGTATATTTTTCCCACATTTTTTTTGGAGATATCCATTTTTTTTTAAACTAAAACTTTAGCTTTAGTTGTGTTGCAAACATCCTACGGGACTTTGTGTCTGCGTCTCCTGAACACTATTGTCGTAACAAACACCTATATTTATTTATAAAATTGCTGTATTTTTTCTAATTTCCTATTTTTCTTGTTTTGCCATTTTTTGCTCAACTGTTGTGATAAGGAAGAGTTTTTTTTAACAAAAAATATACACTTTTTGTAGTTCTAAGCTTGCTCAAAAATTTCTTCAATCGATGAATAATATACATTTTTTCTAGAAGTTTCCGTATCGCAAAAATATTGCGGGTTTTGTAATTTTCCTCATCCTCAAAATCTGAGTAAGTTTTTTAGACCAATATTTTCATCATCATGAGAAATGAAATTCTGAGAATTTCATTAAATCCAAATTTTCATCATTTTTTTTTCTGGCCAAACAAAATCATCATCAAGAATAGTCTACAAATGTTATTTCTGCTTTTTTTTGGGAATTTTCTAAAATCCCAAAGTTCATTTAATCACTTTCAGGAATCTCAGAAATAGAAAATATATTTTCTGTTTTTTTAGGACACCCAGACACTCCGAAAAATCCATTTCTCGGACTACCATAATTCGATTAGTTTTTTTTTCTTGGTTGTTTTTTTCAGCTGTAGAACGAGCTACAAACTGGTCTATTCCATGTTGTTTGTGACCTTTCCCGCCAAAGTGGGCGGAGCTTGGTGTTATGCGCATTGTCACAGCTCTGCCTGCCATTTTTAACTGCTTATTTGATTTTTTCTGCGTCTCTCTATCTATCATCTTTTGTTTTTTCTAATTTTTTCGGGTTTTATTAGAACGAGCTACAAAGTGGTCTACTCCATGTTTTCTGTGCCCTTTCCCGCCAAAGTGGGCGGAGCTACGCGTGCTGCGCATTGTAACATCTTTATTTGTCATTTTCAACTGTTTATTAGATTTTCTCTGCGTCTCTCTATCTATCATCTTTTGCTGTTTCTAATTCTTTTGGTACTTATTAAAACGAGCTAAAGAGTCGTTTCTTCCATGTTGTTTATGACCTTTCTCACCGAAGTGGGCGGAGCTTGGTGTTATGCGCATTGTCACAGCTTTTTTTCCCACTTTTATCTGCTTGTTCGCTTTTCTCTGCGTCTCTCTATCTATCATTTTTTGCTGTTTTTCTAAAAAAAATGTTATTAGGTTAAAAATTTTTTGCGTTTTTTTTCAGAAAATCTATTTTTATCCTATTGTTAAATGAACGCGTTTCAAACCTATACATAATTCATAACCATATTTTCTTTGAACTCTTCTTTTAATGCTCCAATAATTACCATATTTCTCATCTCACGAAGAAGAGCAAATAATAAACTCTTGAAATGCTCCAATTTATTCTTCATGTTTTTTCTATGATGTCGATTGGACCTAGATAAAAGAAAACTGGTAGATTAGACCCAAAAACACTCAAAAAGCCATTTTCTTGACTGGCTCGGTCTTCAATTTATGTCACAGATTTGTTCTTTCTTTTCTCCTTCTTTGCTTTTTAGTGTTTGTTGTTGTTGTATGCGTTTTGCTTTTCCATCATTTCCGTTTCAAACGACACCCTGGTTTTTTTTTTTAAATGTGTAAGCCTTTTTTTGATTGGTTCCTTCCGTTATTGGGTTGGTTATAACCACATTATTTTTTTTCTATTTTCCCAGCTTTTTTCTTTTTCTCATCTTAAGTACATTTTTTTAGAAGAACAATATAAATGTATTTTCTAATCATCATGGTGTACTTCTCGTTTTGCACAATGAGCCCGGTTCGAGATGAGATTATGGACATCCTTGGGACTAATGACACTTTGGTTGAGGAGGAGGATGATGTGTTCAATGCGACGTTACTGAACTCAACAGAGATTGATGCACCTATCATGATTTCTTCCTCAACACACTCTTCGTCAAGCTACAAAAAATTCACATTGCAGGTTTGCTTTTTTTGACACGGAAAATTTGACCAGAAACTAATAGGACCCAAGAGTGTAGTCAAGCAAGGGTGCCTTTTTTGTTTTCGTTTTAAAGCTAAGAAAATGATTTCGGAAGTTTGGCTCCGCAAGGAAAAATTCTTATTCGAAAAAATTTCCGTCAAAATTTTTCGGAAATTCGAAAATTTCCTGTTTTGGTTTAGCCCAAGCCTGCGTGGAACCTTCTTTTGTGGCTCAGAAATAAACTTTGAAATTAGACAAGTAAAAATTGTTTCAAAAAAGTTTGAAACACGATCTTCTCGAGTTATTGTTGAAACAGTAAAATCTTAGAATTTTTCGTCCTAAAAAATGATATTTTTTGAAACGATCAGAAATCTATGGTGAAAAACATGATGATAGTTATGAAAATTCCATTGAACAATAAAAAACACATTTTTCTGAAGTACATTTTTTTTCTTAAATTATTGATAGAGAAACCAGTTTCTTATTTTTTCACTTTTGAAATAAAAATTGGTTGTTAAATTTTAGGATTTTCGCACCTAAACTAATATTTTTCATTTCAAGAATTGTAGTTTTACTAAAAAAAATTTTGTCTGCACTCTCTCTCTCTCTAATCGATTGCCACAATAATTCTTCCCATTTAAAAATGATTGATTCAGCCGTTTTTCAACGTCAAAAAAAACCAAAAACATCATAAAACTTAGTCACACTCGCATGCGCTCTGCTGCCCATAATTATGTATATTCATCCTGATTTTGAAGTACACACACGTCACTACTACAAAAAAACGCGGGGCTATTTTTCCAGGAAAGCATGTCAATGGCTCGAACGGATGACGAAGGTGTGAAACGGTGTTTAACGTTTTATCGACATGTGGCCGATGATGATTATACTCATGAGGGGATTTGTACTCTTGGAAAGTGAGTGTGTTGAAAAAAACTGAGTGTGTTGAAAAAAAAACGAGAGCAAAAAAAAACTCCCATAAAATTAGGCTATGAGATAATCGGCTGAATTGTCAAAACTCGAAAAATGCTAACAAAATTTTCATTTTTCAATAATTTCTGACTTTGAAAAACGGGTTCAATAAAAATTGTAAACCATTTCGGTTGGAAAAATATCTGGCCAAAAATTGAGAGAACAGTTTTGTCACCAAATGTTTTGATATTGATTTTTTGGTCCCCACACTTTGTTGTTATTGATTACATCCTTAATAACAACAGGTGTAACCTTTTCGTTTTTGGGAAGAGCTTATCGAATTCTTGATCAATTTTTTTGTGAAAAAAACTCGTTTTATTTTGAGTGTAACTCAGAAAAAATCGGATGATATCAACTTTTTTTTTTTTAGTTTTTTGGATTTTTTGGAGCAAAAAGACAGCTCTGAGAAAAAGCTCCACATGGTTCAAATCCTAGCAAAGACATTTTTCTACGTGTGTGGTCTTCTGAAAAAAATTATCTTTGAAATGTTTTGCTGATTTTGAAAAATGTAAAAAAAATCTGTCTACTTTCGAAATCCTTACTAAACTTTTCCGATTCTGCCTAGTCTCAAAACCTCAATGGTGTTGAGACAAGCCAGCTTTGGCCCGATTTTTTCGGACCTGTTTAAATTTTTTGACAAGAAAGCCAGTATGTTTTGCACTTTTCGAAAAATACAATCCCGGTTGATACTCCTTACAAAAACTGAGACAAATGACATCATTTTTCGACACATCAAAAAATTGTCTAAGCAAAAAAAAACACAAAAAAACACACGTTACCAGCCAATATTTCATCTAATAATTTTTTTTGTCAGTTGTTTTGATGACCCGGACATCGTCGACTGCAAGACATATTTTCCCGAAAAGTTTGAAGACGATGCCTACACGAGCAAATGAGAGAACAACACATTGACTTAACGAGTACTCAATTAACCACCCCCCAGCTGATTCAGTTCTTATTGTGATATGTATTTTTTTTGCCCTTTTTCTCCATCCTGTCCAAATGAATATTAGACAACACAAAAAACATTTCTGTTCCAAGAAGAAAGTAAGTAGAAAGCAAGAAAAAAAAACGATTTCGGAACAAGAGGAGGACATTCTCAAGAGGTGTCGTCTTCAATATTTTTTGACATTTCAGAATTGCCTATTTTTCCCATTTCTACGTTTTATTTGAAAATGAAAACAACTTTTTTCATGCTCGTTTTTTTCTCTGAAATAAAAAAAAACCCCTAACAACTTTGGAAAAATGTTCTACATCAAAAAAAAAAATTTTTTTTGGTAGTAAGTAGTACAAACCGATTGTTGACTCGTTTCCGGGAAGCCGGAGAACTTTTTTATATTATTTTTTATTACTGTTTTCTTCGTCTTATTGTTTTGATCATTTCTATTTCTTTCTGAGTTTTGTTAGTGTTCGAGTGTTTTCGTAACCTTTTTTTCTTTTTGAAAATGTGAAATTTTTTGGCAGAAATCATGTTGCAAACAATCCACGGGAAACGCTCGATGGTATCTTTTGTGTGTTTTTAATTTTTTTTTTCAAAATTCTTTCATTAATTTGAAAAATTTTTCGATATTAAAGTAATTTCACAAAACTTTCAGAAAATCAGTTTTTTGGAAAAAAAAACTTGTGCCAGAATTTTGAGGCTTGGTTTTTTTGCTCGACAAATAATCTGGCCAAAAAATTTTCGTTTCAAAACCACATGAAATTTTCATAAAAGATCGAAAAATTAAAAAAAAAAGTGCGTACCGACATCTCACGGGATACGCCATACAGTATGAAAAATCTTCATTTCTGTTGGAATTTCATGTGGTTTCGAAATGTCGCGGAGCCGCAATAAGACTTTCAGGTCCTGAAAAATCAATTTTCTGATGAAATTTTTCTCTGATAATTTATGATACCTAAAAATAAATCACTTCCAAAGTTGCATAGTAATATCCAATTCTCGTCATTTTTTTCTCCTCCCAGCAAAAAGGAACATTCTGATCTTAGCTTGATGCTCATAGAAAGAAAAACTGAATAATTTTATTTTCTCTTCTAAATTTTTTTCAACATAGTAAATGAAGAGTTTTCCTCCTCCATTATATCATCAATTGTATATGTTTTTGTCATTTTTTCTTCTGTTTATTTTATTTCGAGAAAAAACGACGAAAAGATTGACACCAAAATTAGGAGGGACGAAATAAATTAACACATTTTATGTGGACACAGAAAAAAAGAAACGAAATTGAATTTGCACACTTCTTTTAATTGTTTTTCGTTTGAACAAGTTCATTTACTTTTTTTTTCTTTTTTTTCAAAGAGTTGATTGATGGAACTTTTTTTGCTGTGTTGCTTAGTTTTCGGAAGTCTACCGGAAATCTTTTGTCAATTTTGGATTGACAGCTGAAAATATATATGACGATTCACTTCATTTTTGTTGTTTTTTTTTCGTTTTATTAAAACATGTTGCATTTTTTTCTCTCTGGCTCATCTTTTCTGTTGCTCGTTAAAATACTCCAACTTTATGTGGTATTCTGGAAATGTTCATTTACAAATTTATTTCTAATTTTCACGTGAGAGATCATGTGAATATGAGAGACTTAGACTAGAAATATTAGGATAAATTAGGTTCAAAAATCAGAAAACCCTTGAAAATGTCACTGTAATTTTTTTGCCAAAAGTTTTTCCCCTGATTTTTCTCCAATTTTTAAATTTCCGCAAAACTGAGCAAAAATTCCAAGTCTCCCAAATTCTCATAACCAAAAAAACACCTTGTTTTTTATTGCTCCACTGTTTCACATAAAAACAACAAAACATGGATTTTTTTACTATTCTTCAATGTGTTCTTTTTATCACGCCACATTTTTTGGTTGTCTCCAACCAAATCTTTCGTTCAAATTTACATATGTTTTTTCTCAGTGATTGATTAGGATACAATTTCATTCTAACAAAGAGCTATTTTTCACCGTGTTTTTGCCTCAAATTCAAGAAATCGGTGAGTGAAAAAAATTGAGCACTCTTTAATTTGAGCACAACGATTTTCTGGTGCTCCCCTCTCAAATTATTCTCTCCAGAAAACAAAAATTTGCTCAGTCACCATACATATTCATAATAACTCCTTATACAAATTGATTTACTATGCTGATTGTTTAGTCTTTTTTCCTAATGTTCATTTTTGCCGTGTCTTGGAAATGGTTTTTTTCTCGAAATCACTTGACTAAATTAATGTGAGAAAATGCAAATGTTCCTTTAAATTTTCTTGAAGTTTCTTTCACTGGATATTTGTCAAAAATAGACCAGAAACACACTACGTGTTAGCTCCTATTTTTACTCTTCCGTGAATATATGTTTTGGTTTTTAGTGTGTATTGAAAATATGGGAAAACTCCAATTAGTGCTTTGCAGAAGAGAAATAGATTGCATGGTTTTTTATGAACTTTCTGGGTATTTCAAAGTTTTTCATGTTAGAGCAAGAGGAATTTTTTGTGCAACCAAATTTCCTGTTGAACTCCCGAAAATTTTCTGAAAGATCGAAGTTATTTTACATAAAACGTGTACGGTTGAAAAAAAACACTCGTACATTAGTGTTGTCGACCGCGGAGCGTGTCCGCGACGCGGCTTTCATTTTAAAAAGACATAGAAAAAACGCTCAAATTTGACATTTTCAATAGAGCAAGTTTGATTTTTTAGTCAAAAAATGCATAAAACCTCTTAAATTCGACATTATCATTAGAGCGCGTTTTCCAGTTTTATCGAAAAAAAACCGAGTTCTTCGTCAAAAATTGGCAAGAAAAGCTCCAATTTGACATTATCAATAGAGCGCGTTTGCTATATGGAAAGAGAAAAAAACCGTCAAAAGGGGCGGGGCCAAAAAAGTGTGCCAGTGATTGCAAAAAAAAATACGTATTCAATTTATGTGCGATTCGCAAAAACAAATTAAACTTAAACAGAACAGCTGCATGGACCACAAAAAGGGGCGGAGCCAATAAATGTGTGCCAGGTATGCAAGAAAAAAACGGCTCCTTCTCAATATCTGTGTGGAGTATTGCAATTTATTGATTTGTACGTTGGTAAAATAAAGAGCACATTATTTCGCCACCAATATTGATTACAAACAAACGCTCATAAATTAGGGAAGAGTCTATTTATATTTGCAACACCTGGCACACTTGTTGGCTCCGCCTCTTTCTGATGTTCCGGTTCATATGTGTTCAACATTGGTGGAAATTTTTGATCAAGAGACCAAACTTCGATCTAGCACGATAAAAAAACATCCAAGTTGTACATTTTCAATAAATTTAAAGTTTGTTTTCATTTTTTCACAAAGCAGGATGCAAAGAATATTTTAAGAATGAAAAATTGAATGTTCAGCCCAGATCCAAAACATTCGAATTTATTATTCATGTCAAGACTCAGCAAGATTCTCAAAACAAAAATGACAGGAAATTTGAATCATATCACGCAAGTTGTTGTCATTTTTTTGCTGGTTCCACAAATTTTTGTACCAAGAAAAAAACAACAAACAAATCGAAACCTCCTCTTTGTTGAAAAAAACTCCAACCTCTACTTTCAATGATTCAATTTCATGAAATGTCCTACATCTACTCCGGGAATTTTTTTTTGCTTTGTTTAGATAAAGTTTTTTTCACCCTCTTTTCTGGGTTTTTTGTTGGTTCTCAATTACTACGTGAACACCGGAAAAAAAGCACTTTTCTCATGTTTTTCTAAATTCGTTATTGGTATACTGTACTTTATTGTTTCCATTTTTGACCCTACAATTATTTGTAATACATAAAAATCACCGTTAAAGTCGTTAAAAATAACGGTAACGATACGATTTCACATGATATCATTATTTTAAGACAATTTTCCGTATAAAAACCTTGCTCCAGGTTCATTTTTTCAGTTGAAAAAAATATTGAGTCGTTTTTTTTTAAAAAAAAAACTAAAATTTCCCCTTGGGTCACATTTGGGCAGAATATTTCAGGCACATTGTTATTTTTGAGTCATTTTTCGAATTTTAGGGCTTTTAGGCCCAAAAATAATATGACTCTCTGTTTCAATTCTCGTGTTGCAAACAATTCACGAGAAGCTATGCTTGTCTAGTATGTCTGCGTCTCTTTCTATTTCTCAAATACGAGCAAGGAAGTGTTGCGAACGAATAACTGGTGGTATCAAGCCCAAATTTATTTTTCGTATTTTGAGAAAAATTACATTAATTTTTGAATCATAATTTCTAATCTTCCAATTTCCCACATGTTTGCAGAACTAGATACAAAACAAAAAATGTATTGTACAAAAAAATGTTTTTCGGTTTTCCTCGGCCTAGCCCGGGCCATTTTCTCTGCGTCTCTCTATCTCTCGCCTTCCGTTTCCGAAAGTCCGTTTTTCTTCCAGAATTTTCCACTCCAACTTGTCGCTTTTCGGTGACTGTCTGAGTCGCGCTAAATTGGATTCGGTGTCGATGCCGCAGAATTTTGTGGAACGCGTCGAACGACTCGCATTGTCAAATGGACGTCTACCAGGACGATCATTGTTATTAGACCGAGAACAAGGTGAGTGAAACTAGAAAAATTGGTGTGTGTGTTATTTTTCTGATTTGTATCAGAAAAATAAAACTAACTTACGATACAATCTGTATTTATTATTTATTTGTTTTTTTTTTGTTGGTAATTGTTCTTCTATTTTTTTTCTCATTTTTTTCTTGAACTCATTTTTATTCGTTTCTCCATAGCATTTCTAGGGAGATTACGATAATTTAATGATCCTTGAAAGAATTTTTTGAGCCTGAGAATATACGATTTTTGAGGGGAGTTTTCTGATTTTTTTGGGGGCTTGAAGACATCCAAATCACAACAAAAATATTTCCAGTTTCGAAAAAAACCGAGTTATTTAAAGGAACACACTGAAATGTGTTGCAAACAATTTCTGGGTTTCACGCGAAGAGTTCTTATCAGAAAATATAGATATACTGAAAATTTGAAAAAAAAAATTTGAGAGTGAGAGAGGTATCAGAGAAAAAATAAACAATATTCACAGAAAAATGTTTCTCTGGTAGTATTAATTATGACAAAAAATACGGGGTTTACTTTCTGTCTCTATTACAAGCATCGCCCACTTTGTTGCATGCTCTTCACCAACTTGTATTATCTCTGCGTCTCTCTATCTCTAGATTTCTGTCGTTTTGTTCATATCTTCTAGACACAAAAAACCACCAACATGATTGCCTTAATATGAGCAAGGCTCTTCTGCAATTTTTCATGTTCCTTTAAACACCGACAATATTTGTTTTTTTTGGATCTGTATATTTTTTTCTAATTTTTGACGCCGCAATAGTTTTTGACATATCTCGTTGTCGCAAAATCAAAAAATACTGTAAAATAAATGTTCATAAAACCATTAGGCAAAGAATACATCAATTATTGTTTTCGCATTTTATGATAAAAAAATCCATTAACACTGTAACACATAATTGATTCATAAATATTGACATTTCATTAATTTTTTATTTGAAAAAATTTTTTTTGAAAAAAATTGTTCTTCTTATAGGGCAACCATTAATCTCATTAATCCAATGAACAACAGAAAAGAAAAAAAGAAGTTTTTTTTTTTGGATTGAGCACATGTGACTTTTATTAACAGAAAAAAGCTTGGCAAGTTCAGGCACGATTTTTGAAAAATGTTTGTTTTTTTTTATTCTGTTTACTCAGAAAACACTACCACCCGAATTTGATTAGTGTTAGCCGGGCAAGCAAAAAAAAACTAAGTATAATTACATTATTTCATATGGGTATTTTTTCCCCTCCTTTTTTTGATATTATTCTAGCCCGGTTTTTGTTACTTGGAATGAACACAAAATTAGAGACGAGTTGTTGTTATTGAATAAAAATGAGATGTGAAAAAATATATATCTTGAAATCAGTGTACTCGTTTTTTTTTGTGATTTTTTTGTTGATTTTTTTTGGAAAAAAAATGTGAACCTTTGCCAACTTGAAGAAGTAGAGATTTTTGTTAGAATTTTTTTTCAAAAACTTTCATGGTGAAAATTAGACCTAAAAATTGGGACCCTAAAAATCCAAGACATTTCGAAACCAGAAATTTCCCGTGGGATGTCGGTACACACTTTTATTGAACGCGCGAGAAAAAAAATCTTTGATATTTGTATGCGGTTTCGAAATGTCTGATTTCGAAACGTCCTGGAGCCAAAAACCTAAACTTCAAATAATTACTAATGCTGAGCCAAAAAAGGCAGTATAAAAATTGCACTTGATGAAATCCCCACAGATTTTTTGTTAATTGAAAAAAATGGCATTTTTCTGAAGATTCATGTTTTTTTTTTTGAGTTCTTGAATCAATTTCCGTTTCTGAAACAAATTTTTTGTCTTTTTCCCAGAACCGAAAAACAAGTGTGATGTTGTTTATACATGTTTTTGCTACTCTAAAAGGGCATGTGACCATTCTCGCGGGTTTTTTTTCCCTTTGTTTTGTTTTTTTTGGTATTGTTTTTGTACAAAACCTTTGAGATTAAAAAACAACTAGAAAAAAAAACATAACAAAAATTGGTTCAGGTAAAAAAACACAATTTTGATCAAAGTTTTTTCCTGGCATTCTTACAAACAGGCAAAACGTTCTACTCAAAAAAACTTCAATTTTTGTTTCTGTCACAAAAAAAAATCTTCTTTGTACTTTCATTTCCAGACGGAAATTGGCAGGATTATTCTTGTTTGGATATTTCAAGGTTTTTATTTCAGCAACGAGAAAAAAGTAATCTATAGTTTTTTTTTGCTCATAAAAAAGCTGTGGACAAAAAATCATAGTCTGCGACTTGGCTCAAACTTAATTATGATGAACATGTTTTTTTTTTGGCTGTTGTGAGGAGGAATCTATTTTGTAAAAGAGTACTCGACACTTTTTGTTGCTGTTAAAATATAAAAAAAGCTCTCAAAAAAAAAGAACGATTTTCATCCATGTTTTTTTTGTTACTTTTTATTATTGAGCAAGAACAAAACTAGCCTCTCTTTTCAAATAATTTTTTTATTTGTATCAAAATTGAGTTTGTTTTTGAGATTTTGCCGCCCGCTACCGTTTTTTTTGTTCTATTCATTTCTTTGTTTCTTCGTTTCTCTTATTTTCGTATTGCACAATAAACTTTTACACCTTCAAGGACAATTTTTTGCGATTTTTATATGTTTTTTCTTCTAGGTTTATGTTTTTTAGAATCTGGAAATGTTCTTTTTGTATGAGATTTTTGACATGGGGAAAAATATTTGGAAAGGTTCAGAAAATCAGACTGAAAGCAGCTTTTTCTGAAACCAAAATGAAAAATTGACATTTTTCTCGAAATTTTTAGCTATGAAAAAAATCCTATCAAAAATTTAACCGATTTCAAATTAAGTTTGCTTTGCGTTCAATTCAGTTTCTGCCAAAAATCGATTTTTTTTATTTCATGCCAGATCACAAAAATCCAAGGTTCACAAAAAGTTTCAAAATTTGAAATTAAGTTTTTTTCTAGAGTTAGACAAAATTTTCTCTAAAAATATTTTTACTTACTTCAAACATATTTTTGACACTGATCCAACGTACCCAAATGATATAGGCTAGTCACGAAACATCTTTCAAAACCCCATTTTTTTGCTCCTCAAAAATACTGTTCATTTTGCCTAAAAATCTTCCCCAAACTTGTCTGAAAATTTCATGACTCCACGAATATGATTTCATGTTTCCTGAAAAATCGACATGCCCTCAAGTTGTCGTACACTTTTCAACACGCAAATTGCCCGGCGACCGCATTTTTGTACTTCAGGTCACCCTCTTCATATACTTTTTCGAGTCGCAGTTTCATTTCTCTCAGAAACCCCAAAATTTTGACATACATAATGGGTCTTTGTATTCTTTGTGTACTTCTGACAAAAGCGCGCATTCGCAAAAAGTTTTCCATGTCCCTTTGACCATCTGGCAAAATTTATGACCGAAGAGAAAAGGGTTTCTATATCTAAAAAATGTCTGCGCTCTCTCTCACTCTTTTTCTCTCATTGTTGGGAAACCTTGGGAGTATAGAGGCTTGACCCCGTCCCTAATAGGAAAATGTCACACCTGTTGTTATTATAGATATTATCAATAACAACAAATACAACACCTCAGAAATCAATAATAATAATAATATATAAAAATTGAGAAAATCTGAACAAACATTCTCCCAATTTTTTCAAAACTAGGAAGAAAAATTTCATGGGTTTTCATATATTGAAAAGGCAACAGAAAAGTTTCAAAATTCCACAAGACATGCACATTTTCCCATTTATCTTAGCCCTTTGTTCAGTGATGACAGAAGCGCGCGAAAAATTTATTCAACCATCTGGTTGAGCAGCAAACTTTGAAACAAGTTCTTAATTTTCATTTTTTTTCCTCTATAAACGCCAAGAAACGCTGTGATCTTTTTCGTCTGCGCTCTCTCCTCATTTTCAACAATTCCCTTCTTATCCTGCCCAAAAACAGTTACAGTATTTTTTGTAGCAAAAAATTATCCCGAAAAAAATTCATAAACCAAAACCAAAAACAACAAACTCTTCAGACAGGAAATGTTGAGAAGTGAGAAAAAAAACAAAAGAATATTTTGTTGGCTGGTTAGAATGTGTTATTACTATTTTAGATAACAGGCTTAAAGTGTCGTTTAGCCACAAGGCAAGACTGAAGAACAAGGGGGAAAAAAGGGGAGTAAAAAATAAAATAAGTTACATTAGTACTTTCTTCTTCAATTAATTCCGGCTGATCATGTTGAGATGCACTTTTCTTTGCTCGCACAAACAACTTCTTCATTTTTCCGTCATGTTTCAAGATTTTTCGCTGAAACATGTTGCAAACAAATCCCTCGTTTTGCGCGGTGACTTCTTCTTGTGTTTTCCTAAATTTCCGGAAATAAAGTACCTTTGAAAATTTCTATCCAGACACGATTTCCTGACAACAAAAGGTCAGGTATTTTGCCCTCTGTCTTTACAACTCCATTTTTTCAAAATAATTATGAATACCTGAAAATTCTAAAGTGTCAAAAAACATTTAGCCTTGAATTTTGTAGAGCTTCAATTTTTCTCAGAAGATCAGAAATGAACCGATCAGCAAATATATCAAATTTCAATCATGTTGGTGGCCCTTTATGTCTAGAAGATATGAGCAAAACGACATAAATCTAGAGATAGAGAGACGCAGAGATAATACAAGTTGGTGAAGAGCATGCAACAAAGTGGGCAGAGCTTGTAATAGGGACAGAAAGTAAACCGCGCAGTTTTTTTGTCATAATTAATACTACCAGAGAAACATTTTTTTTAAATATTGTTATTTTTTTTCTGATACTTCTCTCACTCTCAAACATTGCTTTTTTTTGAACTTTTTGTATATCTTTACTTTCTGATAGAAACTTTTCACGTGAAACCCATAAATTATTTGATTGTTTGCAATACATTTCAGAACCTTGTTCTTTTCTCTAATACCTCTTTCACTCTCAAAACTTGCTTCCTGATAATCTGTAAATTGTCACTTTTCTACTCTACTTGTTCATGGGTTCTCTCCTTTTCTGATTTCTCTCTCTCTCTCTCGGTTTCTAATCTCTCTCTCTCTCTCTTTTTTTTTCAAAATTTTCACACGGGCAAAACTCAGGTAACCAGTTTGTCAAAAAAAAAAACCGTTCTTTTTGTTTTTCTCTGCATATTTTTGAAAAAAGGTCCACAAATCTAGCACTATTTTTTCTGCTGTTATTGCTCAAGCCACTCCCCTTTTTTTCTCGTCTGTTTTCGCCTTCTTCATCTTCATTTTTCCACATTCTCCCTCTTGAACCATCCATGTCTAGTATTTCATTATTGCTCTGAAAAAAGAAATAGATGATCGGAACACCTAAACTTGTCCGATTTGACTCGGACGAATTGACCAGTCCGCGATTGATAATTGAAGAGCGTCGTTGTCGTAAAACGACCGTCGCTATGTCACCTTCTATAACTGATTTAATGACAGCTCAACGAATGTTGGACATCGAGGAGCCGCTCGTCAAATCCAAAAAATATCCGTTTTTCAAAGCGCCGAGGTTGGGTGGATCGAGACGCATCAGAAATCGGCTTGTTCAAAAACAGGTGGGTTTTTTTTTTTCATTGAATTAGGCTTAGAGGTTGGTCAGACCTCCCAGGCAGATATCAGACCTCCATGAAAGTTTTATAAAACTGGATCTCCAAGAGAGTTTTAAAATCCAAATTTTCACGAATTTTTAAAAACACTTCACCAAGTAAGGCTTATAATCAGACCTCCATGATTTTTTTGTCCAAAATCAGACCACCATGAAAATAGAGAAGAACCCCAAGATATATTTCTGTTGTTGTTTATAAAAGACTCATTTTGCCAACATTATTAATTCAGACTTTGGTCTAAAAAACAATAATTATTGAAAATGTCCCGCAAATATTTATATATATATAAAATATTGGTATAAACAATTGACTCAATAAAAAAACACCCAGACATTTTTAACACCACAAATCAAACATTTTTTAGGGTCTATGCAACATCAGTCTGAAAAATGTGCCCAAACAACGACGCAAATATTTTTCGTGAGTTTTTTATGTTGCTCAAAGTACTTTTATGAGAACACTTGAAGCGGATCGACAAAGAACAAATCCATATTTTCCATCCCTGAAAATAAATTGAAAAATTTGCGAAGCAAAAAATAAAGCAGTGTTGTTTTATGAGTAACAATAACAATATTTTTTGGAATGATGAATGGAAAATATAATTGTTTTGAAAAACCGAGACAAAAGAAAACATTCATTGAAAAAAGTGGGAACATCTTTTCAGACAAAATAGTATAACTGGGGCTGAGAAATATCCCCTCAAAATTTTACACGTTTTCCAAAATGTCAAAAAAAAAACATGTCAAACTTTTTTTCGGCCAGAAAATTTGGCTATTTTTAGGGTGTTTTTATTGGCAAAGGACATTCGTTGGAATATACTTTAATGTCAAACTCAAAAAATTTGCAATATAAAGTTTGCGGAAAATTTTTTGAGTTCCTGTTTTTTGGAGGGGCGTCATATTTCCAGAGCTATTTTTTCTCCTAATTATGTAAAACAACACTCTAGAAAAAAAAACAGCCAAGCTCTTTTCGCCCTCAAAAAATATCACCCAACCATTCCCGTGGGTTGTTTGCAACACAACAACATTTGAAAAAGAGAAAAAAAGTTGCTCTAACTCAATTTTGTTACTCCCGGAAAACCGAAGGTCTCCGAGCAATAAAAAACCTTTCACAATAAGGAAAACACACACTTGGATAAATAGGAAAAATGGAAATTTCGTGAGATAACTTTTCTCAACTTTTTCTAGGAGTATGATAAGTTTTCTGACCTCACCGTGTCGTTTTGCAACAAAAACGTTGGTCAAGAATTGATCAATAATTACCCTACTTCTCAAAGGTGAATAGGTCACACCTGTTGTTATTGACGATGTAATCAAAAACAACAAACAAAACAAGGTTAATTTTTGGTCAAGAATTGATCAATAATTACCATACTTCCCAAAAAGGAAAAAAAAACTTGGTAAAATTTCCAGCGACATATTCACAACAGTTATTGAGATGAAATGGCGTTGGTGTCTCCTCTACTTCTCATTGTCATTTCTCATCAGTTGGTCGTTTTTTGCCACGTTATACTTTCTCATTGCCAAACAACACGGAGATATCGAACAGGTCTACCTACATCTGGAAAAAAAACATAAATCATGATAATTTTGCAGGTTTCAAATGTGACCTGGACGCCGTGCATTGTTAATGTGCACAATGAGCTCAACGCGTTTCTCTTCTCATTTACCACACAGACAACTATTGGTTATGGTTTCAGGTTTGTTGAAAATTTGGCGGAATCTGTTACAAAGTTTTTGCAGATATCCCACTGACACGTGTCCATTGACTATTGTCACGATGTGCTTTCAATTCATGTGGGGTGTTATGACACAGGTGAGTGGTTTTTTGACCTAAAAACTGGAGAGATGCCTTTGTGGGCTAGTATTGCAAGTCATAGGACATCTGCAATAAATCTGCTTCAAAAAAATCTCAGACAAAAACTGTCTGACTTACTACGTTCTCCTTGTTCGAAGCTATATTCTTGAAAATCAAGTGATTTTTGTGAAAATGTATCAGCAAAGTACAATAAATTTTCCTATTTTTTCCCCAATGTAACTAAAGATTTCGGGGAATTTTTTTCATTGCCAAGTTAAATGGCAAAACCTCGCACAGAAATGTGGGCGGAGCTTATTTGTTATCAAATTAACTACTGTTCAGTGCTTATTGTTATCAATTTAACTACTGTTCAGTGCTTATCGATTCAAGCACAAAGCAGAAAGAAGTTCTGCCATTTTACAGTACCCCTAAGACTTCTGTGACACAGCGAAAAAAAAACAATTTTTCTCCAGAAATAGTCTGAAATCTGTTAAGCTGTCAGTGACGATAATATATACAAGTGTTATCCAAACTTGTCATGCCTATGAACTTGAAGAAAATCAAGTTTTTTTGCAGACTCTTATGGCTGGTATCATTTTTTCGAAATTGGCAAGACCTATCAAACGAGCTGCGACCCTCATCTTCTCAAAAAATGCGGTAAGAAAAAGTACACATATATTTAAACACCTGGTAATTTTTCGAAAGGACATATTTTTTTTGATGTACTGAACACTTCTGTGACACCTGGTCTTTGTATTACAAATTTTTGTGAGATTTTTTTGCGTTCTCATATGAAAAACAGAGAAACGATCTATTTTTGGTGGATTTAGAAGAATGGTCATGAGAAAACATACGACATTCTTTCAAGAATCAATTTTTGAGAGTGAGAGAGGTTACAGACAGGGCTGTCAACTTTTTCAAGGGTGAATAAGAAATTTAGTTTTGTTTTTGAGAATGTTATAAGCAACACAAAATATATGTTGACCCCAAAACGAGATAATAACAAGATAGGAACACAGACCCCTGTCACAGAGAAGTATGTTTTCTCTGCGTCTCTCTCTCCCTTCTCACCTCTTATTTTTCCCATTCTCCTTACCCAAATATTTCTCAAACAATTTGTCATCCAGCTGAAATGAGAAAAAAAACACTGCTCATGAATCAAAATAAATTGAAATTAACCTATTCACACAGTGCTGAATACCCTTCTGATTGAGATCAAAAAACAAATCCTCCTCGACCTGATTTTGTATGCATTTCTCAGAATCCGAAAAATGTAGTCTAACTGCCACATTTTTCTTCAGGTGATTTGTCTTCGCGATGGCAAACTGTGTCTTCTGTTTCGAGTGGGTGATATGAGAAAGTCAAGTCTGGCCGAAGCACACGTCCGATTACAGGTAAGGGGTTTATGAAACCGACAATATTATGATACAAACGAGATCGATCAATAATCTGGGTGGGCGTGAGCAAAAAAAAACAAGTGAATTTAATTTTGTCCGTGGTTGGCGAAACTTTTTCGGGGACCCAATTTTTCATCGTCCTCCAGCAGCGCTGTTGCCAACAAGAATTATGAAAATGAGAATACAGACAAAGATGAAAAATCCAATAATTCCAAATTTCACCAAAAGCATCATTCGACGATAGTGACGATGTTCTAGAAACAATTTGGGATACTTTCGCTATTCATTATTTTGACCTACCATCTTCCTCGGAATCGGTGTCATCATATTTCGGCGGTGGGATGATTGTATAAAGTTTCTGGCCATTGGCATCCAATTGGGAGGGATCCATCTCAGCGAATGTTACAGTTCTTTTCTTTCTTAAAATTTGACTTTGAAAAAAATAACCAAAAATCTGGGACAAACTCACTTCGCTGGTACGGTTTGTGCCTCAATGTCAACTTCTTGAGCAACTGGCTCTGTGGAGCATTGCGCTGGCGAATCCATCGGTGCGATTTGAGAGTGTGTGATAGACATACTAAAATCAAATAAAGAATGAAAATGGAACAAGGCGGGGCTTATGAATAAAAAAAAGACTGCACTTGGAAGAGCAATGGGCGGGGATTTTCATTTTGTGAAGAGATGGAAATGGATGCGAAAGCCAAATGTAATTAATTTTTGAAGACTTAGTTCTTGGGAATTTTCACTTTCACGAATTTTTTTCAAATTCCTTTTCGATTAACGAATACTAATGTGCCAAGCTTTAAAAGTCAAGTACAAAAATACACTTTCGCCTTTTGATAAACAATGTTTTTATCACCGGAAATCGTTTGAACCTCGCATAAAAAAGGTGAAAATCAAGTCGACGATTATTTCTACGTCACAAATGAAACTGATCAAAAATGTTAGATAAAGGACAATGTGGGTGTATTGTGATTTTTTTTAAATAGAAAAAACGTTTTCTGTAGTTTTGGAGGGGAGACAGGGTTTTGGAATTTTGCTCAGAGCTCAAAACTCTCTCTGAAATTTAAGTTGCTGTTTTTTTTGCAAGTGGAAATTCTCATGAGTAACTTTGCATGAAACTGAACACCGAAACAATATTTTCAACTTCAAAAAGTCAGAAAAAACATTTTCGCCAGCAACGCGTGTCTGCGTCGCGGCTTTAATTTTCAACACCCGTAATTTTCAGGATTCCTTGTTTTTCATAGAATTTGGGATTTTTTTTCATGATCAAAATTATTAAGGTTTGAGAAATTAGGGAGGACACGATTTTGAGAAAAAAAGTCAGCTTCAAAAAAGGTTCACAGTAAATAAAAAAAATCTATGACCAAAAACAAAAACACTTGAAATAACTAGTCTTTGAACTTGAGACGATTCTGACCTTTCTGACTATTTTCTCTTCCTAACAAAAAAAGACGGTGAACAAACTAAACTATAAATATTTTATTTTTGAAGAAAAAAACTGATACGTTATCTATCATAAAAATGAACATCAGTTTCAAATGAATGTTTAGAGAAGGATACCTGCGATATTTAAAGAGAATCCAGAAAAACATCAGCAAAAATCCCTAGATAAAGATTATGATGCAAATGACAAGAAATTACGTTTCAGATGATCAAACGATGCGTGACATATGAAGGAGAGCTTTTACCATTTCATCAATTCGATATGGATGTGGGGTAAGTAAAGAATAAGAGAAAGGTTGACATAAATAAGTAATGTGGTGAAAGACGCACTTTTCAGATATAAACAAAATACATATTTTTTGTTTTCAGATATGATCAAGGGTTGGACCGAGTATTCGTGATCTGGCCGATCACAATTTGTCATGAAATTGATGAAAGAAGTCCTCTTTGGGATATCGGATCTGATGATTTGAAAAGTGCTAAATTTGAAATAATAGGCAAGTTTTTTTGGGCAAAAAATAATGAACACTTATTTATGTGTGAGAATCTTGATTTTTATTTCTTGAGAATAGTGAATATTTTAACACGATCAAAAACTAGCGCCGACGTTCACAATTATAAATAACAATGATACTTCTTCCTGGTTGATGAGAAGAAGAAGAAAAAAATTCGTTTTTTATTGTGTGTAGTTAACAAAAGAAAGATTTTGTTCGGAAAAAAGCCGTACCCAAAAAAATAGCGAATTTTCTGGCATTGTATGACGAACAAGTGTTTTTTTGGTTGAGTGAAAAAACTTTAATTTTTTGTCATGAAAGGATGAGAGAAAAAAATTCCGAGAAAATTGAAATTTGTCTAGGCTCTGAATCAACGAAACTTATATCATTTTTGGTCTGAAAAAAAACATTGGCAACAAGAAAAAACAATTCATCTCACACACTATCTAGATTTATGGGAGATTAATATCCTGTCGCCAAACTTTGCACAGTGACAGTAGAAAATCGGCTTTTTTTATTAGAGAAAAAAATTTGGAGGTTTTTTTCAGTGAATTTTGGCTGAGAATGCGACTTTGAAACATCCCGATCAGGCTTGAGAGATTGAGAGACGCAGAGAAAACGTGCCTGTGGAGCAGTTCCCAAAATTACCACCAAGAGTCTCTCAATTTCTAAAAATATGAAATATTTTGCATATTTTCGAAAAAAAAAACACATCATCCATAAAAAAAAATGAAAAACAACATTTATGGTTGTATGCCAACCTTATCGCTAACAATAAACAACCTTGTTTTGTTGCAGCAATTTTGGAAGGAGTCGTCGAATCGGTCGGATCAACAACCCAAGCGCGAACAAGCTATTTGCCATCAGAAATTCTTTGGGGACATAGGTAAAGAAGGGTCATGGACGAAACAAAAAAAAAATAACATGGAAAAAACATGGGGGGAGGGGGTTTGTTTGTTATACATAGTTAGTTAGTTAGAAAGAGAGAAGAAAGCACCAAAAAACTCACTGACTCATTAGCCCATTGTATATGCTAAGTTGGAGTAGTTGGAATGATGGGAAACCGAAAAAAAAAACAAACGAGTGGTCTTTTTATAGCCCTTTCCCATGGACATCTATTCCGGGAAAATGACAGATTTTCGAGTCAGAAGCTGCTTATTTGGGCAATAATCTTGTTGCAAGTATTTTTAATGAAATTTTGGAAATTTTCAATTTTTAGGCTGGTTTTAGAAAATTCGAATCAGCCGGACCCAAAAATATTTTTACTAGAAAAAAACGTACATCTTCTCGTCTAGGAATTCACACTTTTTTTCTAGCGCGCTCTCTCCTTTTGATATTGTCTCTCACCGGAGGTGTGTACGACACTCCGCCTTGCCTCATGTTTAGCACAAGCGTAAAAGCGGAGTATCTTAAAATTGTAATTTGAATAGAATAGTGTTTTTTGGGTGTTGCTGTAGAGCTATGAGATGTTTTTTTTTCAAAATGTCAGATTTTACGTTAGGCAGAGCACAGCTACCGGTGTTGCTTCAAGAAAATATGATTTTTGGGTCGCTGGCTTTTTCTAGAAAATAGAACATTTTGGAAATATTCAAATTACTAGAAAATGTTTTTCAAAAAAATGTATACATAGAGAAAACTATTTTGAAACTAATTTCAGCCAAAAATAAACCTAATCTCTAATCTTCGAGTTTCCAGTTCGATGAGTAAGAAAAAAAAGCCAAAATGAAAATCGATAAAAGATAATGTTCAGAAACCCTTCCCAAAAATTACATATAATTAAGAATACGGCTAATTGTTTTCTGAATAACTTGAAAATATGATTTATAAACCTTTAAAAATGTTACAAACCCAAAAAAAAAGGGAAATTGAACAAATATGAAGACATGTAAAAACAAAACAATAACAACAGGTTCGAAAAATTGGTACACTACAAGAAGGAGAACGGACAGTACAACATTGATTTCGGAAAGTTTCATAATGTCTATTCGGTGAACACGCCAACAGTCTCGGCGGCGGAGATCGAACGATTGCGGGTAATTTTTATTTTCATTTTTCTTTCGCTTGTTCTGGCACCGGAAGATTTATTTTTAGACGCCGAAATTTGTTTTTTCTTGTTCCTGAGAGCAAATTTTTTGTTATTAAAAAAATCTCATATATTTTCCCCCACGCACATTTTTCAGTGATTGAAAAATACGTGTTTTCTTGTGTTGTTGGGAGAAATGGGGATTTGGAGAAAAATAGTTTCTTAGATCATTCTTAGATCTCAATTTTTCAAAATGACAAAATTTTTCGAGAAATTTAAGTATATTTTCAGGCCTGTGAGAATTTTTAATGATCAAGGGTCACAGCCTAACCGACGAAATATTATTCAAAAACAAGAGATTTAGAGAAAATCACGCTAAAAGTTCTTCATGCTGATTAGAATCAGAGATGTAAGAGAGACGCAGACATCAAAGAATCGATTTTCCCGTATATTGTTTGCAATACAAAACCTTCTGGAAAAAAAGTTTAAAGACACATTATCTTAAAATATATATTTTCCGGTGTTGTGACATCAGATGATTTCATTTATA
Source organism: Caenorhabditis sp. 8 KK-2011 (assembly GCA_963572245.1). Classification (NCBI taxonomy): domain Eukaryota; kingdom Metazoa; phylum Nematoda; class Chromadorea; order Rhabditida; family Rhabditidae; genus Caenorhabditis; species Caenorhabditis sp. 8 KK-2011. The sequence goes on from OY751551.1 coordinate 13,897,876, forward strand.
ATCTCATCAAGCAACATTTTTTTGGTTGTTGATTTTTTGCAGGGAGAGGGTATTTTCAACGAATCCGAATACCAAATGTACCCGCCATCGGACAAACAACTCAACCTCTATGACAATGATGATTTATCGCCGGTTCGCGACTCGATCGATCTCTCAAACCAGGTACCACAGGTATCGACTCAAAGCTGCTGTTTGAAGTTTTCTCTGTGCGCATGTCGATTATTTCTATTTTTGATTCTTCTCGATTCTCTGTTCTGATTAGGCTTGGGTGGAAACGAAACCGGAAGTTTTTGGAAAAAAATTGGGTTCCGAAGGCTCGGTTCCGCTCAAGCCTGGTTTCATTGATTTATCTAGCAGAGCAGAGAAATCTGGGATGAACAATTTTTCCCTGGTGTGAAGAAAAAAAAGCTTTTTGTGTTTTTTATCAATGATGTTTATGTTTAGCACGCGGCTTTGAGTATCATTTCCATTTTTCCGATGTTTTTGTCAGTTCGAAAAGTTTTGATCCTTTGAATTTTGACTTTTTTTTCGAGAAAACCTGAAGTTTTGCAGATTTTTCAAGTCAGGAAAAATAACTTTTCGAATTGACAGAACTTCCAAGATAATTTGAATAAACCTACCATTTTTTGCAGATTCAAATTCTGCGTCGTGACAGTGACGAAGATCCCGACGCTGGTGAAGAGAGCATGGAACTGGTAAATATTTTCATTCTCTTCCACCCCCCCCCCCCCCCCTTCCTCTCGCCGTTTTGTGAAACACCCCCTTCCAACTTCTCAGTGATGTTTCCTTCAGGTTGATCTTGGCATCCATCACAAATGTTCGATTCGTTCACAATCACCGGTGATCACCAACGCTGCTCCACATTTGTTGCCACCTGGTCACAAGAATTCGTGCGCTGTTAGAAGAGGCATGTTGTTAGCTCCACCGGTTTCACACTCGTAGACTTTTTCTTTCTTTTTCTTTTTCGTCGTTTTCACTTGTATTTTTTCTTGCATTTTTTTGTTTGCAGATACTGAAAGAGCCCTATTATCAACTTGCAAAAAAGTGGCAAAAATGGAGCATCAATAACATTGTCGTCCGCGTTGCGTGTCTGCGAGCGGTCGCCTTTTCTCTTTGTCTTTTAGAAAAGAGAGCCGCAACGCAGACACGCTTCGCGGCCGACTAATTTTTGCCACCTGTTCGCAAGTTTTTTGAATAAGGACGCTAAACCTAGATTTTTTTTGGAATTTTCAAAAAATTCACCTTTCAGTATTTGCTCAACAAAAAAAAACATTGTATGGTGGTTGTTTTACAGAAAAAAAACTCGAAACTTTTTTTTGCTTCTCTTGTGTTTTTCATTTCGTTTGTTGAGTTTGCTTCTAATAATCTATTGAATGTGGTTTTTTTTCGGTGAAAACCCCTATTTTTTGCATATCCTTTCTTCTACACTCTTCAATTTTCATAAATCCGTTCAAAAACAAACCAAATATTTGAACAGACTATGCTAATTTTCAACACCTTCACTCACTCACTTTGTTTTCTCACACACACACACACACACACTTTTTTCGCGGGTGTTCAAATCTTGTGTTAACATTGGGAGCATGCTTGGGAATGGAATGGAATGGAGATGAGAGAAACGTCAGAAAATAGCTACAGCGTTTTTATGAGCAAAACATTTTGGTCTTAAAAATTTTGAGAAAATGAAGATTTGGCTTAGATTTTGGAGGTCAATTTTATTCATCTGTTATAAATCAATTTCTCAGAAAAAGGAAAACAAGTATATATTTCCGAGTTTTTGCGAAAATTCCCCTACCTAACTCCCAAAATTTTAGGTTCAAAAAGTGTTCAAAAATTCACTTTTTCACCCAAATCTACAAGCTAAAAATAAAACCAACAAAAATTATTTTCAGTTGATTAACTCAGAAATTAAAGGTTTCAAAAATTTCTGAGCTCAATCATGTGTATTTCCAACAACAATCTTTAGTTCTGCATGAATATCTAACCTTACCAATTTATAAAAAAAAATCAATACTATTTTTTTTTCCAGGGTCTTCTACAATAAACGTCAGCTTACATGGGTAATGAAGTGTGTTCTTCAAGCAAATAACATTTTTTAAGTGTACAATTTTTCAAGGGGACCTAATTGCGGTTAAACATTTCACTTTTGTGGTCATATATGTATGTTTTTTTCTTCTTCTTGTTTCCTTCTATATAACTAACATGGTGTTTCAAATAAATGATTTATGGTTAATTGTTATTAGCAAGAAAATGAGAGAAAAAAGTGTAGTGAAAGGACCCGACCTCTCAAATGATGGGCAATTAACAACAGCAACATGTCTAGTATCGGACCAGAGATATTTTGAGATTTAAAGGGTTACAGCAAAATAGTTTTTTTTTCGGGAAAAATTAGGTATATTCGGGGGGTGATAGGAGGGTAAAAATGACACTAAACATGACAATTATTCTCCTAAACGTTGTATGGGGTGGTGTTGCAGATTGTTATTCATACTGTGGTTGTGAGTGGATACTTCCAGCTGGAAAAAAATTGATTTTTGAAAAATTTTAAAATGTTTTTGTGTGTGTTTGTTGCGTAACACAATCATTCTTTTCTTTGGAGATGTCGTTTTTTGAAAAGAGATAGTTCGCATTCGCGAATTTTTGAAATCGCGAGTTTTGAAACCGCGAATTTTCGGTTCCGCGAAGTTCTGAAACTGTGAAATTTGGAATTTTTGAAACCTTGGCTCTTCAAAATTGCGAGTTTTGAAAATCGCAGAAATTTCAAATTGTGAATTTCTGAAATCGCAAAGTTTTGAAATTTCCGAAATCGCGAAAACTTCAACACGCGACATTCTAAAATCGCGTCATTTTGAAACCCCGAGTCTTCAAAACCACGACATTTTTCTCTAAACTGGAAGATACAGTGGGCGAGCAATAACACACAGAGTGATGACAGTGCTCATAACCCGGAAATTGTTTGCAACTCCGAAATTTTTTGCTCATTTCAAAAAACAACACCGATTTTCACGAAAAAAAAACAACTCATTTTGCTCAAACACGTACTTTTGGCAAATGATAAAGTACAGACCACTCACCATTCAAGTTCACAAAAAAAAACACAGAAAAATGAGATAACACTGATATATAAATAAAATTGGACGACACGAAACATTTTTTTCGGTGATGCAACACAGTGTTCGTTTTACCTAGTCGCCGCTGAATCGAGAAGACGATTACTTTCCGGGCCGCTGCAAAAAAACATAATTTTTTTTGGCATTTTTGGGGTTTTACTCACTCTCCGGCTTCTAAATCGCGTTGTTTTCTCGATGTATTTTTGCCACAGTAGTTGAGACAGATACAAGCGATCACACCGCATCGATTAGTTAGGAAGCAGATGAAATCAATGACCAGAAGGAGGAAGAAAATCGCGACTCCTGCGGCTAGAATAATGTTTGACGTCGCCAAACCATTATCATAATACAATGGTGTTTCGAAGGTTTGATGTTCAATTCCAGATGGTTCTCCCTGGCCAATCGAGTTGATCGCCGAAACATCTACTCGGTACATAGAATGTGGTTTCATTTGGCTGAGTTGGATTTCTGTTTTGTCAGCGGGCACCTCGATGACTATAGCGTCACCAATTTTGACTTTTTCCACATCTCGATGTTGATCTTCTTCCGATGTCTCTTCCTCCTCATGTGTTTCAGATGTTGGTAAAACTTGCGCAGAACTTGGTGAAGTTTCATCCTCAGCACTGGCGCTGGTCTCCGCCTCAATCTCATTGATCTCACCACTCTCTTCTTCCTTCACATCCTTTTGCATGTAACCCAATGATTGCAAAGTGACCTTATAATTCAGAATTGGACTTCCATGATCGTTTGAATGCTCCCAGGATAGTGTGCAAACATCGCCGCATTCGACTTTGACTGAAGTTGGTGCTTCTGGTGCCCAGGGGTCGGTGGTTTCGACGCTGGCTTCGGCCGAATAATCACTTTCGCCGGCTTCATTTACGGCTTGAATTTTGACCACGTATTGAGTTGATGGTTCGAGTCCCATTAATGGGGTTTCTTCGTTTTCTGAAAATTGATGTTCCTTTAAATGTAGTCATTTTTTTTGAATTTGGGCACTTTTTTTTTCTCTTTTTTCTTGATTTTAGACGATGTTTTGTTATCGAAAAAATGGGTCAATAATTAGCTAACCCTGCCAAAAAGGAAAATGTCACACCTGTTGTTGTTGTTATGATGTAATCAATAACAACAACAACAACAACAACAACAACAACAACAACAACAACAACAACAACAACAACAACAACAACAACAACAACAACAACAACAACAACAACAACAACAACAACAACAACAACAACAACAACAACAACAACAACAACAACAACAACAACAACAACAACAACAACAACAACAACAACAACAACAACAACAACAACAACAACAACAACAACAACAACAACAACAACAACAACAACAACAACAACAACAACAACAACAACAACAACAACAACAACAACAACAACAACAACAACAACAACAACAACAACAACAACAACAACAACAACAACAACAACAACAACAACAACAACAACAACAACAACAACAACAACAACAACAACAACAACAACAACAACAACAACAACAACAACAACAACAACAACAACAACAACAACAACAACAACAACAACAACAACAACAACAACAACAACAACAACAACAACAACAACAACAACAACAACAACAACAACAACAACAACAACAACAACAACAACAACAACAACAACAACAACAACAACAACAACAACAACAACAACAACAACAACAACAACAACAACAACAACAACAACAACAACAACAACAACAACAACAACAACAACAACAACAACAACAACAACAACAACAACAACAACAACAACAACAACATATAGAGACTTAGAGGTCAATAATAATAAAAAAGAGGAATCGATAGTTTGCCAATTTTTGGTTGTCATTCACGATGACTAAATTATTTTCTTAAATTTTTGATGGAACATGTTTGGGTCTTTGGCAAATCCAAAAATAAAATTTTCTAGCTAAATTTTGCTGAAAAAATGTTGATACTCACCCCAAATTGACATGAAATTGTAAGCAAGATTCCAATCATAATCAGATTCCATATCTTCCAATTTAGCATATTTGATCCAGATATGATTCGGTTTTTGTGTTTCGTCCGAGTAGATTCCTTCTTCAAATGTGCATCTCGCATAGTTTGGATATATGAATTTCTTGCAGTCCACTGCAGATGGAGTTGGTGGTGGAACTGAAGAATTTTGAATTTTGTAAGATCAAGATTTTTTGGGAGAGTTACTTACCAACATGGATGAGTTCAATCTCCTTTTCGAGAACACCAACACCATTGTCAGCATGACAAGTGAATTTGCCGAAAGTGTCAACATCTTTGACATGTGTTACTGATAGAACTGTGGACGTTTTATTGCTAACAATTTCATATCCTCCACTAGCCATATCAATCTCCTCGCCGTTTCTCAACCATTTCCATTTTGGCTCGGGGACAGCGGAGACATCGCAGAAAATCGAGTCGTGTTTACCAACAAATGATCGGACCTTTGAGCCGGTGTAGTGTCGAAGAGTTGGGGGATCTGAAAAATGTTTCTATATTTTTGAAATAAGTTGTTGGCTTACGGATGATTCTGACTTGAATAGTTCTGTTAGAAACACCAGCTTCGTTGGAAACTTGACATTGATAAGATCCAGCGTCCTCCAAAGACAATGACTTAATGGTAAGAATGATCTTGTTCTCCTCAGCTCTTACGGAAATCCGCTCATTATTAATATCATCAACGAACTGGAAAAAAACACAAATCCCTACCATATTTGTTTCACACTCTCTAATTACACCTGAGACAGATGCTCCCCCCTTCTTCCTCCCCACTTCTTGATCGAAACAACAACCTGTCAGCAAGAGCAAAAAAAGATAATTGGTTGTTGTTTGCGTGTTCGTTCGTAAACCGGAAGGAAGGAAGAGATCAGCAATTTTGTCTGTGTGCACTTCTAAAACTCACTCGTTTCCATTTTCGTGATTCCTCTTTTTCCTCCTCCTCCTCCTCCTCTTCTTTCTGAACTGATTCGACTTGCGATGGTGTCACTTCAGAAACTTCAGAAGATGATGGTGATACACTGGCTTCACCACTCTTCTTGGCGGGTTCAGTCGTTGTTTCGATTTCTTCGTCTTCTTCGCTTTCCGACGCTTCACTCGATTGTGTGGTTTCGTTGATTTCGTCGGATTTTGGTCGATGCTCTTGAACCTGAAATTGTTTTTTAAAAATATTCTCATTAAACAGCGATATTGATAATTTCTCAAAAATGCAAAACTGGGATTTTTTATTTTTTTTTAGCATTTTGTTAAGAAAAAATGAAGGATCAGGAAGACCTAAGCCTAAGCCTCAGTCTAAACCTTAACAAATTTCAAAAACTGGAAAAAAACAAAAATTGAGAACGATTTTTTGAAAAATTTTGCAGGCCCAACTTCCGGGGCCTGGCCTGATACATGTTTTTGAATAAACCGGACCCAAAACTATTTTCGAAATCGGAAAAAATCGGCCAAGGTTCACATATTCTGCCCTGTTTCAGTAAAACTTGGGCCCGATTTTGTTGAAGTTTTAGTAGGCCCAACTTTAGAGGCCTGGCCCGGACATAAAGTGAGTTTACATGTTTTTGATCCGGAAAAAATCGGCCCAGGCTCGATATTCAACCCTGGGGTTGAATAGGCCTAAGGCCTACTAACTTGAAATCTAGTCCGACGAAATGAAAAACCTTCCAAATCCCAAACATACCATAAATTCCTGATTTCCATTAACAAACTTGGCAGTGATCTCGCCATCTGCTTGATACCCACAAACAATCTCAACATCTTGCCCTTCTTGTTTCACATACTCTTGTTGTGTCTCGACTCTTGGTTTCACTGTAAAAACAACAACTAATTACCGACATTCTCAAAAAAAGAGCCAAAACAGTCAAGAGTCTTCAACTGTGACCCTCTTGTTCAAGTGTCTACTTGAATAGATTATAACGTATGCTCACTGTTGCTCTTGGATACAACTTACAAAAGACGGCGAGTTGCACAGTTCGCTCATCACTTCCAACAGTGTTGTTTGCGACGCATTTGTAACTTCCAGCGTCTTCTGAGTTGAGAGATTCGATGATTAACAGTCCCTCTTCAACGCGATGTTTATCCGAGTGTACCAATGGAACATCATCATCAACGCGATGTTTATCCGAGTGTACCAATGGAACATCATCATTCTGTAAATACATTAACATATAACTTATTCATTGTTCCTCTTTTGTTATAGTCATTTTGACAGGTGAAGAGGACCCCCAACACCTATTGTCTTTATTATATTATATAGGTTTTTTGTGTATGTGTGCGTGTGTGACAGATGCATAGTTTTGTTTAGACCAAATGATTTGGAAATAAATAAATATGAAGACACACTGTCTCACTCTCTTGACCTTCATGTATCATGCTAATCCCGAGGAAAAAAAGATAATAATCGTTTATGATGAATATAACCTTCACGCTAATGTGTTTATCATTTTTAATTCATCAAATCCCAGGACCACCCGTTGAGGAGTATTAATATTTCATATCTAAATAAACAGAGTGCGTGTATAATGGTAGTTTTGAGAAGAGACAAATTCAATTGGTGTCCCCTTTTTCATGTTTTTTTTCCTGGGAAAAGATGTACTGAATATTGGGAAAAGAGTGGTCTCAGGAGATCTTCTTTTCAAAAATTTCGCTGCGAGAAGAAACTGGATAAGGATTAGAGAAACATTTTCGAGAAAATTACTACTTTTTTTTGTTGGTCTTCAAAAAGAGTCAGAGAGTAATTTGGTCTAATTGAAAAGAGCTCATCAAAGAAGCTTCGAGACGTTTTTTCCAAAAAACTCGCGATTTCGAAAAGTCGCGACTTCACAATGTCGCTTCTTTGATCTTGAATGTTGGAATTTCAAAAATCGCGTCTTCAAAACGTCGCGATTTGAAAGAATCCAAGATTAGAAAAGTCGCGATTTTCGAAGCGTCGCGTTTTGTAGAAATCGCGGTTTTGAAACAATGCAATTTGTAGTTTTTTCGTGGCGATTTTCGAAATTCGCAATTTCAGAATCTTGCGAGTTTTGAAAACGCGAATTTTAAAACTTTGCCATTCGTAAAAAACTCGGTTCTGAGAAATCGCATTTTTTTTCGCCGCGATTTTAGAAAGTCGCAATTTCAGAATGTTTCGAGCTTCAAAAACGCGATTCATAGAAAACACGTTATCGCGACTTCAAAGATTCGCGAATTTCAAAAATCGCGGTTTTTTCCAAAAGTCGAAGTTTTTTGAGAATCAAAATTTTCCACAAAAAACCCTTTCACTTTTGCACATTTGAAAATACGACAACTTTTTTTTAAAGCAATCCAATGATGCAGAAAATGATTCGAAATCCAAGAAAAATTTGTACAAACTTCCCCCCCCCCCCCCCCAAAAAGACACCTAATTGTCATTACATTGCCCTCCAAAACTTGTTCAACCGAGAAAAAAAAAGAAGTGTACCCTCTCCCACTTGGATAATTATGCTCGGACAACGAGATGAAGTCAACAAAAAAAGTTCCGACTCTCGAGAAAAGTCAAGGTTAGGGTCTCAATAATAAATGACTTTTGTTGCACCACACACATTTAACATATGTTGGATTTGCCGACAAGTTTCAAATTTCAATTAATTATTAATTAATAGACGCGGGAAGAAAGAAGGGCCAGGTGTTTTATGCGTGTTTACCTCAAAATACCACTTGTAGGATGGTCGCGGCTTAGCAACAGCTCCACACTTCAGCTCGACCGTATGTCCTTCGAACGCGCGGCTTCCTTCTGGTACATCAAAAACGGTGATCGTCGGGCGAGCTGCAATAATTGATACTCTTTTTCATCTTTTTTTTTCTTCCCGCCTGGTCTTACCATATCCGGTAACATTAATTGAGAGTGTTTCAAATGATGAGAATTGGGCGGCGTTACAATTATAGATTCCATCATCTTTTTTGGCGTTGAAGTGTGGAATGAACAGTTTTTGACGATCCTCCGAGAATTCGTAACCTCTTTGGGAAGCTGCAAAAAAAAATTCAATCTCAAAATATTTTTCCAAGAACAATATAAAATTTGCATAATCTGATGCCTTTTTGTTCTCTCACACACTTGACGAGACAAGATTAATGACCAATTTTATTTTGGTCGACGAACTTTTGTCAATTTTGACCGGGCCCGATTTTCGGGCCGGGTCGGAGAACCAAGGCCAGGCCCGATTTCCGGGCCGGATCGGAGAACCAAGGCCGGGCCCGATTTTCGGGCCGGATCGGAAACCCTGGACCGAGGATCTGGCTTTTTTTTGGCGAATCCCTTTTTGAAAAATCTTGGCAGGAAAAATCTAGCGTTTTTCCCTTCCCCATCAAGAATTGATATCTTATCTAGTAATCATAAACCCCTTCCCAATCCAATTATGAAATGTTCCCTATTCTCAAATCTCATCGAAAGAAAGAGGAAAAAAAAAACCAATCAAACATGTATTTAACTCAACCCCTAATTTATCCATCTTTCAAGACAGAGGGGGGAAGAAACGTTTTTTCTAATTGATATCAAAGCACCGCCAACGCAACACATCGTAATGATGATCCCCTCTTTCCAGATGGTACAGTAATCCGGACCCAAACACATCAACACAAAAGGGATTAGACGTTTTTCGAAAAATCTACATATACAAAAAGAGGTGCTTGACCTGTTTGTCAATTGTATTTAATTATGATCTAAGCCTCTCAATTACACGTCTTTGTTGTGCGCCGAACAGTTTTTTGTTTGAAAAATTAGCGAAATTTTTTCAAAGTACCTTGAGAACCTTTCACTTTGAAACAATGTGTCAGTGTTGCGCGATATCATGTCAAATATTGCGCAACCATTTTTTTTCCTCGACCTTTTGACACCTTCACTCACTTTCATCTAAAGTAACATGATTGAACTGCCAGAACACTTCCAACTCGTCGGTGCCTTCAACTTGACAATGAATCTCAGCACGTGTTCCCTCTTCGGGATGTTGCTCCTCTTGTGGATTGATGAATTTCGGTGGATCTGCAAATATTTACAATGTGTCTGTCAGATTTATATGTGTGTCTTTTCTCTATTGTTGTGGGTATGACACCTTTGACCGACCTACAAAACTGATGTCGGCCTCAATCTCGTTGGTCTCGCCAACAATTTCCGCTTTACACGTATACTTGCCGCCGTCATCGCTTTTGGGTCGATTAATCATAAGTTGGTTTGAAAACGGTCGCTCGATTGTCATCGTACTGCAAATTCATTCATTCATCATTTTGTCGTTATGTCATTGGGAGATAAAGCCTTATGGTGTCAACTACCATATGCCTCCTTTCTTTTGAAACCACAACAAAAAGGGGATCCCTTTTTTTGCTAGGACAGAAAAAACAAACCTTCCGAATCGTGGAATTGGTTTGCCGTCGCGGAACCATTCAATTTTCACATCACTCGCTGCTCCGTCAAAGTCCTTCACTTTACAGACGACAAAAAAGTTGTCACCAGCTCGACGATTTTGTAATCGTTCTTGGCTCAATTTCAAGTTCCATGCTGCAAAAATGTTAATTATATTGTGTTGCAAACAAGCCACGGGAATATTTGAATGTCTGCGTCTCTGACCCCAAAATATATGTATATTTGTGTATGTGGTTTTTTGGACATTTAGAGAGTCAATGAATTATTTGTTATAGTGCTCAATAGTGAACGGAAATGAGCAAGAGCCTAAATGAAAACATTGTAGGGTGGTTTTTGGTGATTTTTTGGCACCCCACAAAACATATTTATAATTAGGATTACAAGATGTCCAACTACTTGTTTAAACATTGACTTCTTCTTCTTCTTCTTGAGCAAAATCGTTCAAGTACGTTCGGGTTTGTTTGTGGCACATAAAACTGTGTGATTTCTTTTCCACCCTATACCTACTAAAAATGTTGTGATGATGATGATGAGTTGCGACAACTATTTACCGATGGCTAATATCTCTTATCGGAGGCGGTTTGCTTAAGCATCTCTTCTCTTTCGGTAGTCTTTATTAGTATTTTTATTTATATATATATACACTTTTTGGAATGGAAAAATGAGAGGAAACATGGTTTACAGGAAAAAATTTGAAAAGTTAAAAAAAAAACAATTTTTATAAGGTTTTTGAGGTTACTTATTCTTTTGGGGGTCATTTTTTAGAGAGAATTAATCAGAATTCCAATATTTGAATTTTCTAGATAAAAATTCAGCCCAAAATTCAAAGTTTCCAGAGAAAAATAGTCAGATTTTTTCCTTCGAAATTTCCGATCCCGGTCAAGATTATTTGCTAAATATAGACTTAAAATGTCCGTTCTTAAAATAGTAAAATTGTCAGAAAACCCAGAAATATTTTTGAAGATCTTGAAATCAGAATTTTTTAGAAATTTTCGAGTCCAATATTTAGGTTTTCTAGGAAAAAATTCAGATTTTTCAGAAAAAACGTCTTCGTCCGAATATAGAAGAAAGCCCGGTCCCAAAAAAGTTAAAAAGTCAGAATTTTTTTTTAAATATTTTGAGCAATTTTCAAATCTTTCCAGAAAAAAATTTCTGAGCCCAAAAGTTTGTCTAGTTTCCCAGACCCGTTTAGAAAATAACAACCTCTCAAAACTGCTACCGTAGTAATTTCTCTTCCAGTATAGCAAAGACTTTTTCGCCTTTTTCTCTTTTTGCTCATATGACTAATTAGCCTTCGACTGCCGAAATATGAGTAATGGTTTTTTCTTTTCTTCGGGAAAGAAACCGAGTGACCAAAAATATATACATTTTCTGCGTTCTTTCTGTATAGAAACTAGTTAACTTGACATTATTACTTTGCTTTCAACCAAAACATTTTGACCCTCGTTAGTTTGAAAAGTTTGAGGATGCGAAGCAAAAAAAAAAACGTTCCCCTGGGATGTGAAAAATACATAATATATGTTTTCGTTTATGCTCTTTTTTCTGCATTCTCTCGAAATTCAGTTAGGCCCTCAAGGTTTTTTCTATTTGGGAGGAAAACATCTTTTTTCTCTATCTTCAAGTCCTTTTTGTTGCTCTACGAATGAGGTGTAAAAATAATCATAATGTGTTAAATCAAGTAGAACGAATGGCGCCACTATAAACAGGCCATAGTCTTGGGAATTGGTTGAGAAATGATTCGTTTTTTTAGTAGAGCGTTTTTTGAAGAAGTCGCTTTTCTAACCCAAAGTAAACATCAACTAACCTTGTGACAGTCCGACTGTCAAAACAGTGAGCAACAATAACTTCATTTGAGCAAAGATTCTTGTTTTATCTGCAAAATCGTTTCGAATATAGTCGTTGAAGAAATGGGCAATAATATATTGGTAAAAAGAGTAGTCCTCAGTTTGCCGTCTCTTTTCAGGCTCCGCCCACTTTTTTTGGTTGCGCGCGCGAACCTCCCCTCTCAAGAATTGTTGTATTTACAAGACTCCGCCCATCCATCTGGATGGGCAGCGGGTTTTTGCTTTTGATCGGCGGGGGGACATTGATAAGATATTACTCAACCAAAGGGTTTATGAGAATGAGAATGATAAAAAGAGCAAGTTTTGTGCACAGAAAAGGTCAGATGACATGAACAGAGTTTTTGGAATACATTTTTAATGAGAGAGAAAGTGTTCTTTTTGAGAATTTGAAATGATATGTAGCAGGATTGGTCGGAAAACTTAGTTCGAAAAACGGAAATTCCCAAAATTTTACAGCAAGTTTTAAAAATCTGAAAAAGATTATTTCATGAACAAAAAAAATGTAAACCCGGAAAACAATTTTTTTTCAGAAAACGACTTGTTATCATGAGTGAATCGAAGTTCTATCTATAATGATGAATGGTTTCTTCAATTTCTCTAGAAAAAAGTGTTCAGAAAAGACAAATTTTCTCTTTTCTAGTTTAGCGAAAAAGACAATTTTTCAGAGTGCAAAGTTCTCCTTGCTCAAGGAACATCCAATTTGATGGATTAGAAACGTTCCCTCAAAAAAAGCTCACCAAAAAGTTGCGTTTTTTCCAAAACTAATTAAGTTTTTTTTTGCGAAATTATTTTCGAACGACTATACAAAAAATCATATACACATTTTCAGATACTTTTATTGGTTCTCAAATTGGCGTTGTCATGGAACATGCTGTAAAACATGAATTTATTTTTATTTTTTGTTGAGAAAGTGGGGATGACTTGATGACTTTTGAACAATATCCAAAGGAAAATATGTTTATTCTAAAACGCAAAAAACGAGAATATTTGCAACGGCTAATTAAAATTTTCAAGATATATATGTTTGTTTTCTGGATTTATGCACATTTTTCTCAGCAGTTTTGATGCAAAATTGCATTTTGAGTAGCTTAAAGGAACATGATACTCAGAGATCGGTTGTGAAACAAAACTTTTCATAAAGTTATACATATCTCGACCAAAATGACAAAAAACTGATAATTATCAAAACCGGTGAGAAATTTTTGAACCAGACAACATTTAGAGCGATTTTTCTGGATTAAAATGGTATTGCAAACATCTTCCAGGGAAAATTTCGTGTTTTCTCTGAGTCTCTTGAGAAATTTTGAACTTTTCAAAACAGAGCTTCTCAAGAAACGTTCCTAAAAACTGAAATTCGGCCGGATACTAAATCGCAACTTTTTTTCTCATCGTTTTCGAAACAAGCCCAAAAATCGGACCTATTTTGAAACGCACAAAATTTAGAAAACATTTTAACAGGTCTGATTTTGTTGTTTCACAACCTCGTTTCAAAACAGAACCAAAAAAACATGAGTATCGTTCGATTTCGAAACAGTGTTAAGTGAAATAGAAAAAGCATCCTCGTTGCGACAGTTAATCTTGTTTGCTGTTCATACACAACAAAAAAACTATTTCAAACTTTCAAACAAAATTGAGTTAGCAAAAACGAAAAAAGACAATGATTCAGGAAGAAACTATTGAGCAGCACAAAAAAAGAAGACGAAAAAAAGAGTACTAAATTTAATTTGCGGTTCTTAGTATGTAATAAAACATTGTAAATGAACATGAACACTTAACTGAATGGGGTAATAAGCTGTAAAGTTTATGATTCGAATTGCATAAGGGTCATTCACAAAATGTGGAAGAAATGAATATGACTTTTTTTTTGGATATGTGAGGAAAAAAGGAGAAAAACGGAAATGTGAGAATGTGGGGTGCCCTATGTTTCTTTTTATAAAGCGCTATGACGTATTAAATCTGGCAAAAGTTGGAAAATTTTAACCTAAACGCACAAAAATTCAGGCGGCGTCTCTTTTGCAAACACTGGCACACATTATTGGCCCCGCCCCTTTCTGATATTGTGTTCACCGGCTTTTTTGACCAGGCTCTTTTTATTATCGAGTTTCTCACATTTTAGTCATTGACGAGAAAACGACGCCATAAAAGTGCAGCTGCCTATCTGTGTTGAAAATCGACAGTTCTCAAGAAAAAAAAGTGGCTTTGAAGTAATTAGAAAATGGAATCGGCGGGATTTCTTTTGGGAACACCAAAAAATTGGCACAAACTAGTTTTTGAAATTCTGAGAACTTGGAGAACATTTTGAAAGATTCCAGATTATTTCCAAATTTTTCTGGAAAAATTCGATTTTTATTAGTAGTGGGATAAATTGGAACAGATCTAGTTAAACAAAATTAGAAAAAATGAAAAATTATCGAATAAGAAGAAAAAGAGCTCGAGAAAAATGTTCACAAAAAACCATATTCTGTTAGAATGTAAATTTGGATATATACATAAGTAGTATGAGAGTGAAAAAGGGGCGTGGCCTATAGTGTCAGAAAAAACAAGATTGATAAAAAAAGCTTGAGAGAATATGAAATTAGATGTATACATAAATAGTGTAGAGGTACTGTAAAAAAGGGGCGTGGCCTATTGTCTCATACAAAAAAAAGAAAAAAAGCTCGAGAGACATGTTCACAAAAAAACGATTTCTCTGAGAATATGAATTTGGATATATACATATGAGACAATAAGTATAGGGGACTGTCAAAAGGGGCGTGGCCTATTGTCTCATATTGCCCCTCCCCCCCCCCCCCCCCCATGCTACATATATCAGTGTGAATATCACAAACAACTTTTGGAGAAGTTTTGCAATAGCTTAATGAACTTGAACAGAATATTTGTGGACCAGTGTTTGTAAGAAAAAAATCTCCGCCTGAATTTCTGTGCGAGGTTTTGCCATTAATGTTGGTGTTGTTTTTAAAGGTTTTTCATTTTCTTTTCAAAATGAAAACTAACATTTTCTTCAACTTCTAAGGAAACTAAACTCTTTTTCATTAAAAAAACCAAAAAAATGAGAAAAGAACACCGAACACATTTATTCCACACTTCAATTTACTTTTGTGATTATCACCCGATTTAAGATTTCAAACTTTAAATTTTGAGATTTCATCAATGTCTTTTGCAACCAAAGTTGTTAAATAAACAAAAGGACATCAATGATGAGCAAACAAAAACTGAAATTCACTCTAAGGATTTGGCAAATAAATATAGAAAAATGTTCGAGCTGTAAAATACATAAAAGAAGAATTTGTAAGCTATCTGGCTGGGGGATGTTCTCATATTTTGTTGTGTCATTTAAAATTTCTCAAATCACATGTATGAGAATGAAAAAGTTCTCAAACCCCCTAATTTTCCAACGCTGATTCATTCAGAAAACTCTCGAAATGTTTATGTTCATGAAAGTTTTTTTTTGTGCGTTCGTGGATGAATAAAAGGCAAAAGCTCAACAAGATGTCAAAGTTTATATTAGTTTTTTTTTCATTTTTTTCTGTTGTTCTTGTTGGATAAACAGATCATTTACTGCGTTGGGCTGGCCGATTTTTCGATCTTCAAAACGTTGCTGTCAACAAAGTATTGCTCCCAACTTTTCAGATTCTCACACAAAAATACAAAAAGTTTCATCGTTCGTTCTGCTTTTTAACAACATTATTTTCGTGTCGTTGTCTGCGGAGTGTCGTTGTTTTCGAAGAAAATTTATTCGAAACAAAGCGGGAAATTTCAACATTCCTGGGAAAAGTTTCATAATGTTCGCAAGAAGCCCCCGTAATCGGCGAAGTGTCGTTGTTTTTTTGTTATGAAGCTTCACCAACTTTTTTGTCAGGCCGTAGTCTGCGGAGTGTCGTTGTTTTTAAGAAAATATAAATCCGAAGAATGCAGAATCTTTCAACATGACTGTGAGAATTCTTAGGTCACGTAATTTGCGGAGTGTCGTTTTGACACAAAAAACAAACATTTTATTTTTTTGTGGAAACAACTTATCCCGTAATCTTTGCCTTTTTCACAAACCCTTGAGCTGTGCTAAACGCATCTGCTGAAACTCAATGTTCAAAACTATCAAGATCCTATTTTCCACCTATAATTGAGATGCACTTGATAGTGCTCACACGGCTATACTTTTGAGCAAACATGCTCAAAAAAAGTGTTCAAATAAATTGCTTTCTCATCTCATTTCATACTTTGTTTATGACGACGACGAACAAAGTGAATTGCACTTTTTATTTATTCCAAAATGTCTCTCTTTTACCTCAAAAAATCGTGTTGTTTGATTCTTTTTTTTTTGCCTGTTTCATTGTTGTCAAATTTGTATATGTACATATATGATTTCATGAAAAGATTTGAAGAAAAATGCACACTCGTGTGTTTTTTTTCGAAAAATCTTCACTGGAATATAAAGAGTTTACAATAAAAAATTATTTTTTTAACGAACTTGTTTCATAGTCGTTATAGCAATTGGCAAAACGTGGGCGAGGTCATTATTTTTCACGGTTCACTGTAAACCATTTTTTGCTTGCTTTTTTTAAAATGAAACTGAGGCTTGTTTCATGCGAAACTCTCAAAAATTCAGAAAATATTGTTCCCTTTTTTTTCTCCAGAAACTGAAATTTGATACCAACCTGTTTTTTCCGCCGCTATATGAAAAAAGATTCTTGATTTTACCTGATACGGTAAAAAAGACAATTATTTTCCCAAAAAAGTCTAACTGTCTTCGAGAAAAAACACCCGTAATCTCCGGAGTGTCGTTGTTTTTCACGAGAAAAATTAAACATTTCAACGTATCTGAGACAACTTCCCGTTATCAGCGGAGTGTCGTTGTTTTTCTGGAGAAAATACGTGAACCTGTCCATGAAAGGTACTCACCGCGTTATCAGCGGAGTGTCGTTGCTTTTCCAAATAGTAGAGTTTTTTTTGAAGAAATAATATTTTTCAAAGAATAGAAATTTCACAACTTTGTGTGCGAGAAGTAAACGGCTTGTAATCTGCGGAGTGTCGTTGTTTACACAGAAAATGCAACAAATTTTATTTCTAAGAATTGCAAGAAGGACTGTAATCTTCGGAGTGTCGTTACATCAAAATAATTTTTTTTTTGTGAAAAAAAGATTTTTTGGATTTTCAAAAAATCTCCTAATCTCTCAAGATAGAATCAACAAACAAAAAAATGTGCCTCTCCCAGTACCGCTTCAAATCCCACGTCGTTCTCACGAGATTAGCCAGCATCTTCAAAGCTCATCCCAACAATTAAGACTCGCCAATTTGACCAACAACAACAATCGAGTGAGAGAAAGAGAAAAAACCAAAAAAAAAACGAAATTAATTATTTCCTCTTTTTTTGTTCGTACTTTTTTGTGCCCCGTAATTTCGAAAGATTGAGCCAATCACTTTTTTGCACTTTTACGAAGACAGGCCAAAGAACTGACTAATAAATTTGGCTTTTTCTTTTTTCGCTGCTTTGTTCTTTTGTCGTTGTTTTTCACGCATTTTTGGCTGGAAATGAAATTTAAGACAGAAAAATGCTCAATTTTTATTTATTTTTATTGTTCACAAAAATTTTTTCCATTCTTTGAGAAAAAAATGGATTAATCTTCAGTGTCATGTGCTATATGTTCGTTTTTTTTGTCGTTTTGTTGAAATTGATGGATGATAGCTCTGGAAAGATTTTGATCTGATAACACTTTTATTTGAAATATTGTTTTTTTTTGTGCAGAAAAAAAATCGAAGTTTGTATACTTTTATACTTAGAAAAGCCATTTCAACGTTTTTTTAGAAACCCCATCATGCATAACTTTTTACTTTTACGAATTCACATCCATTTTTGACCAAAAAATGTCGGACTACATGATTTTTATGTTTTATAAGGTTTTAAATGTTGAGGTTTTTCAAAAAACATATTTCTGCAGACTTTTTTTGAAGTTCTCTTGTAGAAATGGTTTTTATCAACGTCCAGAACTTCTTCGAGAGGTTTTTCAAGAGAAACTCAATTTTTGCTTGCTGGTCTTTTTCCACAATAACAAAAAGGGGCGGGGCCACAAAATGTGTGCCAGTGTTTGCAAGTAGGATAGGCTCCGCCCCTAATTCTGTCTTGGATTTTGCCATTAATATATTTGGGCGTTGGTAGATTTTTTGTTTATTCTTTTTTAAACGCCTGCAGTTTTTGTTTTTTGATTTTGGATGTAGAGTTTTTGGGTTGTTCTATGTAGTTTTCAGAATAAATAGAAACTGTGTTTTTCCTAAGTTTTCAGTTTGTTAAAATTGCTTTCCAGGATTTTTCCAATCTCAAAAAAGCCATCTCACATTTCCAACAAATACAAGTCTCATTTTCAAAACTTCATCAAAGTCAAAAAAAAAACTCTTCTTTAATAGAGTAAGCCATCAAACTGAAAAACATGTTTTCATCCGAAAATTTACGATCAACCGAATTTTCGGAAAAAAACATCATAATTATTCGGCTTTTTCCATCAAGTTTTATTTTTCCTTAAAATATAAGCCTTATTTTGATGGTAGATTAGCAAAACAAGAGGAGTTCTTTTTTTTTGTCCGACAAAAAAAAAGAATTATCTCATTCTCCTTGTTTTGAATTAGTGTTTTTCTGACAGATTCTCTCTTCTTTTTTTTCTTCTGGCAAATCTGATTCATTTTCATTAGTGCTAATCCTCTCGGCAAGGTGGACAAATCTTCTGATTCGGAGATAAATATTCTGAATCATTTTCTTTTTGCCCGCCCCAAAAAAAAATGCGCACGAGCAGAAAAACCAGTCAGTTATTTGTGTGAATGACTGAAGAAATTTGATAGTTGAGTTGGTCGCAACACCCATTAGGTCTGTTGCCATTTTCCACATTTTTCCTCCGTTTGCTATTCAATTTGACCTTCTCCTCATCGTGGGAAGAATAAAGTTACTGAACTGAAGCTTTTTTTGTCGGATAGTTCATAGATCTTTTTTTTTTTTTGAAAATTTCAAGTACTTTTTTATTTGACAAATTGAACAATGTGTAGTTTTTGTGGTGTTGTTCTTCAGAACTGAAAAATTATTTATCTAGATTTGTTTTTTGGACACCTAGAAATTAGACTCCGCCCATTTTTCGCAAGTTTGGTGCACAGTTTTCTAGTTTTTGTGCATCTTTTTTATCCACGACCTCCTGAGATAGACTAGATGAAAGTGAGAGAGCGCAGACATTTTCTGCGCAATAATTTTGTGAGCAAAAATGAATGTATTGTAGACATTTCCCTGGAAAATCGTGTCTGAAAGGTCGTGAATCATAACAATCCACATTTAGAATTCAATCAGACAAACATGTTGTTTTTCTTCTTCCGAAACAAAAAAAACACCATTTCGCGTGTCAGACTACTATAACCAATAGTGCCTAAAATAACTGTTGATCTTTTCGTTATGTGAAAAAAACACATATTGTTATGGGCTTTTTCCTGGGTTTTATTTGTTCGAAAAATCATTTTTTTAACCCCTTTGAATGAAAAAACTCAATAAAAAAACAAAGGTTCTCTGAATCACCAATGTTAATAAAAGTTAGGAAATCGTGTTTTTTTTTGTTCATTTCTTGTTTTTCCTCTGCTCTTGTCATTTTCAGAAGCTTTATTGAAGAAGAATAATTTCAGATTTGAAAATGTCGGAAACTGTACCACCACCAACAACCAACTCACCAGCCACTATTCGTCATAAACATCGTTTCACCGAGGAGAGGTTTGTCAAAAAAATTGAGATTGATTCATTTTCAAATTTCCCAGGGGGGAAAAAGATTGATTTTTGTCAAAAAAGTGCATTTTTCGTTGAGCTAATGAGAACAAGAAGTATGTTTTCGTCAATTTTTTCAAAATCGATTTTTTATCGGAATATTCAGTGTGTGTGAGGCAAATTTGTGTGAACCCGCGAAATTTTGAAACCGCATAAATCTATCTTCCAAAAAAAGAAAAGTCCGAGGATAAACTAACGTTCGTCTCGCGTTCCAATAATTTGTGAACCGACATCCCACGGGGTGTGCCATACAGTAAGACAAACATTTTTTCCTCTGGTTTTTGACATTTATGCGGTTTCGAAATGTATGGTTTTAAAATTCACGGATCTTTAAATCGTTTTGATTTTTTTCCAAATTCAGTTTTTCTCATTTCTTGGCATACTATAAAACGAATCTGTCAAATTGATCGTGTCAGTCAATCTAGCACATAAAATTCGCCCCCTTTCCGCCCGCCACTTTTTTGTCCATACTTCAAAATCCAATTTGTATTGAAGAGAAGAGTGCGTATATTATATTCATGTACATATGTTTGGATTTATGAGCTTGTAAAGAAGAAGAAGAAGAAGAAAAAATGCTGCATTTTTTCTATTAATTAAAAATTGTGGATTTTTTCTCGTCGACTGAAAACATATGTTTGGTTTAGTGATGACTAAAAATAGTTTTTTTTTTGACTGCTGCTAATTTTATTGCGAGTCTTGTGATGCATATAAACATGTATGTATAAATAAGAGCTATTTAAATTATTTTTGTTGTTGTTTTTGTTCTTTCTAGTGGTTTTGAGAAAACATGTTGTGTTTTGACTACCTGAAATTTTAGGTCTTATAGGGATGATTTTCAAACCAGGCTTCTTTTCTAAAAAAAAACTAGCCCGAAAAGTTTTTCGGCCGACCTGGATTTTTTTTTGTGTCAGACCGGATAATCCGAGGCTTTTTCCGCAAATCTCTAGTAAATACACACAATGTTGAACGCATCAGAAAAAGTTTTCTTTTCCCTCTCTCTTTTCTCTTCTCCTCCTATCCCATTACATTTGTGACGCATACATTTGAAAACCATGCAAGGTTGTGTGTAGCATCGGTGGTTCAGTGGTAGAATGCTCGCCTGCCACGCGGGCGGCCCGGGTTCGATTCCCGGTCGATGCAAGTTTTTTTGTTTTTTTTTTTCTCAGTTTTGAAAATAACTTTCCTTCAGTCTTTGAACTCCTAAGAAAAATTTTTTAAATTAGCAGAAAAGGAGAAAATTAGCTTTTATTTCTATTTTTAACTCATCCTTGTTTCAATTAAATGAAACATGATTGTTCACCTCACAACTGAATGTGTGTATAAAAACCGAATTCTAATGAAGTTTTTTTTGCTTCTTCTCCTTCTCAAAGAAATCGAATGCTAATTTGAAATTCTTGCCTATTTTCCTCTTTTCTTGTTTACTTTTTTACATACTTTGCATGCTTTTTGTTGTTGTAGTGTTGTCTGCAGCTTAGAACAAACTCGTTCCATTTTATTTAATCGTTTTGTATATAATCCGGATGGGAAAAAAATAAAATAATTATCTATCTTCACAAAAGCAAAAATTCATTGGCTCTTTTTCAAAAATGGTTTATTAATTTAATGTTTATAAAAATTTACGAAATCGAAAGTCTAAAATAAGAATTATAGGGGTTTTTTCTTCAAAAAAAAAAACCTCTCCATTTAACTCCACATTATTCAAAGTTCAGTTTCAGATAGTTTTTTTTTACCAATTTTTGATCTCGGCTTCTGACTAGAGGATACTGTAGTGTTAGTCATTTATTTTCTGTTTTCAAAATTAGAAAAAACAGTCATATGATAACTCAAAAATGCCTCTAGGGTATGTGATTCATCAGAAAAATCTTCTGTTTTTATTTTTACCATACCTATAAATCTCGAGTAGGCTTCAGATCTCTGAAAATCATTTCAACTGAAAAAAAAAACATTGTTTTTTTTTTGTCCAAATTTATTAGAACTACAAAAATTGCGATAAATGTTATTTTTCTCGAAATCTCCAAATGTTGTTCTTGTAGTTTGCTTTGTTTTGTCCCGACATATCCCGGTTTCTAGGAAAAATATTTTTTTGAAGAAAATAAACGAGCCTAATATTTTAGTTTTCTCCTGTTCGTTGACACTTTTCTCGTTCTCAGTTTTGATGGGATTATATAGAAAACATCATTTTTTTTTCAATATTTCTTCTCTGATTTTGTGCTCAGAAAGACTCTGAAACATGTAATTTGAATCGTATAGCTAATAATTTCAAAAAAGCGGAGGAGGCATTTTCCACCCAGTTTTTAGTACCAATAGAACTACCAATTTTGAAAATTGGGAGATTTTTTTTAATTCACTTTTTTTTTGTTTGAAAATGGCCATGTCCATTTCATTTGTTTCCTGGAAACAAAAAACAATTTATGTTGTGTTTTTTTTTTTGGGAAAACCAATGATACATACATTATGAATCATTTTTCAACTACAAACATGTTTGCTAGAATTTTCTGACATTCTAGAGGATTTTCGAAAGTTAGATTTTTCTGATTTTTGGCCTTCTCATAAGCCTATACCTCAGATTAGGAGAGGTAGCTTGAAAATGAAGGCCAGATGTTTTTCTATCATCTTGGTCAGTTAGAGCGGTTTTTTGTTTGGTATCACCTCACTCGGTAGAATTTGGGAAGTCAAATTTGGGTCACCATATGTTATTGTTTTTGATTACGTTCTCGCTAACAAGAGGTGTGACCTTTTTCTTTTGAGGTGTCTAAATGGCCCAACCGCGCAGGATTTGGAAAAATCAATATTTTTTGGAAATTTTCTGGCGTTCCAGAATCTTATCCTTAGCTACGAGGAGGGTAGGATTGGTCAGAATTGTTTTTCTCCAAAAACTACATAGATGAAAAAATCAGAAATTCGGAGAAAATTGAAATTTCGGAATCTCCGTTTTTTTTGGAAACAAAAAATCGATCCTGGATTGTAGTACTACGATTTCAGGCTGTTTCCAAACCCCCAAAAATCTATTTTGTTTCCGGGCCCGGCTCGAAAACCCCTCACATATAGACACATCATCAAAAATCATGTGCTCTTTTCTGATCTTCAATTTGTACCGTACTCCTCATCATTTTTTTCTATTGCTCCGTTTTTTTTTTGGTTCGAAACCACCTCATTAATTTTAATTACACCACAGCATACATATTAGTTATTCTCAAACAAATTTCGCGCCGCCTCACACACACACACACACATATTTGCATTTTGTATTTCTGCGAAAAAAAACGCCCGAGCAAAAAAATGATCTCAACCAGCACCATGACTGATCGTGACGGCAATGAGAGTAGTGACGATCAATGGTTGTCGGTGACCGACGAGAAGACATTTCTCACCACAAAAATGTTACCGGTTGACGAATCAAACGTTGTTAGTAGGAAACAGTCGGCCAGCGATTTGCAAAGTCGTCTCAAGACCAGAAAGTTGTTGGGTGTTGGCGAGTTGGCCGGAGATAATGGCGATGTCTACAAGTCCAAGGTTAGTTTCCCTCCGGCTAGTTCGCAAATTGTTTGCACATTTTTTGCTCGTTTAGTTCAAATTTTATTACAGCGGCAAAATTGAAAAAAAAAATTGAGAGCAGATATTTTATTAAAAAATGATGAAGAGATGAAAATTTTTCGGACAAACCCTGAAACATTTGGACTCAAAAAATGAATGACAAGAAAAGGTCGCCAAGTTTCTGACACGCCAGGATAACGTGATTTTTCTCAAATTTTAGCGGTTTTTTTGGAAATTTCGGAAGCGAAACTCAGTTCCGAAAAAATAGGAATTTTCAAGCACACTTTGTTGTGGGGCTTCAAAATTTCAGAATCTTCCTTTCCAGGTAGTATCTGTCAAACACCAAAATTTTAGAAAAATCCAGAAACTTGACTCGATTACCTTACCTTGTGAGGACGCCACCCGCGTTGCGTGTCTGCGAGCGGTCCTCTTTTCTCTCAATCTTTTCAAAAATGAAAACCACGTCGCGCGCACGTTTCGCATAGGGCTTGGGCGGAACCGGAACTATTTTCCGAGAAAAAACAATCGGAAATTTCCGGTTTCTCTTCCGCCCAAGACTGTTTCGCACCAAAAGTATTTTTTTTCAGATCTCTCAACTTTTAGGGATCAATGAATCGCTCTACGTACGAATGCCACGTGGAATGTGGGTTTGGCACATTTTCAACGCTATCTATTTCATAGCAATCGGATCGATGGTAAAAATCCTCTTTGACAATTCACCTCCTAATTTTTTTTTGCTTGCAGTGCCTCGTTTTTCCAACAATTGGCTCAAAAATCGAATATGGCTTGGATGTCGATGCGCCAGAATCCAAAATCTTTATCAGACTTTATGGGATGGTTCTGATATGCTTCGGCATTTTGTACCGGTGCATTTTGCAACAACGCGAAACGCGTTCGGATGTTGCGACGTTGTTGCTTGTCACCGCAGGGTTGCATCTTTCTCTGTTCATAGGTAGGAAGTTAGGGTTCAAGATAATTATTGATTTTTGCACAAAATTGACCCCTATTGGGAAATTGTCGATCGGTCTCATTCGTTCTAATGATAAAACACGCGACGCACAACTTTTCTTTTCTCCTCTTTGGGGCGCGTTTTATCGATTAGCAAACTACACCAGTTGCTTCAATCATAACCTCCTCATAAATGGGAGGATGTACCAATCGCTCTAATGCCACACGCGACGCACACACATTTGTGCGTCGCGGCTTTTGTTTTCGTCGACCAAGGTGGTATTGAATGAGTATTTACATCACAAGAGGTGCGACATCCTCCCGTTTTTGGGAAGGTTATGGTTGATGCCATATGTTTACAACTTGTTTGCTAATCGATAAAACGCGCTCCATCGCACAAAGAGGGGGAGAGAAAAATCACATTTGTGCGTCGCGGCTTTTGCGTCGCGTGTGTTAGTATTAGAGGGAGTAGTATCGATCGATAATTGGACGATATTAACAACTTGCGAACAAATGGCACAAGTGTCGGCCGCGAAGCGTGTGCGCGACGCGGCTCTCAATGGAAAATTTTTGCAGTCTCCATTTCGTCTAGTGGCACAATATCGGCTATATCGGTGGTTGTTCGATTGTTCTGCATCGTCGGAAACATGTCCTACCATACCCTGATAGACGGACAAGGTGAAAATACATTTTTATTTAATTCTCTGAAACATGATTTTCAGGAGGACTTCATCGTCAATTCATCCGCATCATCGAAGACCTCTCCTTCTTGACATCATCGCCGGTCATTGAGAAGAAGCCGTTCGTCGAGGTCATCGACACCAACGGAAACACCGCACAAAACTCGGCGGAAGAGAAGAAGAACGCATAACTTTTTTCCATTTTTTTTGTCACACTTTTTTTTGTCTTGTGTTTTGGTTTTTTTCACGCTAGATTTCACGCGTTTTTTCATTATTCATTATATTTTTCTCTATTTTTGACTTGTAAATATTTGATCTCAACTTCATTATTTTTTTTGTGACTTCTTGATTTTTTTCAGACTCTTTTTTTTTGCATCATTTTTTTTTCGTGATTTGAACTATTTACATATTTTTAACAGCATCATTTTAGTGGTCGATTTATTTAGCTTGTGATGAATGACACTTTTCTATTGTTCTTACTCTTGCATATGACTTGATTTTTTTTAAACTCTAATAAATTTTTTTGTGCATTTTTGTTGAAAACTTTGGACTAAGGCCAGTTTGTCGGTTGTTAGGCCATTTTTTGGAATTTTGTGTATAAAAATCAAAAAAGCTACGCTGCTTTAAATTTTCAAACGCAAACATGGCCAGACAATATTTTAGCACAGTATCAAAAAGGGGCGGAGCCAATATGTGTGCCAGTGTAGCCTAGAAAAATAGGCTCCGCCCAATTTTCTCTGCGAGGTTTGTCTATTGATTTTGGTACTTGACACCAACCGAAACACTCTACCAATCTCATTTGAAAAGAAAAAAACTGACTTATTCGTTTCACATTTTTTAGTCTTGTGTGTTTTTTTTTTCACGCTAGATTTCAAGCCCTTCCCCTTTTTTTCGACATGCATTTTATTATATTATTTTCTCTCTCTCTTTTCTCTAATTTTGACTTGTAAAATATTTGATCTTCAACGTTTTTTTTTAATTTTGAATTCTAGATTTTTGCAGCCCTACATCATTTTTGTTTCGTGATTTGAATACATTTACATATTTTTTTGACAGCATCATTATAGTGGTCGATTAAGAGCGCTGAAAAATGACACTACGATTTTTCATATTGTTCTTATTTTTGCATAAGGTTTGATTTTCTTTTGGAGCTTTGACTAATAAATATTTTTTTTCTTGTTTTTTTAGAGCACATTCTCAACAGATTATGAAGTTTATGACTACGATTGGTTGACAAAAAAACCTGAGATCTCTTCAACATTTCGTCCACCAACTAAAGCTCCAGATGACGATGATGTGTTAGTGTTTTGTTTATTTTTGCTATTTTTTTTCAAACAAATAATGTTTAGTGTTCATTTTTTCGGATAAAGTTCGTTGAGAAAATTCAATTTTCTTTCGAAACATTTATCGCAAAAAATGAGGATGAAACTTGATCTATGATGTTTATTAGTTAGTGGATGAGGGTTGAACTAGAGAAGATCTTTTGCTCATAAATATTCAATTTCGAAATTTCAAGTGGGTTGGGTTCAAGTTTTCTTGCAAGTTTCATGAAAACTCTAACCTTTTTTCTTAGTTTTTTGAATTTCGCCCCCCCCCCCCCCTGCTAAAAATAGTGAAGACAAAATAATCAACTGAAAATTGTTGCTACGAAATTGAAATTTTGTTTTTTTTAGGAGATTATTCGCCAAAATGACATATTATTTTTCAGAAAAGCAGGAACTTTCCAAACAAATATCCAAAATCATGAAAACTCAGAAATTTTTGTCAGAATTGAAAAAAAATTGAACTTTTTTGTTATTGAGTACCAGAAATTGTGAGATGGTTTTTTAAAACTGTTTAGAACCTTTTTTTTTTTCGAGAAAAGTCTCGTCAAAAAAATGATGCACTGAGCAAAAAACCATAAATTAACCTGGCCTTGAAAACTTCGAAAAATCAATAATTTCAGAATTGTTGACCAGTTAGATGATCGAAAAGCAGTGAACAATGAAATTATCGGCGGATTTTCGAATCAAAACAGTTTTTCATGCACCCATGCCAAACCGACACTTCATACTGTAAATCACATTTTCCCCTAAATCTTTAAAAATCGTTTTCAGGGCGAATCAGTTGGGCAAATATCGCCGGAAGACATTTCAATTGTCGCAGCGATGGGTGACTCATTGGCTTCTGGACGAGGTCTTTGGGCGTTCACCGATGTCGAATTCAGAGGCGCTGCTTTTCCGATTGGTGGTGATGCTAATATGGATGGGCTTGTCACAATTCCAAGTAAAAATGGAGAGATTTTCAAATTCCCATAGTGTTTTGTTATTTCAGATATTTTGAGTCAATTCACCAACAAAATTGATGGTGTCTCACACGGTATGGGTTCAAAAGACATGCTACCCGACTATCAATTTAATGTTGCTCAAATTGGCGCAGAAACTGAAGACCTGCCATTACAAGCCACTGAACTTGTCAGACGAATGAAACATTATATTGGGCCAGAGTTGAAAAATCGATGGGTTTTAACTTTCATTGTCACCGGTTCGGAAGAAGTGGGTTATAGCTCACATCAAGAAAAATAGGGATTTTCAGTTCTGTGAGAAATGCGAGCCTCCAAGCAAAACGTCTATTCGAAAAGCGTTGGGAATTCTGAAAAAATCTGCGCCAAGAAGTCTTGTCGTTCTTCTAGGACCTGTTCATGTTGCCTGGACGTATCGGCAGAATATCAATTTGATGAGGTAAAATTTACATAATGAAACTTGCCTAAAACTTTGACGAGAGAGAGTGAAGAAGACGCAGAGAAAAACCATCTTCAACAAGTTGTTGGTGTGACAGGTGGAAAACTCTGCGTCTCTCACTCTCTCAAAAAATACTGTGAAATAAGGAAATCTCGGGGCTGACTCGTTTTTTCGCACCCTCTTGATTGATAATTCTGGTGCTCATGTTCAATTTTGAGGCTCATTTTCACTGAAAATACCTAATTTTTTTAAATTGTTCAGGAAACAGTTTTTGTCAAAAAGCAAAACTGAAAAACTCTGATTTGAATCCATTTATCCCCATTTCAGACCGCGATGCAAGTGTTTGGAAAAAATGACAGGACAAGATTACCGGAAATTGTTCGATGTGTGGAAAAAGTCATTCATCACCGTCGAAGTTGGTTGACATCACTTCCAATCACAGTTTTTTTCCTGTTTTTTCAGAATGAGTTCAATTATATGAACTACACCACATTCGGCGTGTTGGCCATTCCATCATTAGCTATTCATTCGAGAAACCCGCAAAGCCTGCTAGTCCCCGGCAAGCCGTTGTTGAACCGAAAAGGTCACGCCTACGCAGCGAAATGGTTGTGGAATCGTCTGATCGCTGGACCAAACTACAATATTTCGAATATCGCCCTCTCTGAAGACTCGTATTATTGCCCCTCTGTTGTGAGTGCAAGACCTCACTAGACCGAATAGAAAATGAGGTTTTCCAGGGTTGCCCGTATTTTCGAACAGTCCAAAATTTTCATCGATGCGTTCTGATAAGTGAAGATGATTGGATTAATAACTACGCAACTACGCCGATCGCAAAAACTGGTAAAGAACAGAGAAAAGAGGCGATTAAGCGGAACCTTGGAGGATTTGTCACAATCATTATTTTGTTGTCACTGTTATCTGTCAGGTTGGGAAGCTTGGCTGAATGAGTAGATAAGAAATTTTGAGTGTTACAGTGTATTTGGCACATATTTCTATTGTCATGGCATGCGTGCAACCAAGGGGAGATTCGATTATGGAAAGCAGAAACCGGTTGAAGAAGAATTGTGATGAAAATTTTTGTTTTTTTTTTATTTTTATAAAACGAGTATGTTAAGCTGTTGAGAATGTTTTTTAATTGCTAGAAGTACAATTTCTATATATTACGAATCCAAAAATTCATTTTTTTGTAGGTTTAGTAAGCTCTTTCTGCAGAGCTCCCGAAAACATTAGAGCATACCTGACCAAAGAACATAAAACTGTGCTATTTTTCTTCAAACTGCCCAGATGGGAAAAGGTCACACCTGTTGTTATTGATGATGTAAACAATAACAATAAAAACTAATCAATAATTGACACCAAATCATATAAAACTGTGAAAATGTTTTTTTTTCTTATTTGTTACCCCTGCCCAAATGGGAAAAGGTCACACCTGTTGTTATTGAGGATGTAAACAATAACAATAACAACTAATCAATAAACAACAACAGAAAACATACAACTTTGAAAATGTTTTTCATTTGTTAGAAGTACAATTTCTATATATTACTAATCCACAAATTTATTTTTTGTAGATTTAATAAGCTCTTTATGCAAACCTCCCGAAACAGTTATTGTTTTTCAGAGCATACCTGACCAAAGAACATAAACCTGTTCTATTTTTCTTCAAACTTCCCAAATGGGCAAAGGTCACACCTGTTGTTATTGAGAATGTAGTCAATAACAACAATAACATATTGACCTAGGGAGAAAGTTGAACTTTCGATCGATTTTTGTTGAACCCTTTAAGGCCATGGAACGCTATATTGATGCGAGAAACCTTCCTGCTCCAAAAAGCTTCTCTATCTTTTCAGAAATGTCAATTGTCAATTTGAAATTTCACAAAAATCTCAATCTATTCTTAGTTTCTGAATTGATGTCATATATGTGACACTCTTGTTTCAAGCAGTAATGTATGTGAGATTTTGAATTTTCCGAATGGAAATTTGAGTTTTTTGCTCCAATGATTTTGATATTTTCTAGGAAAAACCCATCATTTTTCGAATGAATATTTTCTAAAAAAATCTCATTCAAAAAGCTATAAATCATTTTCAATATGTTTCCAAGAAACGTTTCTTCTGCAATTTTACCTGTCGAAACTGAAAAAACCAAAAAAAATAACAGAATAACATATTTATTGCTCTACGTTCTCATGATTTAGCGTTACATAAAAGAGGTTAGATAATTTCGGAGGTTGAGAAAACTACAGAAGAAAGATTAAATATATGCATAGATAAAAATGGCAAAAATTGGGAGTGAACAAACCGAATTCCAGGACAAAAAAATTAGAGTTTAATCAGATTTTCGAAAAAGCAAAAAAAAACCTGGTATCGTTTTTTTGTAATTCCCAATTTTTTTTTTTTGGTTATTATAATAGTGGGTCAAAGGAAAACCATTTTCATAGTTTTGCGAGTTTTCCGGCCTAAGAGCTAGATTTTGCTGAAAGCTCAGACCTGCCAAACTCTGAGAAACAGCTCCTTTTCAGTAATACAAAATCAAACATAACATAATTAACAAAAAATTCTGAACCGATACTACTAAATTGGACCTGGTCCAAAAAACCGGGCATTGAAATTTCTGTCAAATGGGATTGGGAACGGATTTTTTCAGAAATTTCTGTTGTTTCGGCCCGTTTTTTGGACTTAGGCCAAATCAGCAGTTCCGGTTAAGTACTAGATTGGATATTTTCAAAAAATTTGAAAAAAACCAAGAAATATTGTGAGGTTTTCAAAAAATAGGGCTGCAGGGTGAAAAAAAAATAGATGGGACAGAAATTAGAGATAGGGATCATGGTCTTTCAATTCAGAATTATTTTCATTTGGGAGAAATAGTTTTTCGCGAGAAAATAATTCTGATTGAGAAACTGCGAGGGACACGACACAACACAATTTTTTTGGGTTTTCAACTTTTTTTGGAGGGGGGGGGGGCTTCAGAACTAGAACAAGTTCAAGATGTCGGACGGGAAATTGGCGAAGGTTTTAATCAGCCACTGAGTGTGGATGTGGGCGTATACGATGAAGGTTACAGCATAAACTGCCAAGCCAACAAGCGTGGAAATATCGAGAATACACGCGAGCCATCCACAAAAACCGGTTGATTTGGGAGCGTTTGGCCCTCTCAAATCGTTCATCTCTTCGTAGAGCGGTTCCGTCTCGTATTTTTTCGTATTTCTTCTGAAGCATCTAGCATTTCCCAAACTGGTCAACAATGTGACCAAGATTAACTCCATTATGGAGATTGCCACGAACGAGAAGCCGAACGTTTTGTAGACGTCTGCGAAAAAAACACACATTTTTATGATCGATGTCAACCTGGTAGCCTTACCGATCAAGTTCAAGCTTAACGTGTCGTAGGTTCCGAAGGTGTTGGTCAAAAACAGCATCATGCAAAGAACTAGTGACATTGTGTTCAACAATGTTCTGGTGATTACCATTGGTCCGAGCAACAACGAAGTCCACCTAGAAAAAAACGAGAGTCAAAAATTCAATTTTTTAACTAAAACTCACGCAAGGGACACAAAAACGGACAATGGAACGACGAACGAGAGATAAAATTTTGCTTTCTCGGCGACAAAATTGAAGAGGAGTTGGATCTTAGCTTCGTCTCCAAGACTGTCGAAGCTCCTGAACCACACATCGCCAGACTGCAAAATTGAAAAATTATGATGGAGGTAGTGTGGGAGATTAATTTTTTCTCAAAATCCAGAAAATTCCGGTCCCAAAAATCACGGGCCTGGCCCGATTCAGAATCCACCCAAATTGCAGAATTTACTTTTGCTAAATTTCTAAACTACAGTAATCAGGCGACCCTGTCCCCAAATTTTCTGTGATTCCAAATTGCCTGAAAAATGTTAGTATTAGCTTACTGAATGTTTAGCGTAAACGCAGTGAAGCGCAGCGCACAACTTCCGAGATTCCTCCCTGGTCATTTCGTCAAGCATTTCGATCAAACCATCAGAGTCAGTCGCATTGATAGAAGCCATTTCGAGAGTTTGAGCAATTGTTTCAGAAATAGGAACAATAATGAGCTCTCTGTGGGCGGGGGTTAGTTTATATAGAGCCGACGACAAGGACCGCCCAGCGGATAATGCAAATCTTCAACACACCGATATTAATGTTCTTGAGATTAAATAGGCGGAGCAAACGAAAATGTTGGACAATGTTTCGAGAAAAAAGAGAAGGACACTCTTTTTCTCTGCCGCTCTCTCTCTTGTTTTCTTCTCTCAACGCGCGTGTTTTATTTCTCTAGCATACACCATGAAAGTGTTCGTAGCATCGGTGGTTCAGTGGTAGAATGCTCGCCTGCCACGCGGGCGGCCCGGGTTCGATTCCCGGTCGATGCAATTTTTTTTGTTTTTGGGGGTTTTTTTTTGGAAAAATATGTTTACCTCATTGCCGTGAATCTTTATCTCGTTCCAATGGTACTCGGAGCCAAAGCCTAGACTGTCGTCAATATGCCAAACTAGTTTGCATGTTGTGTTGCCGAATGGATATAATGATGAATTAGTGGTGCATGGAACAGTTTGCTTGAATCTGAAAAAATTGGTGGTTTTGAGAGGGAATTCGAAGTTGAACCAACTTTTCTTGATGAACAAATGTTCCATCTTGTTTGACCTTGATTCGCGTTGAATGAGAACTCACTGAAACCGAAACTGCATTGGTGTAACCAATTTGCGGAACAGGGATAAGCGATTTGAGCCGAGTTATACTCAAATCGTTGCAAATGTTTTTCCCGCCAAAGTAATCTGGCACACTCCACTCTCTCGTCACAGTTGCCTCAATTTCCAAACGATTCAAATATGTGGAAACGGTCAGCGAACTTATGTCAAGGCTAATTGACACGTTCAAAATTGAGGATTCTGGAAAAAAAGGGTTAAGATATAATTTGTGTAAAAGGAGCGTACCTAAATCGGCCGGTTCTGATTTAAGGAAAGATTTGACTTTTTTGCTATCCATACAAATATCATTAGTGAGGACGGTGGCGAAAATCGATAAAAGTAATAGCAACATTTTGCGAGTCTGGAAAAAGTCAATAAATTATTGTTTCCCTCTAAAAACTTTTGAAAATGGAGAATACTTTGTTCGTGTAAGTTTTGTCGTCGGACCAGAAAAAAATACTATTTTTGAGTAGTTTTTTTTTGTGGAAAAATGAAAATGCAGTGATTGTATTTTCGAGCTATAAGAGCTTTTTTTAGAAAAAAAACTGTTTTCAACAATAATTCTTTAAAAAACATAGTCATCGTAAAAAAAATTGGGAAATTTTAGCCTTCTGGAAAGTCGTATTCGAGGAAAAAGTTGCCATCTGGGAGGTCATGCCTAAAGAGGAAAAAAATGCCAACAAATTTGGATAAAATCCTCTTTTCGGTAAGTCTAAACTACCACCAAACTGAAAAGCGAAAAAAAAATCAAATAAAATTTCTCAGAAAAAAGTCACAGGTATTCTGCAACCTATCATCATAAATTAACGTTAACTTTTCCCAAAAAAACAGTTAAAAACAATTAGAAAAAAAACATAGTATTACTGGTCGGGTTTGTGTAACTAATAGATTTTTCAGTTCGTTCTACTTCCAATTGTATTTTCTTCTCTTTTTTTCCTGCCCATGAATTGACACAACAGATAAGAATGGGAGAAACACCCGTTTGAAATTTATAGGGTATGAAGAGAAGTTTTACTTTTATTTTGAAGATGTTTTGCTTATTACGTATATCATTGCTTTCTGATTTCGATGATCAAGGGTGTTTTAAAGGATTTGTTAATACATTTTTTGGCGGATTATTAAACCCTGTTTGTTTTATCCTAAGCTTTTTTGGAAGCCATAAACGTCAACAATGTTCTTAACTTGATCCCTTTTCATATTTTGATAAGAAAAAAATAATCTCCTTTTTTTAGAACAAAGATAGTAAACTGTTTTGAAGAAAAAACAACAAAAATCAATTTTCTAAAAACAAAACAAATAAATCAAAATATGATGATCATTGTATGCGACAGGTTGATAACGAGACAAAATTTTGGAATATCCTTTTTCTCTCTGGGTTTTTGGAATTTTAATTGGATTTTTCGAGATTTTTTTGCGGTTTCCGAAACTAACTTGCGGTGTCATGAGGAATGACGTTTTTTTTTTGTGGGGAGTAGAAGTTTAGAGTTCAGATAAAGCCATATATTTTGACTCAAGAACCAAGGGTTATCAGGTTTCCAAAAATTTATCGTCCAAAAAAATTTCATACAATTTTTTTTTCCTGGACACCTGCTGATGAGCAAAAAACACTGCTCCTATTTTTTGCTACACCCTCCCTCGGTGAAAGTTGTATACACTTTTATCAGAAATGACCGTTTGCTGGACATGGGCGGTCCGCATTTTTGTCGCGGCCCGCGGCAGATAACAAAAAGTGAAACTGATAAAAAACACTTCATTTCTTGATTTGTCAATTGATGGTGGTAGGGGAAAAACACACAGTTTGAAACAACAACAACAAAATTGTTGATTACAGTTTACTCACGCTTGCGTTGCTCATCAGTCATTTCAAGAAGCGAAGCTCATCAAAGAGCGTAAAAGTTTGCGAAAAAATGTGTTTACAAATAGTACACTTGTCAACATCGCTTATCAGGGTCAGAAGTGAGTTCTTTTCTCAAGTTTTGGGTTAATATTTTTTTGTTCAGAAATGTGCCAGATTGGGTTATTCACAATCGATTGAATATTGTGGAGATTAAAGC
Source organism: Caenorhabditis sp. 8 KK-2011 (assembly GCA_963572245.1). Taxonomy (NCBI): domain Eukaryota; kingdom Metazoa; phylum Nematoda; class Chromadorea; order Rhabditida; family Rhabditidae; genus Caenorhabditis; species Caenorhabditis sp. 8 KK-2011. Next base: position 13,932,645 of record OY751551.1, read on the forward strand.
GGAAGGCAATTTTTTTAACGAGAACGTTTTTAATATGCCCGTTTTTCCAAAATTGAAAACTCTGTCGATCAGTAATAATCGAGTGAGTTTTAAAGGAAAGGAGACTATGTTCCAAAACCAGATTTCTCATGACATTAACCCCAAGTCTTTTCATGACATTATTTTCAAAAGTGCAGCTTTTCCAACTAGTCAAAAAAAATGACAATCAACATTTTTTTGCGTTTTTTTACAATGTACACGACACTTCCCGCGTTGCAAACATTCACCAGGTTAACGTCTGCGTCTCTCTCTCTCTCTCAAAAAAAAATCAATATATTTTTTCTAGGTGAGGAACATTGGAACACTAATAACACATCTGAAACGAACATGCCCGAATCTCCAAGTTCTGAACTTGGACGGCAATCCTGGTTGGCCAACCGAACAGCAGGAGGTTCACAAATACAGGTGAGCCGCGTCGCGGACACGCTCCGCTAATAAATCTAATTTTTTTCCAGAAAAATAGTGGCTAGTCATTTGAAGTCACTCCAGGTTCTCAATGAGAAGGATACTTATCGTCGTCGTGAACGATCAACGTTGAGCGCGACGAGTTCAACAGATTCTGACATGACTGATAACTCATTTTAACTCAAAAGTTAGCTGTTTGTAAATATTTTTTGTACTTTGATAGTTGCTGAAATAATATTTTCATTTTCTAAATCCTATTGTCATCTTGATGTTCAGTCTTTATTCACTTGGATGGCTCTATGGCTATAATCCATTTCTTAAGAAGACCAAAGTTTTTTTTCTCAAAATATTTTTTTTCGAGATTTATTTTTTCGCTGTTCTGACAACTGATCATAGAGCATACCATTGAAACAAAATCATGAGCAGAAAAATGAAGAATATTTTTTTTGGGGAAAAACACGCTGAATAAGCTACTGAAGTCCGCGGAGTGTCGTTTAAAAGTTTATGACAAATGCAAGCTTCGTAATTGGTGGAGTGTCGTTGAGAATGTTTCGAAAATTGGTATTTCAACACTCCCTGTAACCATCGGAGCGTCGTTTGTCCAATTTTCAAAAACTATAGATTCAACTTGTCGCTCAGAACTCTGCGTAATCCTCGGAGTGTTGTTGTTTTCCCAAAAGACGTTTCAATGAGAAGTACACACTCTGTACACAGCGGAATGTTGTTGTTTGCAATAAAACCTTTTTCATATCTGACAAATTTAGCTTGGGATTTCTGAATATCTGGTAAACATCGATAAATTGTTATCGCTGTGGAAAATTTAAGAAAGTTTTTGTTATGTTTCCACAAAAAGTGTACTTTTCCCATTTTTCAGTCAATCAATAACTTCAGAAAAATGTGACTCATAGATTCCTGTTTTTGTTAGAATTTGTTGTTCTCATTGGAAATAAGCTATGCGTAATCTTTCGTATATGTAGTGGAATTCAGATATATCACTTTGCAAGATTTATCCCAAAAATCCGCTTAGGAGAGACAAACAAGGCATTGACGACAATCGATGTTGGTTTGATGGAGAACATAGAAACGGATTTGACGTCAGGTCCCGGAAGTTCGAGAGTTGGGCTTGGACAGATTTAAGGGGGTTTGAGAATAGCGGGAAAGTTAGAAATTTGTTTTCTAGACAAAAAAGGTCTAAAGCTTTCTGGATTGGGACACAAAAATCGGAACAGTTTTTGCTGAAACATACCCTTCTAATTTTCAAAAAAAAAAAAGAGAATATTACTTAACAGTTCGAAGAAATAACATTCTCCCGCCTGGATTACGTTCTTTGATACTTCCTTCCCTCGATCAGGTAAGGTTCAAAATAAACTTTCATTTGTATCTCTCAAAAAATTGAACTTTTTTGCTTCTTTGTTTCAAATATTCTATTTTTAACTAATTCGTATAGTTGATGCGTGATATATAGAAATATCACTTCGTCAGATTTGCTCGAAAATCCGCTTATCATGAGAATAACAAAGACTACAATGTGTGTTGAGATTTGATTAAATATGTAATTTATCAGGGGGTTCAATAATTAAAGTGAAATGGAGTTTTTGCAAGGAACTTTTGCAAATCTGTCACCTTTGTCAGTGAAACAATGGTATCCTTTATCGATTGTTTTTGCATCACTAATTGTATAACCTGGAGCTCTCTGTCGCTCTTTTTTTGGTTGATCAATAATTACTCCACTGCCCAAATGTGAAAAGGTCACACATGGAGTCAATAACAACAATAACATGTAGTCAATAACTCAATAACAACAACAACATATGGAGGCCGAGAAGTCAGTAGTATCGTCCTGTTCATCGGTACCACGCAAAAACCGCGACGCACAGCTGTGCACAAACAGTTGTGCGTCGCGGCCCTTGGGTCGAGTGTGGTATCATTAGAGCGATAAAGACGCTGAGTGGGTGAGAAGATAGTGGTGGCCACGTGGAGTAAACTATCAATACTTATATCTTCTGGTCCATTCATTCTTTTATTCTTCTTTGTTTTTTATTCTTATTTTCTGACCTTCTAGATTATCTCTATTCTCTTTTGTTTTGTTATGGAATAATATTGTTTCCAATGTTTCTTGGGTGAGAAGTTTAGATCTGTTTTGATTTTGATAAGTTTGTGTAGAAGTTATTGCTTCTGTCAGTTTTTATACCTACTTATCTTTTAAGAAGTTTACATGTGCAGTTATTAATTTTTTTGAAGTATTTTTCTCTGGGATATTATCAATCCTGTCGTAATCTAAAGATAGTTAACCTTGAATTTGGGATGAATACTACTAAAATTTCCTAATTTCAAATATGATACTCTAGTAAAATTATTTATTCATGGTGTCACTGTACTTTTCAGAAGTAAAATTATTTCAAGATTTTTTCAAAACTAGTTCTAATAAGGGGTGTGAGGTTATCAGCCGGTTAGTTATTATTCTTAGTTTTTCGAAAGTAATTCTACTAGTGAAGTTGAACTGTCTGTCGATTAAAAATTTACTCAGAATTACTGCATTCTCAGAAAGTTGTCTTTTTTAAACCATAAAAAGCTATAAAATTTTCAGTTTATTTTGTTTACTATCCGTTTTTGTTTGAGAAACGTACGAAATAAAAGTTTTTTTTTTCCTTCCAAACTCTTTTCAGTTTAAGTTAACTTCATTTCTGGACGTATTGTGAGAGGAGAGCATTATTACGCATCAAATTAGACACACTGCAAATTCTCTCTGTGGAGCGTTCTTTCACTCTCAGCTTGTCTGCGTCCTCTTTTTTGTGTTGGCGCTCTCCCTTTCTCTCCTTTTCTAAAGTGTGTTTTTTTCTCTGTCGCTCTGCTTCTTTTCCATACTCTATCATCGGCGTGGGTTAGAGAACAAGGGGCGGGGTCGTCCATCGATATGAGGACGCTGATTCATTCATTCTTATTCGTTCTTTTATGTCTTGTTGATATAGTTGTTCACTCTCTGCTTTTCTGCGCCCTCTTTTTTTGTGTTCTTTCTCCCCCTCTCCTTTTATAAAGTGTGTATATTTCTCTGTCGCTCTTTTTGTTTGCATATCGGCGTGGGTTAGAGAACAAGGGGCGGGGTCGTCTATCGATATGAGGACGCTGATTCATTCATTCTTATTCGTTCTTTTATGTCTTGTTGATATCGTTGTTCACTCTCTGCTTTTCTGCGCCCTCTTTTTTTTGTTCTTTCTCCCCCTCTCCTTTTATAAAGTGTGTATATTTCTCTGTCGCTCTTTTTGTTTTCATATCGGCGTGGGTTAGAGAACAAGGGGCGGGGTCGTCTATCGATATGAGGACGCTGATTCATTCATTCTTATTCGTTCTTTTATGTCTTGTTGATATCGTTGTTCACTCTCTGCTTTTCTGCGCCCTCTTTTTTTGTGTTCTTTCTCCCCTCTCCTTTTATAAAGTGTGTATATTTCTCTGTCGCTCTTTTTGTTTTCATATCGGCGTGGGTTAGAGAACAAGGGGCGGGGTCGTCTATCGATATGAGGACGCTGATTCATCCATTATTATTCTTTTTCATTTCTTGTTGATATCGTTGTTTATTCTTACTTTATCATAACTCATTCTTTCTTTTACAAATCATCATTTTTCTAGATGCAAACTTGGTCGTGCTCCTCTACACATTTACATTATTGTAAAACGGATGGGCGATGTGTCTTTTTAGACACTCAGCAATACAAACCCAAGACTTGGTGAGTTTTATAATCATTCCTAAAGTTATTTCAAAACATTATTTTTTCCAGGTTCATACATTGTGCCAAGTCAAACCGAAGCAACCCAGACCACTGATCAAGAGATGCACACAATCCATCCGATCTCACAGTGGCACTGCACCCTTTTTGCTTAGGTGGCCGCCGGGGAAAAAGAGTAGGAAACTGTGAGGTGGGTAGTAAGTGGTTCGGTGGGTTTGCTGATCAGCTGGTTCAGTCCATATATCACTTGGTTCATTTCAACGAGGTTAGTGTTTTCATATAAAAGAGGTTTAATTTCTAAATGATGAAAATGAAGTTATTCAGAATCATTCTGAAGACACTTGGACATTGAGCATCTTGGTAGTCATCGAAGGACTACATCGGAAAACTACATCGGAAGACGACATCGAGATACGACATCGGACATCGGACATCGGACAACAACATCGATCTAGTTTTATGAACATTCTCCAAGTTTATTTTTCAAAAAATGTATTTTTCCAGCTTCATACAATGTCCCAAATCGAACCGAAGTCGGATGGGAGGAGCTTTACTTCATTGTTCATTTCATCGAGGTTAGTTTTTTCATATCAACGAGGTTTTGTTTCTTATAAATAAAGTTATTCAGAATCTGGGCGACACTTGGACATTGGTCATCTTGGTAATCATCAATCCAATGACTACATCGGAGGACGACATGGAGCGACAACATGGAGGGAAAACGACAACACACGAACGAGAAAAAAATCGGAGGACGACAAAATCGGAGGACGACAAAATCGAAGGACGACAACATCAAAGGATGACAACATCAAAGGACGACAACATCAAAGGACGACAACATCAAAGGACGACAACATCGAGAAGCGACAACACCGAAATACGACAACATCTAAGGACTACATCGAAGAACTACATCGAAAGACGACAACATCGAGGACGACAACATCGAGGAGCGACAACATCGAGAAGCGACAACATCGAGAAACGACAACATCGAAATGCGACAACATCGAAGGACTACATCGAGGACTACATCGAGGACTACATCGAGGACTACATCAAGGAGGCGGGATCGTCTATCGATATGAGGACGCTGATTCATTCATTCTTATTCCTTTTTCATTTCTTGTTGATATCGTTGTTTATTCTTACTTCATCATAACTCATTCTTTCTTTTACAAATCATTATTTTTTTAGATGCAAACTTGGTCGTGCTCCTCTACACATTTACATTATTGTAAAACGGATGGGCGATGTGTCTTTTTAGACACTCAGCAATACAAACCCAAGACTTAGTGAGTTTTATAATCATTCCTAAAGTTATTTCAAAACATTATTTCTTCCAGGTTCATACATTGTGCCAAGTCAAACCGAAGCAACCCAGACCACTGATCAAGAGATGCACACAATCCATCCGATCTCACAGTGGCACTGCACCCTTTTTGCTTAGGTGGCCGCCGGGGAAAAAGAGTAGGAAACTGTGAGGTCGGAAGTAAGTGGTTAGGTGGGTTTGCTGATCAGCTGGTTAGTCGATAGACTGTCTGAGAAGATTGGGTTGTTTTGGGGATAGAATCCGGTGTGGAGCTAAGCTTCACTTCATGTTTCATTCCAACGAGGTTAGTTTTTTCATATCAACGAGGTATCGTTTCTCAATCATAAAAAATAGAGTTATTCAGAATCATGTTGAAAGACACTTGACATTCGTCATCTTGGTTATCATCAATCAAAGGACAACAGCGAGATACGACATCGGACAACTACGTCAGAGGACGTCATCGGATGACGGCACAACAACATCGATCTAGTTTTATGAACATTCTCCAAGTTTATTTTTCAAAAAATGTATTTTTCCAGCTTCATACAAAGTGCCAAGTCGACCCAAAGGAACCCGAATCGCTGATCAAGAGATGCACACAATCCATCCGATTTCACAGTGGCACTGCACCCTTTTTGCTTAGGTGGCCGCCGGGGAAAAAGAGTAGGAAACTGTGAGGTCGGAAGTAAGTGGTTAAGTGGGTTTGCTGATCAGCTGGTTCAGTCCATATATCACTTGGTTCATATCAATGAGGTTAGTTTTTTTCATATCGAAGAGGTTTAGTTTCTAAATGATGAAAAATAAAGTTATTCAGAATCTGGGAGACACTTGGACATCGGTCATCTTGGTAATCATCAATCGAAGAACTTCATCGGAGAACGACATGGAGCGACAACATCGAGAGAAAACATCAGACGACAACACGAGAAACGACAACGGACGACGATAATGGGAAAAGACATCGAAGGACTACATCGAGAGACGACAACATCGAAGACGACAACATCGAGGACGACAACATCGAGAAGAGACAACATCGAGGACGACAACATCGAGGACGACAACATCGAGGACGACAACATCGAGAAGCGACAACATCGAAAGACTACATCGAAGGACTACATCGAGGACGACAACGAGAGACGACAACATCGAAGGACTACATCGAAGGACTACATCGAAGGACTACATCGAAGAACTACATCGAAGACGACAACATCGAGGACGACAACATCGAGGACGACAACATCGAGGACGACAACATCGAGGACGACAACATCGAGGACGACAACATCGAGGACGACAACATCGAGGACGACAACATCGAGGACGACAACATCGGAGGACTACATCGAAGGACTACATCGAAGGACTACATCGAAGGACTACATCGAAGGACTACATCGAGGACGACAACATTGGAGAGGACAACATTGGAGACGACAACATCGGAGACGACAACATTGGAAACATCGGTCGAAGGCATCGAATAACAACATCGACAACAACAATGGACGAAGGACGACAAGATCAAAGGACTACATCAAAGGACTACAACATCTGAAACATCGACAACAATGGAGGACGACAACATCAGAACGACAAGTGCCTAACTTCATGGTTTTCAACGAGGTTAGGTCTAGTTTTTAATTGAAGTTTTTCAGAACCATTCTGGAAATGACGACAACATCGGACAGCGACATCGAGAGAAGACACCGGACAACAACGTCGGAGGACGACATCAGATGACGAGGCAGCAACATCGAGCTACAACAATGGAGAAAGATTAGTTTATTTTTATTTTGTTTTTTTTCTCATCGGCAGGTAGATTTGGGGTAAGTTTGTGGAGTGATCAGCGTTTTTTTTTTCTTCATTTCATTTAAAGATCATCAATCATCTACTTCGACGGGTTTTGGGCGAGTTTTTTTTTTGAATACTTGAAATATATATTTTTAAAAAATATGGGATGGGTTGGAGGGCATTAGAAACGCGCGTTTTTTATAGATTCACAGGTTGGACAACGACACGGATGATGAATTGGGCAAGACGGACCGATGGATCGACTGTTTGTATGTTTATGTTTGTCCATGTTTATGTTTGTCCACTAACTCTCTTCTTTTCTTTTCTGTCTGCCTCCTCTCTCTCTCTCTCTTCTCTCTCTCTCTCTCTTCCTTACTGATCAGAGCGGAGATGATTTCCCGGCTGCCGGAGTTGGGGATGAGTCAATGTTCAGGTCCCCTTTTCCAGACCCGGATATGGGAGGGGGCCTTGTCAAAAGGTTGGCCTCACCGTGGCGACAAGGTGGTAGGAGCAGGATCTCTGTCTGTATGTTTGTGTTTGTAAACCTGCTCCGAGCCAACAACCGTAGTAAGAAGCCCCTCTCAATATATGGTAAGTTGTAGTTAAGAATTTGAAAAATTGGGAAAAAGCATGCGCACTGCGAAAAAATTGAACGAAATATTAAATTTTAATCACACTTTTTTTCAGAGCGAATTTCACTCAAAACAAAGTGGTTCAAATTTGGAAGGCTGTAAGTTTTTTGTCAGTACTCAAAGAATATATTCTGAATAAAAATAATGTTTTTCCCCCTCCTTCAGAAGTGAATTCACTCAAAGAATTGTTGCTCAATCGAGTGGAAGTATTTTTCGTGTCATTTGTTTTTTTTTCTCTTTGCTCCTTTCACAAGGCTCATAGACAAGACTTGTATCACAGTTTTGATTGTTTTTTCCGGTAGTTTTTCTTTATTTTATTCATCGAAACCTAATTGTAAATATATACATAGATATTCTCATTTTCTGAATCCTTTTGTTATCTTGATGTTCATTTTTTTTTCTCACTTGGATGACTTGTTCTTGAGTAGACCAAAGTTTTTTCTCAAAATTTATTTTTGTGCTGTTCTGAGAACTTTGAACAAATCATTGAAACAAAATAATGAGCAAATTTGATTAGGCCGAACTTTTTTTGAGGGCTTGAAAATTTCAAGGGTAGATCTTGACACACTGAAAGGTAGTGAACGGAGTGTCAACTTGTCCGTGAGAACTACACAGTCTGGAGTGTTGTTGTTTTTGTGAACGGAAATGATTTCGGAGTTCCACAAAAAACTGCTCTTTTTCAGTTTTCAACTATTTTGCATAGTAGTGCGTGATGTTTGGAAATATCACTACATCAGATTTGATCGAAAATCTGCTCATGATGAGAATAACAAAGACTACATTGTGTATTGAAATTTGAATCAAAGTGAAGTAGAGCTTTTGCAAGCAAAACCTGCAAATCTGTCACTTTTGTCAGTGTGAAAAAGTTGGTAACAATGATTTTTCCCATAGCTTTATCGAATTTGCTTGTTTTCGCTGCATCACAAGTTGTGTTTTGTTATAGAATGTTCAGGTGATGTCAAAAATTATGGATTGAAAACATTTCCGTGTTTTTGAGTTGTAACTCAAACATCATTATTTTTCACTAATTAATTGGTGATTGTTCTTTGATGCTGAAAGAGATTTCGAAAATAAAACCATGAAATAATTTTTGAGTGTTGTCCACTTTTTCTTGGCCGTTTTAGAAATCAAAAATCTTTGCTCTCCCATTACTAGATCGATATAAAGGTGAGAATTGCAAACAACTCACGGGATAGGCCACACACAACTCTCTCTCTCTCCCCCAAAACAGATGTTGTTTTTCTGTTTTCCAAAAATACATATATACCATTGACCTTGTGTGTATGTGTGTTTTTTCCGAGTATTAGCCGAATATATCCGGCATATTCACTTCAATTCTAACCCCCCTTATTTACATGGCGTCCAAATTGAGATGTGATTCGGAAGCTTGAGGGCTGAAACCAGTCATTTGACAACAAGTGAATCGGAATGAAAAATTGAAGCCTATTTTTCTCTCAGGAAAAACAAGAGATACCAAAAATAAATAGTAGTGCGTATTACTTCACATTACAATTAAGTTTAATTGGAGCTTTTCTTATTCAACAAAACACGTGGGACGTTTTTTTCGTGTGTCAGAAAAAAAAAACATATAATTTTCTTAGCCACAAATCACATTGAAGATCTCCCTTCCACTTGACATTCTATTACGTAGTTGTTTTATTTTTCCTATTTTTTTTGCTCTAGATTTTTCAATACTGCCTTTTCTTCACTTCTCAAGAACTTCATTTCAAATTAGATTCATTATTATTTTTGTATGTCGCGGGAGAAGAAATGAGGGTATTTTGTGGCGTTTTTCATCGAACCGCAAAAAATTTTCCATTTATTTATTTATCCCTAAGGAGTTGGGAATAAATTTGTTAGAATGGCTCGTTCTTCAAATTTCATTTTTTTTTTTGAAAGAACATTTTTTGTCTGACAACTTTGACTGGAAGTTTTTATCTAGGCTCTGAGCAAACTCTGTAGGGAACAAAAGCGCTAAATTTTGATATTTTTTCTGCGTCTCTATCTATCAACTTTTCAATAAAATAATGAATCAAAGAGACAGAAAAGTATCATAGCTTTTTTTTAGAACATTCAGAAGTATATGTTAATTTGGCTAATTCTATTCAAAAAGTTTTTTTTCTCCCCCCTTCTTTTCCATGCCAATAAATTTTTTTCTCAGCTAACAGAAAAATTAGCATAGACAGAGAAAAAGTTAATTCCTAGTTGGATTAGCCCATTTTTTATTTGGCGGAGAGACCAGCGAAAAAATGCCCTCATTAAGAAGAACTCCATGTATTTTCGGACCAAAAAAAAAAAATTCTTTCATTTCTTTGGAGCCAAATAAAAAAAAACAACGAATTTTTTGGTTTTTCTTTGCACAAAAAGAGAAAAGTTCAAATTTTACATATTTTTCTGTGACCAAAAAAATATGTTTTGTTCCATTTTGATTCTCTATTCTTCGTGTAAGACATTTTTCATCTTGAGAAATTCATTTCTTGTTGGTGTTCTAGGAAAAACCCGAGGTTTCTCCTTTTTTTTGAGCAAACAGTTTTCGATTAAAATTTCATCAAGGTTTTATGACATCTAAACTTTTTTGCGTCTTTTTGTGTATGTGTGAGAAATCACAAAAAATGTTTGAATGGAGTTTTTCTTGTGGCAGAAAACACGATTTCAGATCACAATTTTGTTCCATTTTTTTTGCTGTTCGATTTTGAGAGCCAAGAGCCGTGAAAATTTAGAGATATTGATTTTTTCGACGGAATTCATGATCATAAAAAGTCCTGTACAGCGTGACTTTTTTGTTGTTGCGAAGGGTTGACCACGCCCACGTCTCTGTACCATGGCGAGAACTGAGAGATAGAGAGAGAGACGCAGAGACAATCTGCGCGTACCCTGGAATTTTTTTACAATGCGTTTTCTGGCAGGATTTTTGTTCAAGTATACATTGAAACCTCAAAATTGAAAAAAAAAATGAAAAAGATACCATACTTTGAAATAGAACACCTTCAAATTCAAAATATTTACAGTTATCATGATAGAAACCATATTATTTTTCAGAATCCCGCGTCTCACAAAAAACACTTCTCAAAAATTGAGCTAATCTTCTCTCAAAGTATATTTTCTCCGCGAAAAAAAAAATCATTCGTATAGCGTGTTCAAATTTTATTGAATGTCAGATTTATGAGAGTCATTTTATGGCCAACATTTCGGAGATTGACTAGGTATACGGTATTTATTGCCTTTTCGTTTCCTCGTTTCAGAGCATCATCATATTAGACATTCACCAATCAAAAGTACAGTAGGATATATTTCAAAGAATAATAAAAGAAAACAATTTTATTAGTGTTTCCATAGTTATTTTTTATATGCTTTTTATTTTTGGCCAAATCAGAAAATGAGATATTTATTTCATCATTAAATTATATTTTTTTTGTTGCTTTTTTTTCATATTATTAAATTCATATTTTATATTAAGTTTGACACTAGAATTGCTTCTAGATGACAAAACAAAAACAATTCTCACTTGTTTTCCCATTTTACAAAAAAAAAGAACATTAATTTGGATAATGTTGGTCTTGAGAAGACTTCTAATAGTAATAATATATTTTTGCCAAATTTTTTCTTGTGTTGGTGAAGATAATTACAGGAATATGTATGAGTTGTTGAACTAGAGTGAATCAAACATCTTTGGATTGTTTTCGGGATTTCATTTTTTTTCTCTGAAAAGCCTAAGCCATAATTATGACCATGTGAGGAAAAATGGAAATTTCTCGTTTTCAGAGTTTTTGATATTTCCAATACCTACAGTATTTTCTGAACTTTTAAATTATTCACAACACAACAACAGAAAAAAAAAACGTTTCTGCATTTGCAAGAAAACAAAAAAAAAATTGCATTAGCAAAATTAAACCAGTTTCTCATGATATTTTTGGACATTGACTTGCCGTTTTCCAAACTCTAAGGCTCGTGTTTAAAGGGATGATGATATTTTTGGTTCGGGCACTTGATACACCCTTCATCACGCAAGCTTTGTCTTTGTCTGAAAAAACAAAACACGCCCATTTGTCTTTGGGAGAATGATGATTTTCGGAAAATACCTCTGAATTTTCTTGTTGTTGTTTTCTCTGATAGGCAGAGCCTGGGGGCTGAGCATATTTTTAGAAAGTTTGGTTGTTTTTTTTTGAGACCTGCATAAAATTGATTCATATCAATCATTGCAAATAATGGTTAATTTTATGTGTTGCTCCAAAACCACCTGAGTAAGCTTTCGAAAAATTTCCGACAGATTTTTCAATTTCCAAAAATTTTGTGTTTGTTTTCTCTGAGTTTCCGATAGATTTTTCGGAAAAATAACTTTGGAAAAAAATTTTGACCAAAATTTTAACAAAAAATATTTAATAAAAAAAAGTTTCCAACCAATTTTTCAGTTTTTTTTTAATTTTTCAATTTTTTTCCGAATTTTCAGGTAAGAATTTCAGGCTGTTAGGTATTTGCAAGCCTTGACTGTTTCAAGAAATCAATTTTTTCCCAATTTTCGGGTAAAAAATTCAGACTGTTAGGTATTCAAGCCTTGACTATTTCAAGAAAACTTTTTTTCGATTTTTGATGTTATCTCTGTCCATAAATGTCCTCATTTTCAATTCAACCGTCTTTCATTAACATAACTTGTCAATCAAAAGTTATATTATAATTTTTCTCTTTCAGCATGGAGCAACAACCAGAAGAAAAGCCGCACGAGCTTCGTTTGAATGTGTCGAGTTTTTATCAAGATCAGGAGACGCGAAACTTGTTGCAAGCCGAAGAAGCGGCTCGAACATTCAATGAGGATGATTCGGATTATTATTTGCAAAACGAACGAATTTATGAGGTCATTTTTTGATTTGTTTCCGGCTTTAACCAACATTTCATTTCATTTTCTCATGTTTCAGTGTGTTGTCGGAAGTTCGGTATGTCGAATGGCTAGATCGTCAATGTTGGCTCTCTCGCTCTTCTGTACCATTGCCATCGCCGTCGTCGTTGTCACCATCGTCTTGTTGTGCACATTCATCACTCTTGCCAGTCCATCTGATGTAAGTGGGGAGCCCAAGAAAAAAAAACAGCGAGAAGGGATTTTCAGATTTTCGCTTTTATTTTTCCACGAAAACATTAAGTCATTCACTCACTCAACAAAACAATGTGTCTACAGCCACGAAATCATTGAAAGTCATTATTTTTTTTTGGAGGGGGAAAGGAACAAAGTAACAATTTCAAAATAACAATGTGGCTGATTTGTGGTTTATGAGAATTTCCAATTCTTGAGAAACTTTCTGAGAAAAAACCTGGATCTTTTAACATCTTCAGTATTTGTTCTTTGAATTTTGAAGAGCGTCGTCAATTTTTTTTCAAATCATAAAAATTCGCGCGCTGTGATCTTGTCACAAACACACAAAAGAGCGCATTTTTTTACCTCTTTAATAATAATAATCGATTTTCCACTATATTGGATCAAAATATGAAAAAAGGGGCGGGGCTAATAATTGTGTGCATGTGTTTGCAAGATCAATAACAACAGGTGTTACATTCTCCCTTTTGGGAAGTCAGGGTTAATTATTGATCACTTTTTTGACTTTTTGCGTTTTTGACCGATTTCTGCAGAATGTTTAGTCTGATTTATGAGACCCGATTTAGCAGAAAAATATTTTCTCTATGCCGACTAAAATATTTCACGGTTTTTTCGGAAAAAAAATTCCCAAACGATACTCCGCCAGCTCCGAACCCTAATTATTGTTATTGTTTTCTCTGCAGATGCCTGACGACATAACCAACGAGGACGTTGTTGGCGTTATCAACTGGCTCCATTACCCAATCGGTGACCTGGCACTACGCCGTATCAATCATACTAAAATGACGTAATTCGAAATAATCATGATCATAATACTATATATAAACAAATGACGGTTGTAAAAGTATTCTGTTCGTAAACATGCTCCTTGGAAAATAGGGTTTTTTTTCAGAAAAAAAAACATGAATTTGAATTTGTGTGTTTTCCCATTTTTGTTCAACAAGAGAAGAGTCAGAAATTATCATTTCAATGAAAAACTATCAATGTTCGATGGCGATTCTCACATGTTGTTGTTCTTGCCGACGAATTGATCTTTGAGATTTTATTAATGATTTATGTAGTTGAGTTCTAAAGACCACACCCAAAAAAGGTTGTTCGCTGAATGTGACAAAAAGAATGGCGCTGATTATTTTAACGCGTTTTTTTTCCTTCAATTTGTTGAACACTATTTTATCATCATTTTTGCTGTGGAAGTGTGAAAACGATTTTGAATTATCATAACAGAAGACAGAAAGGTTGTTCTAATAATTTCAGGATGAGTTCTACTAGACAGAAAGGTAGAGAGGCGCAGAGAAAAATGTTATTTTTCTCAAAATATCTCTCGATATTTTCCAGACATTTTAATTTCCGGCAATTTTTTTTGTTTTTTTTTCAGATTTGATAAATCCGTCAATTTTCCAGATCATTCATTGATACAAAAATAATTGCAAAATCTAGAGACGCAGAGAAAAAATCAAAAACCCGGAGATTGTTTGCAACCCTATGATTATTTTAATTTCCCATGTATGAAGAAATTGGAAAATGACGTGGGTTGGGATCTGCAATTTACTTTTCTCGTTTTTTAACTGAAGAAAAGCATAAAAATCTAGGTTTTGGAGAAACGATTATTTTTGTGAATCAGTCATTGCACTATGAAGTGGCAGTAAATTGTTCAGCGATCATCAAAAACCAACAATTCTTACAACATAAATATTTTCAACAAAAAAAACGATATCATGTTTCCTGGAAATCATTGAAAAGTTCCCTTAATAGTCTTTTGAACTTGGCGTGTTCAGTTCTCTCGATTTTATTTCTTTTTCGGAAAAAAAATATTGGGCTATAAAATACACCAATGTACAAATATCAGAAATCGATTTACATATTTGGAACATGAGTACATGACGTAAAACATTGAGACAGGTTTTTTCTGAAGTTTCAGAAAAATTTGAGTTGTTTTTGATGACGTTCGAGATTCCCTTTTTCAGGAAGTATTGATTTTAAGAGATTTTCAGAAAAAAAATTGTCGAAAGTAGTACCTCAAATCGGGCTGGACCCATGAATTCTTCAGAAAATATTTTTCAAAAAAACAAAAAATCGGTCTAAAATTTTTCAGCAAACTGAACTCAAACAAAAGTTTGGTCCAGGATTAATTTTTTGCTGAAACAAACTCCAGGAAAATCACATCTTATTCGGTTTTTTGAAGTTAAAGATTTTCCAGTAAAAATAAGTTTCAGAATATTTTTTGTTCCTGATTCAGCAAAGTTTCTGTTAAGGTTCCTAGCTTCCCTATTTTGTTTTCAAAAATCTTTCCACATGTAAAAAAATAACTTCAATTTTCTGTCCGAGGTTTTTTTTACAACATTTTTCCAACAAAAACTAATATTATTAAACCCTTTGTTTGTGTTTGCTTCCAGCAAAATTTTGTCAATTATTATTCTGTTGTAATCAATTGATACTAAACTGAACAAACATCAGGTTCAAATTTCACACAAATTTTCAGATTCTTCCAAATTCCATGACACAAAAAAACCACCTCTGTTTATTTATTATAACATCATTATGTCAATATAGGTTTTTTTTTTCTCTTTCTCTTGCTAGCTGCCAAAAAGTCCACAACAACAATGAGTCATGATTTCTATTGTGAAACACATCCATGAAAAAAATAGAAAGTTTTAAACCGGTATTACTGATAAGAGCATGGAAAAAAGTCACTGTCATCATTTTTTTCTTCTGTCGGTTGGAAGAATGTCGAAATACGTTTTTTGGGAGGCAAAAGGGGGCGTTGTTTTAGAGAGACGCAGAGAAAAACAGAAAAAGATGAGTCATCGCAAAAATGTGTGGTGCGGCCTGTAGTATAAAATATCTCCATACATATTCATTTGTGTTCACTTTTCTCCAAGCTTTGTAAGTATTTCGAAATTGTTGTCTTCCATGCAACCCCTCAAAAAACACACATTTTGTGACATAGTCGACCGCTTATCATACATTTTCTCCACACTATTATAGTTTCGCAACATACATGTTCCA
Source organism: Caenorhabditis sp. 8 KK-2011 (assembly GCA_963572245.1). NCBI lineage: Eukaryota > Metazoa > Nematoda > Chromadorea > Rhabditida > Rhabditidae > Caenorhabditis > Caenorhabditis sp. 8 KK-2011. The sequence goes on from OY751551.1 coordinate 13,948,650, forward strand.
TGGAGGCGGGGCACTTTCTAGAAGTTTCGTTCCCGGCGTCATTCATTCCTCTGTTCTTCATTCGGGGGGAGAAAAATACAATAAATATGAAGGAGAACTGATTGAATATTCTATTACTATGTCAACTACTTTTGTCGACGATAATTGTGCCCTATTTTGTTGCTTTTTGGCAAAGGTGAGATATTTCGGAGTTTTGCAATTTTTGTACTATGCAAAGGTACTGGAAATTGTTGAGATTGGTTTACCAGCACCTATGCTAGTGCAAACCTTGCATTATTCTCCATACTTTTTTGGGGGGTTCGGCTAAATTCCTTTGGAGTTTTGTTTTGGACAAGAAAAATTCGGGAAAATATGATTCCGACGATATTTTCGAGAAAACGGGAACTCTAAAAAACCTTCAACATCAAGAAAAATCAGGAATTTTTGTTAATAGAAAATGATTTTCTGATATTTTTTGCTGGAAACATCAGGATTGCGTTTTTCTGATTAACCGAAAAGTTTCGAAACTGAGAAATTTCTTTTTCAGTTAAGAAAAATCAGTAAGTTTGTCACTTTTTTGGCAAAGCCGTTTGTGCTAGTCACTTTTCAAGTTTGGTCAGGTTGTGCGAAGAATGAAAAAGACCGGCCCGTTATTTTCGGACCGAGAAAAATTTTGGGACAAAAACCAGGTCAAGAGTCTGTCGAGCATGATTTCCAAATTTGGATGAGGCCAAATTTCGAAATCACTTTCTTGAAACCAATTTCAATCCGCTTTCGAAATCTTCAACGCGAAATGAACGTTTTTGATTGCCATCTTCCAGACATATTCCATGGCGGAAAAATTAAACGAATTTTTCAGCCAGCTGGCAAACATGTGTGTTCAAAAAATTCTCAAGATCAGCTTTTTTCTAAACAGAGCCAGCGCTGACATTCGGAACATAAGCGCCAGAAAAACATGAATGAGAAAGAATCATTTGTTTTCAATAAATCGCGTGATGATGTTTTTGAAGAAAATTTGATCAAGAAAATTGACGGATTTATGAAATCTGGGAAAAATTTTGATCACCATCAACTTCTATGATTAATCCAAAAAGTCTTCTCTTGAGAAATTGATGGTAAACATTTTTCTATTGAGGAAAAAACATCCATTTATCAACGAAATGTTTCAGTTCCAGATCATTTTTTGATCACAAACCACGAATATGATATTCAGTCTTATCTTCACAAAAATCCATAAGTTTCATTTTGTTTAGTTTATTCAGTTTACTGTAATTCGATGACAATTCCATAAAAAATAATATGACACAAAAAATAATGGCGTTATGTGTGTAAGTGGCTGTGTATGAGTCATCGATGACTCTTTTTTTTACACACAACACACAAAAAAATAGTTCAGTGTCCATTCAAACTTTTTTCGAACAACATGGGGAATCAGAGAACAGGTTGAAATGTGATCAAAAATATTTATGCAGATTTAAAATTTGTCATTTTCGATTTTTTTTGGGAAACATGAGATCTTTTTAGAGTGCAGTTTTTGAGAGTGAGAGTGTTGCAAACAATTCCCGGGGTTTTTGCATATTTTTTCTCTGCGTCTCTTCATCTAGATTTCGCAATAATTTGCTATCAATGAACCGTGTGATGATGTTTTAGGAGAAAAATTGATGGATATATGAAATCTTGAAAAAAAACAAACAATTTTGCCGGAAATTGAAATGGCTGGAAAGAATCGGGACAATTATTTTGAAACAGCGAAGGGAAAAAAGTTCCTCTTCAGCAGAACTTAGTTCAGCTTCTAAAACCATGAATCAAAAAAGAAGAAACAATTTTTTCTCAATCGAAGCCATCGATTATTGTGACACCAGATTTGACTGCAAATGGTGGTTTGATGAAACGTGCAGCTACCAGGCTAGCCTACAATCACTCCTCTGTATTTTGTTCATACAACATGTTGTTTTATCATTCCTTCCGTTCGAAATGAACTACAGCGTCATATGAAAAGATAACCACCTGATAACAATCAGAGAAAAATTGAAAACTTTGTTTCGTAGAAAAAATTGAGGGATCAAAACTTCAACAAATTGCGAGCTTGAGAAACAAAACTACGTCGGCCAGCATTTTTTCTGGGTGATTTTGTCATTGTCATCTTATTTCTTGGCCTCGATTTCAGCTTTCTTTCAGATTCAGAGTGTTCGATTTACCTGAAAATTGCGCGAATTTATTTCTCCTTTTTTCCAGAATCTGTAATAAATCTCACCAGAAGTTTCATCTCCATTTTCAGAAGCCATATAGCACCCATTTCTCATTTTTTTGATGTTGAAATAGATGCATTTCTCACAATTCAAAATATCAAAAAAAAAAACATTTTATTGATTATTAGAGAGAACGTTGTTTTGAGAGAGCGACAGACACAACAAATATAGATAGAGCGATGTTGCTGGTCTATTGGGCGTTTAGGCCATCTGCGCTTAAAAAGTGAAAATAATAAAGAGTTGGCTTGATTTTTAAGATTTACTTGATTTTCTTTTTCGACAAGTTTAATAGAATATCACTTCACAAAACAGAACACATGAAACAGCTAGAATATGCAAGTTGAAGTTAAGAGAAGTAAAAACAAACATGACCGAACATTTTGTAAAACTCATCCGTCCCTTCTCGATGAGTGCAGTAACAACGCTCTGTTGTATCTCTGCATGTCTGCGCTCTCTCATACATTCACAGTGTCTATTTTTTCCAAGGTATGGAATATTTTTCAATGGGAAAGTATGATTCGAGAAATTTGGAGGCGATGAAATTGTATCTCAAGTCGATATGAAAGGATGTGAACTCCGAAGAAGCTTTGAAAACTGAGGTAATTTTGTTTTGAAGGGAACCCCTAAACAAATTGAAAAATCTGGCATGACCACAAATTTGTACTAAATTTAACGCAGAAAAATAACTGGCCAATTTATCCAAACTTTTTTCGGCGACTTGGTCCAGAAATATAGCCTGAAACTGTTTTCTGCTGAAAAAAAACAGCAAAAAAAATTGTGAAAAAAATTTGTTGAAGCTCAATTTTTTTCATACATCACTTTTAAAAATAACTCTCAAAACTATTCATTTCAAAACAAAAGAATCGATTCCAGTTACCTGAAAAAGTTTCCACTTATTTACCACAAAGTTTTTCGAGTTATCTCAACATTAGCTATCGATATTCTTTTCAAAACGTGATAGAAAAACACTTTTTACCTTTCAAAAATCTTACATTTATCAATTTTTGAAATAAAATAAAAAACAAAAAGATGTGACCTTTTTATATAGGTCACACGTTTCACGTGTCTAAGATGACGATGCATAAGCCATCAGTCATTCATTTTCATCGTTTTTTCAATCATTTTTGTCTATTCTCAGTCATTTTACTCTGAAATTTTTCGTGTTATATTTTGAAAAAGTGAACAAACCACTGATTATCAACTCTCTTCAAGATTTGTAAAGAAAATTGATCTTATTCGTTTGATATTTCTCTTATTTTCACTGTCAAACATAAATATATTTCAGATGGCTAGATGTATGAAGAAAGTTGTTGTCACCAAGATTCCAAAAGTGATGCGAGTTGCTAAAAGAATCACCAAACTGAAGAACATTGAAAACCGCAAGCAAGCTTTGAAGAAATTGTACAAAATCAAGACTGTGAGTTTTTTTTTAAATAACTTGAAGCACTCAAAAATGAATTACTTTCAGAAGACTGCTTACAATTGTTTGCTGGAAAATGAGCAAGAGTCCGAAGAAGTGTTGCAACAACAATTTGAAGATCCAAACTATGAAGAGGAGAGTGAAAGTAGCTATTTGAAGAGTTTGTACAGCAGCGAAGACGAGGATGAGAACAACAACAACGAGTTTGATGACAATGGAGTTGCTGAGCTCGCCAATGTCATCGAGTTTCATAGCGATGATGAGTATCATGACGATGAGCCAGAGTTTTACTATCCACAATAGGTGAGTTATTTGAAATCCTTTTTCAAATTAACTGAGACTATGTTTTTTCAGTGTGCTGCGTCTTCTTTCAACTTGCGTTTTCCTTTTCGTTTGATACTGGTATTGATTTTCATGGTTTTGTATTATTTTAGAAATAAATGATTTATTATGAAGCTTGGTTTTATTTTTTCACTTTCACCTTTCTCCGTACAGTTTGTCTTGGTGTTTCTCTTCGAATTTCCATTCTCACTTGGAAATGTTCCTCAAATTATGTAGATTTACTGAAGGTTTAAAGGAACCTGCGGGGTCCAAAAGTCAAGACATGCGCGTAGTAATTTGACTTTCTTTGTTTTTTCGGGGAAATCTTTTTATTTAATATTACGAAATCTCCATTTTTGGTTACCTAGCAACAATCTATTTTCCTCGAGCAGGGACGTTCTCATTAGAGCACGGTTTATGGTCTTGTGGCTCACAACGATACAACGAACATTTTTGTCGTAGAGGAGTAAATATTATGCGAAAATTGACCTTTTGCCATTCTTACGTCAGATCGACCCTCACCCTCTCCACACAGAAATGACAAAAATTGTATTACACGTGAGTGGGGGTTATTTTACGTGTAAAGTAAACGGTTCAATAGTAATCAGCATGTCCTGAAACCATTAAACATGATCCCGAAGCTCAATTCTGCAAAAGAAACGAGTTTTATTGATTTTTCATCCAAAAATACGACATTATTTAACACAAAAAATGTCAAAAAATGACAAAAAATGTATTACACGTGGGTGGGGGTTATTTTACGTGTAAAATAAACGGTTCAATAGTAATCAGCATGTCCTGAAACCATTAAACATGATCCCGAAGCTCAATTCTGCAAAAGAAACGAGTTTTATTGATTTTTCATCCAAAAATACGACATTATTTAACACAAAAAATGACAAAAAATGTATTACACGTGAGTGGGGGTTATTTTACGTGTAAAATAAACGGTTCAATAGTAATCAGCATGTCCTGAAACCATTAAACATGATCCCGAAGCTCAATTCTGCAAAAGAAACGAGTTTTATTGATTTTTCAACCAAAAATACGACATTATTTAACACAGAAAATGACAAAAAATGACAAAAAATGTATTACACGTGAGTGGGGGTTATTTTACGTGTAAAGTAAACGGTTCAATAGTAATCAGCATGTCCTGAAACCATTAAACATGATCCCGAAGCTCAATTCTGCAAAAGAAACGAGTTTTATTGATTTTTCATCCAAAAATACGACATTATTTAACACAAAAAATGACAAAAAATGTATTACACGTGAGTGGGGGTTATTTTACGTGTAAAGAAAACGGTTCAATAGTAATCAGCATGTCCTGAAACCATTAAACATGATCCCGAAGCTCAATTCTGCAAAAGAAACGAGTTTTTTTGATTTTTCAACCAAAAATACGACATTATTTAACACAAAAAATGTCAAAAAATGACAAAAAATGTATTACACGTGAGTGGGGGTTATTTTACGTGTAAAGTAAACGGTTCAATAGTAATCAGCATGTCCTGAAACCATTAAACAGGATCCCGAAGCTTAATTCTGCAAAAGAAACGAGTTTTATTGATTTTTCATCTAAAAATTTTTAAATAAAATAATGAAAAAAAATTCCGAAAAGATGCAAAAAATCGGATCAGATTCTTGTTTTTCTCAAGCAAGCAAAGTTTGATTATAGGTTCGATCCACTAATTTGTTTGTCTGTTTTTATATTCGTATCAAAAATTCAACTCAAAGTCAAGACGAAATGTTTCTGAACAACAATTTTAAAAATAACTTATCTAAAAGTTCAATTTTGAGAAAAAAAAATCAATTTCCGTTACAGAAAAAAGTTTTACTTAATTGATCACAAACTTTTTCAATTTTTGAAAAAGTTCATGGCCAATTTTTTCTACCCACCATTCTTGAAAACTAATATAAACTGCAAATCTACCTCTCAAAAATCTTACATTTATCAATTTTTGAAATAAAATAAAAAACAAAAAGATGTGACCTTTTTATATAGGTCACACGTTTCACGTGTCTAAGATGACGATGCATAAGCCATCAGTCATTCATTTTCATCGTTTTTTCAATCATTTTTGTCTATTTCACGACCCTTTTTTTTGCAAGTCGAGCCAGACGCCGGGAAGAAAAGAAAAAAGGCTAGAGAACGAGAGGTCGCGGCGAGATATTTTGATAAACGCTGTGGCGCCAAACGTTATGAAGATTCTCTCGCGAAGAACACTCGTACGCTGCCTTTATAAAATTTGGCGCCACAGCGTTTATCAAAATATCTCGCCGCGACCTCTCGTTCTCTAGCCTTTTACCTTTTCTTCCCCGCGTCTGGCGCAACTTGCAATTTTCTGTTGTTCTAAAGGGTCGTGATTTTCAGTCATTTTACTCTGAAATTTTTCGTGTTATATTTTGAAAAAGTGAACAAACCACTGATTATCAACTCTCTTCAAGATTTGTAAAGAAAATTGATCTTATTCGTTTGATATTTCTCTTATTTTCACTGTCAAACATAAATATATTTCAGATGGCTAGATGTATGAAGAAAGTTGTTGTCACCAAGATTCCAAAAGTGATGCGAGTTGCTAAAAGAATCACCAAACTGAAGAACATTGAAAACCGCAAGCAAGCTTTGAAGAAATTGTACAAAATCAAGACTGTCAGTTTTTTTTTTTAAATAACTTGAAGCACTCAAAAATGAATTACTTTCAGAAGACTGCTTACAATTGTTTGCTGGAAAATGAGCAAGAGTCCGAAGAAGTTTTGCAACAACAGTTTGAAGATCCAAACTATGAAGAGGAGAGTGAAAGTAGCTATTTGAAGAGTTTGTACAGCAGCGAAGACGAGGATGAGAACAACAACAACGAGTTTGATGACAATGGAGTTGCCGAGCTCGCCAATGTCATCGAGTTTCATAGCGATGATGAGTATCATGACGATGAGCCAGAGTTTTACTATCCACAATAGGTGAGTTATTTGAAATCCTTTTTCAAATTAACTGAGACTATGTTTTTTCAGTGTGCTGCGTCTTCTTTCAACTTGCGTTTTCCTTTTCGTTTGATACTGGTATTGATTTTCATGGTTTTGTATTATTTTAGATATGAATGATTTTTTATGAAGTTTGTTTTTTTTTTTTTGACTTTCACGTGCTTCCGTCCAGTTTGTCTTGGAATTATGTTTTCAACTTTGGAAAAGTTTTCTCTTTCCTCTTTGTATTATTGCGAAATCTCTATCATTCAGTTACCTAGCAACAATATATATTTCTCGAGTCTCATCTACATATCAAGCACGCTATTCACTAGCAGGGACGTTCTCATTAGAGCACTGTTGATGATCCTTGATACAAAAAATAGCAGAAATGTTGTTGTAGGTTTTTTTATATTATATTTTTTTTTTTGGAAACAAAAAATGAGATGTTGTTTGATATTTATTGATACAAAAAGAAAGTAAAAAAGTGACAACAATTGGAAATGGCTCATTAATAAGAACACTTCGGCATACCCTTAAAATGTATCACTTCGAGAGAACAGAGACATGGAGAAGAAGCTAGTACTTGGAATCTCAACAACAGTGAAAAAAAAGTATATACTGGCCAATGGGAGAAATATGTTGTCAAGAGATTTGAAGTAGGGGTGAGGTCTAAAAAAACTAGGTCAAATGATGACTGCCCAAACAACTCCTTTTTGCTCAGGCACGTTTTTTGATCGATAACACTAACTTACGAGTATTTTTACCACCTGTTAGCAAGGGGATAATATCGGAGGCTAGAAAAAACTAGGTCAAATGATGACTGCCCAAAAGGCTCCTTTTTGCTCAGGCCCGTTTTTCGATCGATAACACTAATGTACGAGTATTTTCACCGTTCCGCTCATTATTTTTGCCACCTGTTAGCAAGGGAATAATATCGGAGATTGGGAAAAAAAACCTCTTCGAAAATCACTCATTTTTAAAACAAATACAAGAATTACAAAAAATCAACCCCTGAAGTAATTTGACGCTCTGAAATTCAACATTTTTTAGCACACCACATTTTGCATATCTATATGTTTTTTACCACTTTTTTAAACTGTTGTCCGACTTTTTTAAACTGTAATTTGAATAAATATCTTCATATTTGATACATATTTTTCAGTAAAAATTAATAGATCGTCACTATAGTTTTTCCTTTTAACATTTGTTTACTTTTTGAAACAAATCTCGGAGTATTGAAAAAACGAAACTATGTAATAAGAAAATTTACTATTGACCACTTTTGATCTCCCATCTGCACACAAAAAAAAATTTCCTCTCTTCACCTTTTTTTCCTTATAACAACACAATCATTTTTTATTTTCCATTTCTTTTTTCTTCACTAAATTTCGCGCAGTTTCCCAATTTACATAGTTTTTTTCAGACTTGGTTAGCATTAGTTTTTGCAATCGTTGATTATGGTATGTTGTAAAAGTTTATGGGGGAAAATATAAGAAAACATTTTCAGTCGAACGTTTCGAAAGAATTGAACATGGATTGCAATGAAAAATCAGTGAAGCAACCTCCAGTGATGGTTCGAAGACGGACGAGTTCACAAGAAATTGAACTTCTTACCGATGTGTTTATGGCGAAGTTGTGGAGTCCCGGCAGTGAACAGACGTCTGAATTAGTGGATATGATAAACAATGCTCATGAAACTGCTCAGCTCAAAAGAGGGGGTGAGGAGAAAATGGATATCGAATCTGATGGCAGCGATGAAATGTCTGATGGGGAGTTTATGGATTACTTGGCAAACTTGCCAGAAGAAGAGCAACGTTATCAAACTGTTTCGGCTCTACTACTCGTATTCACCAAAATTCCCGAAGCATGGTCAAAGGAACACCCAAAAGAGGTGGGTTTTTTCGTGGCTTCAATTTTCATCAATGTTTTTTCCAGAACCTTCCTCCAGCCATCACGTCATTTGCTCAACATTTGAAAAACAACGTTGAGCCAATTATGTCCCTCGGAGATTGGGTTGAATGTCAACAGCACATGATTCGAATTCTCAACGACATGTTCAACGCGGAGAATGATAGTATTTTCACTGGTCAGTTTTTTTTTCGCTCGAGGAATTTGACCAAAATTGGATTTTCAGAATTGTTGAGGAAATTATTGTCGAAGATCAACGAGATTTATGTTAATGTTTACGGGGAAAGAATCAAAGATGTTGAGAATTGGACACTGCAGCAAGTTGTTGAGTTAGAGACATCACTGGTACCTGACAATGTGAGTTTTTTAACTGACACTGAAAAAAACGGAAAAAAAAACCTTCTCGATTGCGAAATCTTCTATTTTTTCTACTTGTTTAGTAACCTAGCAACAAGAATTTTTCTAGTTCATCATTAGAGCACATTTGATAGTCTACCTTTTTGAAAGTAAGCAGGGACGTTGTGAGATTGTCATTGGAGCAAACTTTTTTATCTTTTCAATTTTGTGCTAGTTTTCTCAAGTTATGGGTCAGAAAATTGGCTCTACTTTACGATAAAAAAGGGCGGGCTAAGAAAATATTCTTTGCAGAAACCAGGAGAGAAGAGCGATCTACAAGCTCAGCTTGTATCTACAAAACTGCAACTTTCGCAACTCAAAGAAAATTCAACAAAAATAATTGTGGATCAAAGAAAGGATGCTCTCAACAAAATCGTGCAACTTGTCCAACAAACTTGTCAAGATTGGAAACGAAACAATGAAGTGAGTTTCAGGCCGGTCTGATAATCTCTAATCTACTTTTTTCAGGTTATCTCAAATGCCATCGAAAAATTTATTGATCTCGCTGTCTCTACTCCATCGAACGATTATTCGAAACATTGGGAGAAATGCCAGAAACTTCTGTTTGAATCGATGAAATCGTTAACAAACTTTGAGATGGAAAAACAAAGCGGAAATCAGAAAAGAATTGATGGTGAGAGTATTGAATTTGTGTTCTAACTAACTTCATTCTTCCAGTTCTACTGTTCAACCTGGCTCAATCCATTAGAGATCTTTATCTCGAAACATTTCATCCAATTATGTTTTGTGATGAATATGATACATTTTTGGGATTTCAAGAGTTGTTGTTGAATCTTGGACTGCCTGATAATGTAGTGTTTGGTGATATAATTGTTAACAGCGATTATGAACGCGACGAGGAACACGACTTCGATTCGTTTACACCACAAAAAAGAGCTGGAATATTGACAAACCTATTCTGCATGTACGCAAAAATTTGTGACCATTGGATCAATCAGTATAATTTGGTATGTCTTTTTTTTACAATTTTGTTAATGAAACAACATTTTTGTAGGAATTGCCTCACGCCATACATCAATTCGGACATTTTTGCATCAAAGTCCAAAAGTGTCAACAAATCACACCGTGGTTCTGGAAGAACATCCGCTTATACATGCAACACTCTATTATTCGTAGTGGGTGTCCAGATACGGGTTGTCACGTCTCGGACGACGCAATGAAAGAGCGCTGTAAGCTTAATTTTTTAAACCAATAGAATAATTTTAAAAAATGTTTTTCAGACTTGTCGCAAGAGCTCCTTCGAAACATGAATGTATACCTCGAATGGTTCTATGGGGAAAACTTTGAAGAGAGAAATTGGAATGAAGTCATGATGGGACATTTAGAAGCACTTTCCGAGCCGAGAGCAACATGCGCCAAATTTGAGATCGATATTGCCAGAGAATGATTCTTCCTTATGTATATTTATTGCCTTTTTCACGATTTGCCCTTTTTACCTCAAATCATTTTCTATTCTTAATCAGGAAACTTTGCATATCATTCTATTGCTCATCTTAACTCACATTCTCACTATCCCCGTGTTTATCGGGTTATTGTAAACACTTCCCTAGATATCAAGAGTTGTTTATTGTTTTATATTGAATGGCATGATTTTATTGCCAATTGTGACCGCTTTTGTGAATAAACAGATTTGCTTCATTTCGTGAAAAAGGCTGTTGCTGACCGAAATATTATCTCGCAATACCAAAATGCATAGTAAATAAATGAGAGTTTTTTTTAGTAATGTATACGACCATAAAAATACAGGAGAAAATAAGCGAGTGACACTCCAGAAAGAAGGTAGGAAAGAGTAAGCAAGCCATAAAACATACCACAAAAAATGAGCAAATGCATCCTCAACAAGAGGGCGTAGAGGTGACAAAACCCCGCCTCTTTTATGTGGTCAACAACACGTTTATTTGTTTTACGACCTCTTAAAGGATACAGGAATAAGAAGCAGGTCAATTTTGGTACAATGCTGATGATAATATTGAAGAAAAAAGCTCTGGGTTCTTTTAGATGAACATTTTATTTGATACATATTCTTGGCACAATAGTTATCCTATCCGTCTTCAACTTTGTATTAATTTTTTATGAACTATTGCCTCATGATATATGTATGTAGGAGGTGTATGGAGACCAAAAAACCATGCCAACATGATTTTTTGACTAATTCTAACAATAATTCGATTAGAATTTTTAGTATAAAAAGGCTCGCTACCAACCATCAACATCATTAAAAATGAGAGTCTTCATTCTTCTCAGCATTCTCGTCGTCTTGCCAATCTCCTGCCAATTCTTTCTTCGCCGCAAGTTTGCCGGTGGTGAAGATGCTCAGCAATCAGCTCGGAAGATAATCGAAAACATATTTCTCGCTATAAAAACACACAATGTGGAACTCTACCTATCGAACTATGAAAAGAGTTTCATCGCTGTCACCTGTGATAAGAAAATCACATATGCGGATTTGGAGAAGGATTTCAAAGAAACGCCAGCGGTTGATGTAATGTATCAATATAACGTGGTCAATGCTGTGATTGAAGGAAACCACATGAGATTTGAAGTCGAGGCAGTTCCGAAAACTGCGATAACTGAAGTTTTCACTGCTGTTAGGAACGGAGCAGAGTTCAAGCTTATCAAGGTCGAACATACTGGAGTACAATGTCCATCAAAAAATCGTTATAGCCGATTTTAATAATGATCTGTATGACATTATGATTTAATTTCAATAAAATTTCTGCATTTTTTGTTGCGTACACGTTTTTTTCTGAAATACGATTCCAGAAAAATGATTTCCATTCTGAAATTGTAGATGATTTTTATCTGATTATGATTTGATTTCAATAAATTTGTTTTAAGTTTTTGTTACGAACACTTTTTTCAGAATTTATTTCTGAAGCACGATTTTTTGAGCAAGACACAGAAGAGAAACAACCCGGGAGGCACTAGATCACAGATGTTTTTGGAAAAATATTCAGAGAGGTTTGTTTCAACATGTCTAAAAGTAGCAGCAACTAGTTTTTGATTTTACTATTCTTTAATGAAGCTGAACTCAAAAACCACATTTACGGTTTCATTGAAAATAATTAGAACTTTTCCAAAATTTGTCTCGTCTTTTCTAATTTTTTTCCCATATTTTTCAGCGTCTCAAAAAGCCCAGACAAAATTTTCAGACAGATTTGACATCTAGGAAAAATTTATCACAGAAAAACAAGAGTTTTCGCCTTCATTGCCACTATTGAACTTTTTTTCAGTTATATATGTAGAAGTGTTCAATGAAAAATCGATAAAAATCATGTAGAAAAATTGCTCACAAAATTTGGACCCTAAAAAATGAATAATTCTCACATTTTCAATCACGTTTCAAACAAATAAAAAAGAAAAAGATGTGACCTCTTTATATAGGTCACACGTGTCACGTGTCTAAGATGACGATGCATAAGCCATCAGTCATTCATTTTCATCGTTTTTTCTCTATTTTTAAGCGGTTTTCTCACCATTTTTTGATCTTTTTATCTGTTTCGAACTGTAGTTCAATTTTCCAGATGGTCAGATACACTAAGAAAACTGTTGTCGTCAAAATTCCAAAAGTGATGAGTTACAAAAAGCGAATCACAAAACTCAAAAAATCAGAAGAGCAGCGAAAAGCGATTGAACAGTTTGCAAAGGACATTGGAAAATCGAAAAACTTGCGCAAGATGTTGCAGAAAAAATCGGAAGTTGGCAAAAAGGTGAGTTATTTACTTGTTTTGTTTGAGAAAAACATAGTGGTTTTCAGGTGTCCGCTGAACTGTCGACTGAAGATGAATCTTCTAGTTATGAGACTGATGGAGTCAACATGTCCTGTGTATCGAAAATCGACAGCTTCGACGAATACACTGATGACGATGAAGCTGACGAACTCGCCGATGCGCTTTACTCTATTCTATAGATAAGTGTTTTTGTATTCATTTTTTTTGCTTTATGATTCTTTTGCACTTGTATTGATACGGTTCTGATATTTTTTATTGAAATAAATCTTTTTTGAAGTCGTGTTTTATTTTCTAACTTGTATCACTTCTACACAATTGATTTCTTCGTTGATACTTCTTCTCTCGAGCTTGTTCACACTTAGTCTGTCGTCAAAAATGATGCTTCCAAGAAGCACGTTTATATGAACAGAGCCGCTCATACAGCAAATGTTTTTTTTTGCTATGCACCTCAAAGAGGCGGGGTTTTGTCACCTCCACTCCCGGTTTTTGGGAAGTCATATGCTCATTTTTCGCGGCATCTTTTATGGTTTGCCTGGTTGATGTCGCACATCGTGTTTGTTGAATGACCCGCTTGTTTTCTTATATGTTCTTCACTGGAAATCATTTTTCTGGAATCGTATTTCAGAAAAAAAACGTGTACGCAACAAAAAATGCAGAAATTTTATTGAAATTAAATCATAATGTCATACAGATCATTATTAAAATCGGCTATAACGATTTTTTGATGGACATTGTACTCCAGTATGTTCCGCCTTGATAAGCTTGAACTTTGCCCCGTTTCTAACAGCAGTGAAGACTTCAGTTATCGCAGTTTTCGGAACTGCCTCTACTTCAAATCTCATGTGATTTCCTTCATAACAGCCTTGACCACGTTATATTGATGCATTACATCAACCGCCGGAGTTTCTTTGAAATCCTTCTCCAAATCCGCATATGTGATTTTCTTATCACAGGTGACAGCGATGAAACTCTTTTCATAGTTCGATAGGTAGAGTTCCACATTGTGTGTTTTTATAGCGAGAAATATGTTTTCGATTATCTTCCGAGCTGATTGCTGAGCATCTTCACCACCGGCAAACTTGCGGCGAAGAAAGAATTGGCAGGAGATTGGCAAGACGACGAGAATGCTGAGAAGAATGAAGACTCTCATTTTTAATGATGTTGATGGTTGGTAGCGAGACTTTTTTTACTGAAAATTCTAATCGAATTATCGTTAGAATTATTCAAAAAATCATGTTGGCATGATTTTTTGGCCTCCATCCACCCAATAGTTCATAAAAAATCAACAAAAAAAATCAACAAAAAAATAAACTGAGAGAATACCTTTCTGTTGAAGATGTAGAGAATAACCTTAGAATATGTATCGAATAAAATGTTCATCAAATAGAACCCCGACAGATTTTTCTCCAGAACTAGTCTGTTTTTTTTAATTAGCGTCACCATGTTTGAGGTGCCTACACCTGCTTCTTATTTCTGCATCCTTTAAGAGCTCGCACAACAAAAAAACGTGTTGTTGACCACAAAAAAAGATGCGGGGTTTTGTCACCCCTACGCCCTCTTGTCGGGGAGGCATTGGCTCACTTTTTGTGGTATGTTCTATGGCTTGTTTACTCTTTTTTTACCTTCTCTCTGAAGTGTCACTTGCTTATTTTCTCTTATATTATTGAGATCGTGTACCCCAAAAAATGGGTCAAGATGTCTGTAGGAAAATTGGAGATGTTTCACTTCTAATTTTTGCCCGTCTAAATCTCTGAAAAAGTTATTCTCAAAGTAAAGTTCTCGTGATCTCAGAAAAAATTGTTTCATAAAGTAAAACAAAACTGTTCATTTACAGATAAAACGGTGACAGTTGTCAATCAAATCATAACATTCAATAAAAAACCAATAAAAAACCTTTGATATCTAGAAAAAAGTTCACTATAACCCGAAAAACACCGGGATGATGAGAACGTGAGATATGAGGAGCAGTAGAATGATGTATTACAAAAGTTTCCTGATAAAAAATAGACAAATGTTTGAGGTAAAAAGGGAGAACCGTATTAAGGATAATAATTATAAAAAAAGGAAAACTTATTCTCTGGCAATATCGATCTCAAATTTGGCGCATGTTGCTCTCGGCTCGGAAAGTGCTTCTAAATGTCCCATCATGACTTCATTCCAATTTCTCTCTTCAAAATTTTCACCATAGAACCATTCGAGGTATACATTCATGTTTCGAAGGAGCTCTTGTGACAAGTCTGAAAAACATTTTTAAAATCATTCAATTTGTTTGAAAAATTAAACTTACAGCGCTCTTTCATTGCGTTGTCCGAGATGTGAGAACCTGTATCTGGACATCCACTACGAATAATAGAGTGTTGCATGTATGAGCGGATGTTCTTCCAGAACCATGGTGTGATTTGTTGACACTTTTGAACTTTGAGGCAAAATTGTCCGAATTGATGTATGGCGTGAGGCAATTCCTACAAAAATGTTGTTTTATTAACAAAGTTTTTCCAAGTTATTTCAAAACCTACCAAATCGTATTTATTGGTCCAATAATCACAAACTTTTGCGTACATGCAGAACAAATTTGTCAAAAGTTCAGCTCTTTTTTGTGGTGTAAACGAATCGAAGTCGTTTTCCTCGTCACGTTCAAAAACTCCGTCGACAATTGTTTCACCCAACACTACATTACCAGCCAGTCCCAGTTCCAACAACAACTCTTGAAATCCCAGAAAAATGTCGTATTCTTCACAAAACATGATTGGATGGAATGTTTCGAGATAAAGATTTCTGAGGGAATTAGCCAGGAGGAACAGTAGAACTGGAAGAATGAAGTTAGTTAGAAAAAACAACTCAATATTCTCACCATCAATTCTTTCCTGTTTTTCGCTTTGTTTTTTCATGTCAAATTTTGTCAACGATTTGATCGATTTGAGAAGAAGTTTCTGGCACTTCTCCCAATGCTTCATATAATCGTTCGATGGAGTAGAGAGAGCGAGATCAATGAATTTAGTGATTGCATTTGGGATGACCTGAAAAAAAATAGATTAGAGATTATCAGACCCGCTTGAAACTCACCTCCTCATCCTCTTCTTTCCAATCTTCACAAGTTTCTTGAACAAGTTGCACGATTTTGTTGAGAGCATCCTTTCTTTGATCCACATCTGTTTTTGAATTTTCTTTGAGCTTCGAAAATTGCAGTTCTGTAGATACAAGCTGAGCTTGTAGATCGCTCTTCTCTCCTGGTCTCTGAAAATAAATTTTCTTATTACGCCCGTTTTTCATCGTTCTGTGGAGCCAAATTTTCTAGACCTAATTCGTCATACAACTTGAGAAAACTAGCAAATAATTGGAGATACGAGAAAGTTATCTCCAATGACAATTTTACAACGTCCCTACTAATTTTTGAAAGATAGACTATCAAATGTGCTCTGATGATAGACCAGGAAAATTCTTGTTGCTAGGTTACTAAACAAATTTGAAAAATAGGAGATTTCGCAATTGAGGATGTTTTGTGAAACACGGATTTTAGGGCTAATTAGGCACCAAATTTTTTGTTTGAAAAAAACCAAGGTTTTAGAGCCCAAAGATTATCCAAAGTTTGAGACTAATTTTTTGCCCAACAAAAAACTCACATTTTTTGGCACCAGTAAAATCTCTAACTCCACAATGTTATTAAGCGTCCAATTCTCCATCGCTCTGATTTTCTCTCCGTAAATATTAACATAAATCTCGTTGATCTTTGACATCAATTTTCTCAACAATTCTGAAAATCCAATTTTTGCTCAAATTCATCAAACAAAAAAACTCACTTTTACGAATACGAATAGTGTCGGCGTTTCGAACACGAGGTTCAGCTTTGGCGAGCAACTTCAACATTCTGATCATTCGCTGTTGACATAATGACCAGTCTTCCTGAGACATCTCAACTTCTTCGTTGTCTTTCAAAAATTTAGCAAACGTAGAGATTGATGCGGGAACCTTCTGGAAACAATTGATATGAAAATTGAAGTTTTGAAAAAAAGCTTACCTCTTTTGGATGATCTTTAGACCATGCTTCAGGAATTTTGGTGAACGCTAGGAGAAGTGCGGACACGGCGTGATCTCGTTGACCGTCTGGTGGCAAGTCGGCCAAGTACGTCATGAATTCTTTGTCAGACATTTTGTTGATACGATCAGCTTCAGCATCCATTTCGATGTCTTGTTTATCATCTTGTTCAACTTCATCATTGAGCGAATTTGAAAAAATTGCATCCGTTGAATTTGTCATTTCTGCTGGACTCGTTGATTTACCAACCACGATTGCTTGTGATTCCTCAACTGGCATCTCATTCCACTCCATCTGGATATCTTCCGACATGTCAGTCTGAAAAATATGCTCAATTTTTGTCTCCAAAAAAGTTTGACTTACCATCTCTATTTGCCAAATAAAACTATTGATATTGCGCCAAGTCTGAAAAAAAGTAAATTTTCGAAAACCACAAAACGGTTGGTGAAACAAGAAAAAGAAACGAAAAACTGCATTGTGTTTACATTTTTGGTTGATGAACGGGTGTTACGTAGACGCAGGAACAAAGAAATAGTATTGAGAAGGAATTTCTATTTTCGAAAAAAAATTGTGTGTGAAAAAAACAACGTCAAAAAAGATTCGAAGGGTTTAGAGTTCTTATTTATCCGTAATCCGGTGTATTTTTAATTCTAGAGCATACTTTTCGTGGTCAAACCACACGAGAAAACATCATTAAGAACAAAGGCTCTAATTAAAACATATGAACGTTTGATTCAAAATTATACTCTTCGAAAATAAGCGAGAAATATTGATCAGAAAAGAGTACTTTTAGCTAAACTAGATACCGTAATCCAAGAAACTTTGATATTCCTAGAGAGAATTAGTGAACACCTCATGTCAAAACAAGAGTGAAGAAAAAAGTAAATCCCTCAAAAAAACAAAAGGCGACAATAAATCTTGCACCAGGCGTTAAGCCACAAACAGTGTCAATGAATAGTAGGATTTTTTTTTCCTCCAGAAACTGATACATGTCTGCGTCTCTGCGAGAGAGAGAGAGGGAGAACTTTATTTCGCGCACAAACAAATGTTCTCCTCTTTTGATCAACTAGGAAACTACTAGTGATCAACTAGGAAACTACTACATTTAATGAAAAAGGAAGTCTAAAGAAGAAATAGAAGACTAGAATAATTGTTGTGAAACTATATGATCACTCAGAAAGACTTTAAATCGACACAAAGATAAGTATGAAGTTAGAAATACAAGAAATATGCACGATATTATGAGCAAGATAAGAATAATGAGGTAAATGATGGCGAGAAGGTGTGAGCTGATAATTAACACCACGCCTTTTTCAGAGAGGTCAACAGATGTCTAGGTGTTTTTGAGAAGATGCCGGAAGCATGGCGAAAAAGTTTTTGAAAGATAAGAAACTTCACACACAAAAAAAAAACAATGAAGCTAAAAGAAATGCGCCACCCTACAGCAATCGCGCCAACCACTAACTCGGTGGCGCATTTCTTGACAATGACGACAGTTAGATCTAAATTCCACGTTTTTTTTCATTTCACGAACGGTAATAAGAAAAATCAGAGTTTTGTAAGAGTTCTCTCACATATAAGAGTAGATGGGACGTGAAAATTTTATAGTAATGTAGCCTGTGTTCGAGTTACTAAAAGCGTAAAGTTCAACTGTTTGAAACACAGAAGAAACAATACAAAATAACTTCACAATCATTGAAAATGAGTGAGAAACACAAGAAAACAATGAAAATAAGCTTATGCATCGTCATCCTTACACGTGTCACGTGACCTCGTTTATGGGTCACGACCTTTTCTTAAAAAAAGGTCAACTATATGAAATAAAGGAAGAAACAGTCAAAAATAACGTCTACATGGCTGAAATGAGTGATCAACTAGAAAACTACTACATTTTACGAAAAAATAAGTCTAAAAAAGGGATAGAACGCTAGAATATTTGTTGTAAAACTATATGATCACTCAGAAAGACTTTAAATCGACACAAAGATAAGTATGAAGTTAGAAATACAAGAAATATGCACGATATTATGAGCAAGATAAGAATAATGAGGTAAATGATGGCGAGAAGGTGTGAGCTGATAATTAACACCACGCCTTTTTCAGAGAGGTCAACAGATGTCTAGGTGTTTTTGAGAAGATGCCGGAAGCATGGCAAAAGAGTTTTTGAAAGATCAGAAACTTCACACACAAAAAAAAACAATGAAGCTAAAAGAAATGCGCCACCCTACAGCAATCGCGCCAACCACTAACTCGGTGGCGCATTTCTTGACAATGACGACAGTTAGATCTAAATTCCACGTTTTTTTCATTTCACGAACGGTAATAAGAAAAATCAGAGTTTTGTAAGAGTTCTCTCACATATAAGAGTAGATGGGACGTGATAATTTTATAGTAATGTAGCCTGTGTTCGAGTTACTGAAAGCGCAAAGTTCAACTGTTTGAAACACAGAAGAAACAATACAAAATAACTTCACAATCATTGAAAATGAGTGAGAAACACAAGAAAACAATGAAAATAAGCTTATGCATCGTCATCCTTAAACGTGTCACGTGACCTCGTTTATGGGTCACGACCTTTTCTTAAAAAAAGGTCAACTATATGAAATAAAGGGAGAAACAGTCAAAAATAACGTCTACATGGCTGAAATGAGTGATCAACTAGAAAACTACTACATTTTACGAAAAAATAAGTCTAAAAAAGGGATAGAACGCTAGAATATTTGTTGTAAAACTATATGATCACTCAGAAAGACTTTAAATCGACACAAAGATAAGTATGAAGTTAGAAATACAAGAAATATGCACGATATTATGAGCAAGATAAGAATAATGAGGTAAATGATGGCGAGAAGGTGTGAGCTGATAATTAACACCACGCCTTTTTCAGAGAGGTCAACAGATGTCTAGGTGTTTTTGAGAAGATGCCAGAAGCATGGCGAAAGAGTTTTTGAAAGATCAGAAACTTCACACACAAAAAAAAACAATGAAGTTAAAAGAGCGATTGCTGTAGGGTGGCGCAATTCCTACAGCAATCGCGCTACAGCAATCGCGCCAACCACTAACTCGGTGGCGCATTCAAGAAAGAGGGAAGATATGTTACATGTTTATGTTGCTAATTTTATGGATTCTTAACTGTATAATATTAATTTAGCAAGAGCAATCTAACGGAATTGAAGAAAGCACCAAAACTTTTGACAGAAAATTGAAAAAAAGAACTTTCTCATTTCATAGATTCAAAAAATAACAAAAGTTCAGTCACGGACGGGATTCGAACCCGCGATGGAAATACAAGGTTTGGACCATTTTTGGTCAACTAAAAAGTGAAAATACAAGGTTTGGACCATTTTTGGTCAACTAAAAAGTGGAAATACAAAGTCTTGACCACTTTTCCAGTTCTAAAAAGTGGAAATACAAAGTCTGGACCACTTATGGTCAACTAAAAAGTGGAAATACAAAGTCTGGACCACTTTTCCAGTTCTAAAAAGTGGAAATACAAAGTCTGGACCACTTTTGGTCAACTAAAAAGTGGAAATACAAAGTCTGGACCACTTTTCCAGTTCTAAAAAGTGGTGTTACAAAGTCTGGACCACTTTTCCAGTTCTAAAAACATACATAAGAGAGACATGACATAATTTTGAGTTAGTACCCCTAAATCCCTTTAGGTTTCGATGAAAAAAGTAGGAAGAGAAAAGTAATGAAGAAAACCATACTTGTATAACTTTTGACTAATGGGAGAGGGAGATCAAGAAGAAAAAAGAGTCAGAACAAAAAACAGCTATATTAGAAAACTGAGAAAAAAGTGAAGAATGAATGAATGATTGAGCATACAGGAAGGCACATAGATTGTCGACTCCGCCCCTTTTTACAACCTACGCCGCATGCCAAAAGGGGCGGAGTCGACAGCCAATGTACATCCCTGTGCTCAATCATTCATTCATTCATTCTTCGTCTTTTTCTTGTTAGTTTTTCAATATAGTATTTTTTCTTTCTTGTATCGTTCACTTTGATCGTTTTTTTTCTTTTTTTTTTTGATAGAGGGTTTAACTTTGAGCTCTGGTGCATAATTATTCCAAGTATGGCCAAAATCAATTTTTTAATCTATCAAAAATTCAAAAATTAGTTGTCCCCTCCATTTATTTTGCCCGAGATTAGGACCCCCTTCCGACAGGTCTGGTCCCCATCTGATCTATGTTTGGTCCTCTAAAAAGTGGAAATACAAGGTCTGGACCACTTTTGGTCTTCTAAAAAGTCAGGTTGTAAAATTTGCCACAAATATTGATTTATATACTAACTTGTATTCAAAATTTTCCTTTTATAGCTCTGTCACAAAAATTAATTAAATACTCAAATTTGCAATAAAAATAAATGTGTGAAAACACAGTCTGAAAATTCCGCGCCGCAAAAAAACCGACTTTTGATAAACCGTGCTCTTATAGGGAATGACAATTTTTCAGACTTGTACACAGGTAGGTGGCAAACTATTGGTAACTTATCGGTTACCGGTATGTTTGCGAAGTTCGCAACCGGATCAAAACCGATGTAAAACCGGTTGAAAAAATTTGCATTCTTGTGAAATGAGTTCAAAACCTGTTTTTATCTTTCTTGGTCAAAAACACAGAAATGTATTTATTCTCCGAAAATCGTTAAAAATCATTTCATGTTTGTTGTCTAGCCGAATAACTAGTCGATGGGGCGTGGCTAACAGGATCATTTTCACACCTCCAAGCAAATGAGAGGTTTTTTCTAGTTCATCTCGTTCAAGCCTAGTATGTTTTTTAAATATCCATTTTTGGCCGCTGGATATTCTGACTGTATAAAAGAGAAAAGATATTCATAACTATTAGTTTTTCTTTATAAGAAATGCGCAAAATTCAGATTGTGTGTCACGGTGGCCGAGTGGTCTAAGGCGTAGGGAGTCCTGTCTCTATGGTGTAACCATCGCGGGTTCGAATCCCGTCCGTGACTAAATTGTTTTCTTTTTCTTTCACTTGTTTTTCCAAAAATCTGAATAACGTTTATCAGATTTTCCAGAGATTAATTGTGTTTTTTTCTGAAAATTTTAAACAAATCCATTTTTTCATGGAAAATCGTCAGAAGTATCAGTTTTTCCTGAAATAATTAGTAAACAATTATTTTATTAACAGAAAGTTTATTGCGTACAAGCTAAACAAAAACATAACATATAACAGGTGAATAACATTTACAAAACAAAAACGTGAGAAACATCAAACAAACGAAGAAAAATGAAAAGAAACTGTTCGAGAATGAATTTGAAAGAAGGAATAATAGGAAAAATATTGTTGGAGTGGATACGAGAATTAATAAAAACAATGAAAATTCCTTCAAAACTAGGTATTATACTCAAAACACGATAAATGGAAAGAAAAAGTTGGAGAACAATATCGAAACAAAATCAATAGACGAAAAACAGAGAAAAGTCGAAGAATATTTTTTGTGAATAATCATAACAAGTTCAAGAAATGAAAATATAAGAAAAAGATACATTTTTGTGGAAGAATATAGATGAAAACCTTGAGGTGTTAATTCGAAAAAATCAAGATATTTTGTGAAAAAAATGATGAACAAGATGGAAGGAATTTAAAAGTATAGTAGAAGAGTTATGATTATTGTGTGAACAGATTGAGTGATGTTCGAAAAATGACAGTGAAACACGAACATAAAAAGACAAAACGTCTCAAAAACACTGTGTCACACAAATATTATTTACCTATTCCTCCGGGTTTGCCGCCAAAAACATCAAATGCATTTTGTGTTGGATTTGTTTCCACTTCCGCATTGTCATGGTTCCGTCGTTTTCCTCAAGATAGTTGGCAAATCTACGGAGTGTATTTGGAACGATCTGAAAGAATATCACATTTGAGTATTGACAACAACAAAAAAATTGAAACCTTCGTGGGCCACCATTCGGTAAATTGCTCCGGAACATCTTTCCAAGAATCATATAACAAGGATTGTGTCAACTCGTCAGCCGAAGTCAGCAGCAGACGACGATACGCGTCGTTGTCAATGTTGACGCGCGCAAAAACACACTCTGCGTCGGTCGGCTGCGCAGTACTTGGTGGAATCTGTAAAAATTATTGTTTTTCTCAATTGAAAGATACGGATCATTTCAAAGCCTTAGATTTTCTAGAGCTTCGAAATTATCCAAAATTGTTTTTTTAAGTGTTAAATTATTATTTCCCACAAACTGTCACGGTGACAATATGTGACATGTGTCATAAAAATGTTGTTCTCCTCTTCTCTCACACTCTCTCGTTTTGTGTGTGTGTCTGTGCGGGTACAGTAACTCACGACAAAAATTGTTTTGTTTTTCATTTCAAACATTTTTGGTTTTCTGAGCCCTATACATCGAAATTTGAAGTTTTCCATATTAAGATTTTTTATCAAAACTAGAAAAAAACATTTCATACTGGCAGGGTTTTTTTTATATTTTTGAAAAGGGTCTAAAAATCGATTTTTTGGACAAATTTTTTCGACCCTCCAAATGTGAAAAGGTCACACCTGTTGTTATTGTTGATGTTATCTATGATCACAACAACAAAAACAACATATGGTCAATATGAGGCCCGAAAAATGGTTAAAACCAACAAAACAATTTTTGTCGTGGGTTACTGTACTTGTACACACCCACAAACTGTGTTTGCGGACGCAAATCTTCCGGAGAACGAATTCAAAAACAGTTCTTTTCATTTTTTTTTTTGACCTCACAATTTACTACTTTTTACGATTTTTTAATTTCACACATCGAAAGTGGAAGTCATCAATATTGAGATTTTGATAAATGCAAGAAATTTATTTCTGGGTGACCAGGTGTCTTAGAAAAATATGAGAAAATGTGACCCGAGCTGAATGTTTTCCCCGATGCTCAGGTTATATTTTAAATTTTTCTATCAGAATCAAGATTTCGTGCCATTCAGAAAACGACTTACATTTTGGTCGACGTCAACGACAACAACGTCTGAGTAGTTGTAAAACGGAATTTCAGCGCCATAAGTTCTCACAAATTCTTCGAATTCGTCTTTCACGTATTGTGTTTCGACGTACACCTGGTGAAAGAAGAATTTGCTTTAAAACGCACAATGAACACTTACTTGTGAAACGTCGAGACTATCGCAGAGTTGCGTCAATTTGGCAAGAATTGCCACTTCTCTTCCTCCCAGAAACTTGCCAAAGAGCATGGCAAGGACTTCTTTTGCTTGCCGTGCCAAGCGTGCCATTGAACCTGCAACTTTGTGTTTAGTCGATTTTCAAATTGATAGTACCCACTTTTCACGGAAATGTCGTCGACCGCCGAATGTGCTCGAACGACCTGCTCAAACTGTGTGATAAACTCCGTCCATTCTTTCCTAGTCATTTTGAACGGTTTACTTCCAAAATAAATCAATGCCTCTTTCAACCGAGGGTTCCGCTAAAATTCAATTTTTGTTTTTTTTTTTTTTTTAATTAAAAAAACAAACCGCTGTCGGATTCTCATTTTCCCATTTATGTAACTCTACGTAACAAATGGCAGAGATAATATGAGCCGCGTATCCGATGACCATTCGAATCTGGCAACGATCTAAATATTCGTTGAATTCTTCTTCGGACACGTGTCTTGGGTTGTTGTTGAATACGGCATTTTGAATGTTTGCGTACATTGTTAAAATCTGTAAAAAAAATTTTCGGAAAAATTTTGCACTTATTTTTGAGTTTTCCACTGTTTCATTGTTTTTTTTTGTCAAATTTTTGATTGTCATTTTTTGTTAACTTTTCTATCGGTGAAATTAATTGTTTTGCACAAAAAAAACCATTCTCAAGGCGTGAGTAGTTTTGAATTGACTCGATTTCTCTACTTGTTCTGTTCAATGCTTTTTCTTCAACTTCCCATGTTTTTATTAATTTTTGTTGCTGTTTTTTCAAATACTCCTGAGCACGCCAAAACAATGAGATATGGGAAAATTTTGGGGGGGGGGGGGGGGGGGGGGGGGACATCAAAAGAATGCCGACAGATAGAGGAGGAAGGTGTCAAAATATTTTTTGCTCGTTCAATTAATAAAGGGGTTATAATGCAAATTGTTCCAAAGATGTCAGAAAAAAAGGCAGAAAGCAAATAAGCGTATGAAAAAAAGAGCTAGAGGTATTGAGCCACGCCCCCAAAAAGAGCGCTCTGCTAAAAATGTGGGTGAAGATAATTAAGGTTAGAAACTATACAGGAGATTACCAAAAAACCCGGTTGTCTTTGAGAAAAAGCGCGGAAATAAATAAATTCGAAACTTAAAGGGAGGGAGTACTGTAGCGTCACCTAGAAAACACAACGAGACCCCGAGGCAGTGAAGTGGGATTATTTTTTTTTTGTGTTTTGACAGTGTTTTGTGGCCAAATTTTTGGTGTTATGAAGGAGAAAAGGGTTGAACCTGTTTGGCAAAAATCTATGCAGGAAAAATTTTTTGTGGGACGAGTTTACGTCGCGGATAATCTACGATGAAGAAAAAATTCAACTTCAAATCATTTCGAGTGTGTTAGTTTTGTATATTCTGAAAGATACGGTGAAAAATATTTCCCACAAAAAAGGGTTGTAAATTGTGACATGTGCCAAACACATCAACCCACTCTCCTCTTTTCTAACGCTATCTCGGTTTGTGTGTGTGTGTTGGGGTAGAATACGGTAACCTAGGGCTATTTATTTTTTTTTTGTTTTTTTTTTGAAATTTCCTAGCATCCCAACTTCTACTTGTCTTAGTAAAAAAGAGCTTTTTGGAAAAAAAATAACGGGCAGAGAAAGGATGTGAGAACTGGGGTGGCAGATATTTAGGTCTTATAGACAAGAAAATATTATTATAAGCAAAAAAGGGAATAGGTGTAACACAGATTTCCCAAAAAATCAAAAAACTGAAAAAATCCGATGAAAAACCACCATTTTCGAGAAAAACGCCAGAATGAATGAATGAATCTGAAAATATTTTGCCTAAAGGGAGGGAGTACTGTAGCGTCATCTAGAAAACGCAACGAGACCCAGAGGCGGCAATTTGAATTTGAGTTTTTTTCTTTTCTTTTTGTTCTTCTTTTCAGATGTAAAGGCAGTGTTTGGTGGTCAAATTTTTGTCGTTATGAGGGAAAAGAGGTTCTAACCAGTATGGTACGTGATGAGCAAAAAAAAATTTTCTGGTACGATTTTGTGTCGGCTATAGGGCTAGAAGAATTCAGTTTTCAAATATTTTCGAGTGTGGTCAGTTTGTATATTCTGTAAATTATTATTTCCCAAAAACTGTCAGGGATAGAGGTGTGACATGCACACATCCATAAACACTTTGTATGTGAGCCACCTGTCTGGCGCACTCTACTCCTTTCTCACACTCTCTCGCTTTTTGTGTTTTTGTATGACACAATGTTGAAGGTGCAATGATAAATGTCTGGTTTTTTGCCGCACGTGGAGTATTTTATAGATGTAATTACATAAATCGGAAGCTAGAAGTGTGAGGAATCTGACTATGTAAGATTTGATTGGAAAACTCAGAAAAAATTTGATCTTTGCGCTCTTTGATGTTTGGTGTTTCTGACAGGATAAATGAAGAAAAACTTGGAGAACTTGTCATGGCGAATTACGGAAAAATCGAATCGAACATGTTGCTCAGAGGTTCCGCGTGTTCTCGATGTGCATAATCGTCTTCGAATTTGGCGAGTTGTGCTTTGAGATTGAGGTAGAAGATCGCGATGGTTGTTCAATTTTTTGTTGAATTCTGAAGAAGACACAAGACGTACAGTTTCTGAAACTGTATGGGTTTTCATTTTTAGATCATTTTCCCACCGATTCTTCCTTCCCGAGTTTGTTTTTTCGCCAATTTTCGTCATAAACTAATTCTTGTTGAATTTATCATTGTTACGAAAAGAATTACCCTTCTACGACTCTTAGTTTTTCCAAAAAATTTCGAAATATATTGATTGTGGGTGAAAATTTGCAAAAAATGTCATGACACTTTTGAGGTGAAAATTATTTCCAGGGTTTTTTGGTATGAAATATCTATCACAATAGATTCTAAATAGTTTTTGACAACTCTTACAAAAAGAATTACCCTTTTACGACTCTTAGTTTTTCCAAAAAATTTCGAAATATATCGATTGTGGGTGAAAAAACGAAAAAAATGTCATGACACTTTTGAGGTGAAAATTATTTCCAGGGTTTCCAGGGAAGAAATAGCTATTGGAATAGTTTTTAAATGGCATTAGACAACAATTACAAAAAGAATTACTCCTCTACGACTCTTAGTTTTTCCAAAAAATTTCGAAATTTATCGATTGTGGGTGAGAAAATGAAAAAAATGTCATGACACTTTTGAGGTGGAAATTATTTCCAGAGTTTTTAGGGAAGAAATAGCGATTGAAATAGTTTTTAAATGGGGTTAGACAACTATTACAAAAAGAATTATCCCTTTACGACTCTTAGTTTTTCCAAAAAATTTCGAAATATATCGTCTGTGGGTGAAAAATTGCAAAAATGTCATGACACTTTTGAGATGGAAAATATTTCCAGCTGTTTTAGGGTAAATATAATTATTGGAATAGTTTCTAAATAGTTTTTGACAACTATTACAAAAAGAATTACCCTTCTACGACTCTTAGTTTTTCCAAAAAATTTCGAAATATATTGATTGTGGGTGAAAATTTGCAAAAAATGTCATGACACTTTTGAGGTGAAAATTATTTCCAGGGTTTTTTGGTATGATATATCTATCACAATAGTTTCTAAATGGCTCTAGACAACTATTACAAAAAGAATTACCCTTCTATGACTCTTAGTTTTTCCAAAAAATTTCGAAATATATTGATTGTGGGTGAAAATTTGCAAAAAATGTCATGACACTTTTGAGGTGAAAATTATTTCCAGGGTTTCCAGGGAAGAAATAGCTATTGGAATAGTTTTTAAATGGCATTAGACAACAATTACAAAAAGAATTACTCCTCTACGACTCTTAGTTTTTCCAAAAAATTTCGAAATTTATCGATTGTGGGTGAGAAAATGAAAAAAATGTCATGACACTTTTGAGGTGGAAATTATTTCCAGAGTTTTTAGGGAAGAAATAGCGATTGAAATAGTTTTTAAATGGGGTTAGACAACTATTACAAAAAGAATTATCCCTTTACGACTCTTAGTTTTTCCAAAAAATTTCGAAATATATCGTCTGTGGGTGAAAAATTGCAAAAATGTCATGACACTTTTGAGGTGGAAAATATTTCCAGCTGTTTTAGGGTAAATATAATTATTGGAATAGTTTCTAAATAGTTTTTGACAACTATTACAAAAAGAATTACCCTTCTACGACTCTTCGTTTTTCCAAAAAATTTCGAAATATATTGATTGTGGGTGAAAATTTGCAAAAAATGTCATGACACTTTTGAGGTGAAAATTATTTCCAGGGTTTCCAGGGAAGAAATAGCTATTGGAATAGTATTCAAATGGCATTAGACAACTATTACAAAAATAATTACCCCTTTACGTCTCTTAGTTTTTCCAAAAAATTTCGAAATATATCGATTGTGGGTGAAAAAATGCAAAAAATGTCTTGACACTTTTCAGGTGAAAATTATTTCCAGAGTTTCCAGGGAAGAAATAGCTAATGGAATAGTATTCAAATGGCATTAGACAACTATTACAAAAATAATTACCCCTTTACGACTCTTAGTTTTTCCAAAAAATTTCGAAATATATCAATTTTGGATGAAAATTTGGAAAAAATGTCATGACACTTTTGAGGTGGAAATTATTTCCAGAATTTCCAGGGAAGAAATAGCTATTGGAATAGTATTCAAATGGCATTAGACAACTATTACAAAAATAATTACCCCTTTACGACTCTTAGTTTTTCCAAAAATTTCGAAATATATTGATTGTTGGTGAAAAAATGCCAAAAATGTTAATTCCCTTGACTGTTCCGAAATCTTTCCAGGATATTAAGTGTTGATATGTCGCTCTCTGTAATTTCGAAGATTTCGTTCCAAATTTTGCAAAAAGTTCTAGTCATTTCCAGCTTCAAATTTTTTCAAAACTTCGAAATATGTCAATTTTTTCTCAAAAATAGTGAAACATGTCGTTACACTCGGCTGTTTCTTATTTGAATAGCTATCACATTTTCAATCTGCAAAAAAATCTCGCGAAAATTCTCATTTTGCCTTTTTTTATTTTAGAAAAGAAGAATCGAATATTTCACTAAAACATTTATGGTTTATAAAAGTACCAAAACAAGAAAAAAAGGAGAAAAAACAAGAGAACAAAATTTACATTGTGATGAAGATGATTTGTGAATCGGAAAATTCGAGCGACGATCAGTGAAGCGTGGAGATGATCGATTTGCCAATCCGTTTGTGCAAACTGTAATAAATCACAATTTATAATTTCTACCTTGGTGAAACTCACTGACAGACATCTGCATTATGACAACTTTCTTCTCCCAAATGGCACCTTCTAACCCTTCAAAATTTCCAGTTTTTACGTGTGTTTTGTTTACGATCACAGAAGTCTTTCGTCCAAGCGAAATAGGTCTAAAAAAACTATGTTGGTCAGAATATTGATTGGAAAACCATGTTAGAAAACGGGGAGAAAATAAGAGCGGCGATGTTGACAGGTCATTTGGGGCATATGTTGACAGGGTCAGTTGGGGTATACATTTATCGCCCCCCGACAGTTTATTGTGATCAATAAGTTTCTCTATAAGTGCCAATATGAAACAACTGATACCAAGAAACTTTTGAAAAATTGATTTTTCCTATCATAGCCCTGTTGCCGACGTTCCTTCCTCCCCGAAAATTATTTTTTCTTCATCACATTTTGCTCTCCAGATTCGCCCTCATTTTTTTCATCAACCGAAGTTTCCCACAAACACTGGAAAAACCACGAGAAAAAATAAAGAAGAAAGAAAAAAATTCCAATTCAAATTGCCGCCTCTGGGTCTCGTTGTGTTTTTGAGGTGACGCTACAGTACTCCTTTCCCGCCCCCTCCCTTTAGGCAAACAACCTCGCATTCATCTCATTTCTCGCATTATTCTCAAAAACAATGGTTTTTTATCGGGTTTTTTGCTTTTTTTCACTTTTTCTGATTTGCATACTTTTTTCGTGCCAATACGTTAAGATCTGCACTTTCTGCCATTCTTTGGTTTTGTTGATTTGCTAAGTTGTTCGCACCTTTTTTGTCATTAAACACATGCTGCTCTTTTTTCACACCTTTGATGATTATAATTCTCTCACCTCTTGTTCTTTTCCCTTTATCTCTGTTGTCTGTGGCTGTCAAAAAAGGTCACTTCCTTTTGGTGAAAACAAAAGAGCGTCATAGAAAGAAAGATTTTTTTATAGCTTGTTAAGGAGATTTGCAAAAACAAGGATGGCGAAAAAGAAGAAGAACCAAACGCCAAAAAAGAAGGTGCCGAAAAATGATCCACCGACACCAACACCAACACCATCTCCATCTCCACCGCCACAACAACCATCAACATCCACAAAAAGAGGAGGCGGCCGCTCGCAAAAAGCTGCAACAGGTTCCGCAAAATCAACTCCAAAAACAGCGAAGGTAACACCACCGCCACAACAACAATCACAACCATCAACATCGGTTAAACGAGGACGCGGTCGGCCTCCAACGAATGACCAACCTTCTACATCAACCGCAAAACCGGCTCAACCAACAAAACCAGCTCAGTCGACATCTACTCCACGTGGTCGTGGTCGCCCACGCAAGACAAAAACTCCAGCCACCGCCGATGTTCAACAAGAAGACAATTCAGCCAAAAAAAGAGGCAGACCAAAAAAAGCTATAGGACCTGTCAAACGCACAGTTGTTCGTGTCAAGAGACAAGGTGTCCCGGCTGAATATAGAGAGTCAATGCATCGTCAGATTCGTGCTACGAATATGCTGAGAAGAGATCCGGTGAGTAAAAAAATTTTGATAATTTTTTCATTTCTTTTTTGCAGAAAAAATCATTGATGTTGGATCTGACACAAACTGAAGAAGATGATGAAGAAGAAGAAGCCGATTCAGACATGGAAGTCTCTTCAACACAAAGAGACACCGACGAAGAAGACAGTGAGGAGTTTGATCGCGCACTCCGAGGCGAAAAAACTGTTGATAAGAAGAAGAAGAAGCAGAAGAAGACAAAAAAGGTAGGTCAATGTTAGATTTTTCTTGATCATGAGAAACTGGATTTTTTCAGGCGCGCAAAACTGAAGAGGCTGATGATGACTGGACATGTAGCGCGGCGAAGAGACGTCCACGTCGCGACGACGATGATGATGAACAAGGTCCGTCGACCAGTGCGCCGAAGAGTACTCGCGAGTTGAGAGGATTGGTGTTATGGAGTTATTGGAAGGTATAACTCAACTGTTTTCTTCTTTTTTTTCTGACTTTTTCATCTATCAAAATAGTGTTTTTTTTCAAAACCGAAATCTATTTTTTTATCTCGACCAACTTCAATTCTTTTTTCTTTTTCAAATCATTGTCTTCATTTTCTTATCAAACTACAATTCTCGTGTTTTACTCCAACTTTATCATACTTTCCTGTTTCCGTTCAAATGTTTTTTTTCCCCGCAATCTTTTTTCCCATTTCAAGTACTTTATAATTATGCTATCGGTTTGTTTCTGACTCAATAAAATGTTTCAATTCTTTATTTTTCTGAGAAAGTTGGAATCTCATCAATGCCTAGTTCAGGACAGTTGTATAACATTAGCCAGACAATTCCAGCCATCAGAAACTACACTCTTTTCGAAAAGATCGACAGAGGACAATATTTGACACTGAAGAAATACTTTTTTTCCGTCATTCGAACAATATCAGTGCTTCTTGACGTGATTGAGAATCACAATGGTTTTTAACAGATACATACAAATTTTCAGAATAGTTTCAGATATTCTCAATTTTTCCAAAGAGTTGCGTAATTTCGACTCTGGTTGAAAGAAAACAGAATATTGTCAATACACTTTGGAAGTTGGAACTATTTCCAGAAGTTTCGGGGTTGAAACATTCACCTGGATAGTGTTCAGATAATCTATAACAATTATATGATCTGGTTACACACCTCAACTCTTAGATTCTCCAAAAATTGCGATTGTGTACGAAAAATCGAAAAAAAAAACTATCAACACACTTCGGAGGTGGAAAATGTTTACATAATAAATAGTAATGAAATAGCTATCAGAATAGTTTCTAAATGAGTATGGATAGCTTTTGCAAGAAGAATTACCCCCTACGACTCTTAGATTTTCCAAAAAATTTCGAAATATATGGATTTTGGATGAAAATTTGGAAAAAATGTCATGACACTTTTGAGGTGGAAATTATTACCAGGGTTTTTTGGTATGAAATATCTATCACAATAGTTTTTAAATGGGTTTAGACAACTATAACAAAAAGAATTACCCTTCTACGACTCTTAGTTTTTCCAAAAAATTTCGAAATATATTGATTGTGGGTGAAAATTTGCAAAAAATGTCATGACACTTTTGAGGTGAAAATTATTTCCAGGGTTTTTTGGTATGAAATATCTATTAAAATAGTTTCTAAATGGCTCTAAACAACTATTAAAAAAAGAATTACTTTTCTACGACTCTTAGATTTTCCAAAAAATTTCGAAATATATGGATTTTGGATGAAAATTTGGAAAAAATGTCATGACACTTTTGAGGTGGAAATTATTTCCAGGGTTTTTTGGTATGAAATATCTATTAAAATAGTTTCTAAATGGCTCTAAACAACTATTAAAAAAAGAATTACTTTTCTACGACTCTTAGATTTTCCAAAAAATTTCGAAATATATGGATTTTGGATGAAAATTTGGAAAAAATGTCATGACACTTTTGAGGTGGAAATTATTTCCAGGGTTTTTTGGTATGAAATATCTATCACAATAGTTTTGAAATGGGATTAGACAACTATTACAAAAAGAATTACTTTTCTACGACTCTTAGTTTTTCCAAAAAATTTCGAAATATATGGATTTTGGATGAAAATTTGGAAAAAATGTCATGACACTTTTGAGGTGGAAATTATTTCCAGGGTTTTTTGGTATGAAATATCTATTAAAATAGTTTCTAAATGGCTCTAAACAACTATTAAAAAAAGAATTACTTTTCTACGACTCTTAGATTTTCCAAAAAATTTCGAAATATATGGATTTTGGATGAAAATTTGGAAAAAATGTCATGACACTTTTGAGGTCGAAATGATTTCCAGGGTTTTTTGGTATGAAATATCTATTAAAATAGTTTCTAAATGGCTCTAAACAACTATTAAAAAAAGAATTACTTTTCTACGACTCTTAGTTTTTCCAAAAAATTTCGAAATATGTTGATTGTGGGTGAAAATTTGCAAAAAATGTCATGACACTTTTGAGGTGGAAATGATTTCCAGGGTTTTTTGGTATGAAATATCTATTAAAATAGTTTCTAAATGGCTCTAAACAACTATTAAAAAAAGAATTACTTTTCTACGACTCTTAGATTTTCCAAAAAATTTCGAAATATATGGATTTTGGATGAAAATTTGGAAAAAATGTCATGACACTTTTGAGGTCGAAATGATTTCCAGGGTTTTTTGGTATGAAATATCTATTAAAATAGTTTCTAAATGGCTCTAAACAACTATTGAAAAAAGAATTACTTTTCTACGACTCTTAGATTTTCCAAAAAATTTCGAAATATATGGATTTTGGATGAAAATTTGGAAAAAATGTCATGACACTTTTGAGGTGGAAATTATTTCCAGGGTTTTTTGGTATGAAATATCTATCACAATAGTTTTGAAATGGGATTAGACAACTATTACAAAAAGAATTACCCTTCTACGACTCTTAGTTTTTCCAAAAAATTTCGAAATATGTTGATTGTGGGTGAAAATTTGCAAAAAATGTCATGACACTTTTGAGGTGGAAATGATTTCCAGGGTTTTTTGGTATGAAATATCTATTAAAATAGTTTCTAAATGGCTCTAAACAACTATTAAAAAAATAATTACTTTTCTACGACTCTTAGATTTTCCAAAAAATTTCGAAATATATGGATTTTGGATGAAAATTTGGAAAAAATGTCATGACACTTTTGAGGTGGAAATTATTTCCAGGGTTTTTTGGTATGAAATATCTATCACAATAGTTTTGAAATGGGATTAGACAACTATTACAAAAAGAATTACCCTTCTACGACTCTTAGATTTTCCAAAAAATTTCGAAATATATGGATTTTGGATGAAAATTTGGAAAAAATGTCATGACACTTTTGAGGTCGAAATGATTTCCAGGGTTTTTTGGTATGAAATATCTATTAAAATAGTTTCTAAATGGCTCTAAACAACTATTAAAAAAAGAATTACTTTTCTACGACTCTTAGATTTTCCAAAAAATTTCGAAATATATGGATTTTGGATGAAAATTTGGAAAAAATGTCATGACACTTTTGAGGTGGAAATTATTTCCAGGGTTTTTTGGTATGAAATATCTATCACAATAGTTTTGAAATGGGATTAGACAACTATTACAAAAAGAATTACCCTTCTACGACTCTTAGTTTTTCCAAAAAATTTCGAAATATGTTGATTGTGGGTGAAAATTTGCAAAAAATGTCATGACACTTTTGAGGTGGAAATGATTTCCAGGGTTTTTTGGTATGAAATATCTATTAAAATAGTTTCTAAATGGCTCTAAACAACTATTAAAAAAAGAATTACTTTTCTACGACTCTTAGATTTTCCAAAAAATTTCGAAATATATGGATTTTGGATGAAAATTTGGAAAAAATGTCATGACACTTTTGAGGTGGAAATTATTTCCAGGGTTTTTTGGTATGAAATATCTATCACAATAGTTTTTAAATGGGTTTAGACAACTATAACAAAAAGAATTACCCTTCTACGATTCTTAGTTTTTCCAAAAAATTTCGAAATATATTGATTGTGGGTGAAAATTTGCAAAAAATGTCATGACACTTTTGAGGTGGAAATTATTTCCAGGGTTTTTTGGTATGAAATATCTATTAAAATAGTTTCTAAATGGCTCTAAACAACTATTAAAAAAAGAATTACTTTTCTACGACTCTTAGATTTTCCAAAAAATTTCGAAATATATGGATTTTGGATGAAAATTTGGAAAAAATGTCATGACACTTTTGAGGTGGAAATTATTTCCAGGGTTTTTTGGTATGAAATATCTATTAAAATAGTTTCTAAATGGCTCTAAACAACTATTAAAAAAAGAATTACTTTTCTACGACTCTTAGATTTTCCAAAAAATTTCGAAATATATGGATTTTGGATGAAAATTTGGAAAAAATGTCATGACACTTTTGAGGTGGAAATGATTTCCAGGGTTTTTTGGTATGAAATATCTATTAAAATAGTTTCTAAATGGCTCTAAACAACTATTAAAAAAAGAATTACTTTTCTACGACTCTTAGATTTTCCAAAAAATTTCGAAATATATGGATTTTGGATGAAAATTTGGAAAAAATGTCATGACACTTTTGAGGTGGAAATTATTTCCAGGGTTTTTTGGTATGAAATATCTATCACAATAGTTTTGAAATGGGATTAGACAACTATTACAAAAAGAATTACCCTTCTACGACTCTTAGATTTTCCAAAAAATTTCGAAATATATGGATTTTGGATGAAAATTTGGAAAAAATGTCATGACACTTTTGAGGTCGAAATGATTTCCAGGGTTTTTTGGTATGAAATATCTATTAAAATAGTTTCTAAATGGCTCTAAACAACTATTAAAAAAAGAATTACTTTTCTACGACTCTTAGATTTTCCAAAAAATTTCGAAATATATGGATTTTGGATGAAAATTTGGAAAAAATGTCATGACACTTTTGAGGTGGAAATTATTTCCAGGGTTTTTTGGTATGAAATATCTATCACAATAGTTTTGAAATGGCTCTAAACAACTATTAAAAAAAGAATTACTTTTCTACGACTCTTAGATTTTCCAAAAAATTTCGAAATATATGGATTTTGGATGAAAATTTGGAAAAAATGTCATGACACTTTTGAGGTGGAAATGATTTCCAGGGTTTTTTGGTATGAAATATCTATTAAAATAGTTTCTAAATGGCTCTAAACAACTATTAAAAAAAGAATTACTTTTCTACGACTCTTAGATTTTCCAAAAAATTTCGAAATATATGGATTTTGGATGAAAATTTGGAAAAAATGTCATGACACTTTTGAGGTGGAAATTATTTCCAGGGTTTTTTGGTATGAAATATCTATCACAATAGTTTTTAAATGGGTTTAGACAACTATAACAAAAAGAATTACCCTTCTACGATTCTTAGTTTTTCCAAAAAATTTCGAAATATATTGATTGTGGGTGAAAATTTGCAAAAAATGTCATGACACTTTTGAGGTGGAAATTATTTCCAGGGTTTTTTGGTATGAAATATCTATTAAAATAGTTTCTAAATGGCTCTAAACAACTATTAAAAAAAGAATTACTTTTCTACGACTCTTAGATTTTCCAAAAAATTTCGAAATATATGGATTTTGGATGAAAATTTGGAAAAAATGTCATGACACTTTTGAGGTGGAAATTATTTCCAGGGTTTTTTGGTATGAAATATCTATTAAAATAGTTTCTAAATGGCTCTAAACAACTATTAAAAAAAGAATTACTTTTCTACGACTCTTAGATTTTCCAAAAAATTTCGAAATATATGGATTTTGGATGAAAATTTGGAAAAAATGTCATGACACTTTTGAGGTGGAAATGATTTCCAGGGTTTTTTGGTATGAAATATCTATTAAAATAGTTTCTAAATGGCTCTAAACAACTATTAAAAAAAGAATTACTTTTCTACGACTCTTAGATTTTCCAAAAAATTTCGAAATATATGGATTTTGGATGAAAATTTGGAAAAAATGTCATGACACTTTTGAGGTGGAAATTATTTCCAGGGTTTTTTGGTATGAAATATCTATCACAATAGTTTTGAAATGGGATTAGACAACTATTACAAAAAGAATTACCCTTCTACGACTCTTAGATTTTCCAAAAAATTTCGAAATATATGGATTTTGGATGAAAATTTGGAAAAAATGTCATGACACTTTTGAGGTCGAAATGATTTCCAGGGTTTTTTGGTATGAAATATCTATTAAAATAGTTTCTAAATGGCTCTAAACAACTATTAAAAAAAGAATTACTTTTCTACGACTCTTAGATTTTCCAAAAAATTTCGAAATATATGGATTTTGGATGAAAATTTGGAAAAAATGTCATGACACTTTTGAGGTGGAAATTATTTCCAGGGTTTTTTGGTATGAAATATCTATCACAATAGTTTTGAAATGGGATTAGACAACTATTACAAAAAGAATTACCCTTCTACGACTCTTAGTTTTTCCAAAAAATTTCGAAATATGTTGATTGTGGGTGAAAATTTGCAAAAAATGTCATGACACTTTTGAGGTGGAAATGATTTCCAGGGTTTTTTGGTATGAAATATCTATCACAATAGTTTTGAAATGGGATTAGACAACTATTACAAAAGGATTCAACCCTCTACGACTCTTAGTTTTTCCAAAAAATTTCGAAATATGTTGATTGTGGGTGAAAATTTGCAAAAAATGTCATGACACTTTTGAGGTGGAAATGATTTCCAGGGTTTTTTGGTATGAAATATGTATCACAATAGTTTCTAAATGAGATTAGACAACTATTACAAAAGGATTCAACCCTCTACGACTCTTAGTTTTTCCAAAAAATTTCGAAATATGTTGATTTTGGATGAAAATTTGCAAAAAATGTCATGACACTTTTGAAGTGGGAATTATTTCCAGAGTTTTTAGCGAAGAAATAGCAATTGCAATAGTTTTTAACAACTATTACAAAAATCATTACTCCTCTACGACTCTTAGTTTTTTCCAAAAATTTCGAAATATATTGATTGTTGGTGAAAAAATGCCAAAAATGTTAATTCCCTTGACTGTTCCGAAATCTTTCCAGGATATTAAGTGTTGATATGTCGCTCTCTGTAATTTCGAAGATTTCGTTCCAAATTTTGCAAAAAGTTCTAGTCATTTCCAGCTTCAAGTTTTTTCAAAACTTCGAAATATGTCAATTTTTTCTCAAAAATAGTGAAACATGTCGTTACACTCGGCTGTTTCTTATTTGAATAGCTATCACATTTTCAATCTGCAAAAAAATCTCGCGAAAATTCTCATTTTGCCTTTTTTTATTTTAGAAAAGAAGAATCGAATATTTCACTAAAACATTTATGGTTTATAAAAGTACCAAAACAAGAAAAAAAGGAGAAAAAACAAGAGAACAAAATTTACATTGTGATGAAGATGATTTGTGAATCGGAAAATTCGAGCGACGATCAGTGAAGCGTGGAGATGATCGATTTGCCAATCCGTTTGTGCAAACTGTAATAAATCACAATTTACAATTTCTACCTTGGTGAAACTCACTGACAGACATCTGCATTATGACAACCTTCTTCTCACACATGGCACCTCCTAACTCTTTAAAACTTCCAGTTTTCACGTGTGTTTTGTTCACGATTACAGAAGTCTTACGTCTAAGCGAAATAGGTCTAAAAAAACTATGTTGCTGAGATTATTGATTGGAAAACCGTGTTAGAAAACGAGGAGAAAATATGAGCGGCCATGTTGACAGGTCATTCGGGGCATATGTCACATTTATTGCCCCTCACAGTTTGTTGGGAACAATAAAAAATTAATTTTTCACTATAGTTGCCAAGATAAAAAAACCTGACGTCTTTTTGTTTCTGGAAATTCGATCTTTTCTATCATACCCCTCTGGCAGAGGTATCATAGCTCATAAAAAAATATTTTTCTTCATCACATTTTGCTTTACAGATTCACCCCACTTTTTTTCACCAACAGAAGTTTCCCACAAACACTGGAAAAACCACGAGAAAAAATAAAGAAGAAAGAAAAAAATTCGAATTCAAATTGCCGCCTCTGGGTCTCGTTGTGTTTTCTAGATGATGCTACAGTACTCCCTCCCTTTAGGCAAAATAATTTCAGATTAGTTCATTCATTCTGTCATTTCTCTCGAAAACGATCGTTTTTGATCGGCTTTTTTTTGTTTTTTATTTTGTATTTTGTATTTTTGAAAAGGCTGTGTCTCATCTATCCACGTTTTTGCATGTAATACTTTTTTCTCGTCTAACCCCCGATTTTCACTCTTTATCTTTTCTTGTTGAGTAGAGCATATTATGATTTCGAATGTATAGATTAGAACAAGGTGACATTAGAAATTGGAGTTCTAGGGAATTTGAAAAAAAAGCACTAGGTTACCGTATTCCACCCCAATACACACACAAACCGAGATAGCGTTAGGAAAGAGGAGAGTGGGTTGATGTGTTCGGCACATGTCACAATTTATAACCCTGACAGTTTGTGGGAAATACTTTTCACCGTATTTTTCAGATTATACAAATCTAACACTAATTTGGTCACAAAACACTGCCAAAACACAGAAAAAAACGAAAAAGAAAAATTCCGATTCAAATTGCCGCCTCGGGGTCTTGTTGTGTTTTCTAGGTGACGTTACAGTACTCCCTCCCTTTAATCCCACACAATTTCGAATTTATTCATTTCCGCGTTTTTCTTTAAAATGAACGGTTTTTTATCGGGGTTTTTAGTGATTTCCTGCATCTTTTTGAACCTTTTTTATCTTTAAACCAAAAGTGCTCTTCTTGGCAAATTGGAGGCTTCTTTTTTCACACCCATTATCAATTGCGATCTCTATTCACTCACATGTTTCGAATTTTGTTGATTATCTCTTGTGTTTTAGACTAGTATGGAACACCAACCCCTGAAAGTGCAAAAAAGCGATATTTTGACACCTTCCCCCCTCTTGTAATATCTATCTGTCGGCTTTCTTTGATGTCTCGCAACCTCCCCTCTCCTAATTGTTATGAGCCAGAAGTATCTGAATAGAAAAAAAACAACAAAAACTCAAACTCTATAAAATTATCTCACTACCCGTCTTTTTATTGACCTACCGTAATCTCTGGTTTTGTCTCCTCCCCTATTTTTTCGATTGGTTAATGTTACACATGTTGAGAGGGTGGCAAGCTATTGACAAAAAGCAACACGTTAAAAGACAATTTTTGAAGTTTTTGGAACACAAAAATTTCCATGTTTTTACAGGTAAAATGTCGACAGACAGCGAGGGTCCGGGAGAAGTCGGAGAACAAGAGGAAGAATATATTATCGCAATCCGTGAAGCGACCGAATATGAGCTCTATTATATGACTTATACGTTGATGATGGAAATTGTGAGAAAGGTTCCGGAATTCTGGCTTCGTACGAATCGATTTGAAGTAAGTTTTGTTTTCTTCTAGGATGGAAATTTCAGAAATTTCGTACCATTTTTGGAATTTTTTAATGGCGAGACTTTTTCCAAAATTATTTTCGAAACTTTTCCGGGAATTTTTTTTTTGGAAAAAATGGGAACCTCTTGTTTCCAAATTTTTTTTTTTTAACAATTTTGGCCCCCCTCCCCAAGCCTGATCGAAATCACAAAAACTTCAAGAGGGGTAGAAAAAACAAATTTCTGGGTTTGAAACAAAATTTCATGTTGACATTTCAATTTCTTCTCACATCCATGAGAAAAGAAACTTGTCAAAATCAACTTTTTATCAGTTCAATTTGAATAACATGGCCAGAGCTCTTCCGGTCAAATTTTATGGGCTCTTAAAAACCGCGGTTTACTACGCATCTGAAGTTAAGACTAGATTTTGAATTAGGGCCAATCCGTTTTTAAAGATAAAAAATTGCTGTTTCAGTTATTCCCAAACAGTGTTCGCACTTTGCTCGATTGTCAACGCCACAAACCGGTTCCCAAACTTCCACATGAACAGCGTGGATGTTATGTGCATTTGGGCGCTTGTCTCTATCTGCTCTCCTACTCGCGACTTGATCATTACAAAAGTAAACAGGTTTTTTCTGCAGTTTCCAGATAAAAAATAAATTTATAGATTTGGCGAAAGAACTGGTGCCAAAAATGAAAACGCTTTTCACCTTAATATATTCGAAACGCGACGAGGCGAATGGACACGGTTTTTTTTGTGAAGTTTAATGAACTTTTCGACAAAATGAAATTTGAAGACGTAAGTTTTTTAAAGCTTTTCTAGTAAGATTAGACACTTTCACCAATTGTCAGTAGAGCATGCTTTTCAACTTACTCCTTCGATGAAGTTTTGAGAAATTTCTTTTCAAAGAAACAACAGTTTTGGGAAGTTCTCAAAAAAATAATCAAGACCAAAATGTTTTCTTTATAAAGACACAAAAGATATTAATTTTCAGAATCCAGATGTGTTGACTGAATTTAAGCGCCGAATTCCGGATTTGTATAAGGAGGCGAAGCAGAAGACTGCATTATATCAAGCTCGACTTGACGCGGATGGTGCAAGTACTTCGCAAGGATCATTGTTGGATCGTCGAGTTGTTTTCAAATTTGACGGAATGAAGATTGTGAGTTTTTAAAATCTTTGGGTCTTGTATTTGTTTCGAAGAGTTTCAATTAGAAGAGTTTTAAAAATTACGAGAAATATAATCTGCTTAAACCTAAGTCCGAGTTTTTCGCACCTCATAAACCATAATTGCATTTTCTCCAAAGATTCTTTTCGGGGAGTTTCTGAGAGCCCATAACTTTTTTCGAAAAAAGAACATCATTTTCCAAATGTAACTCTCAAAAACTAGCCTAGACAATTCAGATCAATCCAGTTTTATTGCAAAGTATCTCTTTTTCAGTTGCTCAGTTACCTAGCAACAAAATATTCCCTG
Source organism: Caenorhabditis sp. 8 KK-2011 (assembly GCA_963572245.1). Taxonomy (NCBI): domain Eukaryota; kingdom Metazoa; phylum Nematoda; class Chromadorea; order Rhabditida; family Rhabditidae; genus Caenorhabditis; species Caenorhabditis sp. 8 KK-2011. The sequence continues at coordinate 13,990,473 of OY751551.1, forward strand.
TTTATCATTAGAGCACGTTTGGTGTCGAGTTAGCAGGGACGCTCCTTATAATTGTCAATGGAGCGAACTTTCTTGTCTAGATTGTTTTTTACTGGAAAGGCGATGATTTTTGCTCGGAAAACAGAACTTCATTCAATAAAAACGAAAAAAGACGTGAAATTTCGAAAAATTGGCTGTTGTGATGGGCTAGTCGCTGAAAATTGCTTAACAAATGTCATTTTTATGAGGTGTGATAGATTTGAACCGTTAAATATAAGGCCTCAATATTCTCTGAATCGAAGGCCTGAAAAAACATGATGAGCATACATGGCCAGCTATTTTTCTTGTTTTTGTCTTTATGTGACATTTTTTTGATCAAAAAGAAACAAGCATTGGAGACAAGGTCACACCTGTTGTTGTTATTCATGATGTTATTAATACTACACAACAACAGATGTGACCTAATTAGACATTTTTACACCTCATAAAATTTGAACTTTCTTTGTACCGCCTGGATTACTGTACAATAGGCTTGGTCGGAGCCGGAAATTTTCCGAAGAGCCAAAACCGCTTTTCTTGATAAAAGTATGAATTTTTACCGTAATTTTCAATTTATTAATTCAATTTGAAAAAAAAACTATGAGCCTGATTTTTGGAAACGATTTTGTGTAAAAATCGTTTTCATTAAATATGTTTAAAAAATTTTTGAGTTGAAATCAGGCCCATTCTTTTTCTTTCAAAAATACATCAATTCTGAATACTTTTGGATTCGATCCAGGATTTCAGAAAAAAAAGGTCAAGATTATCCGCTGTTCAATTTAAAAATTTTAGTCCCCTATCTTGAGATAGAAGATAGTTTCATTCAAAAATCTTAGAATATTTGAAAATAAATCTATATTTTTTTCAGGCCCAATATGACGGCCTTCCACAAGGAGCAGCCTCGAGTTCTAAACCTACAGTAGAAGATTACATCTCTTCCGAATCATCCACTGACACATCCAGTGACTCATCCGACGAAGCCCCGAAATCTTCCAAGAAAAAGAACAAATATTGGTATGACAAGTCATTCTCTGATTAACTTTTTACTTTCTCCAAATTTTCTCCTGTTTTTGACAAACTCTCCTTCTTTGTCACACTATTTCGTTGTGTATGCGTGTTTGTGACAACTACTGTGAAGAGGTGAACTATAAAAGGCTCATTTTTTTGAGTAGCGCGGAGAGTTTCATGAGTGTAAGTTTATGAATTGAAAGCTGAAGATGAGACGAATCAACAATTATAATGTTTGATTGAGAAAAATTTAAGTTTTTCGCTATTTCGCAACATTTTCAAAAAATTTTCCCTGCATTTTGTAGAACTTGTCAAACTGTACTGATTCATATAACTATCAATAATTTTACATGTATTGTCAATGATAGAATTCACGTTACATTCTCTAGTTGAACCTGTTAGAACTTTCTGAAACATTTTATTTTTAAACTTTAAATATCAAAAACAAATTTAAATTTTAACATCCAAAAAATATTTTTTCTCTTTATTTTCTGAATACTTCAACAAAACTTTTTTCACGTCAACTAAATTTACTTCATGACTATAAATATGAAAATAACGGTAATTATATGAATCAGCACATTTTGACAAGCTCTAAAAAAGTTGGCTCATTTAAAAAAAATATTGAGAAGCTGAGCTGCCAAAAAATCAATAAAAACAGATCCCTTGTATGTGACGGGACCGAGTTTTTTCGTACCTCATAAAAGTGACAGATTTGACATATTGGCATTTTTCCAAGGTAGTTTTTTGGCGCTTTCTCAGAGCTCATAACATTTTTTCCGATCAAAAACATTTGCCTAGACAATTCAGATCAATCCAGTTTTATTGCAAAGTATCTCTTGTTCAGTTGCTCAGTTACCTAGCAACAAAATATTCCTTGTTTATCATTAGAGCATGTTTGGTGTCAAGTGAGCAGGTCCCTTCTTATAATTGTCAATGGAGCGAACTTTCTTGTCTTGATTTTTTTTGCTTCTGAAATTTTCACACGTTTTTTTCTATAAATTTATTTGTTCAATAAATCAAATCAAATCGGTTCAGACTGAGTTTCAAATCACAAAGAAATGACAATGCGAATAGAGAAAAATAGAAAAACTAGCTCAAAAAGACAGGAAGAAGTGGGCCTGAGAAAATTACGAAAAAATCCTGGGATAGCTCATGAAAGAGTGCTAGATGATTTATAACAAGGAGAAAAATTTAAAATTCTTCATCGTTCTCAATTCTTGAACATTCTGAATCGGTGTTAGTCATACAAGACGAATCAGAATTGTAACCCAAAATAAAGTCGACTTCTTCTTCTTCTTCTTCTTCCTCTGACTGTTGATCCTCAACATCAGAGTCTTGATCAGAAGATGATGATGAAGAACTTTGTGACGATACTGTGGACATAGATAGAGTTGGAGATCTTGTTCTTCGTCTCCGTCTACGTCTTCTTGGTGGAAGTGACTCAGAGGAGGATGAACGGGAGCGAGATCTTTCTCTTTGTGGAGAAAGTGGGAAATATCCCGGCGGGAGATTCTGAAAAATGAAATTTTCAAAAAATGTATTTTCTATTTAACCTACCGCGTGTCTCGGAACATCATCCTCTAGTTGGTTGATTTCTTCCAAAACTTCTTGAGCAGCTTGCTCCTCAGGAATCTGAAAATCAAAAGGGGGTGAGATTTTCGCGAGATTTTTGAGCTGATATAGTAAGAGACGCAGAGAAAACATAAAACTCACATCTCTATTCTCCAACTCGTCGTTTTGCTCCACGCCAACAACATCCCGAGAAATTTCAAAATTTCTCATTTCAGTTTCCAAAAAGATATAACGATTTTGTAGTTGTTCTTTGAGCTTTGGATTCTGAAAAATCACTTTTTTCAAAAGTCCAAAGCCCAGTAATATTTCAAAAAACCTTGTTTTGTATAAATTTATTAAACCTCAATGTACTCTAATGACAACTCTTGTTCTGTTGCCTGGTAACTCATAAAAATAGGTTGTTTTTCCCAATAAAAAATCATCCTCATGTTGAGTAACTCACCTCTGGGATACGATGCTTATAACAGAGCTGGTTGAACACTCGATATGTTTCAATTTCCTCCGGTTTATTGATATAAAAATACGACGAGTGGAAAATGCAACAGATCGATTCCAACAGACCCAACACTAGTTCTAGAAAAAAAATATGAGTCATGAAAAATGTTTTATTTTTTGAAATTCTCTGACCTCTGATTTCTGGCTCATAGCAGGGTTTCAAAAAATGCTCAATTGTTAACAAAAAATATGTTTGAATCTGATCCCAAAGGTGTAGGTGATTGAATCGATAATCTTCGCATTTAGTCAGGCATGTTTGAATACTTGGGTGAAGTGTCTAAACGAAAACTTTTTTTCGACCTCTTTCAAATTTCGAAGCAAAAAAACCTTGTCTGGATATTTTTCCAACCAATCGAGAGTGACATTTTTCCATGTTTCGGCTATCAACATAATTGTCAATGTTGTCAACTCATCTCTTGTGGTATGGGTTATCAAATCCAGATATTCCGTAAATTTCGGATCTGGTGAGGCTGGCGAGCTAGGGATATCTTCAACAACCGGGTTTTTTTCAATCACCCGGATTATTTGAATGTCCTGAAAGAAATTCACATTTTCCAAAAATAAAAAAATCATAATCAAATATGCAGAATTTATGGTTATTACGATTTTTTTGGTAATATTTATCTTTCTACAACATTTTTTATCGATTTATTCGGAATCAAATGAAATTTTACGAATATTTTTTGAATGGAAAAAAAACCGAGCCGGCCCGAAAATTTTTCTCGTGCCTTTTCCCAATTTTTCACGGAACCAAAAAATACAAAAAACCCGAGCCGGCCCGAAAACCCGAAATCTCAAGAACTCTAATTATTTTTTTGAAAAAAAAAACCTACCTCGTCATCGTTCGAACTCCCCTGTTGAGAAATTGAAGCGCCGTCGTTCATTTTTCAAACTTTCTGAAAAAAAACTAGTTTTTGATTATAATTTTAGAAAAAGCTCTCACAGAAACGACAAGAACAACACCTAATCCTTATTGATATTTTTTTTCAAAAAAAAAAGAAGCCAAAAAGAAAAAGAGAAGTAGAGAAAAAGAGGAGAGTGCTATGCGCGATTTTCTATGTATGTGTTCTAATAATAAAGTGAAAGACCGAAAAAGAAATGAGGCGTGGCAAAAAAAAACATCTAGGAGGTTCGGGCTAAGGCTGAGATGAGTCTTAACTTTTTTCTGAGTTTTTTAAAAACTTTGAAAAAAATTTTTTTAACCAAAAATTTTTTTAAAAGAATTCCATTTATGTTTTTTAGATTCAATCGACTTCGAATTTTTTGTGCTGGAAAAAAAGTTAGAAAAAAACGACAGCCTTTCAAAATACACAAAATGGGACTATACAGAAAATTAAGGAACAAACGGCTGGCTGGGAAAAAAAAGGTGTCCGGGATCACTAACGCAATTTGCATCGCCTCACTGTTTGTCTGTTCGTCTGCGTCTCTTATGTGGTTTTTCCTTTGTCTCGCATGCATATTTGCCCGATCGACAGGACCCTAATTTCCTAATGAGAAAAAAAATGTTTCTGATCATACCAGGAAGATGAGAGAGTATAGAGAAAAAATTCAAAAAACACCCCGTGTTTTTCGCTCAACAAAATGTAATTAAGATAAAAAGAGGGAGGACAGGTGGGGATTACTTTCTAATAGCATATTAACACTCATTATTCATGTTTTTCGCAGGTGTCAAGATTCGCCACTAATGAAACGTCGAAAATAAAGAGCGTTTTGTAGTTATGTTTTACCAAATGTAAATTAAATTGAATAAAAAATTAGAAATACCCATGGAACAAAGAAAATAATGGGCTGATTTGAAAATACACACACTCCTTTGTTTTTAACCGACAGAAAAATACGGGAAACGGTGGCAAAATAAACCAACAAAAAAAACCTCTCTATTTCTCGAAAACAAAACCTCGCCAGGGACTTCACACTAACAAGAAAAATTTGACGGAACAAACTTTGGCGATAGCAAAACTCGATCATTTGGAACTCGATGTTCCTGGTTTCTGCTCTTATTTGACAACGTTGGCAGCGCGTTAGATTCGATGCATCTTGTGCTGGATTTCACGCCACTCTTTAAGTGTTAAGTGATTTTGATGATCTGACAGATATTTGGAAAATTGCCAGAGAACTGGTGGAATGACCTGCAAAAACAAATTGAGATTGTCAGATCAGAAAAAAAGCACGCAACATTTCCATTGTTGCATCGAATCCCTGAATGACTTGTTTTTTTTAATTTAAAAAATATAAAACGGTTTTTTTTCTTGGTAAAACTGTTTCAGACTAATTTCAGCTTGTGTTTGGAATCAGGCTTGGGCGGATTTTTTTCTAATCTTTCTTTGCTGCTCTTATCGAGAAAGTTTTATTTTATAAGTTTTCTTGTTGTATTGACCTGGAGAAATGTTTTTGTCCCGCCCAGTTTCTCTTTATTGATTATTTGAACACACTACAATTGTTATAAATATCTGTAAATATTTTTGAGCGATGATTTTTATGTTGAGAAATTCTAATTCTGTGCTCAGGTGAATCTTTGAATCACAAATTCTTTACATTCCAACTTCATCAATTGATTTGACTTTTTAAGTTTGAAGTTTTTTTTTATCGGAAAAAAAGGCTCTCCAAAAAACCTGTTCAAAAACTTTGTTAACCCCTACTTTTGGAAACATGTTGTTTCTCTGCTTCTTTTTCGTCCTACCACCACGCGCGTAGTTTGGCGCTCTCTATCTCTTCATATCTGTCACTTTCTCAGGGAAACCGTGGCGAAAGTTTCGCGAAAAGCTTAGCCAGGCGTTTTTTTCGCTGATTCGCTTATAGGCTGATCAGCCGTTTTTGAGCCAGAGACTCAGCGTAGAAATGGCTGATCAGCGGCTGATTAGCGGAGCAAAAAAACGTCTTGGCTGAAATATGGCTGATCAGCTGGAGAAAATAGGCTGAAAAGAGGCTGCGCAGCTTCAACTCAGCCAAAGTTTCCCTGAGTTTTGTGTGTTCCCTCTTCAATTGTTTTTTTTTGTATTTATTCATTCTGTCTTTTTTCTTGATAACAATTTAGTTTTGCAGATTTTTCTCCACTTGGAAATTTTTGCTCAATTTGCTCAACAAAACAATGAACTCCAACAACTCTAACTCGCAACCAACAAACAATATGCGCAAACGCAAATCGGATGAAGAAATTGCACCTTTGCAAAATAATGAACCAAAATTGCCGAAACTGACAAAGCCTCATCAATTTATACCAAATCCAGACATTTTCAAGAAGATGGTGCCAAATCTAAGCGATCATTTGTTGGAGTAAGTTTTCAACACGTTTCATTAACAGTCAATTTGTTTTCAGACGTTCTAACCAAGAATTGGCCGAAATTCATATTTTGATTTGGAAGGAGAGAGCAAGAAGAGAAATCGAAAAATCGAAGAAGGAACGAGCAGAGATGGAAAAATTGAACCCGAAGAAGATGTTCAAGTAGCAAGGATATTTCGATTCAGATGCCATGCCAGTTAAAGTAAGTTCCATGAGTTTTGAAAAATGTATAATTAAGTTTTTACAGTATGAAGAAATCGATTGGTAATTCCTTGCTCACTTCAACGCTTCGATCTCACTCTACGTTCAATTCTCAGCATTTTGTATTTCTTCTCATTTTCTCCAAAACTCCAACTTTTATTGCATGCCCCGAAGTTTTTTCACTGCTTCCCGTTCTTTCAAATGATTCATTTTCTTTCAACGGTTTTGAAAGTTTGTCAATAAATTATTATAAAAAAAAATGTCCTTCTCATTGTTAACAGAAAACTCGAAAACGTTGAAAAAATGGCCAGCTGTCATATTTTCTACCTACAGTAACCTTCAATTTGTCTCCTCCCTATTTCTCTCTATTGGTTATTGAAACAAGGGTTGAATGCTTTTTCTGAGGCTTGTGAGCGCCTTTTTAATTGATTTGGATGTTGCAAACCAAAAAGTTTATGAGCCAAAAGTTAGAACAGCTGAATTTTAAATGATTTGAACAAAAAAATCAGGAAATTTGGCACATTATGGTCTCATCAGTTGAAATTACACTTCGAGATACTTTGAAAAAAATGGGAACGTCTGAAACTGTACTATGTGATTGTTATAGATCATTAAAAAATAATTCCCAGAAGTATTTTTACCTCAAAAACCCTGGGAACATTTTCCACCTCCGAAGTGTCATGACATTTTTTGCAATTTTTCACCCACAATCGATATATTTCAAAATTTTTCAGAAAAACGAAGAGTCATAGAGGGGTAATTATTTTTGTAATAGTTGTCTAAACCTATTTAGAAACTATTCCAATGACTATTTTGACCCTAAAACAGCTGGAAATATTTCCCACCTCAAAAGCGTCATGATATTTTTTGCAATTTTTCACCCACAATCAATATATTTCGAAATTTTTTGGAAAAACTAGAGATGGTAGAATGCTAATTCTTTTTGTAATAGTTGTCTAAACCTATTTAGAAACTATTCCAATAACTATTTTTACCCTGAAACAGCTGGAAATATTTCCCACCTCAAAAGCGTCATGATATTTTTTGCAATTTTTCACCCACAATCAATATATTTCGAAATTTTTTGGAAAAATCAAGAGTCGTAGAGGGGTGATTCTTTTTGTAATACTTGTCTAATCCCATTTAGAAACTATTGCAATTGCTATTTCTTCCCTGAAAACTCTGGAAATATTTTCCACCTCAAAAGTGTCATGACATTTTTTACTATTTTTCACCCAAAATCGATATATTTCGAAATTTTTTGGAAAAATTAAGAGTCGTAGAGGGGTGATTCTTTTTGTAATACTTGTCTAAACCCATTTAGAAACTATTGCAATTGCTATTTCTTCCCTGAAAACTCTGGAAATATTTTCCACCTCAAAAGTGTCATGATATTTTTTGCAATTTTTCACCCACAATCAATATATTTCGAAATTTTTTGGAAAAACTAGAGATGGTAGAATGCTAATTCTTTTTGTAATAGTTGTCTAGAGCCATTTATAAACTATTCCAATAACTATTTTAACCCTAAAACAGCTGGAAATATTTTCCACCTCAAAAGTGTCATGACATTTTTTACAATTTTTCACCCAGAATCGATATATTTCGAAATTTTTTGGAAAAACTAGAGATGGTAGAATGCTAATTCTTTTTGTAATAGTTGTCTAAACCTATTTAGAAACTATTCCAATAACTATTTTTACCCTGAAACAGCTGGAAATATTTCCCACCTCAAAAGCGTCATGATATTTTTTTGCAATTTTTCACCCACAATCAATATATTTCGAAATTTTTTGGAAAAACTAGAGATGGTAGAATGCTAATTCTTTTTGTAATAGTTGTCTAAACCTATTTAGAAACTATTCCAATAACTATTTTTACCCTGAAACAGCTGGAAATATTTCCCACCTCAAAAGCGTCATGATATTTTTTGCAATTTTTCACCCACAATCAATATATTTCGAAATTTTTTGGAAAAATCAAGAGTCGTAGAGGGGTGATTCTTTTTGTAATACTTGTCTAATCCCATTTAGAAACTATTGCAATTGCTATTTCTTCCCTGAAAACTCTGGAAATATTTTCCACCTCAAAAGTGTCATGACATTTTTTACTATTTTTCACCCAAAATCGATATATTTCGAAATTTTTTGGAAAAATTAAGAGTCGTAGAGGGGTGATTCTTTTTGTAATACTTGTCTAAACCCATTTAGAAACTATTGCAATTGCTATTTCTTCCCTGAAAACTCTGGAAATATTTTCCACCTCAAAAGTGTCATGATATTTTTTGCAATTTTTCACCCACAATCAATATATTTCGAAATTTTTTGGAAAAACTAGAGATGGTAGAATGCTAATTCTTTTTGTAATAGTTGTCTAGAGCCATTTATAAACTATTCCAATAACTATTTTAACCCTAAAACAGCTGGAAATATTTTCCACCTCAAAAGTGTCATGACATTTTTTACAATTTTTCACCCAGAATCGATATATTTCGAAATTTTTTGGAAAAACTAGAGATGGTAGAATGCTAATTCTTTTTGTAATAGTTGTCTAAACCTATTTAGAAACTATTCCAATAACTATTTTTACCCTGAAACAGCTGGAAATATTTCCCACCTCAAAAGCGTCATGATATTTTTTTGCAATTTTTCACCCACAATCAATATATTTCGAAATTTTTTGGAAAAACTAGAGATGGTAGAATGCTAATTCTTTTTGTAATAGTTGTCTAAACCTATTTAGAAACTATTCCAATAACTATTTTTACCCTGAAACAGCTGGAAATATTTCCCACCTCAAAAGCGTCATGATATTTTTTTGCAATTTTTCACCCACAATCAATATATTTCGAAATTTTTTGGAAAAACTAGAGATGGTAGAATGCTAATTCTTTTTGTAATAGTTGTCTAAACCTATTTAGAAACTATTGCAATTGCTATTTCTTCCCTGAAAACTCTGGAAATATTTTCCACCTCAAAAGTGTCATGACATTTTTTACTATTTTTCACCCAAAATCGATATATTTCGAAATTTTTTGGAAAAATTAAGAATGGTAGATGGCTAATTCTTTTTGTAATAGTTGTCTGAACCTATTTAAAAACTATTCCATTAACTATTTTTACCCTAAAACAGCTGGAAATATTTTCCACCTCAAAAGTGTCATGACATTTTTTACAATTTTTCACCCACAATCAATATATTCCGAAATTTTTTGGAAAAACTAGAGATGGTAGAATGCTAATTCTTTTTGTAATAGTTGTCTAAACCTATTTAGAAACTGTTCCAATAACTAGTTTAACCCTAAAACAGCTGGAAATATTTCCCACCTCAAAAGCGTCATGATATTTTTTGCAATTTTTCACCCACAATCAATATATTTCGAAATTTTTTGGAAAAACTAGAGATGGTAGAATGCTAATTCTTTTTGTAATAGTTGTCTAAACCTATTTAGAAACTATTCCAATAACTATTTTTACCCTGAAACAGCTGGAAATATTTCCCACCTCAAAAGCGTCATGATATTTTTTGCAATTTTTCACCCAAAATCGATATATTTCGAAATTTTTTGGAAAAATTAAGAATGGTAGATGGCTAATTCTTTTTGTAATAGTTGTCTGAACCTATTTAAAAACTATTCCAATAACTATTTTTACCCTGAAACAGCTGGAAATATTTCCCACCTCAAAAGCGTCATGATATTTTTTTGCAATTTTTCACCCACAATCAATATATTTCGAAATTTTTTGGAAAAACTAGAGATGGTAGAATGCTAATTCTTTTTGTAATAGTTGTCTAAACCTATTTAGAAACTATTGCAATTGCTATTTCTTCCCTGAAAACTCTGGAAATATTTTCCACCTCAAAAGTGTCATGACATTTTTTACTATTTTTCACCCAAAATCGATATATTTCGAAATTTTTTGGAAAAATTAAGAATGGTAGATGGCTAATTCTTTTTGTAATAGTTGTCTGAACCTATTTAAAAACTATTCCATTAACTATTTTTACCCTAAAACAGCTGGAAATATTTTCCACCTCAAAAGTGTCATGACATTTTTTACAATTTTTCACCCACAATCAATATATTCCGAAATTTTTTGGAAAAACTAGAGATGGTAGAATGCTAATTCTTTTTGTAATAGTTGTCTAAACCTATTTAGAAACTGTTCCAATAACTAGTTTAACCCTAAAACAGCTGGAAATATTTCCCACCTCAAAAGCGTCATGATATTTTTTGCAATTTTTCACCCACAATCAATATATTTCGAAATTTTTTGGAAAAACTAGAGATGGTAGAATGCTAATTCTTTTTGTAATAGTTGTCTCAACCTATTTAGAAACTATTCCAATAACTATTTTTACCCTGAAACAGCTGGAAATATTTCCCACCTCAAAAGCGTCATGATATTTTTTGCAATTTTTCACCCAAAATCGATATATTTCGAAATTTTTTGGAAAAATTAAGAATGGTAGATGGCTAATTCTTTTTGTAATAGTTGTCTGAACCTATTTAAAAACTATTCCATTAACTATTTTTACCCTAAAACAGCTGGAAATATTTTCCACCTCAAAAGCGTCATGACATTTTTGCAATTTTTCACCCACAGTCGATATATTTCGAAACTTTTTGGAAAAACTAAAAGTCGTAGAATGCTAATTCTTTTTGTAATAGTTGTCTGAACCTATTCAAAAACTACTCCAATAACTATTTCAACCCTAAAACAGCTGGAAACAATTCCCACCTCAAAAGTGTCATGACATTTTTTACAATTTTTCACTCACAGTCGATATATTTCGAAATTTTTTGGAAAAATTAAGAATGGTAGATGGCTAATTCTTTTTGTAATAGTTGTCTAAACCTATTTAGAAACTATTGCAATTGCTATTTCTTCCCTGAAAACTCTGGAAATATTTTCCACCTCAAAAGTGTCATGACATTTTTTACTATTTTTCACCCAAAATTGATATATTTCGAAATTTTTTGGAAAAATTAAGAATGGTAGATGGCTAATTCTTTTTGTAATAGTTGTCTGAACCTTTTTAAAAACTATTCCATTAACTATTTTTACCCTAAAACAGCTGGAAATATTTTCCACCTCAAAAGCGTCATGACATTTTTGCAATTTTTCACCCACAGTCGATATATTTCGAAAATTTTTGGAAAAATTAAGAATGGTAGATGGCTAATTCTTTTTGTAATAGTTGTCTGAACCTTTTTAAAAACTATTCCATTAACTATTTTTACCCTAAAACAGCTGGAAATATTTTCCACCTCAAAAGCGTCATGACATTTTTGCAATTTTTCACCCACAGTCGATATATTTCGAAAATTTTTGGAAAAACTAAAAGTCGTAGAATGCTAATTCTTTTTGTAATAGTTGTCTGAACCTATTTAAAAACTACTCCAATAACTATTTCAACCCTAAAACAGCTGGAAACAATTCCCACCTCAAAAGTGTCATGACATTTTTTACAATTTTTCACTCACAGTCGATATATTTCGAAATTTTTTAGAAAAACTAACTCGTAGAATGCTAATTCTTTTTGTAATAGTTGTCTAACCCTATTTAGAAACTATTCAATAACTATTTCAACCCTAAAACAGCTGGAAATATTTTCAACTTTCAAAGTGTTTTTACAATTTTCCCGATTATGAACCCAATGTCGATACACTTCGCATTTTTTTCGGGAAAATGGAGGAGATCTGAAACTATTTTCAAAAGTTGTGCTCATTTGTGAAAAACCGTTGTGATTTTTAATCACTCCGAGAAGCACGGATATTGTTTTGATCTGGAACTTGGCTGGATCTGTGTTCGCTAATGTTATACAATTATTGTCCTCCCGAAAAAATGAAGAACAAAAAATTTTATTCGAGAACGAAACAGAAAACATAATGATAAGGTAGTTTAATAATTGAATGCAGAACATATTTGCGGTAATAAAAATTGCCTAACAAGGAAAAATGTATGTATAGAAAAGATGAACAACAGAAAAGGTTTTAAAAAACGTGGAAAATCTAGTATCGGAAAAAAAAAACAGTGAAATGAAACTGGGCTGGCAACAAATATAGATCAAGAGATTGAGAAAATTAGACCTTCCAATAGCTCCACAACACCAAGCCTTTGAGCTCGCGAGTACTCTTCGGCGCACTGGTCGACGGACCATTGTCATCATCATCGTCGCGACGTGGACGTCTTTTGGCGGCCGCACATGTCCAGTCATCATCAGCCTCTTCAGTTTTGCGCGCCTGAAAAAATTCAATTTTTCATGATCAAGAAAAATCTAACCTGAAACTATTTTCAAAAGTTGTGCTCATTTGTGAAAAACCGTTGTGATTTTTAATCACTCCGAGAAGCACGGATATTGTTTTGATCTGGAACTTGGCTGGATCTGTGTTCGCTAATGTTATACAATTATTGTCCTCCCGAAAAAATGAAGAACAAAAAATTTTATTCGAGAACGAAACAGAAAACATAATGATAGAGTAGTTTAATAATTGAATGCAGAACATATTTGCGGTAATAAAAATTGCCTAACAAGGAAAAATGTATGTATAGAAAAGATGAACAACAGAAAAGGTTTTAAAAAACGTGGAAAATCTAGTATCGGAAAAAAAAAACAGTGAAATGAAACTGGGCTGGCAACAAATATAGATCAAGAGATTGAGAAAATTAGACCTTCCAATAGCTCCACAACACCAAGCCTTTGAGCTCGCGAGTACTCTTCGGCGCACTGGTCGACGGACCATTGTCATCATCATCGTCGCGACGTGGACGTCTTTTGGCGGCCGCACATGTCCAGTCATCATCAGCCTCTTCAGTTTTGCGCGCCTGAAAAAATCCAATTTTTCATGATCAAGAAAAATCTAACATTGACCTACCTTTTTTGTCTTCTTTTTCTTCTTCTTCTTATCACCAGTTTTTTCGCCTCGGAGCGCGCGATCAAACTCTTCGCTGTCTTCTTCATCAGTGTCTCGCTGTGTTGATGACACTTCCATGTCCGAATCGGCTTCTTCTTCTTCATCATCTTCTTCTGTTTGTGTGAGATCCAACATTAATGATTTTCTCTGCAAAAAAGGAATGAAAAAATTATCAAAATTTGTTTACTCACCGGATCTCTTCTAAGCATATTTGTAGCCCTAATTTGACGATGCATTGACTCTCTATATTCAGCCGGGACACCTTGTCTCTTGACACGAACAACTGTGCGTTTGACAGGTCCTATAGCTTTTTTTGGTCTTCCTCTTTTCTTTACAGAATTGCCTTCTTGTTGACCATCACCGGTAGTTGTTGTCTTTTTCTTTTGTGGTTGAGCACGTCGACGTGGTGTGGATGTGGATGGTGTTGGCTGAGCTTGTTTTGGCTTGGAAGAAGATGCCTTGGAAGAAGATGGCTGGTCAGACGAAGGAGTTTTGGGTGGACGACCGCGTCCTCGTTTTGTTGATGTCGATGGCTGCTGTGGTTGTTGCGGCGGCGTTTTTTCGGCTTCTTTTGCTGTTGACGTCATTGACTTGTCAACTGTGGCAGATTTTGGAGGTCGACCGCGTCCTCTTTTTGTGGAAGTTGATGGTTGTTGTGGCGGTGGAGATGGAGATGGTGTTGGTGTTGGTGATGGTGTCGGTGGATCGTTTTTCGGCACCTTCTTTTTTGGCGTTTGGTTCTTCTTCTTTTTCGCCATACCTTGTTTTTGTAAATCTCCTTAACAAGCTATAAAAAAATCTTTTTTTCTATGACGCTCTTTTGTTTTCACCAAAAGGAAGTGACCTTTTTTGACAGCCACAGACAACAGAGATAAAGGGAAAAGAACAAGAGGTGAGAGAATTGTAATAATCAAAGGTGTGAAAAAAGAGCAGCATGTGTTTAATTACAAAAAAGGTGCGAATAACTTCGCAAATCAACATAACCAAAGGATGGCAGATAGTGCAGATGTTAACAGATTGGCAAGAAAAAGTATGCAATTCAGAAAAAGTGAAAAAAGCAAAAAACCCGATAAAAAACCATTGTTTTTGAGAAAAATGCGAGAAATGAAATGAATGCGAGGTTGTTTTGCCTAAAGGGAGGAGGCGGGGAAGGAGTACTGTAGCGTCACCTCGAAAACACAACGAGACCCAGAGGCGGCGTTTTGAATCTGAATTTTTTTCTTTTTGTTTATTTTTCTCTGTTTTTCAGCGTTTTTGGCCAAATTTTTGCCGTGTGAGGAAGAAGAGATTCGAACCTGTATGATAAAATATTATGAAAAAAACAGAATATATTTTTTTTGCCTACCAATTGTGAAGGAACTTTCTTATCGTCTTTCTTAAAATGGTTTAACCTATAACTGTGTTGCAAAAAAAAAAGAAATGAATTTTTTGTCGTTCAATAACTGTCAGGGGGGGGGGGGTGGGCAAATGTAAGACATTGAAAAAAATAGGATAAAAGAAGGTAATGCGCAAAGCTAAACAAAAATGAAATACAAAAAAAAAGAAAGATAATATTGATGTATAGACACAAAAACAAATGAATGAGGTTGATACAGAGAGAAACAGCGTTAGTTTTTAGCGTCTTGTTGTAAAAAATAAATGGTAATGCGCAAAAACTCAAATACAAAAAAAAAGAAAGATATTATTAGGTATAGACACAAAAACAAATGTATGAGGTTGATATAGAGAGAGAAACAATGTTCGTTTTTAGCGCCTTGTTGCATGCTCAAAAAGAGGTCACTTTTTGGTACATACTGAAGTGACTAAAGTGTAGTTTGCATGTGTAACAAATAAAGTTGATCATGTTAACAATATGGTTCAAAGAAGAATTGCGCGGAAAAAAATCATTTTTGATAACACGACGATTTTGAGGTAAAACGCCGAACTTTTTTGTGTATCTGTATTATTTTCACCCAAAGAAACATATTTTTCTTTAATTTTTTTTTCATTTTTCCCAAAAGAATCTATTTTTCATCGCGGAACCTGCGAATAATAATTTAAAATCAACTTTGGACTTCCGATTTCCGGACTCAGAAAAAAATAAAATTTTTTATAAATTTCATATCCGTCTTTTTGTCTCATCTTTTTTATTATTTTTCCGTTATTGCGAAATCATATTTTTTTCACAGGTATTATTAGTTACCTAGCAACCGTTTTTTCTATACCTCTAGCAGGGACGAATTTTTCATCAGAGCCAACTTTCTTCACGAAAAGACTCTGCTCGTAGTTTCTTCTCAAAAAGTTGGAAAATACATTTAGAAGAAACGGGAGGAAAAAGGTTACCACACTTCTTGTGCATTACGTTGGTGTCAGCGAATCAGTTCAATGATGATCGCTGACTACGAAAGCAATACAAAAGAGGAGTGGTATCTGAAGAATGTCAGAGGGGTAATCATAATCAAAAAAAAATTGTAATAAATACGAGAAACAAAAAATGAACTTGATTAAAAACATTGAGAACGAAAAAGTAATAAGCAAAAGTGGCGAAAATAAAAATAACTACTATTTGGAATAATAAAACCGAGAAAGAGGCAAATCGGCTATGTGCAATGGGGATTGGGAAATTGTCGATCGGTACTACTCGCTCTAATAATAGCACACGCGACGCAAAAGCCGCGACGCACAAATGTGGGTGGTCGACAGTTTTTCTTTTCCCCTCTTTCTTTGTACAGTGGGGCGTGTTTTATCGATTAGCAAGTAACACAAGTTGCTCCAACTATAACCTTCCCAACAATCGCTCTAATGTACCATACGCGACGCACACACATTTGTGCGTCGCGGCTTTTTTTTCTTGTTGAACACATTGTTATTGATTGATTATCTACATAACAAAAGGTGCAACATCCTCCTATTTTTGGAAAGGTTATTGTTGATGTCATATGTTTACAACTTGTATAGTTTGCTAATCGATAAAACGCGCCCCATCGCACAAAGATATTGATCGCTGACTACCAAGGCAATAAAGAAGGGAAGTGGCATCTGGATCGAAGTATATGAAATAGATGAAAAATCAATAGAACTAACCTTAAAAACAAGGTATCAAAAAATCTAACAAAAAAACTGAACTGATGAAAAATAGGAAAATGTTCTTGAAACAACACAGATTTTTACTCGGTTTTTTTAGAGACAATGTAGTTTAAAAATGTGCTAGAAATTTTTTAAATGGAAGACAAAATTTCTATTCTCAATTCTCCTTCGTCCTCTCAAAATGAAATAAAAACATTTCTTTTTTTACTTTGTATTGCGAAATCATAACTTTATCATTTTTATCGGTTACCTAGCAACCCTCTTTATTTCTCTGTGTCTTTGAAATAAAGCAACTATTTTTTCCACTAGCAGGGACGACGTTTTCATTGGAGCGCAATTAACAACATGGCAATCTGTCAAATATCTGTAACTTTTCTGAGTATAACTAAAAATACAAAGAACGCTTAATTTTGAAAGCGGTCTAGATTTTGATAACCCAACAGTTTTTATTCATCCTTGTTGAGTGGATTTTCTGAAAAAAACTGAAAAAAGAGAAAAATCTGAAGCTTTTTCAAGTCGGCTCGAGATTTCCATGTTGCTGAAAAGATTTTTGTGACGAAAGAACTTCTAGAAATTGTTTGAAAACAAAATTTTATAAAAAAATGATAGGAAAAACTCGGTTATTTTTTCTCTAGTCTCTGGGATCTTCTTAATCCCATCGTACGCTGACTAGTATCACTTCGACACGCCGGTGAATTGTTTTGGTGTCTCATAAGATTGTCCTTTCTTGAAAATCTAGAAAAAAAATTGGTAACAAATTTGACGTACAACGTGAAACTAAACTCACAGTTTCTTACAAACACATTGAAGAGGCGTGATGTTCGTGTGAATCGATGCATGTCGTTTCAATGAATCTTTCCTCGAAAAGCGTTTTTCACATGTTTCATGCTCGCATGCAAACGGCTTATCTGCATCAACTTCGACAACAACATTAACCAAATCACTAGTATTGGATTCTTCTTCTTCTCCTTCTTCTTGTTCTTCTTCTTCTTCTTCTACTTCTTCTTCTTCTTCTTCTTCTTCTTCTTCTTCTTCTTCTTCTTCTTCTTCTTCTTCTTCTTCTTCTTCTTCTTCTTCTTCTTCTTGTTGTTCTCCTTCTTTCTCTTTTTGATCTTGTCCCGTTTCATCTTCTGTCGACCCCGGCTCTTCCCTACAAAACAAAATTGTTATCATCGTTTTTTTCAGTACTTCTTTCCAAGAATTTTGTTTGGGATAACCTGCCGATATTCCATAACGAATTAGAGGTTCGCCACTGTGATATTTTTTTTTTCCATTTTGTCTTTTGAAAATATTTTTCATGCGTTTTCATTGTAGAATGGGAAAGTGAGTTACAACATTTGTCAAAAAAAAAACAAAGAACAAATAACGTGAAAAGGTCTGAAGACAAAACACTCAGTGGCGAAATGTCATAGTGGCGAACGGTCGAAGAACCCGAATTAGTCAAAATAACTAGGGCTGTTTTGCTGCAGTGGTTTATTTAAAATTCCAATTTTGTTTTTCTCATCATGCCTGATATGTGGAACTTACACATAATCTGCCAAAACTCGAGAATCCTTAACTGGTAACGGTGACGTATCTTTATCACCCCATTCAACATTCAAATCATCTCCAATCTCTGCTTGTAGCTCATCTTCATGGTATGTCATCATTTCTTCTTCTTTCTCATGCGAAAAAATCGTGTTATCACTCGAAGGTGTGACGTCTTGATCCATCGATACAACTTTGAACACCTCCTCCAGCTCTGATGTTTGTAACTTCTCTTTTTGATGCCCTTCTTCTAACTCCATTTCTTCTTCATTTCCTGGCTCTTCCTCATTATCTACACGACTTTGACCCCTAAAACAAAATTATTATGATCGTTTTTTTTTTCAGTATTTTTCCCCAAAATTTATTTGAAATAACCTGCCGGTATTTAAATTTGAATGAGTGAAAAGCTGTTTTGCTGCAGAATTGTATATAAAATTTCAATATCGTTCCGAGTTCTTCTCATCCTGCCCTGCAACAATTTATCAACCCTGAGAAGTGGCACTTACGTGGTATGGGCCAACTCCCTCAAATTGTCCATTGTATCAGATGGCATTGGCAGCGGGCTTAATAGTTCTAAATCCGGAATGAGATCCTCCTCCGACTCTTCACTACAAAAGCTTTCAGCCACTGGCTCATCATATCCAGTTTCTTCCGTTCTGTTATTAATCTCCAGATTTTTCGGCACACCAGCCAGTTCCATATTCTTAGTCGATGATTGTTCATGTTGCACACGCCGGTTTGTGGACAATTGTGTAGATGGCATTTTTTCCTCTGTACCACGGTTGGAGAAAATATGTGTCGATTCCACTGCGTTTCTCTGCGTTTCAACAACGTTTAGAACGGCCATTTCAGGCATTAATTTTCGCTTTTTTCGATTCATAGTCTGTAAGATATCAAGTTATGATCCAAAA
Organism: Caenorhabditis sp. 8 KK-2011; assembly: GCA_963572245.1. Taxonomy (NCBI): domain Eukaryota; kingdom Metazoa; phylum Nematoda; class Chromadorea; order Rhabditida; family Rhabditidae; genus Caenorhabditis; species Caenorhabditis sp. 8 KK-2011. The sequence goes on from OY751551.1 coordinate 14,009,473, forward strand.
ATAGAGCAGAGGTATTGCTAAGAAAAAGTGGGAGGACGAATTGATTGTTTTTCATTAGTTTTCGTGATTTTTCACATTTCTAGTCATTTCCTGTTTTTTGATGTCAAACTTGACAAACTTAAAGTCATCAAAAAAAAAAGGTTAAAAAAAGGTGAACAAAAACTAAGAATTCTAGTAAAAAAATAAATGGAAGAAAAGAGGGATGTGTTTGTTATTAAGGTTTGCCAGGCACCAATCGCTCTGATGAACACATGCGACGCAAAAGACGCGACGCACAATAGTGAGTTCTTTTCCCCTCTTTGTGCGGTGGGGCGCGTTTTATCGACTGAAAGACTACACAAGTTGTGAACATATGGCATCAACTATAACCTTCCCGAAAAGTGGAGGATGTTCCCCTTTTTGTTATGTAGATAATCAATCAATAGCAACACATAGTTTTGTCAATCGCTCTTATAGAGCGAGTGGTCCAATCGATAGTTAGTCAAAATTAGATTCGTTGTTTCAATACCATTTTTTTTAATGTTGGATTTTAATTTTTTGAGAAATGTTTTTCAGTATTTTCTTGTGCATAGGGGCGGAAAATTTTTCTGCGTCTCTTCACTATCCTTCGATGTTTGAATCCGAAAATCTACGAATCAGTTTCACAATTCCATGAATAATGGCAGAAAAACTTTCAGAAATCGTCATCAATCCAAAGAGTTGTTCCAAGAGGTTCCAAGCAAGACCGACAAAACTGCTACAAATGTTCCAAACGTTGTGAAATTGTCAATATCCGAAGATCCTGAGATGAGATGTTGTTAAAAACCTGGAGAGAATTTTGGAAAAATCACTAATTGTAGATGAAATGTGTAAGCGCATTTCTTTTGTAGAAAAAGTGTGATACTTTTGCCTACTTTCCCAAAAAACCAAAAGTGTTTCAGTCATTGTCACACCAGTTTCAGAAAAGTTAATTAATTCTGTAAGAACATGACAAAAACAAATTATAAAATACCTGTCTTATAGATACAGTACACAACGCTGGAAAAACAAGACAATTTCGGACAAGGGCTAAAACGCACTTGTCCAGAGAAGCTCATGTTCACTTATTATTCCACCATATTTCTGTTTTTTTTGTGCTTCTTGATCTACCTTGTCGTGTTTTTGATAAAAAAACGCTTACCCGTAACCAGCAAACAACATAAGACAATTATTTTTCATTGTTAAAAAATCAATGTACATACAAATAAATGGGAGGGTGTTACACGGGTTTCGGCTTCGGAAAGTTTTGAAACTCGAAAATTTTGTGGCGGTTTCAAAATCTCTCGGAGCCAATGTTCCAGGATTGCCAGCGATAGGAACAGAGCGCAGACATGAAAGATAATTTTAAAAATATATCGGTTTTTGGCTAAAATCAATATGGGTTCATACATTTCAAAGTTTTTGCTCTTTCCTGTAGCATAGCAGTTTCCTGAAGGGGGTTATGGATTATAAGAATTCTCTTCTTGATCTTGTATTTCTTTGGGTCTAAATTGTCGAAAAAAGTTTTGTCGGAAAATCTCATAGGGATGAGATAAATATTCGATCTTTGGCTCTCTCTTCTTCTGCGGACGACTACATTGATGCAACTCAGATTCTGGTAGATATCGACTCAACTTGATCCAATCAAAACATTTCGGCCGCAACAGATGCGACAGAGCATTTTGAAAACGTCCCTTGCCATTGAACCCCAGATAAAGTTCCGGTTTCCAAAACGATCGAAATCTTGAATACCCGTTGTCATGAATCTCTTCGATGAATTTACATTTCTGGTCATGACCATTATTCTGGAAACAAAAATGAAAACAATAGTTGAGGCTTGTTTGAGTACTATTCATGAATCACACAAGGTCGGTGGGAAAAAAGAGAAAACTATTGTTAACGGAAATTTGCATAGATGAAAAGATTTTTGCTCTCAAAGGAAAAGTAGAAAAGTATTGTTTGATTAAAAAAATTGAAACTAAACGAGACAATGGAAACCTTTGGAAAAAAAAACGTAGTTCAAAAATAGGTTTACATTCCATCAAAACTTCATGAATAGTTCCCTTTTTCACTCACTCTCAATGTTATTCTCGCTCTTTTATTAAAACACAAAAACTTTCTCGTCCGAGCATGTTGTAGTCGAAATACACCTCCCCATTCGCCAAGAACGTTCCAATCAGCTGAAAATACAAACAATACAAAATGTATACAAATACTATCATATTATTAATATAATATAATAAAAGAAAGATGATTCACTTGAGGCAAATAACCAGCTATACATATTTTTTCCTCACAAACTCACTAAAACAAAACTGATCTTCAACACCGTTAGCATTCAAATGATTGAGATATGTTTGTAGCATTGCCTGACTGCATCGATTATACAATTGCCAATGAGTTTCGCCGATTTCCCGTATTCTTGAATTGAAAACGAATGGAGGGCTGAAGAGAAAAAATGAACTTGTGCATCTTTTTTTTTCTTTTTGCTGACAGAAAAAATGGCAGAGAAACAGGGGTGTTTATATTGAACATACTCGATGATAGAAAATGTGTCCTCGGTAGTATAGTGGTGAGTATCCGCGTCTGTCACATGCGAGACCCGGGTTCAATTCCCGGCCGGGGAGAAATTATTTTGTTTTTTTTAGAAATTTTCTCAAAGTTTTTCAAAGTTTTTTGCTCCAAATAATCTTTTTTTACAAATCTGGGTTGAAAACTGGAGCAAAGAATTGAAAAGATCACAAAAAAATGACGCTAAATTTGAGAAAAAGTGCTCAAACTCACCTTGAAAAGAGCAAAACTTTGTTGAAAATAAGAAAAAACAGTACTAAAGTGTCATAAAGACGCATAGCTCACATTGTCGGAATCTACAAAAAGAAACGATCCTTTTAAGGACTGAATTGACAATAAATGACTTACCATTAATTTTCGAATATTCACCAAAAACAAGAAAACAAATTGCAACCGGAAAAGAGTCTGCAACCTTGAAACTGTTGGAAATGTAAATAAAAGAGTCAAGAAAAGGAGAAAATTTTTAATCAACTTTTTTGTGTCCGACAAGCTATAGATTTCACATTTCAAGGATCGTAATTACATACAACTTGGCGAAGAATGACACGGAATTGAATGGACAAAAAACAACAACAGGCAATTGAATAAAAAAAGATATTATATGATTGAAAAACACACAGACGATTTTATATAATAACTTTATAGTACATCATGAATGTTTCCTTTGATTTGTTGAATGATGAGAGAATACAGTAGCTCGGGGAGTATCAAAAATTGCTACATTGTTTAGATAAGCAAAAATAACATTTAATTAACATTTGATCAATTGTAGAAATTATTCTGATAATAATGATTGTTTGTTTAATGTTTATTTGGAATAGGTGTGGGAATCAGTTTCTCATTTTTTTAAATTGATTCAACATTTTTTTCCAGGAGGTTCTGGCCCTTTTTGAAAACTTAAAAATAGTGATTTTGAAAAAAAAAGACCTAACATAGGAGCTTGGAGCTTCTTTTACCGAAAACAAAAACCAGATATTGAGAAATGATAACTTTGAGCTCAGAAAAATGAGATAACTAAACTTTGTGCTACACCATCCTTTGCAAAACCTTTCTTTTTCAAAAAAAAACACCGGAAACATCTCAAGGAGACCCCACGTTGCTAAGATTAAGTGCATATCCCGAACAAAGAAAATGTCACAACCTAAAAAGTGAGAAAATGGAAAGTAATATAAATGTTCGGGTATACTATAACCGACCTCATCTAATCTATGAGGCATAGAATGATGGTTTGCTTTTTTTGTTTTTTCTTATCCATCCCTTCCACCAAAAAATCGGTCAAGGCACTAATAATTAGATGGTTCTTGTTAATAACATGCTTGCTTTTTGATTTGATTGAAATTAAAAACAAAACTATTTGAAACACGACGCAAAAAAAATGCAGGAAAAAAAGCGTGAGGTGAGAAATGACAACAAAAATGGGCGTGGCCTTTGGAGTGTGGTTTTGTTTCTTCCTGTTTGTTATTGTCTTTTCGTCCTTTCATAGTAGACGAATTCAATAATAACGATTAATCCTTAACGGAATTCTCGAAAAATTGATAAAAGGCTTAAGGTTGATGTTCATAAATTGACGGGAAGAAAAGAAATGATGAATTTTGATCATTCAAATGAATGAGAGATAGAAACCACACACACAGAAAAAACCATACTTATCTTTGCTCTTGAGAAAGTTGTTCATCAGTTCCTCGGTAGTATAGTGGTGAGTATCCGCGTCTGTCACATGCGAGACCCGGGTTCAATTCCCGGCCGGGGAGAATTTTTTTATCAGAAATTGTTTTGAAGTGTGTGATTTTGTCCGGTTTTTTAATGAAACCTAAGCCTTCACAGTTTTCAACAAAACGTCCTGCTCGTTGAGTTGTTAAATGTGCCAGCATGCATGACCCGAGAATTGTTTGCATAGCAAGACTTCTAAATTTTGATCTCGTTTAGCCAAAATTCCGCAAATCTGACATCACAAACGTTTTCTGTATTTTTTCTAACATCAATTTCCTTTTTGATTGTTTCCACTAAACGGTCATAACAATGACCTCACTTCATTGTTAAAAATTGTTCATTTCAAAAAAATGTTTCCCACCAACGCCCTAAGATTGTATATCGAGATAATAGCTCAAAACTCAATTTATCATTGTGTCGCGTGTCGCATTCTAATTTGTGTCTCTTTGTCTCTCAATATCGCGAAAAAAAGGGTTTTATTAATCGATGAAATGTCAGTAAGTATAGCAAGTTATTGTCAATTTTATTGAATGGGGTCTATGATTAGCGATAGAGCGAGAAATAAACACACACAAGTACCCGAAAATCAAAAACTGTAAGTTTTGATATTTTGGTCATCATTGGATGAAGAAGGAGAGAAGAATAACTGTGGAAATGGTTAATAAATATTTGGAGATTGTTGATGAGGCGGTGTAATAGTAACCGCTGTCCTTGTATTGTTGAGCCAATGAATTGTTGGGGTAAGACAGATGATCATGTTTGTGATGAGTTGAACCGTTTTCTTCGTGATGATGATTATGATGGTGATGGTGTTTTCTGCAAAAAGTGTCGTATGAATAAGACTAGAGACATTCTCGGTTCTGTAGGTGGACCAAGTTTTGGTGCTTTTCTCATGCCAGGAAAAACTCGAAACTGACTAGAAAATAGTTATGAAGAATTTATAGCAAAGTAAGTAAAGTAACCTCACTTTTTTTTCAGAAAAAAACTGTATTTTTTCCGAGAAATTTGAAAATCTGCTTGTTGGAATATGATTTTCTCCCAATTTTACGCACTTTCACATAATTATTTCTAAACGGAAATGATTTATTCTACCGATATCGTGAAAAATCACTTTTCCTTTGCACCTCGCATAAGTTAAATTTTCAATGTTTTAACAGAAAATCTCAATTTTTCAAGAAAGAAAAACTTGGGGAATTTCCCAACAAAAAGTTTGGTCATAAAAAATCCCTAACTTTCCAAAAGGAAAAGGTCACACCTGTTGTGTTATCAACAACAACAACAACAACAACAACAACATATGGCCAAAGTAAGGGAGAGCAAGAAAAAATCGATAATCAGACCGAATATATTATAAAGATTTGCACATTTTTCAAACTCACTTTCTATGCGCCTGATGTGGTGTGGTTGGTAGCATCGTTGTGGTTGTTGTTGTCGTCGTCGGAGATCGGCACACATCACATTCACATTTTTGAATATGTTCGAATGAACACGACCCTCCAGCGCTGACCTGCACATTTTTTCAAAACTGAATTTTCGGAAAAAATGTCAAAACTAACCTGTCGAACCGAATCATCTGCTAAATAGTAATCTCGATAAGAAATACATCTTATCGTGTGCTGAATGATTGCTTGATCACCACTGGAAAATATTATTTTTTTTTGGCGCGTTGAGAACAAAAAATTGAGATAAAACTCACCCATTTTTCTCATAAACATTCAGACAGATAATTAGGGAAGATGGATCACGGTAGGCGCATTCAATAACATCTTTGAAACAGTGTTCGTAAGTTGATCGAGCTTCTACGCAATATGTGCAATTCTAAAAAAAATACAAGTCTCCCCTTCGCGTAAATTTCATCATTTTCACTTTTTTATTCTCAATGAAAAATGAATCTTTGTGTGATGATAACAAAAGAAACAACTAAGAAAAAAAAAGATCAAACTATAAAACTTACAATTGTAGTTGACAATGGAATAAACTGTACAGCTGTTGTTAGTAGACATATCGCCGCACAGTCCATCTGAAAATCTAATAAATACATTTGTCAGCGAATAGCAAAAAAAACGGAACATGAAATTGGTCATGTATAAGAATTTGAACCGGATGTTTATTGCAAAAAATTTTAATTTTTTTTGTGAGGAAAATTTGGAGGTGTTCAATAGGATTTTGGTCATTTTATAGAGTTCGAAACGGTGAGAAATATATTTTTTCAGTATCAAAATTGTTGGCTTTTCAGAGAAAAAACACAATTGGAGAGGCAAACAATTAAAAACTATTCCAAAGGGAACAAAAGGTAAAAATATTTTTTTTTCGTCAAAATATCAAAAATTTGACACTAAAATTAGGATGAAGGGGGTCTATATCCTTTTGGCTACCAACAAAAAAATCTGATCCATTTTTTTTGCAAAAATTGTCATTTCATAAACAAAAAAAATCTTCTTTTGAAATAAAATTCTGCTCATTGTTTTCTCCGAAAAAAAAACTTTGAATTTTCGGCGACATCCTACCAAAAAAAAAAGCCTACACAATGTGATAAATAAATAATCAGATTGTAAAGAAAAATGAGATAGAAGGCGGGGTCTTTTGTTATTTTTTTTGCTGAGATTTCATAAACAAATTTTAGATTTTTTTTGAAATCAGAATGATAAGATTTTGAAACAAAACATTTTTCATGGGTTTCCGGGGAATCATGTTATCAATGTGAAGGAAAACAATCAGAAAATCAAATTCTCGCATTTTCTCTGTGATCTGGAAATATTGCAATTCCAAGACTTTAAAGTCAGACTGTACAATTTTTGTAAAGTTGGAGAGACGCAGAGAAAAAACACCAGTCAGAGCAACCCGTGAATTGTTTGCAATATATTTCTATCACTTTATGTTAAACAATGTTTAAATTCAAAAAATAAGGCGGGAGTTTTCAAACAAAAATACAACATGTCAAAAAAGAGGTCAAAATGAAAAAAAGACGACTTTTCAAAATTGAATGAGAACTTTTTTCAATGTGTGTGTGTTTTTTTTTCACACTTGCACCCAATAATGAATAAAATATCAGTTTGTTTAAAAACACAAAAGTGTAACATACATAGTCTCATTTAAGACCAAGTCATTATATATGTATTGGGAAAGTAAAAAGTCACAAAAACCCTTTTTTCTTCTTCTTCTTCTTCTTATTTCCTAACAGATAGATAATTAATTTTTGGCGTGGTCAAAAGTAGAAACAAAGTAATTCAGAACGCAATAAAGTGACCATTTGGGAAATTAAAAAACAACATATTTTTTTGAACATTGTTTTTTTTTAGTTGGAACACCAAAAAAAAATTGGAAAGAAACAACAGAAAAAGAAGAAAATGATGGATAGATTTGGAAATTGAATATTTTGTTTTGTTTTTTCTCCATAATAGTGTAACAGATAAAATTTGGTTTGTGAGTGAAACATTATTCTCAATTAATAATAAATTGGATTTTTAGCATTCTGTTAGCATATGATTTTCTGAAGGATTTTTGTTGGAAATTTTTGATCAGAAAATCTTTGGAAAAAAAGGACTGGTCCCTATTAATTGTGCTTTTGACGTTTGATAATAATTTTTTTCTATTATTTTTGTTTCGAACTTTTCCACTGAGGTACCAACGAAATTTTTCTGTCATAAGAACAACATGCTTTTTCAAAACCATGTTTTTTTGTGAGAGAAAACAGAAGTGAGAAGAATTTTATGGAAACGATGTTGTTTTTTTTGGAGCACAATAACATTTCTCGCCTCACACTCTTTTTCTACCATCTGCTACACCAAACGTTGTTGTTGTTTTTGTTTACTGCATCGATTGACCTAGATACGGTGCAATTTTTTATAGGCTAGAAGTGCACATTGCTTGTCTTATGTCACAGCAAAAAATCACTCTTTACATTATGTAATATAACCACTTCTGCAAAAGGAGGAAGACAACTATAGGTAAAGTGGTATACTAATCGATTATCGAATAGGAGTTAGGAGCTCTTTGAGCTTTTGAAAATGTGCACTTTCTTTGAAATCTAGAATTGTGGTTTATTCTGAATATAGACTAAGGAAATCGTCGAAATAAAAAAACGGGGCCATCAAACTGAATTTCGAGTTTCACCTTCCGAAAAGTAGAAATTTTTCAATTTCATATTTATACTCAATCTAATCGAAATTCTGTGAGCACTTTCATGAGGATTTTCTTTCTGATAGCTAGTTATGTACAATTGATATATAAGGAGAGTACAAATAAAAAAGGAGCAAAGACAGACCCTTCAGAAAACGTCCGAACAGAAAAAAAATCAAAAGAAAAAGATACAGATACCAAAACTAAACACTAAAACCGAAATAAAAACACAATAAACTAGCCATCATCGTAAACTTCAACCATTTTTTCTTGTTTTTAATGAGGTGTTCGACCTTTGGCAACATTTGTTATCTCAAGACATGTTTTATATAAAAGTGCAACTTTTTTTTCTTGTTGGAACATATAAAATAAATATATCTCCGTCTAGAAAAAAAACCCCGAGATTCTTTTCCGTTTATTAGCATCTTTAATAAATATGAACAGGGTTCTTTGAGAGAAAAAAAAAACATGAGACAAATGAGAAGAAGAAGGGGGGAATTGAAATTAATTAGTATTGGTCATTTGGGAGTATACATGGACCAGAAGAAGATAAAACCAAGTTTCAAATATCATGGAAGAAAATGGAAATGTTTTGTTGTGGCTTTTTTTCGTGTCTAGATTGGAAATTTTGGATTCTTGAAACTCGGGAAAAAATGGGAAGCTTCTGAAAAATTTCGAAAGAAACTTTTCAGTGAAAAAAAAATTGATCGAAACACGCTGAATATCCCAGAACAGATCAGAGCTCAAAACAGAAAAATGAATAAATAACTTCATGAAATAAGTACAAAAACGGAGTCTTTGTTTAAAAAACTTGCTAGTTTTTAAGACTCTGTCAAGTTTGATGAAAAATAGTTTGACTTTTCGGAAATCTGAGATGTTTTCAAGTTGATAGAATTTTGTTAGACAAAAACCTGCCAAATAATATTGTGAGGGTTTCATAATTTATCCCTCAATCAAAAAAAACCTCCCGGAAAATAGAAAATCTAACGAAATGTTTGAAAAATGTATGTAATAAATAATATGTAGTCCTTTCTTGGTAAGGAAAGAAAAAAGAAGATGAATTCGTATAAATAATTGAAGAATCTAGCACGTATCAAAATCTCTTGGAATGTGCTCATTTTCATTTGTTTACCCATTCATTTTCGTCTCCATTTTTTTTCTGTCGATCGTTTTAAGATGAATAAACAAATAAAAAAGCCGCCCACCAAAATGGACAACAACAATAAAAAATAAAAACTGAAATTAATGTAATCTGCAGCCATGCGAAAAAGTGGAGAAGAAGTTGTTGTTTTTTTGTTTCACGCGGATGAACAAAAACAGCAGAATGATGAAGAAAAAACAACACGAAAAGCTTTTGGGAAAAAAACGAGAACAAGTAAAAAATGATTGATTAAGTGTTGAAATGTTTTCATCAAAACTGTTTCTCTGGTTGTGTTTTGGAATGCAAACTCAAAAATTCTTCGATAGAGAATCATAAAAAAAAAGAACATACATAAGTGGTATAGAAAATAGGGTACTTTGTTTTATGAGAAACTAGCCTTCTTGATCCCCCCGGAAATATATGAATATATCAAGAACTTGTGGGTTTTTTCATGTCATCTAAAAAACCAAAGTCAGAATCAAATTTGGAAAAAAAGAAGAAGCAATTTCGGTCAACTTGCAAACAAGTACACACCAAAAAGCTGAGGAGAAACGAAGTGGCGGTAGAATACTATGTGGAAGAAGAAGGAAACACCATGTAACAATCCCACGGGAACAACAACAACATCTTCTTTTTGCCTTCTTTTTTTTTGGGTGATTCTTTTCTTGTTTTTGTTTGTGATATACATCGCAAATATATTACTATTTAATGAGGAATAAGAAAAACGAGAGTTTTCGGGTTTCAAAAATTTCCAGACAAAACAATTTTGACTTTATCCGCCGTACAGAGCTATTTATCTCATTATTTCCGATTTTCATGAATTTTGAATTGTTTCGGAAGAACAACAAAAAGAAAAACGGGCCTGGTCCAACGTTTCGAAAGGAGTAAAAATGACAAAAATTATTAGATAGATAGATAGAGAGAGAGAGAGAGACGCAGAGAAAGTTAGCATTTTCCAAACTAAAAATGCTATTGTTAACGTTGACTAGAACACTTTCATAGAGAAAAATCACTTTCTCAAATATTTTTTCAATGAGACTAATCAAGAAAAACAGGGCCAGGCTTGTTTTTTTTTGTTTGGGTGGAAAAATGTCATTCTGTAAATCATGAGACTGATCACAAGCTCAATTTGAGTCATGTGATCTTGTCAAAATTTTCCGGATGAAAAAAATTTGGTGGATACAGAAAAATGAGACCCAAAAAATCTTCCACTAACAAAAACAAAGATCATTTTTCAGCACTCCAAATAGAACAAAACATTTTCCCACCCCACCAAAAAAAATTCTATCCAAAATCCAACTTCATCGATTCAACAACAATGTCAAAAAAAAAAAATTCTGCGAGCCAAAAGCAGCTAGAAAAAAAACTAGGCTCGTCAGAAATATTTATCTATTCATCCACACAAACACATTCAAAGTGTTCATCAAAAATTCAAGCATGTTTGAGAGGGCAGTTTACACGAATGATGACTAGCACCGGCAACACCTCGTTAGTTCATTTATTCATGTACAACACCAAGAAGAAAACAACTATCATTGTTTGATAAAATTCATTGAATGAACAAGTGCACTTTTTTTTGAGGAAGACAAAAAGAACATAAAGGGGAAAACGAAGAAAAAAAACTTTGCATTCATCACCATTATTCCCTTGATGATTGAAACATCTGTCTCACCGATAATTTGTCATTTTGTCGGCGGCGCATACTGTTTTAGGAGGAGATGAATACTCAGCAGGGTGCTTGGTATTTCTCTTTCCGATTTTCTAATCTTAGAATTGTTTGAAGAAAAAATGGCAACATTTGGTCGGGGCGTGGTCTTTTTTCATGCAAACACTGGCACACTTTTTTGTCCCCGCCCATTTTCGATATTAGTTAGTTATTGCGAATAGAAAACACACTCAGATAGGATCATAAAATCAAGAGAAAGGTTGAAAGTTATCTTGAGAAAAAAAGCGCGAGGAAAAAATAACTTTTTTTCTGGTTTAACATAGCTTAGTGAGATTAGTATAACTGTCGAAGAGTTATTTACAATTTTTTTGAAACATTCTGTGAAGTTTTGCTAAGCGTTTGGCTCCTAACTTTGACAATGATTTTTCTCGAAAACTTGAAATTTGGAAAGTTTGAAATTATGAATTTCACATAGCACTTTCAAAAATTTTTGGAAATGGTATTGTCAAAGGCAAGTTTCAAAGAATAAGGAAATTTTTATAATAAAGAACGGATTGTATCTGAAAGAAACCTAAATTATGAAAAGTGGAGAAATTTGAAAAAAAAACGGAAAAATCAGATGTTCTGAAATTCTAGTTCTCAAAAAAAAAAACAGCCAAAACATGTGTACATTTGTAGTGTGTATGTGTATGTATGTATGTTAAATGGGATTTCGCACAGGTATCAAATAACATAAAAGGATGCATTAGTGTGAAAGTGTGAAATAAGGGGTAATATTAATGAATAGGGCGGGTTCAGTCAAACGAAATAATAATGGAAACTAATATGAAAATCATTACAAAATGGTGGAAAATAATTATCGAGTGACATGGATCCTACCGCCTATTATTATAATAAATCATGCCATTTTTTGTTGTTTTCTTTTTCAACAAACATACATTTTTCTTTAAAATGAGAGATGAGTCAGATGAAGAAATGAGAATAGATGTGTGAGAATACCACACCATGCGAAACGAAAAAAAAACCTCATCGACACACGTGTTAACCATCTGCACATTATTTATCATCATTGTCTCGTTTACCGGCTCATTAACTGACCATTTCATTGGCATTCAAATGTGTTTTTTTTGGTCGTTGGGTGGTAAAAAGGGTTTTGTTTTCTTTCTTTTTGTTCACCGGATAAATCACTGTGATATATTGCTGTGGAGATGAAAGTTTGTTTTCTCACGAAAAGGAATTGAAACAGAAAGATTTGAAATAAGTCTGAAATGCACCTTTTACAGGTAATTTTTTTTGGTCTCACTCTACGAGAAAAATAATTTTCCGATAATTGAAACAAATTATGTGGGTGTGAGAGTTTTTCCTGTAAAACTATTATTTTTAGAAATAGATTTATGACCGTAAAACATAAATAAGTAAACCGTAAATGCGAGAAAAAGGATCTAGAAATATCTGTTTGATTAGGAGTGAATATCGATTTTGAATTCACGAGTAACATAGGCTCCCGGATTCTCAATCTCCATCAAGAAGTTTTCACGATTGAATTCGAATTCAAGATCTTCTGGGATGAAGTCGTCTAGGAAAATGTGCGCGTTTCTTGGATAGAATTTGGCTCCGCGAATGACAATTTTGTCAATATAAACATCACTGTCAAGAGTTCCTTTCTTATCCAAATTCTTGCTTGTGATAGTGTGCAAATAGTCGTGCTCTCTGAAATAAAAATCAAACTAGAAAAATTCAGAAAAAAAAAACAACAAACTTTTTGAAAGTGAATCCCCAATAGGCGAAATCACCATTCTCGTAGGAATAACTTTCACCATCATCCAAATAAATAGTTCCGTTGGCAAAGTCTCCTTTCTGATTAACCGCAATATACAAAGTAATCGGCTGGTCACGATTCTCTTTTGTTGTCAATTTAACCTCCGACACTCTCGGAATAATCGTTCCACCACGATGATAAAGAGCGATAGTGTTCAAGTCAGCTGGAATTTGCACAGCACCTGGTGATGGGCGAGCTTTGTGTGTGTGCCAGTCGTACCAGACTTGACGTTTGCCAGGCAGGTAGATTGAGACTTCTTTGGCGTTTGGCTCTTGAACCGGTTTGACGAGAAGTCCACTACCGACCATCCATTGTCTGTCTTCATCCCATGATGATTGATCTTCGATGAATTCCAACCAGAATGGTCGCATTACTGGTTTGCCAGTTTTGGCGTGCTCGTAGAATAATGTGTACCAGTATGGCAAGAATGAATAGCGGCTCTTGATGGCTTCTCGAATAGCTTCAGTTGTAGTCTGGAAAATTGAGAAAATATAGAACTGAGAGATAGGCAGAGACGCAGAGATAGAGAGGGACATAGAAAGAGAAAAAGAGAGAGGGAGAGAGAAAATTAAATAATGAGAGATAGAGAGAGAGAAGATGAAAAAGCAAGAGGGTGACATAGGAAGACGCAGAGAAAACAAAGAGAGACAGGGAGAGACAGAGACGCAGAGAATTACTTTTGATTACTTTTGGTTAGGCATGCAACTTGTTTAAGAAAGAGAGAGACAGAGAGAGGCGCAGAGAGAGAGAGGCTCAGATAAAGAGAGAGGTGCAGAGAGAAAGAAAGAGACGCAGAGAGAGAGAGAGAGAGAGAGAGAGAGAGAGAGAGAAAACAAAAAAGTTCCCGGGAGAACAAAAAAGTTCCCATTTGCAATGTGTATTATCGATTTTTAGATCTCTAAAAAAACAAAAACTCACTGTGTTAAAAAGCCATGGCTCACGACGCTTGGTATCTTGATGAGAGTGACCTCTGAAGAACGGTTGGAACGCTCCAGCTTGATACCATCTGACAAGCAACTCCTCTTCCGGATCACCAAAGAAACCACCAACATCAGCACCAACAAATGGTAAACCAGCAGTTGACAATGACAAGAGCATTGGGATCGAGTGTCGAAGATGAACCCAATCGGCTTTGTTATCACCCGTCCAGACAGCGGCGGTTCTTTGTGAGCCGGCAAAGAATGCTCGCGAGAGAACGAAGGGTCTCAACTCGTTGTTACTTCTAGCTTTCAGACCTTCAAATGTGGCTGAATGTTGGTAGAAGCCGTAGACATTGTGGACATCACGATGTTCGAAACCGCCATGATGTTTTGCGTCTTTGTGCATGGTAACTTCTGGACCGCTGAACACTGATGGTTCATTCATATCATTCCAAATGTGAACATTTTTATCAGTCCCCTTATATTTGTCAAAAGCGAATTGATCAGCCCACCATTTTCTGGCTTTTGGGTTCGTGAAATCGATATAAGTCGAATCACCTGGCCAGCAATTTCCTTCATAATTATCACCGCTAGCGTCCTTCACAAGAAGCTTCTAAAATATTCTTTGAAATTGTACATATTGATTGAAAAATATCACTTACATTTTTCTTAGCCTCTTTGTAGATGTGATATTTACCATCCTTCTTGATATGCGGGTCAACAATTGTCACCAACTTGCGATTTTGTTCAGATAGGTTGGAGATCATCTCCTCCGGCTTGGCAAAATTATCCTTATCAAACGTGAAATAAGCCTTCTTGTCGGTGTGTTCAATGTCCAACCAAAGAACATCTAGAGGAATGTCATGTTTCACAAATCCTTCATGAACCTCTTTAACGTCTTTTTGATCTTGGTAGTTCCAACGAGATTGATGATATCCGAGAGCAAACTCCTGAAAAGAGTCAGATTAGTTATAAGTTTGACCACCCAGATGACAAAAGGTCACACCTGTTGTTATTATGATGTGTTCAACAATATCAACAACATATGGAAGAGGTCAATAGTAATAAAACTAAGGGGGGGGGGGGCTAGATAGAATCAGATACTTGGGAAAAAAAACATTTTTGTCATTTTTTTGCTATTTTCCGTTTTCTTTGGCCCCAAACATTTCCGCAGATTTTGGAAGCAACCAAAACTTCTTGAGAAGTTTCGGTCTCAAAAAAAACTCACTGGTGGAATTGGTGTAACTCCAGTCAACGCAGCCAACTGTCTGAAGATATCATTTGGCTGTGGACCGAGAGTGATGAAAATATCAATCACACCAGATTCCGAGATGAATCTGGTATTTTGTTGTGGAACATCTCTTGGCTTGGTCTCAGCATCCAACACTTCTTTAGCAAGCGTTCCTTTGTCAGCGGTAATCGGCTCAATTTCAACCCAAGTTTCAGCCGCGTTCAACCAAAGAGCTCCAACCGATCTTTTCTCATTGACACCAACCAAATATGGAATTGATCCGTAGAGCGCCATCGGCGAGTTGGTTTCATATTCAAACACATCCAAGTTGTACAACCGATATGGTTCGTAGGTTCTGGTATCTCTGAGTTGATAACCTTCTGCGTGTTCGGGAATTCCGAAGACGTATTTAGCGCCAACGAATGCGATATCAACACCAACTGAAGATGATCCATGAGGTTTTGTGTCTTTGATCTCTTTGAAGGTTTCCTCCCAGAAGCCTTTTTCTTTATCAGTCAACAATACTTTTTTCTTGAATTGCTCGAATTTCAAAGTTCCCTTAGAGTTGATAGAATTAACCTGAATCACATTTATTTAAATCACAGAATATGTGAGTCAAACTTACAAGTTTATCCTTAACATAGAAGTCAATTCGGAAAGGTTTGTGAATCAGGACAATTCGATTACCATCAGTTGTCAAAAGTTTAGTAGACGAAGCTTCTTCCTTAGTTTTCTTCAACTTTTGTTGAGTTGGCTCTTTTTCAACCAACGCGTCTAGAGGTTGATATCTCTTTCTGAGAGCTCCTTCATCTTCATCGATTAACACTCGAACTGTTGAATCTTTCAATGCAACAATGCTCAATTTCAGCGTGTTCTCCTTGCTCTTAATCTTTGCTTCTAAACCAGTCTCATTCAATTTGATTGACTCTTTGATGACCTCATATCCAGTTGGTTCAGAGATTGCACGATGACGTCTGAAAGTTTTGGAATAAAAAAATCGGATAAGAAAAGCTGAGAGAAAACCGGTTATGTACACGTGTACAAACTAAGACTTGTTGTTTTTCCGAGTGTTCCGTTTAATATATTTTCAAGGTTAATGTTATCTAGATAACCTTTTTTTTGCAGTTGATGTGTTGAGAAGATAAATAAGGGGTCAGAGAACAGATTTTCTTGTTCCCAAATATACATTTTGAAAAACGGAAAATCAAAACTCGGAATTTTTTTTGAAGAGCGAAACATTTGTTAGCAAACGTGAAAAATTTAGCAAGTTAAAAATAGCACCAAGAAGATTTTTCTCAAGAAAAAATATCCCGAACGTTTTTTCAGCTCTTTTAAAAAGTCTAGTTTAAAATTTTTTCTCACAAAAATGTAAGATAGGTATGAACTGCAAAACCAGTGATTTGTTTGCAATTATTTTCAAACGGAAACTTCTCTGGATACAAAAAAATAGGATTCATCCATGAAAATGTTACAGACTCGGGACCAGGCAAAAACGGACCGGGTTCAACTCAACTTTAGTAAATTTCGGGTCAGATTTTTATCGTGTAGAAAATAAAAACTCACTTGCAAAATCCGGACTGATCGCAAACTTTAAAATTCTGTCGATCAACAGCATTCAGAGTGCCAAAAAGTAGACACGCGACTGCCAGTCGCCACATAACTTCTGCAAACAAAAACAAATTCTGTAAAATAATACAAAAACCTAGTGTGAAAGTATGTCCATGACCTGTTCGGTAGGATAAAGGAAGAACGCATAGAGAGAATAGAGAGAAGATAATGGGCGGAGCGATTGGGAAAACAAGAAAGGCAGAGAAGAAGAAGAAGAAGAAGTGGTCAGACAAGAAGGTGAGTTGGAAGTTGTTCGGGAACAGGATTGGGTGTTATTAGAAAATTCTGGAGAAGAGGAGGGAATAGAATTTTGTTGAATATTTTTTCTTCGCTCTCTTCTTAGTCTGAAAACCAAAAAAAACCTCAAATAAAAAATATCTTCATTATCATACAAAAATTCAAATCAAAACCCAAAAAAAAACACGTCAAAAAAATTTCTCAAAGAAAAAAATGACAAGAAATACACATGATAATCAAATAGACAATAATAAATTAATAAGCACATCTCACAAAAAAATAGAAAAAAAATAAACATCATTTTTGACCAGCATCCATAGTAAGCGATTTTCCAAATCGTGAAATTCTACGTGGTAGACCTATCGAACGAACGCTGGATAAACTTATTTTTCGCGAGCTTGATGAGCATGTAGTGCTTTCTGCCATTACACGCCTACCCTAAAATACGGGTAAGTACAAGATAGATACATTTCTAAGAGAAAAAGAAGAGTGGATAGATGAGACATGACAAAACAAAACACAATATATACGAATAGAAATCACTGTAGAAGTCAAAGAAATTATGCAAAACTCGTGGGAAGAGAAATATCATCAAGTGGTAATCCAGAATAATGAATCATATAATAGATCTGATCTTTTGTCGAAGTAACACTTTCTCTCAATTGTTTAGCTATTTCCAAGAACTCCTAGAAACATTATCAATTTTTGTTGTTTTTCTACCTCTCGTTAAATGTTGGGATAAAGTGTTAGATCGACATTTAGATTCTTTACATGCTAAAGGTGCTCAGAGGGGAGGGAAAAAACAAGATCAAGTGTTGGTGACATCCATGCTCGCTTTAGCAGCTTCGAGTTTCGAAATGAACGATCTCACTTTTTCGAGCGTTGCGTGAACGGTATCTTTGCGATTCTCCAGGACGAAACGACCCATTGATTTCCAGCGTGATTGAGCTTTCCAGACGTTTTCGTTTGAGCTCAGAACTCGACTCACTGTTCGGTTGTTACCATTGTATTTTGACACTGGAAAATTAGAAGGGTTTTTGAATTCCGAAAAAACTTCAGAAAGGAAATATATTGATTTTTTTAACGGCTAGAAAATCGGATGAGAGCTGACCGATAGTTTGGGAAAAAAATAAAGTTTTGTGAAGAATAAGAAGTTTCAGAAAATTGAACCCGCTTTCAAAAAATGCGTTTTTGCAGGTTTCTAATATGTTCCTGGTTTTATTGGTTTTGAAAGAAAATAATCCACTTTTGAGCAGAGAGAGGGCTCCCAAAAACCAAAAAGTTACTAAAATCTTGCCGAAGAAAGGCTAATTTTTGAATAAAAAAAGTAGGTCAAGCAACAAATAGTGCTCGATATACTTCCCAAAAGGAAAAATGTACACCTGTTGTTATTGATTAACAATAACAACCACAACATCATATGGTTATTAGTAAGAAAGGTGAGGGAGAAAAAATTGCCAAAAAAGGCAAGATAAAATGAGAAAAACAGGGATTTTTTCGATTCTGAGCCTTTCTGACTCTTTTTTTTTTGAAGTTTTGAAAGAATAGATCAAAATAAAGTCAAGTAGAAGTTGACAACATGTATGCATACAATCATTGGATTTTTTCCGAGCCAATGTTAAAGCTTGAAGCATACTTGGTCCTTGAACAGGCGCCTTTGAATCATCACTAGTTTCTTCGATGAGCACATATTCCGAGTCATCAATGTTTGGTCGTCTAGCTTTTACGAATACCTAGATAACATTCAATAAAAAAAAATAGTTTGAGCTACCAACCTGTCGAATAATATCAGAAGCAGTGCTATTTATACTAGCACGTAGAATCGCGTAAGGTTGGTCTTCACTAACATTATGTACACAAACGAGGAAGGTGTCGCCCATTGATCTTGCTCTTGGATTGAGCCCTGAAAAAGAACACAATATTTTTGATTTTTCAAAAGTTCACTTACACTTGCCTTCTGTCACGTCTAAATGTTCACCAATCGCTTCAGAATCCAAACTTCTTCCATGTAGCTGATTACTTGATGCAGATTTGATGTTGGTCAGAGGGCTGGGTGATACTGAAGTTGAACTTCCACTAGTTCCAGATTTGATAATTGAGGTGATCCATGCGCGAGATGACGGATCCTGTAAACAAAAACATTTTTTATCGCAAGTCACCATTTCCCGATGTTATTTAAACCCAAAAAAAAGCGTTAGACATGCAATTCACTACAAAAAAAATTCAATTCATGTCAATTTTCGAAACAGCCATTCCAAATTGTATCGGCCTGGGAGGAAGAAGAAGAAGAATGAATGAATGAAGAAGAAGTCAGTCATTCTCACCTGACTGGAATATTGACGACGAACCAAGTGGAAGCATGAACAAACTAATGAATCGATTATATATATATATATATATATTAATATAGGAAGGTTGTTATTGGATAAAAAAAGGAAAATAAACGAAAAAAAGAGAGGTTGGTGAAGAGAGCGGTTAGACATTGCTGGCTGGCATTGTTGACGCGTCAAACGTTGCTGCCCAGTTGAGTTTACGTGATGATTTGCTAGTTTTACGATTGCGACGTTTTTCGTCGTAACTCACACTGCCTTTTTTGCGTAATACGAAACGACGCATTGAACCGTTCCAACATGCAACTGCGTCCATTATTGGTTCATTTAATGGGAGAACCTGCAAAAAACATGTTGGAGGAGAATGTTTTTGGGACTTTTCGGAATTTTCGGAATCAAAATTATTTTCAGACAGAAAAAAATCCGGAATTTCGGAAATTTCCGGTTTTGGTTCCGCCTAAGCCTGACCCAGGGCTAAAACTTTTCTTCAGAAAATATATTTTTCCAAACTCACACGTTGATCAACCGGATCTTCACCAGATTGCATCGGAATAGCCTCCTCAATCAACACATACTCCTCAACCTGATCAGCATTTTTGCCAGCATTTATCAGCGCATGCTGCATAACTGTCTTCACCGTACTACCAGATTCACTATGGACCGTGATTGCTGTCTCGTCGGCAAAAGCGCCAGTGATACGAAGCACAAATATTTGCTTTTTCAAAATTGGTGTGGGGATATATCCAGGGGTCTGAAAAAAAACTATTTTTTTTTCTGGGTGAGTTTTTGCATGTGATTGGATTAAGACCCTACCAAAAAGTGTGAAGATAAAAATGTAATTTGCAAAATATTATAAAATACGGATAAAATAAAATAAACTGAAATTCTATACCATATCAGTTCGATAAGCCAATGTATGCTCCAAATTACAATAGGAGTTCGAATCATCATCATGAAGATAAATATGTTCTTCTTGCTCAAATCGAGTTCTCAAAAATATCATCGCATTATCGATTGGCAGATTAGTCGGTGTTCGAAGGGGTAAATGTCGAAAACCTGGCCGAATACATTTCACCGGAATGACACGATGCGCAACAACTCGGCCGTTTTGACCACTATCACATACGGCGATTCTCAAAAATGCCAGATCCACACAAGCTATGCGAACTTGGATGGTGTGGTTCCAAATCGGATTGACTGAGTTTCGTTGAACAACTTTGGATTTCTCGCGGCAACAGTCGTTGGGAATACCGATGATTTCGACCTCAACGTAGAGTGAGGCGTAGTGTGTGTTCGGGTAAACGTGTTGGCCAGATATTATCTGAATTTTTTTTGATTTCAGATAATATCATAATATCCATTGTATTTTCGTTTTTTCTCTAGCCCTAATGGCGATTTCAAGCGTTTTTTCGAGAAAATTAGATGGCACAGTTCCAATTTTCCCAATCCTACATGTCCAAAAAATGGGTCAAGTTTCCGTGTAGTTTGGCTCTCACATCCCAGATGGGAAAAGGTCACACCTGTTGTTGTTGATTTTATCATCAACAATAACAAATTGAACACATGCTCTCAACTTTCCTAATCCTACATGTCCAAAAAATGGGTCAAGGTTTTGTGTAGTTTGGCTCTCACCTCCCAGATGGGAAAAGGTCACACCTGTTGTTATTGACTATATCATCAACAATCACAAATTCAACATATGGTCCTAATTTTCCCAATCCTACATGTCCAAAAAATAGGTCAAGAATGAGTGTAGTTTGGCTCTCACCTCCCAAAGGGAAAAGGTCACACCTGTTGTTATTGGCTATATCATCAACAATCACAAATTCAACATATGGTCCTAATTTTCCCAATCCTACATGTCCAAAAAATAGGTCAAGAATGAGTGTAGTTTGGCTCTCACCTCCCAAAGGGAAAAGATCACACCTTTGTTATTGACTATATCATCAACAATCACAAGTTCAACATATGGTCTTAATTTTCCCAATCCTACATGTCCAAAAAATAGGTCAAGAATGAGTGTAGTTTGGCTCTCACCTCCCAAAGGGAAAAGATCACACCTGTTGTTATTGATCATATTATCAACAACAACAAACACAACATATGGCGGATCATAAAAATTAATTAGTGTTAGAACAACAAATTTCAAAGTTCATATGTTTTCTAAAAATGAAAAATTCTAAAACACCAAACTCTTCGTTCACAAATGTTCAACGAACTTTTATCTTTATCTTTTTCCCACTTTTTGCAAGTTGATAATTTGATCATCTTCCCCAACGCACCGTTAAATTCAACAAAAGTGCCGAATGTCCCGCAATATCTTTGGACAATGGCAAAAACTTGTTGTATAACAAATGCGATTCGTCCCAAAGGCATCGTGGCTTTAATTGAAAACCACAATTGCCGGATTGTTCAAACATTGCTTGATTCACCGCCATGATGACGTCGGGTGTTTGGAAGTTGAGCGCGACCATTTGCATTCCGTGCGCCCAACAGTTGATTGGATTGAAGTTGGATGAGTCATAATGTTTGGCGCTTGGATATGTTCGGATGAGCTGGAAAGTTTGTGCGTTTTTTTTCTCGTAGAAAAATGTGTTTTTTTTTAAGTTTCCAGAAAACCGTAATCAGGCTTGGGCGGAACCGGAACCGAAACCGAAAGTTTCGGTTACGAAGGGTCAGTTCCGCCCAAGATGCAAACAATTTTCTGGTTTGGTGAATAGGTACTTTGGGTAATAAGATGATTTTCTTTCTAGGCGCTTTTTGAAGAGAAAATCTCCACAGTATTGAAAATTTCAAACATTCTACAGTTATATTTTTTCCCTCTCTTAAAACTCAGTAATTTCACAAATTATCCGTCTGAATAGCTTCAAATTAACCTTTTTTTTGTGATTCTGACGTATTTGTCAATTTTTGACTTTTTGAAACTCTTTTTGCACAAACTCACATGATCTCTTGTGTACGAAATACATTTAGCCGGATGTCTCTTCATCAATTTTTTGGCCGCATTCTCATTCAACGATGTGACCTGATAACACGTTGCCGTAGCATTCGGCCGTGCACTCGGAACATATTCCGCTGTCAGTTCTTGACTCAACGCTGTGCTGCTTCTCTGCCTTCTTGGCGGTGTTGGCGTGTTCAACAGGTTTGATGGTGTTCGAGCTCTTGAGGAGAATGAAACGCTGGCCGATGTCGGTTGTTCATCGGTGATTCGAGGGCTCTGAATCCCATCGACCGGTGGGAAACCTTTGAATTTGGTGGCTTGCATGTAGATAA
This sequence comes from Caenorhabditis sp. 8 KK-2011, assembly GCA_963572245.1. Classification (NCBI taxonomy): domain Eukaryota; kingdom Metazoa; phylum Nematoda; class Chromadorea; order Rhabditida; family Rhabditidae; genus Caenorhabditis; species Caenorhabditis sp. 8 KK-2011. Next base: position 14,032,095 of record OY751551.1, read on the forward strand.
CAATATCCGAGAGCTCTGGAGCAATTTGGATACCAGTGTTGTTTTTTCTTGGTTGCTGATTTCGCATGGCGTTCTGAGCGAGTTGCGCGTACAATGTTTCATCATCGGTCTTGGTCTCGTTTATTTGTTTACTCGTTGATGGCTTGTTTTGATCCCCTGCCGAATGATCGCTGTTCAATGAATCTTGTTGTTTTATATTCGCAGTTGTTTTGCCAGCGGCAGCACGTCTTGTCTGTTTTGGACTCTCCTCCTTCTCATTTCGCACTGTTACCTCCTCCTGTTCATCATCTTCATTTTCCTCATCATCTAGGAATTCATCAAGATCATCATCTTCCACTTCATCAACCGTGCTGAAATTACTTTTTTTGTAGAAAACGAAAACACTTTTCCTCATTGTTGCGTGCTTGGGTTCAAAATCAAAATCGAAAGAGAAAATTAAAAAGTGAAAAGAAAACATAAAAAGTGACATGGTTAATACCTAGATCTGAAGATAGAGTTGGAATTGCTGTAAGGTTGGGTTTTGTTTAAAACATGCTTTAAATATTTACCTGCTTTCATACGAATTTTTACTCTGCTTGCGATTGAGTGTCAGTTGTGTTTCACCTCTTTGAATTGTTCCTCGTTCCACAACTGGTATCGGTTGTGGCGGGTCAACTGCAAATTATTCAGGTCAGAACACATCGCAAACATTTTCCGGGTTTATGCCCACTGACATCATTTTATATGTTGTTTCCCCGCCCACAAACACAAATATTGATTAATGACAAAAATCTCGCGCACAAAAGAGGTGCCGTATTTTTCTTAGCCCCGCCCCTTTTTTCTCATAAACAAACCTATCATTTTCTTATTCTTGATGAGAATTTTGTTGCGAAGTTGAAGCGGCGAAGGAAGTCTAGGATAGTCGGAAAAATCAGCTTCGAAGAGGAAACTTCCAACAAGAAAGTCGCCAAGAACAGTTTTGAACATTTGAGCCATTTTTGCTTGTTGTTGAAGAGAGCAGTGATTCTCGATGGATAAGATAACAGGAAGTTCAGATGTTAGGAAGGCTGATTTTTTGATGATTTCAACGACCTGGAAAATATGAGGCTTAGACTTTGTTCAGTCAAAAATCCTGATTTTTATTTTCAACACATTTTTTTAAAAAGTCTAATATGTGAAAAACTATTTCATGAAATTTTCAGAGCAGAAAGCATGTTTTTGTGAAAAAAAAAACCCAAAAAAATCGCTGTGACCCAAATACTTTCACTCTTTCTCTCTCTCACTCTCATGTATATCTCTCGTCCCGCGAGATGTTTGCAATCTCAGAAAACTCGCCCTGTTTCCTGGTTCTTTGATTTTTTTCTGTTCCAAAATTTTGTTCGGACCGTTTCTGAGAAATTCAATTTCACTTAATTGAATTTTGGTCACATGGTAGTTTAATTTAGTTAACACGTTTTCCAAAAAAGTTTCTCATCAACAAAAAAACATATTATACGATTTCTCCAATAAATCAAATAAAGTGGGAATATGCTAATTCATTTCGATTTTTAGTTTCTTCTTCATCGTCTTAGAAAAACTTTTTTGTTTTGTTCAACGAAAAAAAACTAATATTTCCTTTGAGCCCTCAAATGCGGCTAATTTTCACACAATGTTTCGTTTTTCTCAGTACGAGCGACAAACATGTTTTTAAAATTAGTGTCTAACATGAAATCATTTTTTTCCGCCCCGCTTTTTTTCTGGTTTGCGTGATATGCACCTGTCTGAAACCAATCTTGCTGACAAGTGTATGTCCATGATAAATCAATGGCAACCCGTCATCACCGTCCCAACAATCCAACTCGACGCATCGACAACCAGTCAGAAGAACCTGAAAACAACAATTTAGAGAGTGTTTGACGATTAGGTGAATGCGCAAAAAAAAGGGCAAAAAGTTTAATGACAATTTTGTTGTCTTCTCCTTTTTTTTCCTCCTCGATGCCAAACGAGGCAAACAAATAAAAAAAATGAATTTGAAATGAAATGTGACAGCCATTTTGGGAGGCCCACTACATATTTTTCTTTGAATGAATTTTTCAGAAAATTTTCTTTCTTTTTCCTTTTTTGATTCATTTTAAATGGTAAAAAAAGTTTCCTTTTTTCTCCAGTTTCAATTTTTTTCTCTTTCCTTCAGAACACACTTTAAGAAATTTGATACATTTGAAGGGCCTGGAGCCAGAAAAATCTCATTAATTCAATTTCCCCCGTTTTCTCCCCAGCACTTTTACCTGTCTATACATTTCCGAACTGCTCGGCCCTTTGAGTTGATGTCCAGTTAGGTATGTGTTATGACTCGAGTTGATGTAATAATGTGATAATGGGTATTTGAGATCATCCTCATCGGGTTCAATGGTTTCTGGGACGAATGCAAAATTCACCGGGTCACATAAAAATCGGGTGAATCCCTCGAACGACATTTGATTCTTTTGTCTCATCACTTGATCCGGTTCATGATCCTGTAACCATTCATTTTGGGTTCAAACTACATTCATTTTTTTTCTCGTTAGATAATTTAGGCGTCTACAAATGAAGGTAATGAACCAATGTTAGAGCGTAGATCGCAAAAAGTTCATAAAGCTAAAAATAAAACTGAAAAACTAACGGGAAAGGTGCTGTCTGCGTCTCTCGCAAAAACTCAAACTATCATCGATTCCCTGTTTATCTGTCTTTAGTTCTCAGAAAAAAAACAACATCTCAAAAAATGGTGCGTCTCTTAATTTCTAAGCCTGAGAATAAGGCTAAGCCTAAGCCTATGTCCGGTCCTGGCCAACTCTCAACAAACTAGAAATCTAATGTTTTTTTGCACAAAACCTAGTTCTCACACATTTTCCATTTTATTAAAAAATATTCCAATTTTCGCGAATAAACTGTGCATGACTCATTATAGATATTCATTTTTTTTCAGAGCCTGTGTCAAACCGACAAACAACTATCTATAATTGTTCTGCTTTCTCTTCTTCTTCTTTCCTTCGTCGGCATTTTTCTAACGATGCAACATCCTTTTTTCAGAAACAGCGAAAAAAAAACGAAGGGGAGGAGAGAGTCAGGAGACTAACAAAAAAAAACGTTGTGTGTGTGTGTGCTCCTCCCATTTTTATCCTCATTTTCAAACAAATGCCACGAAAAGGCCAAGAAGACGGCACATCAGCACAAGATCAAACTTCTAATACTGCTAATTGGAAAATCGATAATTCTACACGCAATGATTTGGACACGAAAAACACGCTTCAACAACCAACAACGCCGATAATGCCGAAAAAAGTGGGTTTCATTTTTCAAAATGAAGAGAAAAAAATGTGGAATTTCATTCTCCTTGAGGCATTTTCAGGTCTCATTTGCTGCTGAAGTTGATGAACAACAAGAGAGAATAAATAAGGAGAACATGAGAAGAGATGCGTGTTGTGTAATTCAATGAATCATGAACATATCCTAGTTTTATACGGTTTGTGAGCGGGTCATTTTTTTAGACAACATATTTTTTCTCCGTTTTTTTTCTGAGATGTGAAAATAAATTGTTTTTTTTATGATCAGGATTTTTTTAAAGCTGAAGTTTTCATTTTCGAGTTTTTTTGAGCTGATCTCTTAAAGGGACATCGCCTTTTGAAAAATAAAGTGCGATGTCCCTTTAAAAAAACGTCCTTACAATTCGCATTACCTGAATAAGCTTGATCGCATATGCCTCATCAATCATCTCCATCTGATGTGTATTCACAAATGCTCGAAGCATCTGTGGTGTCAGTGTTGAACTTCTCGACGTGTCCATCAATCCGATTCTAGAAAAAACCACCCTATAATTTTCCAAGCTGAATAAGACCCCGTCTACCCCCAAATTTATTTGTCAGGGGGTCTTCTTTTCTTCCATGTGAAGTGGTGAAGACGAGTGTTTATAAAATATGTTTTTTTTCTTCCCCGATTTTCATCAAATATTGCCAGATGTGAAAGTACGATCATTTTTTGTCGAAACCCCAAAAAAAACTTTGGTTTCGAAAGGAAAATAGGATTAGGGTCAAAATCGATGAACGTTGTTAGAAAAAAAGGGCATCCCCATGGGACATTGTGCTGAACACTGTTTTGATACTCTTTTCTTCTCCTTCCTTTTGAAAACAAGACATTTTCTTTGGAGGAGGCAAAAGTTCATGAGCAAGAAGAAGAAGAAGAAAAATCAATTACGAAAATGAGTCCGCCTTCACCACCAACCAACAAAAAAACTTTCTTCTTTCTTGTTCTAATCATTGCACAGCTCATCGAACGAGTCGAATATTAATAGGTCTTATGAATTATTCACAAGCTTTGATAATCGGAAGGCACAACTTTCTTGGGAAAATGACTTTTTTCTCTCACTCAAAAGGAGAGAAAAAACTTTTTTTTATTCTTCAAAATTAAGGGCACAAAAATTTTTGGGATGACTTACCCGTTAACACACGTCAAAGCCAATGCATTGTAGATTTTGTTTTGCTTCTCACTTATATGATGTGATGTATTTGTTGAGTTTCGGGTCAGGAAATCTGGAAAACAAGTGCGGGTTTTTTCTGAAGTATTGCAAACATTTCCCGGGTTTCTATCTTTTCTTATAAGGGAGTAGTGCAGGGTTAGTCTTATTGATTTTTTAGGCAAAAAACGCTTATGTAGGTTGTCTTTAGAACCTAAAACTTTGGTTTGTATTTTGTTGAGAACACATGTAATCAAAAACTAAACCCATAATTTTCACATCTGTGATTTTTTTATGACTCAAACTTTTTTCGCGAAATTATCACCTAGAGTATGAACGGTTGAAAATTCTTTTAAAAAAACGTTTCAGTTTTTTGTCACTTTCCACAATATTTTCTGTTATTTTGGGTTCCTTCAAAAAAATACAAAACATTTTATTGTTCACCTCTCTCGTCGTTATTTTTGAAAGACATTTGAAGTATTTTCGCCTTATTTTTAGACACTATTAAGATAAGAGAAAAATGTTATTGTTCTATGAATCATAAACCTACCATTGGGCAAAAAATCAGCATTGTATGAGTTGGAAACACTGGCAAGTCTTGACTGCATTCTCGGACTGCCACGCTCTCGTTTAGGACAATGTGATGGAGTTGTGGCTGTTGATAGAACATCATTGAAGACATCACTGGAAAATTTGGAAGATTTTACCAAAAAATCGTGGCTAAATAGAATTTTTTGGCTTAAAAATTGTGTGACATTTTGCAAAGTCTAGTTTGACCTGTTACATTTGAAAAAATAAAAGTGTTGTTTTTCTAGAGTTCTTACCGTAGATCTTTTCTCATCCGCGTGTTGAACAATCTGAACAATTCAGCAAACTCAACAAGAGTCAATGGTTTCTCTTGAAATTCTTTGCCAGACGGTCCACTCAAACCAGACACTTGAATTGACATCTGGCCCGAGCTGCTGACAGATCCCGAGTTTGGCGTCTCACCGCCTCTCGATCTCCACGACTTGGTTGACCTTCCACCAACAGATCGTCCACCATACGAAGAACTGGTCGGTGTTCGAGATCTTGGCGTGTAGATGCTGTCAAGATCTCCGGTATCCGAATTTGGCGGCTCTCCACGAGGTTTGAGCAGATATCCGGGTGAATTGGGACCAGGTGGACCGGATTGCGATGAGATTTGGGATTTGATAGACGGTGGTCGGACCAGGGGTGAGTGTGGTTGAGGAGATTGTGAACGACTTCCTTCACGAGACGCGCCTCGCAACTTCTTTTGCATGGCATTTTTCAGGTTTTTCAGTCTACAATAATTTCAATTTCTCGTGAATTTTTGTGTGAAAATTACCTGCTCTTCGTACCACCGGGCTCACTACACAATGACGAGTCGTTGGGTCGAGTTGCGTTGCTGTTGGTTTGGCTCAATCCTAAAAGCGTCAAGGTCACCGACATGTTTCTCTCCATTTTTTTTGATTACACTCAAAATCATAAAGATAAGCATCTTCACACTCAACAAAATCACAAAAGAGCATATTTCGCCAAATAAAACACGGCGCGTTTTTTATTGTATTTTGTTGTTGCAGAAATACAATTTTTTTGGTTTTGGACGCCGCATAAAGTCTAATAGGCCTGGTCCAAAATAAGTCGCAAAATGGTTTTTTTGGCGTTATGTTTTTAGAGGTACAAAAATTATTTCACGATTTTCAGTCTTAAAATGTGATATCAGCTTTTTTTCGGGATTTTCAACCCACAAAACCACCTTTCCTTATCAAATCAACAATCTTAAAGAAGCTCACACACACACAACTCAAAATAGATATATAAAAATCATCACAATATTGACAAAAAAAACTCTGCTTGCCATTTCCATTTCTCTGTCAAAACGATTTGCGCAAAGAAAAAACAAATCACGTGACAAAAACAAACCCAAGCCTTTCCAACGTTCAACGCGCCCACCAAATGCTTGAAGAGCTTCGAACGGTCGAGGTCCATAATTGGTTTCAGCCGAAAAATCGTAAAGCGATAAGTATACATTTTTGATCCATAACATTCGACGATCCGGATATTTTTGTTGACGTTGAAGCATTTTTACAACCTGAAATTTGTTTTTTTGATCTTTCATTACTTGGCTAAAAATAAATCTAAACCTTTGAATCAGATAAGATAAGAAACAATTTTTTCGCTTTGCAAAAAAGGGGGAAAAAGATGAAGCTGCTGATAAAACTAACCGATTGCAATCCGGTGGTCCAAAATTGTGCAATTTGTTGAGGTGCCAAAAAGTAGATGAACTCGTTGTCCGATAGTAATTGACCAAAACTGACTTTCCAACAGCAAACTGGCACAGACATTTCTTCAGCAGAATGACGACGATAGATTGTCTACAATTGGTGAGATTGTGTTTTTTGACACTGACTTTTTATTGCTAGCTTTTTTTTCCCAAAAGGCCACATATGTTGTTATTGTTGATGGTATCAATAACCACAACATCTGGTGACCTAGTTATGAGGTGTGAAAAATGAGCATTTTTGAGGTAAACAAGGAAAATTTGTTTTTTTTGTTGGTATTTTTTTCTTGTTCGTCACGTAGGTCTCATTTTTTTTCAGTTTTTGTCAGGTTTTCATCAAAGCTAGTAACTTCAAGTTTTACCTCAATATCAATATCATAACTATCCACATTTTCGATTCCTTTCACCGTGCTCAACTTGAGCTCTCCTTCATCCACACCAATACCACCGGCTCCATTTTGTCTCGCAGATGGCATAGGTGAAGTTGCACCTCTTGCCGAGTCAATGAGTTGCAAATTCGCCACTGATACTTTGGCCAAAACATCTTTTTCTTTCGGATCCTTGTTGGCCGAATAAGATATTTTATGCCAATTGATCTGACCGCAACTTGAATCAAGTCTCAACAAACAAAGTGTACTTCTTCCCGAATCTGGTTCATAATGAATCACAGTTGTTCCATGTTGAAGTCGTTGAATTGTGTCTAGATCGAAAGTTATGGTATCTAATGGAATCAAGGAGACACCATGAGATGATCCATGCACAATTTGAACCGGCTCATAAGCTGAGAAGAATAGGTTTAGTGAAACTAGCGGGGAGCAACTCACATTTCGCTTCTTTCTCGCGATTTTCTCTCTCGTTTTGTGGAAGTTGAGAAAATGGAGTTGAACTTTCCTCAAGTTGCTTGATCATAGTCCGACTGTGACGATGGAACAATTCAAGATTGTCCAAAACTGTGAGACCCTTTTTTGATTAATTCACATTTTCAAAATCCAGCTTACCAATTGCAACAAGATTGATTTTATCAGCATTTAAAAGTCCTCCAACACCAAGGCGTGAAGAAAAATGATCTTCCCCATTTGGATCATTCATAAATTCCAATTTCTGAGTTTCACCTTCATGCCCAATCACAACAATGTTTGGCAAATCATTCACAATCGCGTATAAATCTCTCAAAAATATTCCGAAAAATGGGATCACTCGAGATTGTTGCATTCGGAGTGCTCTTTGCACTGCATTGATGTACGATTGAGATGGAAGTGCTTGATTGGCTGGTAGAAGGGTTTCGCATAATGTGTCGAATTGTGATTTTTCTTCTTGTCGAAGTGACAACCAGAAGGGACGGAGTTTTTCGGATTTTAGGCCCATTAATACTTCAACCGCCGCGTTGAAGTTACCTGAAAATATTAAATTTCATTTTTTAGAACTTGCGTCAATGTTTTTTCTCGGTTTATTAAACCTAAACCAGGTTTCAACGATTTCGCTAATTATTGGGTCAAGTTTTTCATCGGTTTTTGTTTTTTATTATTATTATTAGGAAAATTCGAAAACACAAATCCTCTTTTTTAATATTCAACACATTTTTTCTTAATATTTTCAAATAAACTACGAAAAAAGTTTTCTCTGTTTCATGGTTGGATTTGAATCGTTTTTTTTTCCAAGAATATTTCCTATCGATTTTTTCTCTTGTCTTTTTCTCATATCCGGCCGAAGAACGGAGAAAGTACCGTACAATCTTTTTGCTTAAAATATCACAAGAAAGAACTAGTGTGGCTTGACCTGATTTCCCAAAAAAGGAAAAGGTCACACCTGTTGTTATTGATTATGTAAAAACAACAACAACAACGAGCTAGAGGTAGTTAATAGTCATTAATAACAGTAAAAAACACTATTTTTTATGATGACAGGTGTGATCTGACCCGGATATAAGGCCCAAAAACAGAAAAAAAAACATATGGGATCTTTTTTCTTCACATCTTTTGATCGGTTTAAGGGGGCAATAGTTTTTTGAGAATATATGGCACTCTCTTTTGGCCAGGTGTCCTTTTCTAACTTATCTCAGCAAGTTTCTAGGTCCATCGCATTTTCGGGAATTTCAAAATCTTACCAATATTCCAACAAGTTTCAACAATTCTCAAAATCGCCGTCAACGCAACCTTCCGATCATCATGAGTCGGTTGGCTGACAATAACATGAGTAATCCACGATGAAACTTCGCTGAGTCGTTTCACCAAATTTCTGACGGGACTCGGATTCTCAGACACTGGCACCGACGTCAGATCACAGCTAACATATCGAACATAGTCCATCGGTTGGATCGAGTAGAAAAGCTGATATTCGGTGGCCGATAATTGGAAGGCCACTTCTTCCGGGAAATGAAGAATGTATTGAAGACGTTCCAGTTCAAGCCGGAACAATGTGATTGGTTCCTCATTTATGATGAATCCAGCGGTTGCTGATTGTGTTGATGTTGTTGAATCGCTCCTTGAGGTGGCTGCAATATTTTTTCTGATCATATTTTTTGGTCCCATCATTATTTGTTACTACTACTACTAGTAGTACTACAATTAGTAGTAGTTCAGTGTTTTTTTCTCGCAACAATCAGCAATCTATTGTGCAATTAGAGTTGTTTCTTCTTCTCTCTTTTTTCAAGACTTTTTTGGGCGTTAGGGGCACCAAAAAAATAGACGAGTAGGAGGAAAACACGTTTTTTTTTGTCTTAGATCTCCGTTTGGGAAACTGAATTATCCTAGTGTTAAAGAAACGCCGAAACAATTGAATTGACGCAAAATTTGACTGGTTTTTTTGTTGTTGTACATATATATTTGCGGGAGCTTTGAGCAAAGTTTTTTTTTGAAATCTTCTTCTCCAGGTTCTCCATATTCTATACTCTTTCCCTCTTATCAAGAAAAGTTTGCGATCCAAAAAAAGATTAGATCCCTTGAGAATAAAATATAAAAATATAAATGTTCAATGTTTCCATTCGTTTTTTATATGTATCTATTTCAAGTGTTCGTTCAGCAGCAAAAAAAAGTTGTCGAACAAAAATTTCATTTCAGATGAAAGAAATTTGTTCCAAAGTGCGAACAAAGTTTGATGGGTGGAAAGAAGCAAGGAAAAAAATCCAACAAGGTGATTAAAAAAACCCATCAACATCTGTGTAGTTAAGTGAAAAATGAAGGATAATAGATTTGATGTAATGTGTGATGATGGCAAAAGGGCTTTTAGAACGAATATTTGGGAATGGGATGGGTATTTTTGAGAGGAATTGTGAAACGATGAGAAAATGTGTTTTGTTGGGAGACAAGAAAAATGAAGAAACGTGTCAAGTTACAAATTCTGTTTATTTTTCAGACCCTTTTTTTGATTTTAAGACTTTTTGAAAAAATGAAATTTTTTTCTGATTTGTGATTTTCGGTCCAAACTCACAGGCTTCCAGATTTGTAATTATCATACCTGAGCCTTCCTGGAAGCCTGGTCCGGCACCAACTTTCTTCCCAGTCGAAGCCTTTTGGACTTAAAACCTCTTCTAGACAGAAAATTCCTTTGAAGAATTTATTTCAAAATTTTTACCTTTTTCTAAATTTGTCAGAATTTTTGTGACTTTTTGTTGTTCTTGTATAAAAGATTGATAAATGTTCAACAAAACTGTTTTCTGAACGTGGAGTTTTGAATTTTCCGTTTCAAAACTCCATGTAATTCCGATTTGGTATTCTTATTGCTTCAATATTTCTCTGATCCTCTCATCTTCACACACTATTTAGCTTGGTGAACCAATAATAATGATCCAGGTATTTCAACCTATGTGAGACCAAACTCACCTAATTTACAAACGTAAACCAGTAAACTATCAGGATCTGGTGGCGTCTCAACCTCTTCATGATCATTAGACCGTCCCAAGGCATGAAGTAATCTCGACACAACAGATGTCATGATAACATATTCCCAGACTAGATAAATAAAGAAATATGGAGTCACTCAGCCGAAAATTTGTTACCCCCACAAGCAAAAACAGGAGAGGAGGGTGCAAAAAATTGTGTGTATGTTGTTGGTTTTGGGGCGGGCGCGGAAAATGAAAGGGGGGAGAAAAAAGGAGGAGACTAAGAGGAGACAAGACGAGAATAAGAAGCGAAAAAAAAACAACACACGACGGATTGGGGGGAGAAACAAGAAGGCATGGAAGAAGAAGGTCCCCTTGAGGATTTCGCTCATATTTCTCAGTTCGCACTGATTGGTTTGGATATTGAGAAGAAGTTGAGCAACACAAAAGGAGAAAAATGGTTGAACATGAATCAACTGATGGGTGGTGGTGGTGGTAAACAAAAAACAAACTATTCAGTTTGCCGTGTCTTCGTTCCTTTGTCTGTCTGACATCATATGGTATTATCAGAAAAGAATTTGGTTTCACTTTGATCAAGAGGACAGTAGAAATTTTGAATTTTTTCTTAGCCTATTTTTTTTGTTCTAAAATAATTAGAATAGGATTAAAGTACATTCATGGGTGGATAAAAGAATTTTGTCCGAAAAAAAGGTTTTTGACTTTTTGATCATTTGGAATAAAACTAGACGAGAAGAATTTCACAAAACTCTTGTTAAGAGTTTGGTTTGAAGTTACGAACTTTTCAAAAATTGGTTCTCATCGGGTAAGAAGATAAAAGGTAAAAACAAGCCCAAGAAAATTCTAAAAAACATGACGAAAAATATTGTAAACAAAGTACTGTAGTGTCTATTACACTACTAATAATAATAATAGCGAAACATCGCACAGAAATCTGGGCGGAGCCTTTTCTATTGCAAACAGTGACACATTTATTGGCCCCGCCCCTATGTGATACACTTGATTATTGCGAATAATTTTTTGAGTGTTATGTTTCCCGTGAGTTGTTTGCAATTCAAACGGACAAAGAAAATGTCTGCACTCTCTCCAACTCTCATCGATTCCCATCTGACCCATTTTCCAATAAATAAAAGGTCTTTCAACTGTTTTTCTGCTCAATTACAGTAACCACTCGAAATGTACTTCTCCAAACAAATATCCCACATATTCCCTCAACCACTAAATCTATTTTTGACAAATGTGAAATTAACTGTGAACGAACACCACTTCAATAATGTTGATGAGTCTTTGCTTGAAATTTCAGATGTTGAGAGAAAGATCATCGAACAGCACGAATAATTACATTTTTCCGCCGAAAAAAACAACTAGCAATTAAAGAAATAAAAAAAAAGTTTCATTGCCGAGCTCGAAATAATTAGATATTTGTTGCAGTTGTATGAAAGTTATGAGTGTTCGAGTAGTTTTTCTGACATTGTAAAAACATTGAAAAACTTTCTGGAACTTTTTTTGTGGCCAGGAATTTCGAAAAACTAGAAAAATCTTCCAACTCATCAATTTTTGTGGACCGTATCGGTTGATTGACATTTCAGACACAAACAAATTCCGTCGATGAAAGGTGTAAACATTCGTCAATCATGTTTAGATGTCTAATTTTTAACGAAAAATTGATTTCAACAAAAAAACGCAAAAAAGGCACTAATCAGAACGAGCAGGTGGTTAAAAAAAATTGGTAGAAAAAAATATTCAAAACTCACCAAAAGTGCAATGATTCATCGAGAAAATTTGAAATGTTCAGATTTTTTGTGTTGATAAAATTGTGGAAGTATGTAACACCCTTATTCTTATCAGTGCTACCAGAAAAATCAACAAAACTCCTTTTTTTTTCAAATTTGTTACACAACTTACGAAAAATATACGCCGGAATAGATCGTTTGGTGTTGCGCCTATTGTAAAGGGCGTTTCTGAGATTTTCCCAATTCATATCTCATAACCTTTAAAAATTTCATCAATTTGATTCAACAATAAAAAAGAGAGAGAGAGAGAAAAAAAAACGAAAATGACTCAGAAAACGGGAAAAATTCAAATATTGTGATTTTATGGAGGCCAATTTGTTTGAAATGCTTCAAAAACAAATCACATTTTCTTTTTTCTCAAAATTCGATACTTATCACCTGTATATTCAAGAAAGGGTGAAACCTGTGACGCTTCAAAAAAACCCTATTAAAATTTTTCCGAATAAATCAAAATTTGAAATGAGACCGAGAGGATTGACAAATGACATTTCCATCAGATCACAAAATAAGTATCATTGGTTTCCAAGACAATATGACCCTCTTATTAACTCTATATATCAAATTATAGATCTATGTATGTATGTAAACCGAATAAAAAGACCACCCAGTGAGAAAAAAGGGTAAAACATACAGACTGACGCCTCGGTGTGTGATCGATGCATTGACTGATTGAGACTGCGTTGAATTGAGTTGCTAGCAGAATTTTGCATAATCTCCCATAGTGTCATCGATATTGATTTCAGTGCATTATATGATGGGGCTGGAAAATGGAGAAATGAGATGAAATATGAATCTTTTTTCGGTCGTCTTGAATAGAAAAATGATACTTGATTGCAGAGGATGATTTTTAAGATTTTTCAGATAGTTAGAGTCGGAAATAATTTGGCTCAAAGCCAAGAGCGGAAAAGGTCACACCTGTTGTTATTGATGATATTTGTGGTAACAACAACATATGAGGTCAAGAGTAAAGCAAAAAATGAGGGAAATCAGAGCCAGATATTTTTTTGCATTTTCTTCTTGTTTTTTGTCGTCCTTCACAATTTTTGACAATTTTTATCGGCCCCGGAAAACTATAAAAATATCATTTTCGAAACCATTTTTTCACAGACTTATAAATCCTAGGCTCCAGAATTGGGACCGGAACCGGAAATTTCCGACCATTTTCAGAACTTGTCTAACTTTTCATGATTTCGGACATTTGTCTGGAAAATTACGAAATTTCCGTTTTTTTTTCGAAAAATAATGTCGGAAAAAATGACTAGATCATTTTTTTCAGGAAAAAAAATGTTCGGAAAAAAAGTCGGAACCTCTTTTTTCGAGTTCTTTCGGTTCCGAAAGTTCCGAAGAGTCGGTTCCGCCCAAGCCTGCCAGGCTCGGAAAAGAACAAAAATATGTTTGGCCTGTTTTTTCATCTTGAAATATATTATCAGGAGCTTCAAAAAAAATAGGTTTTACAAAATTTTTGATTTTTTTACAATCTAGTACCGGATGTTATGCGGAAATACCAAAAAGCTTTTTAAAACCATCTCAAATTTCAAGTTCCGGCTTAAAAAAGGTCAAAAAAAGAAGTATTCGCCAAAACAACAACACATGTTAAAGTTGTTTTTCATTAATTAATTGAGTTGAAAGACCAATTGTTTTGAACTGCACATGCCTTTTTTCATAGATCAATGATTTCGAAACTACAAACAATTCATTTTGTTCAACAATGTTGCAATGTTTTTGCTGTTTTTTTCATTGTCGATAAACTTTCAAGAGGAACTGAAATGTGTTAAAATCCGCGTGAGTCATATCAGAACAAGTTCAACATTTGTAAAAGAACCGTTTCAACATATGATGTTTTTATGCAAATACTCATGTTTACATAGTGATTATATTACGCATTTGAAGTGTACTTGATAGTTGTCACTATCAAAACACTGCCAATGGGGAAAGAGGTTAAGAAAAGTTATAAATTTAACACTATGAAATTTCAAAAAGTTTTGAAAAGTAGATAAAACTGTGATCGCAGAGTTTCAGTCCCATTTTTTCACCTGTCAGTTATTTTTTGAACTTGAATTTGCAGAAGTTTATTTCTCTGAATTCTGTATCAAAAAATCACCGGAGTTAAAAATTTGAAATTTTTTACAGCTCAGATTTCTTGGTCAAATATTTGGCTCCTGACCTTTCGAAACCGCATGAAATTCTAGCCAAAATAATAAAGAAACGATTGTCTGTATGTCTTACTGTGTGGCGCAACCCGTGAGATGTCGGTACACACATTCCGAGAATTCAGAAAAGCAAAAAGAATGAAAAGGTATCCTTAAAAATGAGCTCAAAACTTTTTCATATAAAAATAGTCTAGGGTCACCAAATTTCACAGACAACTGAAAAAAAGATTATCAAACCAGCTGTTGTTTTTTTCTAGGGAGACTTTGATCAAAAACAAATTGAAAATTTGAGAAAAAAAAACACACATACACACATCAAAAACTCACCAATAAGTTGCCATTTGGTGCCACGAAACTCTAACAATAATTGATGTTTACTGACACCGCCACCAACTCTCCACTGTTGTAATGTTGAAGCGTGTTGTCTTTTGAGTACTAGTTTTGTTGATCCGTCCAATAAACACAATTGCGCCGGTGATAAACACAACAATCGAAGTGTCTGCAATGAGAAAAACTTCAACGAAAACGATTTTTTCGTTCTTATCGGAAAACTGAAACTTGAACTAAGGATTGAGGATAGAGACCAATGCATCATTCTTGGAAAAAATCACACATGCGGAAAAATAAAAATTTTCTGAACGAAGAAAAAATATATGATCGGTCATCAATGAACGAGAAAAAAGTTTTTTTGTTTCGTTTTTTTCGAGAGTTCGTGTAAATATTAAATTTACGCTCATAACAGTCAATGAATTTGTTTGTTTTTGTGTTTCTCTTTTTTTTTCCAGTGAAAGGATTACGAAATAAGATAATTAAAAACTGTGTCAGGAAGGAAACAGTGAAAAAAATGCTTTTGTCTTGGTTGTGATTCAATGAAACATGACAAAATAAACCAACAGGAAGGGAAGAGAAAAGTAAAAAAAAACAACAAAAACAAAAAATCGTTGACTTAAAATTAACTACCACAGACAATCAGGAAAATACTTTCGATTTTTTTTCGTTTTTTTTGTTTACTTTTTTTCTCTGTGGGCGGTTAAAATCATTGTAGCTCAGATCTGGTCCAGAATTTATTCAGAATTTTGAAAAAAATATTTTAATCAAGAAATAGGTGAAAAAATCTGACAACTCAATTTTTCAGGGTTTGAGAAAAAAAACAAACTCACTTTTCTCAATGTCCGACCGTGTAGAAGCTCTTTGACTTGAAAAACTTTACAACCAAACGCCGCTAACTTTTTGACAGTCTGAAAATCAATATTACTTATCACAAATGTAAATATCATGGATGACAAATCGACAATTTGTTCAATAGAATACTATTTTTTACTATTTGTAAACAACGAACATAGAAAAAATGGAGAAAACCGTGTTCTTGGAAAATTGAAGGATCAGAAAATGGGATGTATTTTTACCAACCAAAAAAAAAATTGTCTCCTAGGGGATTTTCTTTTGTACTTTTGTTTTACCCCGCTTTTTTTCGGAAACAGGCGGGGCCTGGCTGGTTTTTTCTTCTGAGAAAAACCTTTTTTTCCAGGCTTTGGCAGAAAAGCCCGCGAAAGACCGATTTCATTTCTTGCCTCGAAAAACAAAGTCAAAAATAGATTGTTTTTCGTTTCTATAATTCTCAAGTCCCTGCGATACAGTAAGATTTTCGAAAAGTCTCATAATTTCTAGAGATTACCTTTTTTATGACACAGAAAAAAAGTTGAAGTTTGATAAATCAGTTTTTATTTCAAATATGAAAGTGATAATTAATCTAGAAGTGGGTGGAGAAGTCGGCTGGTTAAACTCAGGGGAGTTCAGACCACCTAGTTGAATTTTCGTTTTATTGATCTTTTTCGCGGAGGTGTCTATTTTTGTGCGAATAAGCGCATATATTTTCTTTGCGTCTCTCTATCTATCAATTATGGCAGCTCTATCCGTTTTTTGAAAGGTCAGAAGAACTTTGAGATCAAAAAAACCTAAATTTACTTTTTTTAACAAATCATGACAAATTTTCCAACTTTTCAGTAAACAATTCTCCACCCCAGAATTAAAAAATAATTTTTACCTACCTGTTATACAGTAGTACTTTTTCTCATTTTCAGAAAAGTTCTGAAGAAAATCTCTTGTCTCAAATTTGTTATTAACAAGGAACGAGTTGGTTTCCAGGTAAATTAGGTAGTTTTGTTTTTCTGAACATGTCTAAGTCTCTCAAAATTTAGTGATATTTTTGAAGGAAGAAAAAAAATTTCAAAAAACGGCTCACCTGTACATATAGTTTTTTCATGCCGACTTCACTCTCATAAACTTGACTGTGGAATAGTTTTCGTTTGCGCTCTTTGACCATTTTGATAGTTCTTCGATCACCTCTCAGATCCACGGGAAGGCATTGCGCTTGCATCTAGAAAATATGGGAAGTTTTTAAGAAAGGTTTAAAGATCTTACCTCTTCTGACATAAGTCCTTCTGTATTCGTAATACATCGAAGTAGTGTAGGAGTTCTGTTGCGATGTTGAATTTCTTCGACGACAGATTGTGCGCGACTAGAAATGAATAACTTTGCATTGTATTGCAAAAAACGGAATAATGATCAGAATAGAATAGTGAGAAGGTATAGAAGCACACCTTTTTTTGGTGACGCTGCTTTTTTTCTGTTTTTGGGCTTTATATCTGGGTCAGATCACACCTGTCATTGTAAAAATAGTGTTTTTTACTGTTATTGATGACTATTGACCTCTAGCTTGTTGTTGTTGCTCTTATAACATCATCATTAACAACAGGTGTGACCTTTTCCTCTTTGGGAAGTCGGGTCACTAAAGTTTGTCTGGTTTTGGGAAAATCTCAACCCTGTGTCTTATTATTTTTGTCTGGCTCAAAAATCAAGGTTTTATGTTTCTTTTTTTGACTTTTTGAGACATTCCTGAAACGACTAAGCAATCTTGAATTTTTTCCAGACTTTTTTATGAAAATTCTCATCTCCTCATTCTACAGTAACCCTCCTAACTTTGTGAAAAACACTCGATTCCCTTGATGATACTCAAAAAAAAAACTGGTAAATAAATTTTTCGAGTTTTTTTTGTTAGTGAGAAACCACTACCTGAAAACAAAATGTTCTATTTTCGATTTTCTGTTTTTTATGTGAAAACAAATCAAATCAAAAGTCTATTTTCACTTCCTAGTAGCCTAATTTAGCCAAAATATTGAATTCGCAAGAGGTTTGTTATTTTTGCTGAAAATAATCAAACGACAACAGGAAGCATTTTTTTGAATGGTTTCCAGGTAGAGGTATTGCAAACAAATTCCGGGTTTTTTTTTATTCTCATGACGATTCTCTGCGTCTCTCTATCAACTTTTTGGCGTGTTTTTTACAAAAAAAAATAGATTGAAAACAAACCTAGCTGTTTGCGATTCAGTCACGGGCTTTGGCGGCGCGTAGGCTACAGCATGATCAATTTCCCAAGGTGTAATCATAATTTTCTGTGCCAAATCTCGAATCCTTCCCGAAAACACAGCAACCGGTATCGCAGTTTGTCTCCGATTCTGCGGTCGCCGATTTGCTGGCCATTGTTCTTCAACACACAATTGAATACTTGCCAAATAGGCGGCTTCTTCTTTTGGGCATGGTAGAGATCCGGATATTACTTGATCTTGATACTGTAAGAAAAAATGTTTATTTTTGTTCCAAATTCCATTGGAACAACGTATATTTCTGTTATGATTCATAAATTGTTCTCTCTCTTTTTTCACTCTTCGTCTATTTTGTTCATATAAATTTTCTCATTTTTTTCCGAATGGCATCTCGCGAAAAATCGCGTTTATCAACATTTCAACGTGGACAAGCTCTTGCCGGTTATGCTCGTCGAGCCACTATTGGATCACTATTCCCATCAACGTTTGTACATCGAAAATCGAAAGTACATTGTCCACCGATTGCTGAACTTGAGGAGTCGAATGAAAAACAAAAAGATGAAAAGGTCAACGAAGAGGAAGATGAGACAAAAACAGAGGTAGACACCAAAGTCAATTTTCGAAAAGACATCAAAGTAGAAGATGATGATGATGATGGTGGCTTACCAACTATTAAAGTTGTTGTTCCGACAGATGGCAGTGTTCCTCATCTTTCAGAGTTCATCTCAAACTATTCGCAAAGTAAGTGAAATTATTTTTACCTCTTAAATAGAAAAAAGAAACTTCTAGGTGATCAGAGATTGAATGAAAATCCAAAATTCGAAAATCGTCGTTCATCCACAATCGGTCTTTATGGGCTCCAACCCCCGGAGACATCCAAGCAAAATCTTCGACGGTCACATTCGTTGTCGAACATGAAACTAACTGTCAATCAAATCGTCGAAGCATTCCGAACCAAAAGTTCGCTCAAAAAATGGTTCGCGACTCAATCAATCGCGGGTCGTTGTCGCGACAAATATGACGCTCGTCGTCGTTCGAGCAACTATGACGACTATGTGAATAAAATGAACAATATCTCACGAGAAACTTTGAAATTTTTGCTCTTTCCGGAGAAGGAGCAACCAATCAAACTTGTTCGTCTTTCTCATCAAAAATTCCATGATATCAATCAATTGGCTGAAGAGCTCTCCAATATGCGGTGTTTCAAATTTGCTAATCAATAAGTGTATTTTATTTTTGGTTCTTTCCCCCATTTCTAATTTATTTTTTTTTGTCCATGACGAATTATAACAACATTTTCGTTTTACAATAAAACAAACCTCTATATATTCTTCGTTAATATGCTCAACATTTTCACCATTTGGCGGAACTTCTTCTTCAATATAAGCACTGACAACGTGGATTATTTCTGCGCACCAATTTTTGACTGTTGGATGTTGGGGAGAGTTTAGAACTTGGCGTAGAACATCCGCACATTCTTTCATTGACGAAACCAAGTTGTCGTTTCTTTAGGTTAAAAAAAAACATTGTGTTTTACTGTTTCGAGAGTTTTACCTTTTGTTGTAAACATTCAACAGGTTGATGATCAGTTGTCGAACACATTGAAAATCTGGATTCATCTCCATCATACTTACAAGATGTAGTGGCGATTCTCTATCAGGAACACGTAAACTATCACCGGAAGATCGGGACAGAGCCCGTCTCGGAATTGGTATTCTTGTCCCGATGGTTGATGCACGTTTTCGCAATACAAAACTGAAAAGGAAGGGTCCTGAATTGTCGGAAGCGATACTTGTTCCACCAGAAAATGTGGATAATCGAAGCCCGACACTGGAGCGAGATGATCGTTGACTCATCACTGATGATGCGCGACTTGACCATCCTCCCAAACTTGTTTCTGAAAACAAACAATGTTGTGAATTGAATTTGAAAATGTTCTTTGGTATGGCCCGCGGAGCGTGTTTGCGTCGCGGTCAGCTATTACATATGAGGTTACCGGCAAATGTTTGCATTTGCTGTCTAACAGGAGAAAAATCTGACGTTTCTAGACTAAATGTTAAGAGTTTTCAAAGGTTTTTGCAGAGCTCGAAATTTTGCTCTGAAGCAGGTTTGGACGGATTTCTTTTTTCCGAAATACCGGAAATTCCGCCCAAGCCTGCTTTAAAGTTACACTAAAAATTTTGATTTTCTCCTTCAAGCTGGACTTTTTCGAGTTGAGCAAATAGTCGAAACTCATTGGGAAAATATTTTTTCTTAGACTGGTTTGGCCCTCCCGTTCCTTCAAAATCACCGGCTAATCATTTGAATCATTATTCAGCGTTTCAAAATCGTAAGAAAAAACTAAGTTACCATCAGAGCTTTTCCTGCTGCCACCCATTCGACCGCTTAACAAAAGTGGAGCACAATCAGAAACCTCGCTGCCACTCATATCAGGCGAATTGACAAAATAGCCAAACTCAAATTGCGAAAGAGCCGAAGGTCTTCGAATTTCGATAAGCGGCAGTCCTGGAATAGCTTGAGGACTACTCGGCCGTCTCTCACCTCCCAACAACAATGCGGTGCCGTCTTCAGAAGTGGCTGTCAACGGACCCGGTGATCTTGGCGGACTGGCGGCTTGAATTTCCAACTCTGGCAGGTACACATAACCCCAACGTCGTGGACCGCCGGCTCGGGATAGGTTGTAGTTGTGCAGCTCTTTACTGCAATACGTCAACCGTTGCGCCTCTCGTCTGGTCAGTGGATAATTTTGCAGTTTTCTCGTAAACTCCAACACAGCGTCTGAGCCACTGGTATTACTTTCATTCGAATCTCCTGAAAGGCATCGAAATTGTCACCAAATAACATGAAACATTAATTTTTTGGGGGTGAGGCGCATGACAAACACAGGAAAAATTAGAAAAAATGAAAAAAAAAGTGAATGGCATGCTCGTTTTTGATAGATAGGGTAAGCATGGCAAAATATTGAAAAAGTTTTCACGACAAAAAATCACTGTGCGGTAACGTGGATTCACTTCTCGATGTTCGTTTGCATGGATCGGTTCCCATTCGAGTTCGGAATAATGATTGGATATATTTGGGAAGATGTTTTTGCACTGACGATGACGATGAAGTGGTTTTCTTTGAACGGTTTGAACCGCTACTTGTGTCTGTTCCGAGTCTGGAAATTTTCTCTTCGATTTTTCAAATTTACAGTATCGTTATGTTTTTTTGAATCCTCACCGTTCTCGATGAAAAGGTTTCAAAATATCGATTTTTCCCAAATGTTCGAGAGCCCCCCATCTTTTGGTCACCTTTTTTAGGTCACCATATGTTGCCAATAATATCAACAACAACAAAATGTGTTACTTTTTCTGTTTTGGGGGTTTAGCCTTGATGTATATATGCTTCGAAAAATCGATTTTTTCCAAATGTTCGAGATCCCCCAATTTTTGGTCACGTTTTTCTAGGTCACCATATGTTGCCAATAATATCAACAACAACAAAATGTGTTACTTTTTCTGTTTTGGGGGTTTAGCCTTGATGTATATATGCTTCGAAAAATCGATTTTTTCCAAATGTTCGAGATCCCCCAATTTTTGGTCACGTTTTTCTAGGTCACCATATGTTGTCAATAATATCAACAACAACAAAATGTGCTATTTTTTCTGGTTTGGGGGTCTAGCCTTGATGTATATATGCTTCGAAAAATCGATTTTTTCCAAATGTTCGAGAGCCTCATTTTTTGGTCACTTTATTTAGGTCACCAACAACAAAATGTGTTACTTTTTCTTTTTTTGGGGGGTCTCAACTTGACCTATATATGTATGTATGTACTAAAAATCATCAAACATTGCAATAAATTTTACCTCTTCCGTCTTTCACGATTCTTGATATCCTTAGCACCACTGCTCAACCTTTTGGGTCGAATAATTTCCACTGAACTCGACCTTCGAATATGTACCCGTTTCGAAGCTCGAGATCCTTGATCAACCCGTAAATAATTCTTATCTCGTTTGCTATCCTCTCTTCTATCAAACGATTTCGATTTTCCAAAATTTCTATTGTTACCCAGACTACAACTCGAATGAGCTCTTGGATCATGTATCACTTTATAATTATGATCGACAACGGCGACTCGTTTTTTCGTCACAAGTCCCAGATCCCACGACAACTTGTGAAGAAGGAGACGAAGCAGAAGAACCGAATCAAGAACCAGGCCGAGTTTGCATAAATGCGCTTCGAGTTGTTCTAACGAGAAGAGAATTTGACATCCCAACTGGTTTAGCTCTTTGTTTTTGTCGATTATACAATTTTGTTCGATTGGATTGGGTAGAACGGCTGGCGGTGAGTTGGCACTTGGTGACTCTTCAGTGATTGGCTCTTTTGCAGAATAGTGTTGACTTTGTCGCACTAGATCAGCAACTTCTGCTAGAACTTTTAACAAGATTCCTTCGACAGATACAGCTGATCTTGAAAATGTGCTCATACTTCTTGGCGTCGCACATGTTTCACAAATGTATTCATCCTCGTTTTGCAATGCTCCGGGTTTGTTAGATGAATTTGGCTCGAATGCTAAAACATAATATTGAATTTAAATTTGAGCTTTTGAATTTTACCGAGTGAGCTGAAGACATTCACACGACTCCCCACTCGATCACCCATTCCTACATAAACAAGAACTCTTGCTGCATGATATTTCACAAAAGTCCCATATTTAGTGCTGTGATTTGTATAATACCAATCATCAGCCGGCAATAACATTTGTATCAAAACATCATCAATTTGTATATCAATAAGAGTTGTGTGAGTCGACGGATCGAGCGCAATTAACGCCAACGTTTGTAATAACAAACATAACAGTTGAGGCTCTAACGTCGGTTCTAACAGTGCTAACAATGCTCGAAGTTGATGTCGATCCGACAGTTTTGTTCGGAATCGTTTGCAATGTGTGAGAAAAAGGAGAAGACGAGCAACAAGGATTTGGGTGCAATGAGCGCAGCATTGACGCCACCGATGGGCTGGACTACAAACCGAACGGGAGCCAGCTTCACGGTTTTGCATGGTGATTGCGTTGTGGAGGGCGACGATGACTAGACTTGGATCCATTTCACTGAACGAGTTCATCAAATCGGATTTGTGACGAGTTGGAGCGATTGTTGGAGATGGTAACAATGACTGATCTCTGGAAAAAAAAGTTTTGAATTTAGAAATTCAAAGTCCAAGAATTTTCCAATTTTTATCTAAACTTTTTTTCAAAAATGGCATGTAACATAGAGAGACGCAGAGAAGAGATAACCCCGTAAATTGTTTGCAATGAGGAACTGTCGGAACCAAAAAAATGCGGAAGAAAGATTTTCCAACTTTTTTTCCGAATATTTTTTTGGGAAAAATTGGTCTCGACATTTTTCAGACATTATTTTTCGAAAAAAATGAAAAATTAGACATTTTTGTAAAAAAAAAATCGGAAAATCTGAAATTTCGGAAATTTCCGGTTTTGTCAAAATAAAAAGAAAAACTCACTTGTAACCAGCACCATAAATAAAAACATGATCAACTGTAGAGCTTTGATCAGCATTGGAATTGAACGATTCACCAGCTGAAACTATCTTTTTCTCAATTTTCAAAAATTTTCTCAAACAAACATGGTGTAGTAGGCTCGTCTGAGTCAAATGCATGACTTCTGTTGAGAATTCGGGAAGAATGAAAAATGACATCGTTAAAGGAAAATAGGTCGTGAACAAGTCCAGCGTCGATGATTTTGTTCAACGTGTTCAACGCCGAAAATTGACGACTTGTTCCAGATTTTTGGAGGAAGGAGAAGCAAAATGTTGCGATTTGACTAAGAAGCCATGTCAAATGCAATTTTTTCTGCTTTTTATATGTTGGTGTGGATGATTCGTACTCTTCAATTGCTGTCTGGAATTTTTGGAGGGATATTTTTGTTTCAAATTTTTTTTAGATAATAATTACTTGAATCATTTTGTGAAGAAGACCGCCCATATGACCGTCAAATTGATCTTGATCCACAGACGATGGTGTATTTTCCATTTGTGTTCCAAATTTGGCAAGAGAATTCTAAAAACAGACGTTTTTATTACCTTTTTTTAAATCTAGTCCTACCACAATATTATCCAAACATTCAGGATTACAGGCCATTTTTTTCAACAGTTCCCATGCTTGTTCCCAACTCACACAATCAATAACCGGATCTGAAATTAAATGTCTTGTTATTTTGAAGAGGAGGAAAAAAAACGTTTGTCAAAAATCTATAATCTCATTTTTCACACATTAGGCGAAAAAATGGCAACATTCCGAGCTATTTGAAAGTGCAAATGGGGTGACGAAAAAAAAGGGGATTTAATTAATTTTCAGATTTTTCTCTTTTAATGAATTCTAGCCTAACAGAATAACATTTACTTTTTCTTCGTGGAGATCTGCGGCTTAAAAAGGTACTGCAATTTCTCGAGAAAAATCTGAAAAAAATCTGGTTTAGATAACTTGAAAATCCAAAATGGACGATTTTCTGGAACAAAAAAATTCACAAATCGTTATTTTTAAAGGAACACAATAGTGTTTTTTTTAAGTTTCATAGCCAAAATGGGCGGGGCAACTACTATTCATTCGGCATTGAGGGATACGCGCTCTATCTCACATCCCCCTTTTTTCCATTTGTTTCTCTGCGCTCTCCCTTTCACACATACTCTTTAGTTTTCTTTGTGCCTTTTCCCCTCTCCCCACAGAAAAACGCATGTGTTATTGTTTGCAAGAAGAAATAGGCTCCGCCCCAACTTCTGTGCGATAAAAAATAATGTGTTCTCATTATTGATTTTTATTTTGTACGCCGCAAAAGGGGGTCTAGATTTTTTCTTCACCATTATTGCACCTTTTCAAAATGTTTCACACTAACAAAAAAAAATCAGCCAGCCACACAGCAAAAAAAAATAAAAGCTAACAAAAAGGCTCACATTCTTTTGTATTCTTAGTTTTTCGATGAAGTTGAAGTGACACCAATGATTTTCTACGAGCCGATTCTTTGGCAGATGACGTTTCGAGCATTGAGCATGTTGATACACTTGCAGCAGCTGATGGTTTTGGGCTCAACGGAGCTTTTGACAATGATCGTTCTCCTTGTGAAACTAAACAAAAAATCAGCAAAAAAAAAACATAATCGGAAGCAAGCTTTTTTCCTAACAAATCCAACTAATTGTAGCAGTTTTTATTGTATTTTGGTCAGCAGCGAAATGAAAAAAAACATGCAAAAGGAAAAGTTTTCGCAGCTCACCGTTATCAACTTGCAAACGATTCCAGTTTTTGGCACTTGGTCCAGGTGTACTTCTTGATGGCGGTTCGCTTTCGCCGCTACACGCATTTTTGAACAGCTCCTCAACGCATGTTTGTTGTAGTTTTTTGAGCTCTGGCGCAAGATCAAGCGGGCATATTCCTCGCATATTTTTTTGCTCAATTCTGAAAACTTATTGATTAGTATGATTTTTCACCACCCCCACCGTCAAACATACTGAGCGCCGAAAAAAATGAGCGTGTGTAGACAAGGCCATGAGAGTGGCGATTCTCTTACGGCCAACATTAGAGGCGTGTTTCCATCTTCATCACCTTCAAGTTAATTATTTATGATGGCCAAAATATTATTTTGGATCTCACCTAGATTCACATCACTTCCATAGGCGATCAGAAGGGCGATGAGTTCACTAGATTGAGATCTGACAGCAACGCCGAGAGGTGTTTGATCAACAATGGAGACGACTCGAAGTTGTGAACATGTTGAGCATAGTTCAGGGGTCATTGAATGTGTTCTGGAAGAAAAATAATCTGATGAATAAATCATCATCAAGTCCAAAGGTGGTTGTTTAGCCATCCTAAGGCGTGGATAGTATTTATGTTATTTTAAAAATAACTTATCTAGACGTGGATAAGCCTCACCTTGGAATAATAGAAGTAAGCGGAATGTTCCCAGTCGCCGTACAATTCCCCTTACAATGACAACTGGCCGGCGCATTCGGATCATATCCATTTTTCAACAACAACTCGGCAATATCCTTCTGTTTGTGCGCAACAGCCATATGCAACGTGTTCATCATTGCGCATGTTGATCGACCGCCCGAATGTGTTGATACCGTACTACTGGCGTTCGATCGACGATGCGTTCCAGCTCCGTGACGACGTTGCGCCAAATCGGTCAAAGTATTTGTGCTACCTGAGATGGAAGATATTTTTTTTTTGCAAGAAAAACTGAATTCATTCAATCACGTTGAATACCAGAAAACATGTGTTTTTTCTTTTTTTTTTGAGGATTGGAAGAAGACAGAAAAAACAACCAAACAAAAATGTCCTAGGGAGAATTAATGAAAATTTTGAGCGAATGAAAAACAAAACAAGACGGAGTAAGCGTGAGAATCATGTACACCGTATGAATGGTTGTTTCGTTCATTCTTGCTCGTGGCTACGTTGTTTTTTTTTTGGTTTGTTGGTTGAAAAATGACAAGGGAAAACGCACGAGAACTGATAGATAGGCATCTTTATAGAGACGCAGAGAAACTAGACAATGTATAGAACCCGGGAGTTGTTTGCAATTCACGAAAAATTGGGTGAATCTCGGGAAAATCGTGCTCAGCTTTTTTCAGTCAGAGTTTCACTGAGATTTCGGAAAATCTACTTTAAAAAGGTGAAAAAATACAATTGTCTACAAATCAAAACTATAGTCTAGTTTTGAAAAAAATCAACTCACCAATTGACGGAGAAGTTGACATTGGTTGTTTCGAATTATGAGCGGCTAAAAGTCTCTCAACAAGATTTACATCTTCATAATGTATCGCCTAAAAAAGAACATGTGAGCAACAAAGAAAAGGAGAAAACAAGAACTAACCTCAATCATCATTTCCGACAAATTCTGTGTAACTGAAGGTTTGCGATCATCTCTGAAATGAATCAAACAATCCGCACACTTTTGCATATAGCAAAACGATTTTGATTTTCTGTTGGTTTGCATCGAGAAATGATACAATTTTTGTTGAGTGTCACATGAATGTATGTGTTAATTAGATTTTGAGGTGTCAGATTTCGGAAAAAAATGGATGGAAATATGACAATTCTCCGATTTCTTGTCAGTTTTTGAAAAGGTTAGACCTGATTTTTGATTGACATTGAAATTCGTCATGTTTTTTGTCAAATCTGAATCCCTTCCAATCTCTTCCAGATTTTGAAATGATAAATCAACTCATTTTTCATTAAAAACAAGTTAATCCCCTTGTATCACCAACCTCTCTCTCATGACTCTCTGCGCGGCTCCAAAAGTGAATGATCTACCAGTATCAGTTGGTGTTCCAACCAGAGATGAGCATTCGCTACTCTCGCCGGTATACCGTCGACCGGATAATCCTGAGAAAAACAAAACAAATATGTGTGTGGAAGATTAGAAGATGACTCTTTTTTTTTTTTGAAAAAAAAACAGAGAAAAATGTATGTATGTGCACAACAGATAGACATTTCATCTATGTCTAATTTTTGTTTTATTTCGCTTGATTTCATATGCACTTTTTTCCATGTGAGATGAGCAAAGTTGCTTTTTTTTGTTGATAGAATCTTGATAAATTTGAGCTAAATTTTTTTGGCTTTGAAAATGGAAGAATATTTTTTCCTCAAATTTTTTTGTGCCAAAATCTCACCTGACTGTCCACTTTGCTGTCGCTGCAATCGTTGTCTCAATCGTTTTGCAGTCGACGCCGATGGTTCAGTTCTTGCCAGCTCGTTCGAATACCCAAAAGGGTACCTGTACTCATGTGACATGATAATAATAATTGAAAAAGTGCACTTCTTTGTTTCGAGGTGTATATAACTTTTTTCGATTAAAATAAGCCGCAACACAATTCGATTATATGTATATGTTGGAATATTATTTTATTTTATGCACATATATCTCATTTTCAAAAAAAAAAGGAGAAAAATGTTGTCGTCAATGGCTATATCAAACAGGAAAACGTGAATTAGTGCGAGCTCATATGATATACTTTTTTCTGCTTCACCGAAGGTGAAGAAAATCAAAAGAAATTTAATGAAAAAAAAACAGACATAAAGGGCATGACTCTAAAGTTAGATTAGATTCACATGATCCCTATCAAATTTCGCTTTTTTTTTTTCGAATAAGAAGAAAATAAAACTGACCTATCTGGTGTCTCCATCGAGGAATCTCGTGAAGTCGGCATCGAGTCCACCTGCAAAAAATTCATGATTTTTTGAGGGCTCAAAACTGTGGGAATATTCAAAAGCACTGAAAATAGCACCTAGCCTTTCCCGTTTGTTGTTTGCAACACTAGAGGAAATTTTGCTTTAACGCTATAATGTCTGCACTCTCTCTAACTCTCATCTAGTCTTTTTTCAAAGACTTTTCTGCTTTTTTTGAAGGTCAAAAAATTACGCAAGTTTTTTGAACTATAAAAAATTGAAGCGTTCTCTTAGGACTAGAGGAAATTATTTTTCAAAATTCTGAAAAATCTCATTTTCACTAACTATTTTTCTTTGTTGATCAAAGTACATACATCCACAAATAGAGAGTCAGAAAAGAAGTAAAAAAAAACTGGAAGAACAAATTACATTTTATTAAAAATAAATAGTAGTATTATAATACTATACTTCTCTAATTAAATTTTTTCAAAAGAGCAAATATTAGATAACCTGTCAACTTTTTTTTGCGAACAAAAAATACAGGATTTGAACGACGAAGAAAAAAATAATAACGTAAAAACAATTGTTGGCAACTGGTCAATTGAGTTTGTTTTTCCGAGTGATCGGAGATCAATTTCTATTTTTTATCAGAAAAAAAAAATATTTTTTAGATGAGTCTTTTTCTCACTTTACAATGACGCTTGATTCAGGATTTATTCAAGAAAATAAAGTATACTAAAAGTAAAAAATCAATCGTTTTTTTAGCTAGATATCTTTAATCCAAGATTACGATTCACTTATAGGTATGATTTTTTGCTCATATATATATATATATATAAATTTTTCTGTTACCTTGAGAAGTCCGCCCTGACAACGTCAAAAAATCTCATAAAATAATAAATGCCCTTAAAAATGAATAATAATTTTTTCTTCGTTTTTTTGATGTTGAAAGTCTTCTAGGCTATCAAAAATCATTTTGACAAAAATAGATTGGTTTTTTGTGCAGAGAAATTTTGAGCAATTTTAAAGCAACCACAGAGAGACTTAGAGAAAATGCAAAATTAAAATACCCTCAAAAAATGTTCGAACATTTTTAGGAGTAATTTTTATACAGGAATCGGGGATTCAGAAGTTTTTTTTTCTGAAAATTGAAAAAAAATTTTAACCCCAATGTAGGGGTCAATATTTTATTTTTAAAACGTTTTTGTGTTCAGATTTCGAATTCAAGATATAACTGTAGAGCAAGGCAAAAAAGAGGTGTTCTGGTTTTTTTTTTTTTTGAAAAAAACCCCCAAAATACTCAAAACCTGGAAAAGAAAAAACAGGTGAAAAATGATTTGTTATGATGTTCGTGTTGTTCCAAAATAAGAAAAAAATATATCAGCTGACAGAAACATTTTACAGAACTTGATAGAGAAAACTAAGAAAGAAAAAAGATGTGCGCTTGGCGGATTATCATGGAAACCAAAGTATGAGACTCGTCTTTCATTATTTGGGACACGAAAACGAAATATTCATGATAATAATAATATCGATAATGGCAGAAGAGATTAGAGCAAGAAGAAGTATTTGTGTGGTTGTATCTATGTGTTGTGATAATCCTGACATGTTATAATACACCTATGAATAATCTATACGGATTTCATCCAAGAATGCACTTTTTTTTTCATTTCTCACTGCTTTTTTTTGCATATAAACATGAACATAAAAAATGAAAAAAAAATGTTTTTCTAATTAGTTGAAACTCGCGTGTCACACCGATATTTTTCCATTTTATCTGACCCTTGAAAAAACACGGAAGCGACCCAAGTTCACTAATAAGAAAACGGAAGAAAAATAGTTTTGAGCTTCGGAAAAAGAATTTTTTCGGCTCATTCATTTGTTAGTAGCATTTCAACAAAACTGGAAGAAAACAACAATATTAAAACAAAACTGACAAGGGAACTACATATAGGTGTTAACGGACTTTGAGATGGGGTATATGTCATCCGGTAGAGTTTTTCATGCTGAACATCATCCCGTAGCTAACTTTTGCAAAGCTCCACACAGAAAGCTGAAAATCATACTTTTGTGATAAATTTGAAAATTTTAAATTCCTCCTAACTTTTTCAAAATTATACATTTACAAAAGTTAACTAATGGATCTGATGTAAAATTTTATTCTCTATGCGATTGTAATTTTGAAATTCCAAAAAAATAACGAAAAAGGTGTGATTTTTCGAAAAAACATGAAAATTCAGAAAACAATCTTCAAAATTTAGTCATTTTCACGTTTTTCAATGAAATTTTTTTTATTTTTCACGTTTTTTTGATCTACCTTTTTCATAAAATGTTTCGGGCTCATTTTTTCAGCGTTACAACTACAATTTTAAGGTTTTTGAGTGTTCCTATTGTTCTTGGCATGCCAAATAACCCTTTAGTAGTCTCTCATCACTAAAATAGTACAAATTGAACAAGATATTTCAATTTTTGAGCTCAAACTTTGAGCTCGATTTTCAGCTTTCTGTGTGGAGCTTTGCAAAAGTTAGCTATGGGATGATGATCAGCATGAAAAACTCTATCGGGTGGTATATGTCTCTTCTAAAAGTCCGTTAACACCTACTTGTGGTTCCCTTGTGAGTTTCGAAGAAACATGAACAACAAAAAAATGTTTTTGGTAGTTTTTTGGAATGACCAGGAGAATTAGTGATGAAAATATTTTGAAGCAAAACTTAATTTTTCTGAAAATTTCCTCAAAACCTCCACCTAAACCAGGCCCAATTATTTCTAACAGTTGTAAAATTGTAGGCTCCTCGTCCTATTTGTTTCAGCGCTGGGCTCAAAGCCTCTGACCAAAAAAAAAACTCACCGATGGAAATTTATAAGAGGATGCTCTCAACGACATTTCTTCAATCAGTTGCGAAATGAAATGACACAAGGTTGGCGTTGGACTCATTACGCTGATTACATTTATCCATCCAACTCGTCAACCAAGAATGGATGTATAATATTCAGCACTTTGAACAAAAGCCAACCACAAGAAAGTATCATGCGACACCGCCAATATTTTGCATAATTTATGAGTTGGGATATACTTATTCTAATCAAAAAAAAAAAGTGGGGCTAGAATAGTGCGAAGAAAAAAGAGAGCAAAAAGAAGAAGCATCGTCAGAGATTGTTAGTTGGCGTAGCAAAAGTTCAAACCTTCTCTTTCCTGGTTTTGACGATGTGTACATTGATCTGGTCTCTTGATTCACGTTTTTGTGAGAACCAAAGTTTTTTTCAGCCATGACATTTATTGTCAATTCGAAAAATTTTTAGAGTCAAACAAACAAAAAATTTAGTTAAAATAATTTTGAACTAAGCAATGTTTTACCGTATTTTTCGGACATTTTCAAAAAAAAATTAGAAAATTAAATGAATAGCTTTATTGTATACGAACAAAGGCAAATCAAAAATCAAATTTGTGAGTTTAAAAATAATTTTGAACAAAAAAACTGCAAAGTTCTACCAAATTTTTACGGGAAAATTTTCGAAGAAAAACATTTTAAAAAGTTAAATAAAAACATGATACAGGTTCATGGTAAGTATATTTTTATTGTATTGACAGTGCACAATGTCAGATCTTTGTCAATAATTCCCTAAAAAATGAATTTGCGCTCACACTTGCGGACAACCCGCAACTCTGCGTGTAAATCTCCCAATAAGAGCCAGACTATTACCTATAATATCCGACAAACATGCTCTTTTCGAAAATCAATAACCTTGTATGTAGTGGACCGAGCCTTTCACACCTCGTAAAAGTGACAGATTTGACATGCTCAGCGACTAACAAACCAAAATTGACCGTTCTTGTTATGTTGAACGACTCGGTAAATTACATACAAGGT
The DNA here is from genome assembly GCA_963572245.1 of Caenorhabditis sp. 8 KK-2011. NCBI lineage: Eukaryota > Metazoa > Nematoda > Chromadorea > Rhabditida > Rhabditidae > Caenorhabditis > Caenorhabditis sp. 8 KK-2011. Next base: position 14,064,008 of record OY751551.1, read on the forward strand.
TTTTGATTTTTGAACAGAGCATGTTTCTTGGAAGTTGTAGTGAATAATCAGGTTCTTGTTCGGTAGTTTTCACGCATTTTTGCGAGATATTTTTGAAAAATCTGTCGGTAATTTTTTCTTGCAAAAGATGACTAAACATTAACAACAAAAATAAAAAATCAAGAGAAAATGGATAACTTTTTCAGATTATCACAAACATCCAACATTGTTTTTTCGAAACCGCTACAAAACTAAGCGAAAAAAATTACTGAGTATTTTACCACGCTTTTTTCATCACGGACAACCCTGGAACACGGAGAGATTTAAAACGACAGTAAACTTTCATAGCAATAATAAGAAAACCCTCTTTTTACAATCTGAAAAAAAAAACTTGAAATTTCAGTAAAAATTCCAGAGATTATTCATTTCCCACAAAGCAAAAATTTTTTTTCCAATTTGATAAGCAGAAATTAAGGAAAAGAAAACACTTTTTAATATATTCATCAAGAGAAACTACGAAATGATCTGAATCTCAAAAAATTGGTTCTGATCAGTAATTAAATAAACTTTTTTAGTGTTTTGAGGAAATTATTCACTTTTCTCCACAAATACTTTTTGTAAATCATAACTTTTTCAATAGATTTGTACAAACTTTCCAAAAAAAAAATAAAATAAAAAACAACAAAACATGCGCGGTAGCGTTAAATTAGCTTCGCAAAGGAAAACAGTTCATTTCGAATTTGATAAGCATAAATTAGAAAAAAACAAAACACTTTTTAATTTATTAATCAAAAGGAAATACGAAAAGATCTGAATCTCAAAAACTTGGTTCTGATCAGTAATAAAAAAAAACAAGAAACACTTTTATATTTCGAGAAAATTTTCAACACATTGTGAACTTCAGCAAAGTTATAAATTGTAAATTTTTTATTATGTAAATTTCAAAAAATGAAAGCAGTTACTAATGTTCAAAAAGAGAAATTAGGCAAAAAAATGCATGATTAAAGTTTAAAATGTTCCGGGGTTTCCGAAAACTAATGTCAAAATAATTTTTGGAGAAAATGTTCTTGTTACACACCTGTTTTCAACAAATTGTGAACTTCAGCAAAGTATAAATTAAGAAACAAAATTTGGAACTTTTTCCAAGTCTTCAACTATTCAAAAATTATAAATTTTTAAACAAAGTTCTCATAAAAAACTCGTGCAGCATCGAACAAAAAGTATTCTACCGGTATTTTACCGGAATATTTCAAAAAAAAGTTTAGAAAGGTACCTATAGAAATGATGGAAACTCAAAAAAGTTTTGCACAAAAGAAAAAAATTCAAAGTTCCACGGCATTTTTACCAATACAATGTTTCAAAAAAAAAAACAAGCATAACTACCGTATCTCAGAATAAAAAATACAACAACAATAACAACAACAAAAAAGACCGACTGGCATGCGCGTTGCCTTCGGGATCAAATGAGAGATAAGTTGTGTGTAGAGAGTACAGAGAAAGAGACTGTTCATTTAGGCCACGCCCACCCATCTTGCTCCTCCCAGGCCACGCCCATTCCTACAGGCGTATATAAGAAGTATATGAGCCATTCTTGTTAGTTTTTCTGCAATCTGCTTAAACAGCCACAGCAACAACAACATCACCACCACCACCAAAAACAACAACAACAACCATGCAATCTCGACCAGCCACACCAGAAATCGACTCGGACTCCGACACCGAATTTGTTTTTACATACAACCGGTTCCGTGGCGGAGTTATCGTACTTTCACCTGAGGTAACATACATTCTTTTTTTTTTGGTTTTTGTGAGAAAAATCTCAAGATGAACGTCACCTTCACCGTCGCCTTCAACGTCGCCTCCTAAATTATATGAAATATTTCAAAAATATATTAGTCCTTTCAGCATCGTCACATCACTATCGCCATCTTCAATAAAATGACATGATATATTGCTCTAAAAATGGCTATATTTTTATTTAGATAAGTGTTGTTTCTAAATAGTTGTTTTTCTTCAAAACCAGATATTTTTACAGAAGGTTGACGGTCAACCGGTAGGAGAAGAAGAAACGATCTTCGTTTTCCTGCTTTCACCAAACACTAGAGAAAAGTTGATGGCCGAACAGGTGGAGTTTGCTGAGTTTTTTATGAAAGTTTCAAAATTTACCTAATTTCAGTGGTCTTCGAAGGAAAACATCAGAGCGATTCTTTCTCAAACCACTTCGGGGCGCGTGTCTCCGCCGGCAAGAAGAAGACTGTTCACCAACATCAGCGGCAGCGGCAACAGCATCGCCAGTAACAGCAACAACATCAGTAACAACATCAGCGGCAGCAGCAACATCAACATCATCAGCAACAACAGCGGTAGCAGCAGCAACAACATCAGCAGCAGCAGCAACGTCAACATCATCAGCAACAACAGCGGCGGCAGCAGCAACAACATCAACAACATCAGCAGCACCAGCAACAAGGACAACAAAGATGTTGAAACTCGTCCAAGACTCGGTCCAAAAACCCGAAGCCAAACCAAAAAGGTAAACTAGATTTGTATAAAATCAGTGTTTCATTAAAACATTTTCATTTTCAGGAACGCGAGAATGCTGCTGCCAACGTAAATATTCAATCAAAAAGACAATAATTTTTCAACCTGCTCGTTTCTCTACACCGTCAAATGCAGATCCCCATCATATACTGATTTTATTCTCCAGTTTTTTTCTCATCTCCATTTTTCGTAATTTTTTGTGCCGTTCCCTATCATATACTGATTTTTTTCTCCAGTTTTTTCCTTATTTCCCATTTTTTTCGTGATTTCTCGTTTTTTCGTCATTTTTAATAAATATTATACTTCATCATTGTTTATGGATTTTTGACAGGTTTTTGGTTTTTAGGCTTACAGCATTTCGAATAGATCTTTCTGCTCTCGATTTCAGATCCAACAGAACCTTTCGGCATTCTTCTTCATTTCCGTAAAAAAGTTTATACCTCTTGAAAAAACTTTTAGAAATTGTTAGCTGGAAATCCGTGAACTGGGACAGCTGGGACTCCTGGGCGACCTGGCGGCACTGGGACGGCTGGAACTCCTGGGCGACCTGGTGGAACTGGAACAGCTGGAACTCCTGGGCGACCTGGAGGAAAATGGTTTTTCCATGGATATTTTTGAAAACTCACCTTCCAGTGGTTGATTCAACATCTGGGATGCTTGTCACATTTTCTCTAGAATTCCAAAACATCAATTTTTGAAGATTGTTTAAAAGATTGTTCGGCGGCAGCTATCACTTTTTCTATGATTGATCCAACAACATTTTCGTTGATTGAAGTCTCTCTAAAAAGCAAAATTTTCACCACCCGGAATTTCAAAAAATCTCACTTAGCAGGGAATTCTGGTAATGAGGATTCAGCTTGAGAAACAGCTTCTTGCGCTTTTCCCATCACACTTCCAATGTCAAAAGCAGCATTGATAATAGAAGTTGAAGCAACAAGAACAACTAGAAAGTATTGCATGATTTTTTTTTGAATGTTGAAAATTAGAAAGAACTGTCTTTATACCACGTTTTGTGGAAATTAGTCATTTGAAACGCATGATTAGAGAGGGAAACTGATCAGCGTAACAAAAAATACAAAACTTTCATGGTTTGTTTTTAGCAAGACCTAAAATAACTTGGCTAAATTTTCATGGCAAAAAAAGAAGAGCAGAGGTACAAAACAGTGAAAAATATGTTTTCTGTGAATACTATTCGGATACCCTTACTTCCCATAATATGAGGACACGCCCCTTTTTTCTCTCTATCTTTTTTCTAGTGACTCTATATGAGGGACGCTCTTCTAAGAGAGACGCTATCTTATTATATAACATCCTAGAGAAGAAAACGCAGGAAAGTATGAAAAATGTGTCATACTTGTTTTTTATGGTATTTCATAAAGTTGAACACAGTAAGCCTTGATGACGAAATCTCATTCATGGATGAGAGAAAAATAAAGCCAAATTTTTTGCTACTTCATTTCCAAATTTACCAGGAAACAACTTGAAAAAGCGTTAGCGTTTTTTGGTTTCAAAATCTATTTTACCACTTCATCAGAATTGGCTTTCCACAAACTCCATAAAAAACGCAAAGTTAATAAGATCTTTTATTCAATAAAAAACCAAGTAAATAATCATTTTTTTCATTCCTTGTCTGGATAGTCTGGTTCATAGGTGACTCCGTTGGATGGGTCTTCAGTTTCAGCTGGTTCTTCGGTATAGACTGGTTCCTCAGTGTATTCTCCCTCTTGAGGTTCCTCGGTGTAATCCTCTTCTACAGGTTCTTCAGTGTAAGCTGGCTCTTCGGTGTATTCTCCATCCTCCTCTGGTTCTTCAGTATATTCCTCTTCTACAGGTTCTTCGGTGTACGCTGGTTCTTCAGTGTATTCTCCATCCTCCTCTGGTTCTTCAGTATATTCCTCTTCTACAGGTTCTTCGGTGTACGCTGGTTCTTCAGTGTATTCTCCATCCTCCTCTGGTTCTTCAGTATATTCTTCTTCTACAGGTTCTTCAGTGTAAACTGGCTCTTCGGTGTATTCTCCATCCTCCTCGGGTTCTTCAGTGTAAGCTGGTTCTTCAGTATATCCCTCATTTTCAGGCTCTCCAGTGTAAGGCTCTTCAGTCTCGGTGGGTTCTTCGGTGTAGTCGTAGTCAGGCCCCGAGATGATCGGTTTTTGAGTTGAAAGGTAGCCAAATTTATTAGGGTACACTCTATGGTACCTTGGTCTGAAAATTAACACATTAAAAAGATTGACACCAAGTCCAAGTCGAAAACTTACTGATTGATAGATTTTGCATTGGCCAAGCCAACGATGGCGATCAAAAGAATGATAGAGAACTTCATGACTTCTGTGAGAATCTAATGATGCCAAGTTTTTATATACTGTGCTATTTGTTTGGGTGTGCCCCAGATGCTGTATAGAAATTAATCAGCGAAACAAAACATTCATACAATTTTCAATGCAAATTTTTTTCCATTGGTGATGATTTTTTCTAGTTGAATAGAAAATAAGAACAATTGATGTGAAATGATTTTTCGTGGAAAATTATGTAATTTTTTGTAGTCATCATTTTTCACCAAAGTTTTTATCTCTGAAAATTGTGCTATTCCTCTGAATATCTGTATGTTTTTTGTGAGAAAAGTTATTTTTTATGGCATTCTGTCACTCCAAAACTTCTCTGCTACCTGTTTCACGTATGGATTCGGATTGACACAAATCAACCTTCCACAATTTCTGCAGCATCTGGCAACACAAAATTTTTGGTCAGGATGGCGGGTCATTATAATTTTGGGAAGATTGAGAATATCCAACACACCAGCACAACAAGAAACAAATAATGAAAAATCAATATATCATGATAACCTTTACAACACCTAGCTCTCCGAGACTCAATATCAAAAAGAGGCGGAGCCTAATAAAAGCATGCCAGTGTTTGCAAGAAACAATATCCCTTGCTTGCCTTTTTGTGCAAGGGCTGGCCCTATGTGTTAGTAGTGATATAAACAATGTCCAACAAAACACAAACGGTTAAAATCGATATCTCCACATCAGGTCACTATAACGTTCGCGGGTTCTTTAACATTCATTTTTTTCTGTGTTCATGAAAACATCTGGAATTCCCAGATTGAGGAACATAATGAAAACCTAATAAAAATAAACATTTTTGTTCCGTTTGGAGGTCTTGATTTTCAACAACATCTGAAAGCCTTTTTTCTACAACTGGTATTCTTAGATATTGAAAAAAACGCCAATAGACAGAAATTTTTATTGAAAAATCAAAAAAATAATCTGATTCTTATTCATAGTCTTCAGGTCCCCAAGTGTTGCTCTCTTCAGGCTCGGCAGGTTCCTCGGTGTATTCGTTGTCTTCAGGTCCCCAAGTGTTGCTCTCTTCAGGCTCGGCAGGTTCCTCGGTGTATTCCTCGTCTTCAGGTCCCCAGGTGAATGGCTCCTCGGTGTGGATTGGTTCATCAGTGTATTCCTCGTCTTCAGGTCCCCAGGTGAATGGCTCCTCGGTGTGGATTGGTTCATCAGAGTAGCTCTCTTCAGTGGGTGAAGGTGTGGTTCTACGAGTGAACCAGATTGGTCCATCAACAGTCACTGTTAATGGTGTTACTCGCTTCTCAAAAACTTCTGGGAGGGATTTTGGGAATAATGGCACGTAGTTTTTGTCTGTCGATGTTTCTTGATTGTCTGGTTCTTCTTGTGGGAACAATGGTGGGTGAGGTGGAAACAATGGTGTTTTGGTTGATGCTTGTTGGACGCTTCTCTTTTTCAACAAATTGACGTTGAGAAGAACTGCGTTTATCGATTTTCTAAAAACTTTCATTTTTTTCTCAAGATCAGTTTCAACATACCTCACGCTTGGCTCATCATTCATATGAATGTTGATGTTTGCTGACTGTGAATCTCTAAAAAAAAAGAAGTAACCTCTAAATTGAAAATAGGGGAACTAACCTCAAAGATTTTGCATTGGCCAAGCCCAAAACAACGATCAGAAAAATGATAGAGAACTTCATGACTTCTGTGAGAATCTAACGATGCCAAAGTTTTTATATACTGTGATATTTGTTTAGGCTTGCCAGGTGTTGTATAGAAATTAATCAGCGAAACAAAACATTAATACAAAACATTTTTCTAATGACGCTTATGCAATTATATTTCAAAACAATAAAGCAATTTCTGCTAAAAATAGTTCAACTCGAAAAAAAATCAAAGTTTTTCGTAGATTTTTTTTTGAAAGATAGCTCCTGGAATATTGCCGTAAAATTTGCTGTTCCTAAGAAAATATGAAAAACTGTATGAAATACATCAATGAGGTAAATTGAACGTTAATAGTGTCAAATTAACCTTTTTTGAAAATCAAAAAAGTTTTCCGCTTTTTTAGAATATTGCAATAACTGGCGAAAAAATCGACTTCAAGAGACGTGATGCGAAATTACTTAGCGCTCAATGAACATCTGTGTTTTCTTTTCCCCCTCTACTTTTCTTTCTGTCTTTTCGAAATAAGAACGGCGTTGCGACATTAAGGGACGAACTTTTTTTACCAACTCTTTTTTTTCGTTTTTATTTTCTCACCTGTTTGCAAATTGACAATAGAACAGTCAAGATTATCGTTAGATTGAGGTGCTTTCTTAGTTTTTCATATATTAACCATGTTTTCCCATTTGTTGTTATTGTTTACGTGTGTGACCTTTTGGAGAGACAAGGATTGTGTTGCATAATAATTTTCGAAAAAGACAATGTTGCAAGAATATGTAAAGTTGGTCGTGAAGCCTGATATTGAGATTTATTCCCCTTGTGTCAAAATTATAAAAACTATTTTTTGCAAGTTACAAAACCTTTATTTTCAAAAAAAAATTCAATGTTTCAAATTCGGAATTGATGGCAAAGATGGAAATTCAAAATGTTGTTGTTGCTTTGGTTGTTCATCTTCTTTTTCATCTTCAAAATGTTCATCTCCCGGTTTTTCGAAATTGATGTTGACCAGAACATAATTGTTAGCTGGGCTGTAAAAAATATCTTTTTTAATTATATCTGATTTTTCTCAAAATTCTCACCTCTCCGCTCCATACTTCAAGTTCGATGCTCCACTTCCTCCATTCATATGGATGTTCAAGTTAACATTTTTCTGCTCTTCAGAATCTTCTTCACTCGACGAAAATGGTTCATTTCTGCTTGATTTTTCATAAAGTCCTTCGGTATTGTTGACAGTGACACTGAAATTCAAAATTTTGAAACTTTTCTATCATTTGAACCTACTCCGGTAGAATTATGTTTTGCAATCGTCCATCAGTAGTACGTCTGAAAAATATTGAACCTTAAAATATTCCCTGTTTTCTTTTTTTCACCTGTAAGAAGAATAAGCGTTGGTCAAACCAATTAGAGCGACAAGAACAATTGTTGAGAACTTCATAGTAATTCCTGATTTCATTTTTCAAATTTCCAATTTTATAGCATTTTTTTGTTTAGATATATCATCAAAACCACATGATTTTTTGACAGCTAATCAAAACATTCAATTTTCATGTTCCTTGATTGAATAATAGCTTTGAAGTTTCGTTAAAAATCGTTTTTTTTTCAATAACAATTTCCAGCAATATGATGAATACTGGGCGTTACTCAAAAATCGCCAACTTTTTGTGATAATATGTTTTTTTTTGTTTACCGTTTTTTAATTGTTTCATTATTTTTACATTGTAATTTTTTAGAGAAAACTTCATAAAAATTTTAAAATAAAACTTTATAAAAATTTCTTATACGAAACAATTCGAAAGAGGATTCCAGAGATTATTGGTTAATCGCTGAAAAAATATGTATTTTTTTTTCACAGACTTTTTTTTCTTACGAGGAACCTGATGAGTTTGATTCTGAGGATGAAGAATGCGAGTGTGATTCAGAAGAAGAGCAACGTTTCGGGTTTTTGGTTTTGACAGGTGGAGAAGAGGGTGTTGTGACGTCGGCTTGTTCATCTGCTCCGCCAAATATCGGTACTATTGATTGAATTACGGAAGGAAAGGTAACACTAAAAAAACAATTTCAAAAATGGTTTTTAAGTGTTGAACTAACGGAAAAGGGTTTTGTGACAATGCAACTGAGCTAATAATAAGAAATACTATTAATGTTAGAAATTTCATTTTTTTAATTTATGAAAATTGTTCCACTTTTTATTTTATCATGCCTTTATGTAGTGTAAAATTTAGAAGTGTGACTCATATTTTTTCTGTATGTTTTTCCAAGAAGTCATAGAATATCAGCATCAAAATTTCGTCTTATTTTGAACGAAAAAGATGAATTTCAGAATAGTTGATTCAAATGATCTTGAGAACTGTGGTCTTAACATTTTTTTTCCAGCAGGCTAAAAGTCAGCAAAGCCTTTGTCTGCGATATTAACGGTTAATCGTCTCTCGCTGTCTCTTCATCTCGCTATCTTCCATCTCTTCATAATGTCCTGCCACCGGGGGAAGGACGTATCAGGATGAAGAGCAGACTTTTTCCCAAATCTTCCGACAACCTTCACAAAAGAAAATCCTTGCTAGGATTTATCAACGATAAAGCTGATTGAAATTTTGAGTGTTTTTTGAAACTCTACTGATCTGACCACACAAGAAGAATTGTTAAAGAGCACCTGCGATATAGCACGGCCTACCAGTTATGAAGAAATTGGCAAATTAAAAGAGACACAGAGAAAAATACAAAATTTGCAGTTCTAAAGGTCACGTTATTTCTTTTTTTTTTAACAAAAAAAATTTCTCAAAATTGAAATTTTTCGGGAAATGAACTAAACATAAAGGTCGCGTTCGTAATAAAAAAATATTTTTCAGGTTCAACCATTTTTTTCATAATGTTTTTCGTTACAAAAAACGTGAACCGCAAACTGCAAAAATCTGATTTCTCTGCGTCTCTTTTGAAGGACGTCAAAAAATGACGTGATAGTTAAATCCCTACAGGACTTTTAACCGGAAATCATAGGAAAATTTCCAAACTTGGTGACTACGTTCTACTCTTTCCCTTTTAAAACAAGATATTTTCCACATTAACGATGAAAAATCCCGCCAATTAAAAAAAAACTAATTTTGTGTAAACTTTAAACCTTAAATCTCCTTCCGCCACTCTAACAGGCCAGCAAATTCATTTAACCATATCAATCTTTCTGATTCCTGAGCAATAAAAAAAAATCCAAAATTTTTTTTATCCGAAAAGATTAGAAATGTCGGTGCTGTTCCCCCCAAACTCCTTGGATTATGTATCTCTCTCTGTCTAACTTGTAAGACACATACTGTATTACTAATCTCGATATAAAAAAACCAGGAGAGCTCATTTTCGCTTTCATTGTGGCAACGTTCGCGGAAAGCATGGACAATTGTAACAAGGTTAGTGATAATGGACATTTTTCAGAGTTCAAAACTTTTTCTCAAAAAACATGCACTTTTTCAGAAACAAGAACTGTTCGGATTCGGAGATCCCAGAGAAGGAATCGAGAAAGAAGAGCTGATCGACGTTGAAGTGATTTTTCGAATAAACCAAAACACCAGTCAAGTTTTTTTTTCCAGAGCCTTGATAACCCGGAAGAGCCCCAAGAGCCAGCAAACGATGCTCCAGCCAACGTCCCCCTAGTCAATGGTCCAATTTTTCTTCAACCAACTTGCGCGGTTTGTTATCCTGCCATAAAAATTCAACCAATTTTTTTCAGAAGGTTTTCCAGTGTAATCATCCGTTGAATTGTTATGAGTTTGTTCTCCAACTGGCTCAAAAATTCTGCAGTTCATTGCCAGATTTCGCGTTATTGCCACCTTACGGAGATCATTTTCCAAGACCATTTTATCATAACTTGTTCACCGCCTATGCTATCGGCCAAATTAATGTGGTTCCAACTGGACCCTCTAACGAGGTGAGTACAGAAAAAAAACGAAAAATTAAGTTTGGGCTAGTCAAAATATCGTAATATCCAAAAAAAATCAATTTTCCCCCAAAATTATATTACTCGACAAAAGAGGATACTATTTTTTTCCCTCTCTGACCTCCTACCAGAACATCTGTTCTTCCCTATCTCGCCAGCTTTTTTTCTCCTCATCACGGCAGACTTTCGACACATCATGGGAAGAAAAAGGGCAAAAAATAAATGTTTTTTGCAGGTGGGAAATGTGAGCCAAAATGAGCCAGGACCATCCAACAAAAGAGCTCACGAGGATGGCAATGATGGTGACAATGTCGTTATGCCGAAACTTGCTAGACAAGAATAAATTTTAATTTTTTGTTTTGTTGACAAAACTATTTTTGTTTCTAGAGTACCTCTTTTTTTGTTTCATGTTAAACTCTTAAAGTACCTCTCCCCCTGTTGATGTAGACAAAAATTTTGTTTTTTCAATAAATGTTGCTAAAAAACTGGTGATTTTTTCAAGAATTTCGAGAAGAAAGTTGTTGTTTTTGACAATCTCAAAAAGTTACGAAACTTGTTGACAGTTTTTCAATGAGTTTCGAAAGAGCCAGATGTTTTTTCGCGCTCTATTTTTTGAATACTCAAAAAGTGTCTTTTTTGAAATTAATGTTTCTTTCATTTCGAAAGTTTCGTCTCTCAAATAATTGGAAGTGAATAGACCCTTTTGTTCAAACGGTTTCATTCAATTCTATAGCACCGAAAAATTATTCAAATTCTCTGTTTTTTTTTTTGAAAATTGACTGTTCTTCAGAAAATTTGGGTTAAGAAATATCAAATTTTAATCTTGTTTCAAGAAAAGTTTGGAAAGTATGCTTTTTTTTTGGAAAATTATCTTAATTTTTAGGTCTCCAAAATTTAAATAGTAGGTCAAAACAGTTTTCATGATCATTTATCCGTTTCTCATTCTCATTTTTCTTCAAATCTTACCGCGTGTTTCGCCTTTAGGAAATTGCACTTCACACAGTCTACCTACGAGAGACGCAGAGAAAAAAGTGCACACAAACAAGCCACGCCTCTTGTTTGTGTTGTTAGTCATTTGGGCAGTTGTCATTTATTCGTTTATGTTTATGTACTCATTTATTTTCTCAATTGTTTTATTACAGAACATCGAAAAAATGTCCGAAGAGAATTTGTCAAACAAACTCAAGAACATGAACATGTTCGATGATCGAGCTCCAAGACAATCTTTTACCGATGCCAGTGTTCCATCTTCGTCAAGTCAAGAAGATCCGAATTCAGCTGGAACTACGATTGCGAAAACGAGTGGAATTGCCAAAAGTGATCTGCCATATCAAAAGCAGAAAATTATCGAAAGACCAGGAATGGTTCAAAACATGAAGTTGGGAAAGAAAATCAAACTTTTGGCCAATTTCATCGCCTTCAAAACCAATTCAAATCCCATCAAACTTCATCAATATGACATTGAGATGATTATAAAAGGCAAGAGAGAAACGAAACGAGAAAGAACTTCGGCGTTTTTCTGGAAATTTTTCGAGCAGAGCCGAGACATTTTTCCGGATATCGATCAATTTGTGTACAATGATGTGAATATTTTATGGTCCAAAGTTGCTCTTCGAATTGATGGTGAACATCATGTCGAGTTGAATGGGAGAATGGGGCCGATCGGTCAACTTATTATTAAGTTTACCGGGGTTGTTGAGTTCTCTGAAAATGCTAAACTCTCATCAGATCGTGATTTAGTTGTCTCAATTATCGACGCAGTTATCAGCCAACGAGCCAGATGTCCTGACAGGTAAGAACATTTTTTTTTATCTTCTAATCAATCAGTGTTTTGTTCAGAAATAATGGTGGAAGTGGCCAGCAATTTGTGTGCAATAAAAATGCGGTTTATTCCAAGTTCTTCTGTACAAATGATAGAAGTGTTAATTTGACCATCCCGCTTGGATCGGCACTTGAAGCATGGACCGGCTTACACTTTGCGGCGAAGATGAATCTTCAAATGGGACCTGCCGCCAATATTGATTGTAAGTTTTTTTTCGTAGTTCAAAATGTTCTGACAATATAGTTTTTCAGTGAGCCACTCTGCTTACTATATTCCGAATTATTCTCTGATTCGTTTTCTAATTGATATCATCCATAATCGAAGTGTGACGGAACAAGAATATGAACAATTAGAGGAATCAGTCGCCAATCGAGGAATGTCAGATCATAATCGGCGACAAGCGGAAAAAGTTCTGAAAGGAAAAGCTGTGATGGCGACTCATTTAGAGAGACCAAGACAGTTCAAGTTTAGTTCACTTACTAGTACACCTGCCACACATACATTTTTCTTCGTGAGTTTTTTTTTTCAATCAAATTTATGGAACAAACCCATTTTGCAGGTTGAAGAAACTGGTCGAGACATCAGCGTGGCAGAGTATTATTTCAACAAACGCATGAAGTTGCGTTTTCCGCAACTGCCTTGCGTTGTTGGTCCAGCGCTGCGCGGTAAACGCGGTGTTCAATTGTTCCCCATGGAGTTTGTCTCAACGATAAATGAGCCGCAAAAAATGAAAGGACAGTTACACGACGCACAAATCGCTAGAATGGTGAGAGAAACCGCCTACAATGCTCCGACTCGTTTCGAAATTATCAAAACTTTGGCACTTGATGGACATCGTGACGGTTGCGATGCTGTTGTGCGAAAAGATCGGTGGCTTGAATCGTTCGATTTGGATGTTGGTCAAGATTTCGTTACTGTTGATGCTACTGTTTTGCCACCTCCAACGTTGATTTACGTGAGTTATTGAATTATTTTTCAAAGAAAAACATTTTTTGCAGGGTAACAGCACTTATTACGACGAATATCATCATGGTGTTTGGACGACAGTTGAGGGTGATTCATTCCGAACTGTTTTGTCGAATCGGTGTGAGGAAGAAGATCGTGTGAAGTTGATCGTTCCATCAATCATCACTATTCAAAACCCGCTACAAAGCGAACAAGAAAGTCTTCCTTATGATTTGTAAGTTTTTTCTACGTTTCTCTAGAAAATGAAGTTCAAAAATTGCAGAAAACACTTCTACATTCTCATGGAAACTGTCAGCAAGTTTGGTCAACCAATCTATCGAAGCGAAGGTGATAAAGGTATTCCAGCTGCATATTATGTGAGTTCCTCGTTTCTCGGTATTTCATAATAATTTTGTGTTTAGATCGGATCACATCATCAAAATTGGGGAGTGAAAAGTCTTTACGAAAAATTGTTGAACATCAAAAATCATATGGCAAATGATGAAAAATTACAAAATTCTGGATACAAAATTGTGCCATTAATCCTGTTTGTTTTTGCTAATCGATCAACCACTATTAACACCAAACGATGTATGATTGCAAGTGATTATGGTGAGTTGACCATCCATCTTGAATATAAATCTAACTAGAATTTTTTTTTCTAGCAATTATCAAGCAATTATGTGATGGTGAACTTGGAATGAATTGCCAGGGTATTCTGTTGAGAACGTTTATGAGTATTGGATCAACACCTTCAAAATGTTCCACAGCTCATAATATGGCTTATAAAATCTTGGCGAAAATCGGAACCACTTTTTATAAACTGGAGAAAGATGGAAGACATAAAAAGTGAGTTTTGATAGGCTGGTTTCCATGAAATAAGTATTTTTAAGCTGGTCGAAGTTCACCGATTCTGACGAGCCCACACTGATTCTTGGTATCGATGTAACTCATCCCGGTGATCTTGCTCTGGCTCAAGGTGGAATCAGCGCTTTATCCGTCGCTGCGGTTGTTGGAAATGTTGATATCGAAATTTCGAAATTCGGCGAAAGTGTTCGAATTCAACAATGTGGTCAGGAACAAATTATACGTCTAGAAGAAGCGATTGCCGAAAGAGTCAGCGCGTTCACCAAACATTCTGGCAAACGGCCAGCGCATATTGTTGTTTATCGTGATGGTGTTTCGGAAAGCGAATTCAAAAGAACTTTATATGAGGAGAAGTTGACGATCAAGCAAGCGTGCTCGAATCTCGATTCAAGTTATAACCCAACTCTCACTTATATTGTTGTCACTAAACGGCATCATACACGATTCTTGGCCAAAAATGCGAAGGAGAGTGAAGGTCGCGCGTTTAATGTGAAGCCTGGCACTTTGGTGGAAAACACGATTTGTTCGAAAACTTATTTTGACTTTTATCTTGTCAGTCATTTTGGAGCGCTTGGAACTAGCCGGCCTTCACATTACTATGTTCTTTGGGATGAATGGGCGCCAAGTAACGCGTTTTGGCAGGTAAGCTACTTTTTTTTTAAAGATTTTTTCACCTAAACCAATTTTTTAGACAATCACATACGCTCTTTGCTACTCTTACACCATCGCACCTCGATCAATCAGCATTCCATCGGTTGTTCAATACGCTCATCTTTGTGCAAAACGTGCGAAAGATCGGCTCATGGGAATTGAGGAGATCAAAAGGTTAGCCTCCCTTTTTCTTCACCAATCTAACCTTTCACATTTTTCAGAGACCGTAACGAGACGTTCAATTTGAATGAATTTGAGCATTATGCAAACGTGGTCCAACAAATTAAACCTCATGTTAACTTGAAAGGAATGTTATATTGTTAATTTGTTTGTTTATATTATATCTCTTATACATAAATAAAGGTTCATTGTACCAACTTTTTTTTGTTTCAATGTTGAGAATTTGACAATAAACATGGAACAAAGATTACCGCTTTCGCAAGTTCAGCGTCCAACAACTCCAAAAACCTACATTTTCAGATCACCTCTCATTTTTGTCAAAAATCAAGAAAGACCGCCCAAAGTGCGGTTTCACTTTCAATCAAAACTTTTTTTCTTCCCAAGCGAGAAACTAAAATCCAGTTTTCCATAGGTATGATAATGATATGCTGATAACAGTGTAACATTTGAACCGTGACTGATTTTTTTCGCGTGTCAAGTTGGTATAAAACTGATACATATTTCCAAAAAATCGTCATTCTATTGTGACCTGTCTAAACGATGGTATTAATATTATGTATCTCTATTCAATTGATAATACACGCGACGCACAAATGTGAGTAGTCGACAACTTTTCTTTTCCCCTTTTTTGCGATGGGGCGCGTTTTATCGATTAGCAAACTACACAAGTTGTAAACATATAACATCAATCATAAACTTCCAAAAATAGGAGGATGTCGCACCTTTTGTTATGCCATGAGTTTACAACTTGTGTAGTTTGCTAATCGATAAAATGCGCCCCATCATACAAAAAAGGGAAAAGGAAAAATAGTCGACCACTCACATTTGTGCGTCGCGGCTTTTGCGTCGCGTGTGTTATCATTAGAGCGAGTGGTGTCGATCGACAATCGAACGATAATATTTGCTTTATCCGTGAGTTTCTGCATGTACATTCAGTTTGTTGGAGTAGCCCCACCGATGAACTATTTTCATCTAGCCATAACATATGTTGTGAATAGTCTTTGGTTGAGGCAGCTCTAATCGATTGATACTTTTTTCTGCTTCTCTGCGTCTATTACGCACGTTTACCAAAACTCAAACAAGGGTGGATAAAGGGGCAACGAACAAAACAGAAAAAACGAGATAGTATGGAAAATAAGAAAATAAAAGGTCTTGACCACTTTTGGTATTCTAAAAGGTGGAATATATTGATTCCTTTTCATTACATTTATCACTTGGTTCATATTTACTTCTTGGTATTATTTCTGTACTGTGGTTTTTTTCTCACTATGAATAAATAAATATATATGTATATATGAGATAAATTGTGTAAGAAAAAAATTTAGTTTGTCCCTGCAAGACGTAAACAAACATTTTCGCTCTATTGATAATAATCTGAAGCGTCCCTGAGACTCATAAAATAAAAAAATATGTTGCTAAGCAACACATGTTAGATAAAAATAGCTTTGGAGAGGAGGTACAAAACAACGCTAGTTTTAAACAGGTTCAAAACTAGACTCTGATTGGTTCATTGAAAATCGAATAAATGATTCGGCATCACGCTAACTATTTAGAGAAAAGATTTTGGCTTGTACAGTAACTCATCACAAAAATGACAAGAGTAGAGATAGTTGAAAAAATGTTTTTTGTTGAAAACGTCTGTTTTTATTGAAAAATATTCACTTTATTTTCTTATTGTTGCAACTGGTGATATATTTTTTGTTACTTCGTCAATTATATTTTTTCCAGCGTCCATCACAGCTCTAGTTGCTGCTCCACCGTTCTGAGGTGGTGATGGTTGAGTTTGTTGCGGTTTTGGTGTTACAGCTGGTCTTCCTTCTCCAGAATGTCTGTCTCGATGATTATTCCTGTAAAATGTCAATTGTTCAGTTACTTGGAGGACAACTCACTCATGAGAATCTGACGATCCAGAGCTGGAGTTGGATTCAGATGATTCTGACGAAGAAGAGGAGTGATGGTGGTGTTTGCGGTTTTTATGTTTTGAAGTTTTTCCATTTGTGGTGTTTTGATCATTTTGGTTAGGTCCATTCTTTTCATTAGGTTGAGCACCGTTTCCGTTTGGTGTTCCAGAAGCACCACTGGGAAAAAAATTCTAGCTGACGTTTCAGAACCTTGAGAAATACTTTGGTTTCGGAACTTACGTAAAAAAATCCATCCCTTTTTTTTTCATTTCCACTCCAACTCTGCAAAAAAATTGTTTTGATATAGTTTAAAGAACTTAGATTCAGAGAGATATATTTAGCTTTTTCGGTGAAGCATCTTCGAAAATGTTTTAATTTTTTCAAAAACTTATATTTAAAAACAAATTTCATGCAAAAATACTCGCATGAGAGTTCATCGCTGGGTTTTCAGAATGGCGAAATCGTACTCTTTTTCGAAAAAACACTGAAATCAATTTCTTACTAACTGAAGTGAGGAACCTCGTGAAAATTTCAACAATTGCAAATAGTCTGGTTTTTTGAACGTTTACATAATTACTGAAATGATGCGTAGTCTTTCGACTACATAATTTTCAATCGCAGGCGTTGTGATATATACTTTAGATAATTTGACTCACTCATATGCTTTGTTTGCTTTATCAATAAATGTATTTCTGTAAAAAAAATAACTTTAAACTGTATGCCAAGTTGCCTCACCCAGCAGGCAGTCCATCGACTACATTTCCAACAATACTGCAACCAATAGCCAACAAAAAACAGAATATAGTTCTCATTTCGATAACTCGATGACTATTCCCAACTGCTCTTCCCTTTTTATACCACCTGTTCCAATTGTTTTACCACATTTCTATTATTCTCTGTTCAAAACTATACGAACCTTTTGTTGTTTTTTGCTTGTTCCAAAATGATGTCTTTTCATTAAAAAACAATAGACTATCATTTCCGTGAAAAATGTTTATACATCATGATAATATGGTTTAGAAATGAAGACAAGGAGATCAGTATTTTTTCTGGTAATGATATAATGGGAACCGTATTTTTTACACATAATAAGAGGGCACGCTGCTTTATTTTCTCATTCCTTTAGTGACTTTCTACTACAAAACATCTTCTAACAGGGACGCCTTTATAAGTAGATTATCGATTGGGCACACAAACATATTGTAAACCTTGTTCTCCCGTTCTGAATGAAAACCACGTGGTTGATTTTGTTTCCTGACAAGTCAGTTATTTATCACAATTTCCTGGTCGAAAATCTAATTTCATGCTAAACCCTTGTAGTAAAACCAAAGATTTATCTGTGTGGGGAAACAATCATTGAAGTGGTAATTTTTCGTTGTCGTCTCTGATAGAACAACTGAAAAATAGCTGTTCGATACGGTTTGTGGACCATGATAGTGACGAATGACGCAAAGCTTCCATGTGTTGCCATGAATAAATATGCGAAATTGTTGAAGGCTGAAACACTTGGGAAAATGTTCTACTTTTCCGAATAATATTTTTGCACCAACCTTGATTAAAATACCCAGTATACATAGATAAGCAAAAATAAAAGACCGGAACTCCAAAATATGTCACAGGTAATAGCGCTTGTAACGTGAGAGTTTTATAGAGTTTCGTTTGCATGGAAAACGTTGCGGCTGATACAATTGGCTTTCTTTTATTCAACTCATAACGTGTTGCCGAGACATAAAAGGTCATTTGAGTGTTATACATGAAGAAGGCTATAGCGTACATGATGAGTAATGTATCAGGTTTGAGAGCTAACGCAAAGAATTCAGGATGATCCAGTTTTTCAGAAATACAAGCCAAATCATGCTGAAACAATGTTTAGACTTTTCACAAAACTCCTTCACACCTTTTTCAAGTAATTTTTAGCGAATTCCTGATCCGGGCTGTTTAGAAATATGGGAATCATGAATGCAAACGCATAAACGTATTGTATAGAAAAATATAAAACTCGAACTATTATCTTCCATCTTGCACCATTTTCCATAACTTGTGTCACTTTTTGGTATCGATTTTCTAGAAACACAACAATCGATACAACGCTGGCTAAAAAATTTGGGTTTTTTTGAGAGGTTTGGGAGAAAAACTGACCACACATTAGGCTGATTCCAAAGTATAGTTGAAATGATGAGGGAACGTCGAAATAGTTGAGAATTCCTAGTCCGTAACCACCAAAAATTGGGAGAAACATGTTGGGAATTCCAAGAAAGCTCACATGAACATCGAGAATTAGAACACTGGAACAATCTCAGGTCGTTTGAGCTCAAAAGAGCTGCTCCACCAAAAACAACTCACCTCACATGAACCAAAAGCATACTAAACCTCAATGGTTTCATTCTCTCCGGAGTTTTAAGAATCAAGCAATAAAAAACAGCCATATGAAATGGTGTAGTAACAACGGCCAAAAAGTGCATTGTGTACAGAAAAAATTCTTCACTTTCAAAAAAAGAGTTACTATATTCACACATTCCGAAATAGACCCGACTATTATTCTTTTTCCTTATCCGGTAGAAGGTAATTTAATGGTGAACACCTGCAAAAGACTAATTTAATAATATGCAAAAAAAAACACAGTTGACGCATAACTTTGATTGTTTGAGTTTTTTTTTCCTTATGAGCTTTTTTAACGCAAATTGAGTTAATTGAACCTTCCAACTTTTTTCTGAGAAAACCTAGAAAATGCTTGGCACGAGGAAAAAAGATTTTTCATAAAAAATCAGGAGCTGAACTTGTTGAGCTGATCAATTCATTTTTTGAGATAGACAAACAATAATTATGACATTTTTCTTGTTATTTACCTAGTTTAAGAGAACACGATAGAAACAGGTAAATAACACTAAAAAATAAGGTTTGAAGTAACCATTCTCTGGTAAATCTAGACTTTATGACAAATCTCTTAGGCTCCGCCTACAAAAAATAGAGCTACTAGTGACTCAATTAGATGAGTTTCTACCCGGACCCAGAAAAGGTGTGAAAATGACAGATGTTTAGAAAGAAGTTTGATTTTTTGAAGAGAAAAAAACAAGTACGTCACATTGAAAAAAACAAGATGACACAGAAACTTTTTTGCAAAACATAAACAAACAACTATTTTGAACGAAGTGCATATTTTTAGGCAGTTCTGTCAGTACCGAGGAGAT
Organism: Caenorhabditis sp. 8 KK-2011; assembly: GCA_963572245.1. NCBI lineage: Eukaryota > Metazoa > Nematoda > Chromadorea > Rhabditida > Rhabditidae > Caenorhabditis > Caenorhabditis sp. 8 KK-2011. The sequence goes on from OY751551.1 coordinate 14,083,960, forward strand.
TTATTATTCCGGAAGCCAGTGAGTCGACACACCGGTCTACATAATTCGGAACAGAGCCGAGAACATCTTAATTTTACGATGCCTGAGAGTTTTGATCAATCCAATAATTACAGGTGTTTTCAAAAAAACAATCAAAAAACAGATTTTTTAGGGAGACCAGAAATTATGGTATTAGCTGATTTTATTGAGTCTTTCTGAAAAAAAACTGTGAAAATTGAACTGCAAATCTAGTTTTTTTCAGTGAAACTCTGGAAGTTAGAAGTCCAAAACCTTGGAAGCCCCTTTTCAAAAATCCTAGAAAATTTAGGAGAACACTCGTCAATAGCGGAGCGTCGTAAAATGCAAGTTTAATGAAAAACAATTTATTTAATCACATAAGAACGTGTACAAAAAAACCAAATGAATAATATTCAACTCATCCGGGGCTAGGCGATGGCGTTCGTACACGAGATAAACTTTTCTTTGACGACGGACCTTCTTCATTGTTTTCACCTTCTCGTTTTCTTGTCGGGTTCTCTTCTTCCACCTCCTGCGTCTCTTCACTCTCGTCCGACGAGTAGTACGGTGAGCTGGATTCTTGATATGATTCCGGATACGAGTCGTATGATGATATAGATTCAACATCAGCCGTTTCTTCCAAATCGGGATCAGTATAATGAGGTGAGCTGTCGTCCGAATAAGTGTCCTCAATGTCGAGAGTTTGCCAAGTGTTATGTGGGAGATCGCGTGAAAAGCGTGGAGGTTGTCCGTTCTGCAGATAGTTCTCCTTATCCTCTCCCTCGGTTGGTATTTGAATCTGTTGCTGGCGTGGGATGTCCATCTGAAAAAAGAACAATAAGTTTTCACTGGGGACAAAAAGAACGAAAAACAAAACGAATCGAACGGAGAAATGAGACAAATGCTGGTTGGATTATCACCTAGGTGACGAGAGAGAAAAAAACGCGCTAGCTCTCGAAAAAATATCTATATAGAGATATATATTTAATTAGCAGTTCTTTTTTAGTAAAAAGCTTTGTACTAAAAAAATCCGTTTTTCTTTGGAGAGAGGGAAATAAATGAGATTGAAAAAACGGGAAAAAAAGAGCTGGTGAATAATGAAGATTTATTTGACGCCGCACAAAAAAAAAACAATATAAAATATGGCAAAAAAAAGGAGGAGACCTAGAAATGACACGGTGAGAAATGCCGCCTAGAAAACAAACAAATAATGATAACCGTTCAATAGAGAGGGCCCATATGTATAAGAAAAAAACATTACATATACACAACACAAATCAATCCAAAATCGCATCATCATCCATGCCAAGAGCCTGCTTGAGCCGTTGAATGCACACTTTGCCCGATTTTTTGCATTCGGGTGAGATTAATGTGAAATTGAGGAAGCCGTGTGGAACGGATGACAAAATGTCGACCGATTCGACTTTGCCGCCAGCGTCTCGCATTTTTTGAGCAAACGCAATTGTGTCGTCAAGTAGGGGATCCATGTGACAGGCCTGCAAATTATAGGTTTATTTCAAAGGGAACAAATGTGAAATCTTGTGAGTGATTCAGAAAACCAATTTATTTCTTGTTTTTTTGGAGGAGCCTCTGCAATTAGCTGTCAATTTTGAAAGGGAAAAATTGTGCTCCAAAAATTTTTGGACCAAAATGAGCAAGGCTCTGAAAACTCCTTGGAAAGTTTTGAAACAACAGTCTAGTTATGTTTCGAAATTTTGACTCATCTTTTTTCTTTCTAGAAATAACTTTTCAATATCTTATATCTGAGCGGAAATTAAATTTCATAGATTTTTCTCCTATTTTTAGAAAACTAATATATTTTCTATTTCCGGCAAATCGATATAAAAAAATTATGCTCACCAAAAAGTAGCAAGATGGCAATTTTCGTATAGCCTCATCTTCAGCGTAGATCGGTGAGATTAGAGGATCTCTTGGAACATTTGAGGAGGTGACCAGTTCGAATAACTGAGATGGTCTTTCAACTTTCTCTTCATCTTCTTCCCCATCAAATTGGTCGAGCTCATCCTTTCGGCTTTGCGCTCTTTCCAATTTTTGTTTTTCCTTCGGAGGTCGTTCGAGCCACTCCTGAAGATTGTCAAGAGCATAGGCCGCTGTGGAGGCAGCCGTGTCAGCAAGACTTTGAGAAATCGAACGTTTATGCTGAAAGAAAATCTTGGTTTCTGGAATTATCTTAGCAATCTCTTACCACTGGCGCTGGGAATGAATTCATCGACGAGCTAGATGTCAACGACTTCGCTGCCGATGTTGTTGGCTGTTGTTGTTGTTGAGCTGGTGTTGAGGGAGCTGTCTGCGAACTGCTGTCACGTGAAGTCATGTTGCTGAGCAGATGTAGAAGTCTTGGACGTTTCGGTGGTTCTTGAACTGGCGCAGGTGGTGTGACTTCGACATCTGATTCATCTTCTTCCTCAATTCTCATGTTTTCACTGAAAAAATGGAAGATTTTGGTCTTCAAAAACCGAGAAGAGTGACGAAGCTTACGTAATTTCAAGGCCTTGCTCAATGGGCTCTTTCTCTATAGCAAGCTCAATATTGGCAACATCATCATCCATGTCATCAACATCATCATCATCTCGATTCATAGCATCTTTTGTAATTGGATGATGGCTCAGAAAATCAATCAAATTTCCATCATAAATCGTCGAGTTTAATTGAATATGAAAAGGATCCGAATCCACTTGAACACTAGCAATGCTAGTCGTCTCAAACGCATCATCTTGATCATCAGATTCTTCCGATTTTTCCTCCTCCTGTTCCTCTTTTTTCTCAACTTTCTCCTCTTTTTTGGTGAAATACGATTTGCCCTTCATGGCTGGGTAGTTTGTGTTGTCATGGGATTTTTGTACAAGTGAAACGATTGATTGAGATCCTCCAGAAAAGTCGACTTTTGTTTTTTGCACCTCGTTGACGTATTCTTGAAGGCTTCTGTGAGTCAGCGGTTCGGCAGAGCTGCTAGATTCCGAGTCATTTTCTGGTTTTTTGGGTTTGTTATTGTTGTTGAGATGAACTCCATAGCCTCCGGTGTAAGCGACAACACAACGCAAAACAACGCCCATGTGGAGAAGAGGATCCATCGCCGACAACATGCGACTTGGAGATGGTAAATATTGAAAGACGAATGGCGTATAACATAGAACAAGTCCATCGGGTTTTCGTTTGATTTTCATGTCGATAAGCCGCAAATTCATTGACATTATCAAATTACCCCCTGCCGAATCTCCAACCATCACAATCTTTTCACCAGTCCAACCTGAACTTATATTGTTTGTGACAAGGTATTATTATAATCCCATCTGACTCATACCAATAAAAGTCCAAAGATTTAGCTGTCTTTTTTTGTACTCATTACACTACGATTGTTTCTGTGACGTTTGTGAGAGAAGTTCAAAATAACAAAAGGGATTGTAAAAAATCGATAATCTAAAGAGTTGCCAACTTCCCAAAAGGGAACATTTAACACCTGTTGTTATTGATGATGTAAACAACAACATATGACCAAGAGGTCAATGTTAATAATAGTGAGGTTGACCTAGATAAAAGGGGTGACAGAAATATCTGGAATAAAGTTGGCTCCAAAAAAAACTGGCTCGTAAATTTTTCAAAGTGTTTTTTTCAGAAACGAATTGGTTCTCCAAAAAAAATCCCTAAACTTTCGAGATCATTCTCTATAAATTGACAAAATTTCGAAAAATTTGCATAAAAATATTGTACTTTCCTCTAGTGAACAACATGTTATGAACAACTGTTTCTTTATCACATGATTTTGTTTTGAAACATCTACAGTAATAGCCTGACCCAATTAAAAAAGGCTAAAGTGCTTTTTTTTAAATATGAAAAAAAGTGTAACAGTACAATTCTCAAAGAAAAAAAAGAACACTTACCAACAGCTGCAGGGTTGTTGAGAATCCAAGAATAGGCGAATAACACTTCTTCAGTTGGTCGTGGGAAGGGGTTCTCGGGTGCTAGAGAGTATTCGACAGACACAACTGTACAGTTCAACGCCTTGGCCCATTGTCGAAGATATGTTTCATGTGACTTGCTAGACGTGGCAACATAACCACCACCATGACAATGTAGAACCAAATATTTACTGGGTGGATGAGTTGTTGACAATGGTGATGATGACATATTCTGACGGTGTACTGTGGAGAAGATTCGATATTGTACAGGTCGCGGGCCGGTATGGGCTGATGGTTCGGGCACCATGATAGTTTCGCCGTTTTCCCCTTCCATCGGGATTGGACCGTTGAGAGCGATTTCGCGGATTTCGTTAACCGCCATGTTTGGGCAGAAGAATTTTGGCATGTTCTGAAAAAAATTCCGGGTTTTGATATGAATTCAGAGAGCTGTTTTAATTTCAAAAACGTCACAAATTTCAGGAAAAATGTCACTTTTCATGCAATTTTGAGATTGGAAAACGTCAAAAATTCGAATTTTTGACAGGAGCAACAATCTTAGTCAAGATTTTTTAAATACAGAAAAAAAAACTCACATTGCTCAATTCAGACAGGTTCCAAAAACCTTTACAAAAATCAATATCCGCCTCTCTGGTCACTTTAATAATCCTCGACGCTCGTTGCTCTGGGCTCAAGAAAAATCTTCCAGTATTGATCAAACTTCCAATCGGACCATGACCTTTCTCCCAAGACAAGCTGTAGGTGGCCAACACGATTCCGATAACTCGGAATATTTTATTGATCGATGGTGAGAATTGAAAACCAAGTGGTCGGCCGAAAAATACCGATGAGTCGAGTTTCTCCAAAACTCGCAAAACTTCTTGATGTTTTTCATAGTTTCCTTGGAGCGGGGGGAATAGCGAACCTCTTGTGCTTTTTTCAATATCCAAACACTGAAAAATTCACGGTTGAAAATTTTCCTCGAAAAAATATTTCTTACCAGTGGAATCGATTTGTTTAGATAATCAATAACCGTTGCATACGACTCAAGCTCTTTGCAAAAATGAGAAAGTCTGAAGACAAATGACCCTCTTTGCTCAATAACAGCTTTTTGCAACGAGACCACATGTAGTAGCACAGTGTCGCAAACACAAACCAAACTCCTAGAAAATATATTATTTGTATCTTTGTAGACTACAAATTCTTCTTCTACCAACCTATAACCGTTGCCCGGCGTTTTCTCATCAAAGTCATATTTCGGCGCGACTTCTTGAAGCTTTTTGATATTCTCTTTAAGAACTTCTATAGATTCCTTGAGTTTTCGCGAAACTCCAGGCATTCGTTCAACATACAACCCGGTTCCTAGTGATTTTTCAAAATGTGCAACATTGTCGGAGCAAAGCTGAAAGAACAAAAATTATGTTTGTTGTTTGCAAACTACAATGTCAACATGTTAGCTGCATAAACTACAGGTTTATGTACTTGGCTCAAATGGGGGGGGGGGTGGAGGAAAAAAGCTTGTTGATTTTTGGTTTCCGGGAGACTGGACTTGGCAAAAAGTTTGGAGTTTTGTGGTCTATGCTTTTTTTGCTTACGATGAGATGAGAAATTTTGATTTCGTTGCCAAAATTCATCCTAAAATTAGGCGGGTAAAAGGTTGAGCAACTTTAGGTTTTTAAGTTGCTGGCAAATTTTTTTTTTGGCAAATATTGGAAAACTTCCTTTTTTAAACACTCTCGAAACTTTCTAGAACTTTTCCTCATATAAAATATGAAATTCAAAAGTTTGAAAAAATCTTACCTGCTCAATGAGTTGAAAAATGGCAGTGCGGTCAATCGACAGCCTTCCAGTCAATCTTTGTCTAAGCTTGCCTTTTTTCTCCGCTCCCACATTCACACCCGTTGACGATTCATTCATAATCTTTCGAGATCTGAATTTCAATTTTCGAATCATCAAACTTTGTCGAATAATACGTTCACGTAGCGATATCTTATGTCGCGACATTGCACAGGTTGCAGATGCAGAAAATAAAAAAGAAAAAACTGGCGCGTGCGCAATTCACAAAAAAATGTGGGCGGAGCTTGGGAGCGAGGGGTTGGCAGGCAAAAAAAAAGCTTTTTGGTTTTTTTTACAATTATAAATGTTGTTCTAGCCTACGCGGATGAAAGGATTATGTCGTTTTCGAACTGTTATGTGGTTTTACCTTTTCTCGAAGAAAAACGGATTATTCAGAAAAAAACACAATAAAAAGATCAACGAACAAAAAAAGATAACAAGATTTGATATCAAATCAAATTAATGACTAATAAAACATTCTCGCGGAAATACTAAACATTACTAATTCACTCAACACTCCTATTAAGAAACCTTAAAACAAGAGTGCACAAAATAAAAAAAAACAAATTTCGCAATAAACGCGAAAAAAAGAACGCTTGTTTTCCGAGAGAACTACGCACAGCGAGGGACTAGGAAACCAAGGTGTGCTTTTTCGAGAGAACTACACAATTTCTGGAGGAAAAAACAACGCGCAAAGAATTTTCCGAGAGAACTACACAGGAAACAGAATGTAATGAAAATTAAATGCTTATTTTGAAGAGAGAAAAATCGGGGGACTAGGAAACCAATAATGTTTTGCTAAAAAAAAACAAGGAATGTGGTTTTCCTGAAATTCGAAGAATCTTGTTTCCTGAAAGAACTTCATCTGCAAAATGAAAAAAAGAAGATTGACCGAGAGAACCAAGTTGTGAACTAATATTGGATAATTCCGAAAACGTTTCACAGAAATCCTGTTTTCCGAGAGAACTACACGAATCGAGAAGAAAACGCTAAAAAAATTTTTCGCAAGGTTTGGTTGTCCAAGAGAACTAAACAAATCGAGAAAAAAACGATAAACCTAGTTCTACACATTTATGCAAAAAAGAAAGCGAGAAATAAAAAAAGTTGTCCACGAGAACTACACAACTCAGTGGCCTAGGAACTTTGAAGATTCCTAGGCCATCTTGAACATAAAATAATGTGTGAAAAGGAAGTTAGAAATGAAACTTGTTCGAAAGAACGACATGAAAAATCAGTAAGCATTTTTCCTGTTTCGGGAAAAAAATTGAGAAAATCGATATTTTCTCTGGCCGGCAGGTGAACTTTTTTGTGTTGAAAAAGAGCAGCTGTGAATACAATGTATGATAAGAGGTGAGACATCAAAGATCTCGCAAAAATATACAATTTCTACACAAAAATGAATTTATGTGTATATATATCTCAGAAAAAAGAAGAGAAGAAATGCGTTCAAACTTGATTGTCTTTTTCTTTGAATTATTGATTTTTTATTGAACAGAAAAAAGTCACAAAGGCAAATAGAGGTCATGAGGAACACAGATTTTGTGGAGTGATAGGATATGGGCATGTACAAACATATAGAAAATAGATATTATTGTTATGATCCCACGCTTGTTTTTTTGGCAATTATATGTATTAGATAGTAAATTGTAGCCGCGAGAAATGCGATCAACGACATAAGAAGCCAAACAAAACCCTGGAAAAAACGTGTTTAAAGGAACAGGGGCTCTAAAACAGTACCTGATACCAATCAACAGTTTGGATATAGATATTTTGAAGAATTAGACTTTGTGCTATTCCGGCTAATTTTTGAGCTATCGAACTTATTGCGTAAGCCTTTCCAATCTGCAAAACTCATGTTTTTGTTTTGCACCTTTTTCTTACAAAAAAAAACACAAAATTTTTCACGTTAACAATAAAATTGACGTGAGAATATTCTCCTATAAAAACAAAAACACCCTGTTTTCCCCGTTAGAATTTTTTTTCGAGAAAAATTTTGTAGGGATATTTCCAAAGTTTTTTTCCGAGAGAAATACACAATTTGCTTGCCCTGTCATTTGTCCAAGTGAAGTACAGAGATCAAAAGAGTGGAAAATTGGTAGTTTTGTTGGAGTGAAATTTATGTGAGAAAAAGGACCAATTTTCCAAGAAAACTCTTGTCCGCAAGAACTACACAACAACAACAACAACAAGGAATTTGAAATTCAGAACTCCTACTTGTTCAAGAGAAGTACACAGAAATTGTTTTTTCTATACTAGAAGTTATGTGAGAAAATTATGCAAAAATTTATTTTTTTAAAGAACTATCAATCTTTCTGAGTTCCATTATTCTCAGACACCTATTTTTTAACTTGAGAATTTTCTGGAAAGAATCACCTCCAAATAAACTTTCCATAAACCATACCTGTCACTTGTCCGGGAGAAGTACACAGTGGAAAACTAGAATATTTTGCAGTAAAATTTATGCGGGGAAAAATGTCAGTTTACTGAGAAAGCTTTTGTCCACGAGAACTACACAACAACAAGGATCTTGAAATTCAAAACTCCCACTTGTCCGAAAGAAATACACAGCTATTGTTTTCTAATTTAAAAGCCTTGACCAAGAAGGTGTGAGAAAAATCTTGTCCGGGAGAACTACACAATTCTTCAATTACTTTTTTTGCAGGAATCGTTTGCGACCTGTCACTTGTCCGAGAGAAATACACAGATTGAAAAAAGTGGAAAATTGGTAGTTTGTTGGAGTGAAGTTTATGTGGGAAAAGAGAAAACTTGACCCGTTTTTTGAGAAAAATCTTTTTCACGAGAACAAAAAGAAATTTGAAATTCAGAACTCCCACTTGCCCAAGAGAATTACACAGCTCTTGAAAATTAAACTAACCTCATCTTGTTCTACCAAACAAGCCATAAATGTGTAGGACATCGGATTCAATAAACCGTGCAAACTTCCAGGTGCCAAACTGGCGAAAATCATCCAAGAAGCCTTGAAAAATCAACCAATTTACAATTTTGAGGTGACTTGGGTCAAACCTGAGCTAGCCCAATCATTAAAACACATCCAGACATGCTCAAAATCGCCAGAACAATGATAAAAGTGTCGCGAAAATGACAGATTCTTTTGAAAAACAACATTCCCACTGACATTCCGACGATTTCTACAGGTTTTTTGCCATTTTTTTTCTGTTGGTAAGAAGAAGTTGTCACTTACGAACAATTGGCCTCCATGATTTGTAGTCGGCGTATGTTGATGTGTCCCATTTGAACGGTGGCAATTTGACGTAGGTGCCAAGAAGTCCTAAAAACACTTTGTCAATTAGCCAACCAAAATTTTTTTGTTTCCTCGCCTTTTTCTTCTCCCCAAACAAATTGATCTAGAAAATTGGCTAAAAAGCAGGCATACAAAAATGCTCGGCGATAACCTTCTCTGGGAAGTGTGAAAATCTCAGCAGCTTCGTAAATTGATATAAATGACAGTTTTACAGTCTCCAAGATTGTTGGTCTTGAAAAATTTAATTTTTTTTTAGAATTTTTTTAAAAAGCTCACCTGCTAGGTTGTTCTTCAGGTTCATCTAACGGGATTTTCAAAACTGGTGGTTTTTTCTGTTTCAAAATCAGAATAGATATGAAAAACGTCAAAATAAATATTCCTTCTGTTATCCATAACACAGTTATCTTCGAAGTCCATTTTACCAAATGTTTGACAAACTTTGAGGAGAAAAATGATCCTAAACTAAATAACACTGACACAACTACCATCCGATAGGAGAGCTTAAAAATTAATTGGTTTTTTTCCCGCAAAATTCTCTTACCGTAATTTTGTCAGGAAATTCGTCAGCGATATAGGAGTTGATACAACTCATAGTCAATAAAAAGTCACCAAGAAATCCGGTGAGTACTGCTGTTGGATAGGTCCAATTTAGGCTTAAATCTGTGCTTCTTGCCCAAATTAAGGTGTTCACTGGAAATTTGATGCGTTTTAGAGGTCATGTGATTTTTGAACTCACTAGCATTGGAAAAAATGACACTAACAATTCCAATCAGCAGCGGATATTTTCTACCGTATCGATCACTCAAACCACCATAAATCACCCCAAAAATACATGCAATCGGCAAGTTTACATATTCATAATAATTATCCCACATCACCATTTTTTTGTTGTAAAATTTGTCAAGATCTTTTCCGTGAAGATCGGGTGGTGCTGGATAGACACGCTTCATCTTGTCCTCTTTTAGTGTTGGTGAAACTATACTTCTGGAAATTTCTGAGATCCAACAAAATACAGTATCCGAATGTGTTATGTTATTCTTCCTGAATTCTCCCATAAATTCCCAGAAAAAAAAACACAAATTTTGATAAATGTTTATTGAGCATTTTCCTGAATAATTCATTTCAAATTGCCTTTTTTTTTTCAAGGAGCAAAAAATTTGGCATAGGGATTTGAAAATGTCAGAAAACGCAAAAACTCACACCGCTGTATTACAAGCAGCTAGGATAAACATCAAAGGTTCCACAGTGATCTGCCATCCTCGGATTTTTTCACAAATGTCTCGCCAGATTTGCATGACTAGAAAAAAAACAATGGCAAAAAAAATATTCCTGAATAACTGATAACAATCTATCTCTCGACAAAGAAAAAAAATGGCATCAAAAAATCAATAAATCAAACATTTATTATTATTGTTGGGTGCAACAAAAAAAGCTCAGAATTAGGTGATTTTTTTCAGAAAAATTGAAAAAAAGGCACAAAATATTATGTGTACAAATATAGCTCAAAATAACATTAGAGGTAATAATTGGTTATCGTCCCATGTGATATTCACGATCTTCAATTTCGAGCTCGGCAGTCGCCGCGTTTTCACCCTTCTGCTTATGTGATCCGACAGCAAAACTGATGGCGGCAAAAATGCAAACTCCGATTGTGATCTGGGCTAGACGAGTTGAGTAGGCTGTTTCGTATTTATACTCGTAGCTTAAAACACCATCGATCTCCTGAAAACAAGAAAAAAAAACTCCAAAAGCTCCCTAAACCCTTTATTTCCTAACCTTTTGATGCAATTCCTCTCCCCATTCTTTCAAAGTATTCGCCAGAACTTCAATAGCTCCATAAGTTGTCATGGCTGAAAAAATTTTTTCCCCAAAAATTGAATGAAAATTAAACCCTACCAACTACAACATACATGCATGCAACGACACGTTTATACATGTATCGATGATGATGAAACGTGTAAAGCGCCAACAAATTTGTGCAGAATAGTAAGAAAATTGACACTACTGCCAGGAACGCTTGCGATGTATGATAATCTAAAAAATCCCTTATTTTTTGCGAGCTCATTCTCTGAGTCACATACTTTTCAAATCAGTCTCCGCCAACTTCGGCACGTTGTCTGGTTTTGGGAAATGTGAGATCCATTTCCACCCTGAAAGAAAAGTTACAATTTGGCCGCGTTCATTAAATCGTTTTACGACCTTGTTGTTGTTCCAACAGGTGTTCAATTTGTTCGCAAGAAAAAAAAACATACCGTTCAAATCTTTCCAATTGGTAATATTTCGCCATTCTCCCCAAACACCTAGTTCAAGGAAAACTCGTCGATGATGATGATCCCAGAAATCGACATGTTCCCAGTGAGGCGTTGCCACCGCTGCTATCAATGTAGCTAGACCAAACTAGAAAAATTGATTTTCAACAAAGAAAAAAACTAAAACTAGCAACTCTCGAAAAATGCTAAACTAGACCATAGTTATGATGACCTTTGGGATTCCAGGTGATGTTGTTGTTATTGTTAACAACAATAACATATGGGATCATCAATAACAACATGTGTGACTTTTTCCTTCGTGGGAGGTCATAATTTTTTGAGCAAAAAAAGTCAATATTTCTGTTTTTCGATTTCACTTAAATTTTGGCGCTGATCAAGATTATGCCACTATTTTTTTTTCGCCCAGTTAGCAGGAAAAAAATCTGGAAGGTCTAACCGTGTATTAAACTCAATTCATATTTTTCGAAAACACTTCAGAGTGCGAAAAAAATTCTTGTAGACTCCAAGAGACGCCTAGACAAATCTCACAATTTTTTCCAGTCCAACTCACCCATGCCAAAACCGTCGCACATGCCATAAACCGACGTTGACAAACGATAGCATGATAGGTATTCATGTTGAGTATCTGGCTGCCTCTGAGCTCAACTGTTTTGTCAATGAGCTCCATTCGATGTTCGTCTTGATCCTCCTCTCTTTTGCCAGGTGGTGTTTCTCCTCAAAAAAAGTTTTCCGTTTTTTTTCAGATTTATTACAATCTCGTCATCAACGTAGTGTTTTTTTTTCCTGCTTTTATTTTTTGATGAGAAGAAGAAAGCAAGAAAAAAAACAGATGAAGAATCGAGCAAGAAAAAAAAGATTTTGTGGTTATGAGGGGCTTCAAACGTTTTTTTCACGAGAAACAGTGAAAAAAGGTAATTTTTCCTAGAAAAACTCATTTTTTGTCCATAAAAAAGTCACAAAAAATGAGTAGAATTTTAATTAGTGAAACAGGCGTGCGAAAGTCCTTTTCGTGACTTTTTGAAAATTGCTTTTTTGAACGGATAGAAACAACTTGGATGGAAAATCAAATTAAGAATGTGAGAGTTTTTTTCCCCAGAAAAAAAATCCCCGTTTCGGAAACCAAAGATAACAAAGTTATTGCAAAAGGCAAAACGGAGCTTTTTGGGTAAAAAGTTGTTTTTCTCAGAACCTCTCATTTTTCAATGCTCTTTCGTAAATATCATTTCTGGGGTAACATTCCTGATATTCAGATAACAGAAATGTACAAGTGTTTTTGACTTGAAATATTTGAAAACTTTAAGAAAAAAATCATAATTTTTCCTCCAAAAAACCATCAGAAAACTCAAACTCAAGAACAATCAACAAAAATACTTCAAATTTCCTAACTTTTTTCACATAATTAACTCATAACTCATCAAAAAACTCGAACCACAATGAAAATGAGAATGAAAATTGTGAAACAAGGAAAAATGTGACTTTTTTCATCTCACACACACACGAAAATCATCATCAATTATGTGGAAAATGAGAGTCTTTTTTCTTTTTTTATATATTTTTTTCATTGCTCAGTAGTATAAGAATAACAAACAGAGTTTGATTTGAAACATATGACCTTTTTCAATAAAAATTTGAAAGAATAAGAGAGAAAAAAGTCTTTTGAATAAGTAAATAATTTGGGGAAAATAGATAAAAAAAATTCAGAGTTGGCGGGGAAAATCTGAGATATGAAAGTTTCAAAAATGTTTTATTTTTGGAATAGAAAACATTGATATTGATGTTTATCAGATATAAAATAGAAAAAACAATATTATTTTTGAAGAAACATTTCAATTTTTCCCGAAAAATCACAAAAATCACATCCAAAAACACTTCAAAGACAATCTCACTGTTTATTCAATTCAAGTGAAAAATCTACACTTTTCACCCGGCGAAAAAACTTCAAAAAAAATTGAAACAAAAGGGTCAGTAACATGTGTTCATTTTTTTGATTGACGTGATGTTTCGTACAAAAAATATATCTTTTCTGGTCCGTTTTTTTTCGTAAAAGTACAATAATAGTATGAAAAAACGTCCCATGAGACATGAGGAAACCGCAACAAAACATTGTTAATCTCCAAGAAAAAAAGGGAAGAAAAGAAGAAGCGTCTGGTGGACTTGGACCGGGAGACCAATCAATTTATGACCCTCTTTTCATAATAACAACACTTGATATTAGGGTGCTTCTTTTTTTTTGTTGTGAGAGGTAAATAATGAGGAGGAGAATATTTAGAGAACAGAAAATTGGCTTTGTTTTTGAGTTAACATTTTTTAAAGTAAAATCGGGGAGGTGCTTTGAAGTACTGTATTTACTTGTGTGAGTAATCAAGGCAATCGTTTTTCACTCACCAAAATAAAAAAGCTTTTTTTCTCGGGTCTCGAGTTTTCCCGGCTTTTTAGAAGATTCCAATCAGAATTCAGAGAAAAAAAACAAAAATTTTGTTTTTCTTTGAGAAAAAAACTTGAGATTTTTGAGATTCAAATCAAGGCTAAAAACATTTCGGCATTTTTGAGGATGAGGTTTTTTCGAAAAACTGACCCATATTTCAATTTTCTCTGTTGTCAGAAATTCATGAAGCCAAAGCTCCTGAGGTTAACTGAATAAAGCTATACAGATTCAACGGTTGAGAGAGTGCTCAAGAATGAGAGACTTAGAGAAATAAGAGCAGTTTTAGCTCACAAAATGGGCTGTATTCAAAAGATTGTGCTATAAGCTTTTAGGAAAATGTCGATTATAAATTTCTGCCAAAACTCTAAAAATCAATTATTCCTAAAAAAACATTTCTGGATGGTTGGCTCATAAATTCAAAATTGAAAGACCATTTTCTGACGCTGATGGCGCAACAAATACTATGGAAACATGTAAATTTGGCGGGAAAAAGTGGATTTCGAAAAATTGTTCCTTCTGAGAGACTCAGAGAAATGAACTGTAAAAAAGTACATCTCCCTCCAAAAAAAAGAAGATTTGGTGCAAGATAAATGTGTGTAAAAAAAGAATGATGATAGTAGAAATTTGATACTTTGAGAAACTAACCTCGTCTTGTTCTTCCTGCATGATGGTGATGATGTTTTTTCTTTTGGGGCATCTAGAAAAATGAGTATTTTGAATAGAAAATCTTTCCTGAAAAAAACTCATATGAATTATTGATTCTGTGTATTTTCCGAGAATCGTCTAATCTTTTTTTTGGGGGGAGGGTGAAAATCCAAGTGCACGCGTTACCCTGACGACAATCGGTTTATCCCATATTACATATAAAAAGTAAGAGTTGGAAAAAAAAACAGCGAATAAGCATACTTTTCAGTGAAACGGAAATAATTTCTCTTTTTTTTCTCGCTGCTCAAGGGTATAATTGAAAATCACACCAATCCAACGAAAAAAAAACAACAGCGAAAATTTTTGTTGTCCAATTTTTTTCGCACAAGAAAGAATTTGTTATTTTTCCATGACAATGAAAAATGATCTCTCCTGGAAGAATTAATAACAAAATAAGTGTTTTTTTCCGCGCGCCAAAAAAAATTGGGTCCCCAACTTTTGTTTCCTTCGAAAATCTGTTGTTTTGACAAGACGACCAGCTGTAAAAGTGCAACCGTTTTCGCCAAAACGGGTGTTTAACAGATGTTCATGGAAATTTCTGAATTTTTGAAATTCGCAAAAACTTGCTGACGTTGAGAAAAAAATGTAATCTTGTTTGTCGGAAAATGAGTACAAAATGACTAAAGTTTTTGAAAAGTACAAAACTTTTGTCAAAGGATTACAGTACTTTGTTAGTCATAGGAGTGAAAACGCGTGTTTCAACTATCGCAGTGAAAAAAATGCTTAATTACAGTACTGCAGGCTCAGGAAATACCCAACAAACTACTTTACTTCTTGACCGGCCTAGACCCCTATCTAGTCTCTCTCCGGATTTTTTTTTGTTTAGGCAAGTCGTCCAGCTGTAAGTCATGTGCAACTTTTGTTGTTGCCAAAACAAGGAAAATTTATAACAGATGTTCAAGAAAATTTCTGAATGTTTGAACTCCTAAAAAGTTGCTGACGTGTTTCAAAAATAAAATCTTGTTTGTCTCAAAATGAATACAATATGACTGAGAAGTATTATCCAGACATCAATCGCTTCCACGCGGTTACTGTAGTCTGAAATTTCAGCAACGTATATTTCCAGAACAAGATTTTCTGATAGTTCGATAGGAACATTTTCTAACTTTTCAGAAGCGTAGAATCAGATTCTGACATCAAAAATTCCCGAAAATCTCTTCTGAGCCGTGTAAAAACAACATTATCAATAGAGCGTGTGTTACCGATTCTATTTTGGATGTTACTCAACAATCTATTTTCAAAGGATTACTGTATTCACGAGTTTTTTTGATAAACAAATCAAAGTGTCAAAAAAAGTTGATCAAAAATCAATAATGTTTGACTCGAACTACCAAATGGGAAATAGGTCACACCTGTTGTTTATGATGATGTTATCTATGTATAACAACAACATATGGCTTGTTTTTGAGTAACCTGGAAAAACTCTCACAACTCTGCATGATAAGAATTCATTGACTTGGAAAATCAAAGAAAAAGTGTTAAAAATGAATATAATTTGCTTCGAAGGTTTGTTCGATGATCTCTTCCTCCACGACTTGTGCGATCTCTCTCATTTGAAATCGCATGTCACAATGATAAAACATCAGTTCTCGAACTTCAAAAACTGCATTGGTCGGAATTTCATCAAAGAAATCACCAAATGTTGGGACTTGAACGCGATCCGATCCAGGTTTCAAGACTTCCGACAATCTTGTCGGTACCTTCAACCACTCGTATCCATCAACACCCCAATTGACAATTGGATCCATCATGCGGCCCGAGTTTTGACACCATTTTTCGAACTTTATCTCGTCCCAACAGATGTAGACGTCCATTCGAAGTTGGCCAACTTGACTCGCGTTGAGTATCTGTATTTTTTTTTTGATTTTCAAAAAAAAATAGAAAATATTTCACCTCGTTGTTGCTTTCAACACAGTCAACAAAGAAGACGTGAAGATGAGGAGTTTTGAACAACACCACCTCCACCGGGATGGTCGTTTCCATCAGGCGATCTGACAAAATTTCCTAAACTTCGGAGCAAAAATTTTGAAACTTACAATAGTTGGTTATCGCGAAAACGGCAAGGGTGATGAAAATCATAGCGACTGAAGTAAGTTTGAAGAAAATTTTTCTCGAAGAAATTTTGTAGTTTTAATCCAATTTCACTTTTTTTCGAAAAATTTTTATTTATTCATTTATTAAATATACAAAATGACAAGCAATAAAAAAGGTTAAATACGGTTTGATTTAGGCGATGGTGACTGGAGCCGGTTCCTCTTCCTCGACAACGCATGCGGTAGAACAATTTTCCTCGACAACGCAGGCGCTAGGAACATTTTCCTCGATAACGCAGGCGCTAGAACAACTTTCCTCAATAACGCAGGCGCTATAAAAATTATTTTGAAAAAATCTAGGGGGAATAATTAGTTACCTGTATGGTGGTGGACTTTCCATGTTGGCTTCACGATGTTTTGGAGTTGGCTCTTCGTGGCGAGCAAGAAGGTCTTGGTACGTGATATGCATCATCTCGAGAGGTGGTTGCGGAGCGATATATCGGGTCACGATGTAAACGCTAGATGCGATGAGCGCCAAGATGATGAAGAAGACCAGAAGGAGGTGTGAGTGCTTGATGACTGGTTCCTCTCTAAACTTGCCTGGTTCGATGAACGCTTGACAAAAATCTCCAGCGAATCCCGGTCGACAGTCACAATACGGAATCAACCCGTTGGCAAAGCATTTTCCTCCGTTGAAACATGGATTTTCCAACGAGCAAACGTGCGAATTGTCGACTATGCTCGCCTCGGTCGCGTTGTGATTCTCACATCGTTCACCACTCGTTCCGGGATGACATTCGCATTGGAAGATCGAGTCGTTGTGAAGTGCGGTGACGCAATGGCCCGAGTTTTCGCAGTCACAATTTCTTGGGTCCAATCGGTGAGCACAGTTCGGTCCCATGTATCCGATGTCGCATCGTTGATCACCGGTGACGTTGTCGCAACGATGATGGCTCAGATTTTCGACAGTGTTGTTGCAATATTTGAGACAATGCGGTCCGTAGTAGCTCCTAGAAAATGTTGGTCTAGCTCGCAAGAAAATGTTGACGATGCTCCGAAAAAAAAACTCACGTAACACACTCGTATCTTGATCGAACAGTGAGAAGGGTGTGTCCCATCTTATACACATCCACATAATGATCATCGGTTCGAATTGTTGGCATACGACGATGAAGTTTGGGTCCGAGTTGTGTACCATATGAAGCATGAAAGACAGTGATGGTGAATTCCGTAAAGTCGAAGTGTCCTTCCACTGCCATGCCAAACGATCTCTCAACACCACGCTCGAGTGTGATGTTAACCGGCATATACGTTTCGACATTTTTTCCAGGCCAAATCATACCGAGCAAAACTTTGACTCGATAGTTGCAACTGAGTCGTTGGAAGAATCGCCCATCGCAATTGATGGCATCAGGGAGCAAGAGCAAAAGCAAAAAGAGTTGGAGGTTTTTCATTTTCGAAGACCAAGTCAGAAATATCTGGAAGAAGAAGAAATTTAAAAGTCACCAGAGAGCGCGAGAAAAAAAGAGAAGAATGAATGCTTCTGTATCCTCTCCCACAGGCTGTAGGGCGACAAGTGTCAAGCCACGCCCCTCGAGCTGTGTCGAGCGCGCGAGAGCGACAGGGTAGAGGGAAGAGGAGACAGGCAGCGTGCATGGTTGTTTTGAGACGGTGAATAATAATAGGGATTGCACTTTTATGAACAGTGGCACGTTCTGGGAGAGGGCACAAAAGAACACGTTGATAGAGAGATATATTTTTGAGGTCATGTTGAAATAACGCTTGATATCAACAATAAAACAATTGATCGTCAGGATAGTTAGGCATTCACGGGAAAATTGAACCAGCTCTTTATTTTTGGACCACCCAAGAAAAGGTTTTTGATTTTTTGGACCACCCAAGAAATTCCTTTCATTTTGCCCACCCAGTTAGTAAAGGTTATTTCACCATAGGAAATTTCAAAAATAACAAAACTAATATTTTAAAACCCCTAGTAATTTATTATCTGAAAAAAGAACATCATCAGAAAATGTGACATATTTTGACTGCAAAAAACAAGAAAAAATCCCTTTCTTGGTTTTCTGAACTCTCCCAGCACACCAAAAAGTATACAATGTTTATGACTCTAATCAGCAGATGTGCATTTATTGTCATCACATCCATGCACTCTTTCATCAACACCGATTATTTACTCAAAGTATGATTACGGTAGGAGGATTGATAAATTATTAGTTTTATGGTTCTGCCTCCAAGATTAATAAAATTGAATAGTATGTATATGTTTTTGCTCTTTCGACCTTTGTAAGGAGAACTAGAGACTGGAATCTTCGGATCTAACATTAGGGATATAAGGGAGGTCCAAAACTAGAAAAAAGTGTTCAAAGGAACATGAGAAGTCAAAAAATGATAGTATTAAGACGGAAACTTTTGTTTTAGTCATCATAAACTACTAAAACTTGGTTTTAACACAGATTTTGAAAAAAATGTTGATACTTGCTTTAGAGTTAACTGTATAGTTTTCCAAAAAGAGTGTTATTGTGCGTGCCCATATAAACTTAAAAAATCAACGACAGCAAAAAAGTGTCCTCTCTCTATGAGTTCTCTTCATTTGTGGTGACCTCCTGTTAGGGAAAATAGATGACCTAGACATTCTGGATAGTGTTCTCTCTCAATGATGTAAGAATCTGGATAATACTTTAATGATAAAAACTGAATATATTCTCAATCATAGATGTAAAACTGAGATTGAAATTTTTTAACATAAATATCTCTTGGGATCAGAGCTTCGACAACTATAAAAACATGATAAAAAGCTTGTCAAAACAATAAGCCTTCTAGAAAAATGATTTTCAAAAACCTTAAAAATGTCTTGACCTACAGTAACCCTTATCCAAAATCACACTTTTGAAGTACGCCGAATATTTGCTCAGAGAGTTACATAGATATTGGTAGCAAGGGAGGATTGATAAAAACAGTAGTCGCCCGCCCATCTGACCTCATATAAATTTCCTCATTAGTCTATCATTATCATGGTCTAAAATGCATCTCATAGCTTGCCTTTTTGCTTCAATTATTGTTCAACTATCAACCTCGGAGTATTGTCAAAACGATAAACCTTTACTGCAAGTTTTGTTTGAAAATCTAAAAATAGAACGTGTGATAAAATTTAGAATTGTATCCAGTAAAACAACCATTCATCTTAATCTGACTATTAATCGAGACAATGGCTGGAGATCGAGATTCTTGGTTATGTTTGAAGATTCATGCTTGAGCTACAACATTGGTATGAGAAATGCGAGTTCGTTGGCGGGAAAAAAAAAAATGAAATTTTAGATACATTTGTTTACAACGAGGATGGAGGTTTGGATTACGTGACAACAAAATATTTGGTAAGATTTTGAGGCTGGGAAGTTGAGAGGGTCAAGTAGAGGTGTCGTTTGGGCCGCATATTCTACCAATATCTCGTTTTGAAGTCAAAATTTCACTTTTTAGAAACTTGCATATGAAACAGCAGGTCCAAATCTATATTTTGTGATACTTATATCATTTTCGAGAACAACCTAAACTGACCTAAATTTCAGAATGAGAGCGATCACAGACCACGTCTAACACGGTTCGATCCACAGTTTGTTGGCCTAGACATATCATCATCAGATATGGTGCCGAGAAACGAAGCAACCAGGTGACCTCATTATTTTCCCAAATCAATTGTACTCAAATTTAGGTTACTCAGAAAAGAAGTCGACTATTTCATGAGAAGCTTAGTGCATGATCATACACTGCCTTGGATAAATCGATCGAAACTAGATATTTTCAGAAGCGTATGATTTTCTATTGAAGTTTGGTGAGGTTTTTTGTTAGTTTTTTGTAGCTCCTCTCCAACACAGTGCCAAACTTCGACAATGTCAGTGAATTTTTGCGACGGACCCCGACCAAAATTGAAAGATGTATTATCAATCCTGACAGATTCGGCACGCTTGAATTGAGGTTCACTGTACCAAAGTTCGAAAAATTTGAGACAAAACATGTGAGACTTTAGTTGTGATTTTTCAAGAAAAAAACCACAAAAAATTGCAGTGTTTTGACATGGGAAAGTTCGAGAATAATACTTATACATTCAAGGAATGGCCAGAGTTGATATTTTTGAATGGCACAGAAATTCTAGCCGCCGACACGACCAGATGTTACGGAAAGGTATGATAATCCAAAAAATCTTACAGAAAATGTCTATTTTAGTTTCATTACTTTTGCGGCGTAGATGACGTTTTTCCAATCACCCAATTCGAGTCACACACCAAAACTATGACACTGAAAAACAATCATATTTACCGAAAACTTGCTCACGGAGTCGTTTACATTGGTGAAGAGTCGGTGAGGAGAAATATCATTAGAAAAAAATTGAGAAAAGTGGTTTTTTCTTCAGTATTAGATCCACAAGAAGGTGCGTTCTCCCCGCACCATCAACTTTATCAACCCATGGTCAATCAATATTTTCTTGCCGAAATCTGGAGAGAACTTTGAATTGGTTCATTATTGGAATATCACATCGACGAATGATTGTAATGAGTCCAAACACTTTTCGTTGAGCACGGTGAGACGAGCTTTTTTCCAGGTGTTTTTTGTGAGCTCCTACATTTTTCAACAAAAAATGGGGTGCTTTTTTGGCCACTAATGAGCGACCTACATCGTAAAAGGAAAGAAAGTAACACCTGTTGTTATTTATTGACAAAAAAAACAACAACAACAACAACATGTGACCCAGAGGTCAAAGTAGTAACAATGAGGGAGAGCTAGGTGTGAAAAATTATCTCTCTGACATTTATGGCCTTTTATCGATTTCTGGTCGTAAAAAATGGCGGGTCCTGTTTTGCTCCTGATCAGAACGTTGTGTCAATCCCCGTTTCTAATATGAGACAGCTAGATACTTCCTAACTCCTAAAACTCTGTCAAAAAATTTTCAAGCATATCAAAACTATTCTTAATATTTTTCAGCTTCGTAGTGAAAACACACTGGAAAAATTTTTCCGTGAAAGACGAACAAATTTCTCGACAAATATCTCATTCATCTTGGTTTTCCTTGTTTTACTTTTCTAATTTTTTTGTTGTATTTTTGATTGATATATTTTCTGTTGTTGTTGTCTTGTTGTTACTGTTATTCTTTTCTCATTAGTAATCATGACATTTTGATTGATAAAAGCTTATGAATGTGAGAACCTTACTCATAAAACAAAAAAACGCAACATTTGTTGACCATCTTGTTGTTGTCATATATAAATTAGCCATTTGAGTTGCTCGTGACACTTTCTTCTTTTTTGTGCTCTCAACAACAAAAAAAAACAACGTCGACTTCCTGCTAGTTATTCTACCCGTGACTTTTGGTGTAAATTACAACTTTGTTTTTTCAAGAAAAAGTACAAACTGCTGTCTATTTTATCCTAGCTTTATTCATGCAAGATGAATCTGCTGCTTTTCCCGATTTTTATTCTTTCCATCCACGCCGAGTATTGTCAAAATGACAAGGATTTACTGTGAGTAAGGAGTTTTGTGCTCTGCAGATCAGAATTTTCAGAATTCCAAAAAACGAATTTGTCAAGAAAGGTGTGACATTTCAAGTGATACCCGACCCCCAGCTATTCATGTCGAATAAGATTGTCCTTGCCTACTTTGAATCGTTTTGTCATGATTTGGGAATTGGTATTTTTAACAAACAATGGGCAAAATTGACAGATTTTTTAGATACCTACACTTTCGAACATCGCAAATTGTATACTGTTCCTCCCATTTTCCGTGTAAGTATTATAAACCAAAATTCTAGCGGAAAATTCCAAGAATTCTTTCCAGAGTTCCACCAACTTCCGTGATGGTAAAACAGGAACTGTGGATTTTATCACCATGGCTGAAGTTTCCTACAAACCCTATGATAAGATCAACCGAGACGACATGTTAGTTTCACCATTAAATCTTTGAAAAATCTCATGATTTTCAGAATGTTGAATATTGAAAGAATTGAACATGGATTTTATGAAGCGTTCCTGCCATTTCCAAAATCCAAATTTCTGAATGTCACCACTTTCATGTCGCAGAAATTCAGAGATATCTTGTTCAAAATGTCAGGCGATGTCACAAACATGGATGGAGTTGAAGAATACATCAACGCCACATATAAACGGTGTATTGTGACACCAGAACGACAAGCTGTTTTTGATATTGAAGTCAGTGTTCAGCTTTTCGACAAATATCACACACAATTTGTAAGTGAGCGCCCAAAGATATTTTTTACAATGAGATTTGTTTAGTGCTTTGACGCGGGGAACCTCGAGAATGACATCTACAAATACTACGAATGGCCGGAATTCCTCTACACAAATGGGACAGAGATTTATGCTATTGATAAGAAATGTGCACAAAAAGCAAGCTTCATATGTGAGGAAGAGCAAAACTACCCTGTTTCAATTTTCAACACGATCCCGCAAGAATTCCATCCTGACAACAAGCCTTTTTACCGGAAGTTGGCAAGGGGCGGGGTTTATATTGGACCACATGTCGACAATAATTCCTCCGTCGACCCATGGGAAGTCAATGTTTATTTACCTGGTTTTAATGAGACCATAGAAATCAATGAAAACATCACAATTTCTGGCGACTACGTAAATGCTGAAACCGTTCATCTGACTGGCAACAAGGCTAGCTCCGATGTTTACATCGCGAAATATCTCAACAAGGCAAGAACTGATAATTGAAGATTTTTTTTGAGAAAGTTAGATTTTTTGTTTTTTTGGTAAATAAAGGAGCTCGTTGAATTATCACTAACAGGGACAGAAAACTATGCGATAATTTTGCACAAAAACTGCGCGGAGTATTGCCAGCAATGTTTTATGGAAATAAGATTGCGAAATATTGAACATCTGTGTTCGTGAAAAAACCTGGGTCTTGAAGCGAATTATAGTTTCTATCTGAAAAATTGGAATGAGAAAATTAATGAAAAACACCGGGTTTTTCCAGGATAATCAAATTGTATTGTGGTTTTCCAACAGGGACACATACTATGCCGGTATTTTGCAGAAAAACTGCGTGGAGAATTGCCAAAAATTTAATATTAAAATTGGAGTACGAAATATTGAACATCTGGGTTTGCAAAAAGCAATGGTCTCACAGCGAAAATTTGGTAAAAGCTTCGATATCAATTTGAGAATTGTTTGTTCTCTACTTAGTTCTAGAGCTCCAGGTTTTCAACGTAATCCAAGAACTTTCACGGAAAAGTTCTAAGTTTTCTTGATTTTTCTTATTCAGAAAATCATATTTCAAAGTCTCATATTTTATTTAGAAAAATGGTTATCAATATTATTCGCATTTTTTTAACTTTGATAGTTTCACATAATCTCACAAAGCGATGTTTTGCATCCAAAGAATCTCTCCATTCCATTCTAAAACTCTGAATTCATCTAATCTCATTCCTTTGTAAAAAAAGCTCCATGTCACAAAAAACCCCCTAATTTCATCCTGTCTAATAAAACTGAAGTGTTTTCCACCAGGCACAGAAAAACATGCGACTGTTTTGCATTAAAACTGCGCGGAATATTGCCAAAATATCACTTTGAAAATTGGATTGCGAAACTCGTTTTATTTCTTTTCATTTTCTAAGAGAACAACGACATTCCGCTCAATCACTCAGCGATGTGTCCCTGGCAGCCAAAACAAGCAAACGCGCTCCGTCGAACAAAGGGCTTTGGAGAGTCTTGTCATCATTTTTTTCTCAGTTTGTTTCATTTTGTTGACTGTGAGTCATTGTTAGTTTTTTTCTTATAATGCCATAGTTTTGCTAACTTTACTTTTTCAAAAAAAAAAAAATAATAATGTGAAAAGTGATAAGACACGTGTTGTTTGCTGATAGTAGAAGCGTATTATCTTAATACATGGATTGTCTGATAGTAATATTAAATATTTTTGATGTACTTTCAAGTTGGTATAGATTTAGGTTACAGTGCTAATAGGAGAAATCCCAGTGACAAGGGAGATTTCGCAATTTCTCGCAAAACACGTGTTCACATTTTTTCGAACAGCTGGTAGATTAATAGTACATGTGCGATCATTCAAGTGTTATAAGGTCATGTTAGGACAATTTCGCTTACTTTTTTTGTTTTGAAAAAAGTTTTTCTAGAATTCTCACCACTCTTTTTGAGTGGTGAAAACTCTTTTTTAGACATGATTTCATGTATACGATTTCAGTATGAGTTGTTTTAGAGCATTTCCAAATATTTTATACTGACCCAGGTGTTTTTAAAACTTTTCCAATAATCTCTAATTTTTTCTGAGACCCCCTCACATGTTAGGGTTCTTTGGAAATTTCTCAAAAATTTCCTCAGATTTCTCAAAATCTTGGATTTTGTTTTCCTAAGCCAACCACATTTTTCTCCTTCAAGTTTTTTCCCAACGATTTAATTAACTACCCAGCCTAATAATTACCTTGATTTGGCCTTGTTTTTAGGAACAGCCTTTTTTTCCCTAGGTTACAATTTTACACCACTTGTCCATCCCTCATTTCTAATACTCCTTTACTTTTAGGACACTGACGAACTTGTAAAGTTCATCTCCTATACAGTAATCCTCCCTAGACGAAAAAAAGTGTACTAACAAATTTTTGTACCCCTCAGCATACTGTATAATCTTGAGCACTTTGCCATCCCATGGTTAGATAGAGAGATAGTCATATGTGCCCCCCCTCTACGTCTCTAACCCCTCCTCCTCCTCATTCTCAAGTATACATATTCTACTACTAACGAATCAATTCGGAAGCCGTTCGTTTTGTCAGAGACGTAGAGGGTTTTTTCTTTTTGTCTAGTTTTAAAACCCCTTGGTAACAAGTTTCAGTTTCTCTGTGTTGTTTTTTTTTGGCCTGAAGATCCCTTAAGTGACAACGTGGAAGAATTAGAAAACTTGTTTTTTGCCGCGCGCGCGCCAACGCGCGTAAGCTAACATATTTATACGTAGTTTTCTGGCAGACAAGACAAGTTGTTTGATTTATTGATTGATGGGATTAGTTGGCATAAAACCCCTCCTTCTTTCGCTTTTGCACCCTGGTATTATTTTAATCCCAGAAAAGGCGGATGGCATGATTTATTAATTTTCAATTTCGCAAAGCTCAGATGTAATAAATTACATCTTGCTAGTCTTGTCACGAAAAATTATTTTTTTTTTTGCAATGAAAATTAATTATTCCGTCTTCTTGTGCACTTTCGTTTTGATTGAAGGGTAAACAAATAGGCAAAGATAGTTTTTAACTTTTTTTTAGTTGAACAAATACTTGAAGTCACATGTGTGATCAAAAACTTTTTGAGCTGATACAAAAATATTAATTATCTCTTTTTCATTATGACTGGACACAAAAAACTACCGTAATCCAAGGAACAGAGTTGTCATGTTTTTTTGAATGCCTATTGTTGTTGGTTTTTTTTTTGAAAATGCATATGGTTTCTTTGGAAACAAAAAGTTTTCCAAGAATCGTGATTCCTCTCAATCTTTCTAAACGATTTTTGAACACTAGTTTTGTCCTGGAACTTTTCCCTAACCTCTCTGAACTCTTCTGAACTCTATAAGTCTAGTCTCCACCCAAGATAATCTTGTTTTAATGAGTTTTCCATACCGCCAGGTGTTCACACCTCCCCCCGCTCTCCGTTTCTATCACTACTATGGTCACAAATAACCACATCCTCAAAACAATAACAATCTGCGTCTCTCTCTATCTCTCACTCTCTCGATGAACGTTTTGATTATTATCATTTATGCATTCATATATACGTTCTCTCTTCTTTCTTTTTTCTTCTCCTTCTTCTTTTAGTTTCCGGTTCCTATCGCTCTTTTTCTCTAACCTGATCTCTTTTTTGGTTAGTGTCTCGTCTCCTTCTCGTTCTTCTTTTTCCCTCATCTCATTGTGCGCGCGTGTGTTGTTTGCATACCGTTTCATTGATTTTTCTTCATCTCGTTTTTTTTATTGTTTTGATAAAAAAAAAGATTAATCGAACACCTTTTTTTACAGGTAAAAGTAAAAGCATGTCGATTTCAACGATCAGACGACAGGTGAAAAATGTGGCCTATAACTTTTCGGATGCGCAAGTCAAAGTCAGAGAGGCGACCAGCAATGATCCTTGGGGACCATCGACGGCGTTGATGTCTGAGATTGCCGACCTCACACACAATCCAATGGCGTTCACCGAAATTATGTCGATCATCTGGAAGCGTTTGAATGATTCGGGTAAAAATTGGAGACACGTCTACAAGAGTTTGGTTCTTCTCGACTTTTTGATCAAATGCGGTAACGAGAAGGTTGCTCAACAATGTCGTGAGAATGTCTTCACTATTGAAACTCTCAAAGATTTTCAACACGTCGAAGATAATCGTGATCAGGTAACAATCTTTCAACTAATTTTTGATGATAATTTCAATTTTGCAGGGTTTGAGTGTTCGCGAAAAGGCTAAGCAAATCACCTCATTGTTGTCGGATGATGAAAGATTGAAAAATGAGCGAGCTCGCTTTATTCTAACTCGCAACAAGTTCAAGAACAGTGCCAGTGGTGCGGTTGGCGCAGAATCATCATCTAGGCGAAATCGTCATCATGTGACAGATGTCTCGTTGGATCCGGAATACGAAGAAGCTCGCCCATCAACAGCCACTGAGGAGGAGATGCAACTCCAAATTGCGCTCGCCTTGTCACGCGAAGAGCACGAGAAGGCTGACGAGATGCGTAAATCGGATGAGGTTGGACTTCAACTAGCTCTGGAGGAATCGAAAAAGGAGGCTGAGCGATTGTCGCACACGAAACAAGGCGTTGTCGGCAGTGGACAATTGACTCAATCCGCTTTGGATGATTTGCTCTCTTTGGGCGTTGGCGAACTCGTCACCACATCCTCATCCAACAACGATCCGTCGTCATCGGCGTGGGGTGCCAGCTCGACATCGCAAATGACTGATCCTTGGGGAATGCCATCGAATGGTAGTGTCAACAACGCGGCCAACTTCTCACAAACGATGAACGATCCGTGGGCGGCGACACCCACTGTTCATCCGGCACAAACGCATGCGGATCCGTTTGCCGCGTGGGATGCTCCACAACCAGTGCAACAACAACAAGCACAGCAACCGCTTTTTGGTTCAACCTCGGCTGCTCCACCACCAACTGCACCGCCAAGCTATGATTCGATTGATCTTCTTGGAGGAGATGTGAGTTTTTACCTATGGAAATTTCACCCAAATTTTTGACATTTTTTTCTGGCCAAATCTGCAAAACACTTCAAGAGCCAAAAATTTAGGTCGAAGTCAAAAACCCTGACACAAAATTTGTCTATCCTAACCATTGATATTTTCCAGATCCTCGCACCAACCACATCAGCCACCTCAGCCCCAACCAACAACACAAACGGACTTCGTAAAACGCCCGAAAACTTTTTGGGCGAAAATTCGGGTTTGGTAAATTTGGACAATTTATTGGGAACATCAAGCTCAACCACAACAGGTACTTTTATTTAAGCCTCACTTTTTTTTTGAAATCATTCTTATAACAAAATACTTCAGCTCCTCTTCCAAACGGTACGGTGTCTTATGGTATATTCACTTTATGAAATGCTCCTTTTTTCCTATTAAACGCTAAACATCTTTTTTGTTTTAGTAGAACTAACTGCACGAAATCCCTTATTTTAAAGCAACAATATTTTTGAAAATTGAAAATAAGAAAACTATGTTTCAGGTGGAAATCCGTTCCTATCCTCAAGCTCGGCGACAACAACCACCAATCCGTTTGCCGCTCAACAACGCAAATCGCCAACATTGAATGAGATGCGAGCGGCACAAGGACAAGCACCACCAGTGCCAACAATGGCACCACGAGGTGGACTTCCACAACCGGTCGCCAATCCATTTGCCAATCCGTTTTGATTTGTTTTTTTGTCTCTCTCCTCAACAAATGCACACACACACACCCATAAATTATTTTTGTCTCTCCGCTGCTGCTATCCACCAATGGGTTTCATATATTTTTTTTCCTTATTTTTCTTCTGTAAAACAAGTTAGATAGTCATTCCCCCCCCCCCCCCCCCCCCCCTCCTTCCCTTTATTTTTATTGTGCAACATTTTCCCCCCGTTTATTGGCGAGTTTAACTTTGCGGTTTCTGACTTCACCGACTTACCATTTCTGTCAACAATTACTTTTTTTTCTCCTCTTCATTCATTATTTTTTGTCATTATGTGGTCTATATTATTGAAACTTGAAACAGTTGTAAATGAAATTTTGTGGCATTGCATCTAATTGTTTTTTGAGATTCTCATTTTCAGGGATAAAACAACAACTTTATTGAAAAAAGTTCTTTTGAAAAGCGCGGTTAAAAAATCTCCCAGCTTGCGGGTCTTTTATTTTCAAAACTCAATTTCTAGTGGTCAAGTTTAGGACATTTGACCGGCCCGAAAATAACGGGCCAGGCTTTTTGTGTTTTTCGACCGGTCAAAAAGGGAAAATACTGGAAAGGTGAAACCGAGAGGGTGTTCACCCTTGGTGTGTTGGGGTTTTTGAAAAATTTTTGTTCTCTCTCCATTTTTATTTTTTTTGCATAGTCCAACCACAATTTTGGTGTACATGTTCCTTTTTTTTCTTGTCTGGTCATCTTGGTCCCTTTAACAATAATAAGAGTATATTATGTCTCTGTTCCCTCTATCTCCCAAAAAAGACGCCTTATGAGTCAGAATAGGTGAGAGCGGCGTTAGCTCTCTCTTCCTGTCTTCATTAATCATTATTTTATTATTCACATTGTTTTGTTATCCCTCTCTGCTTCTCTGCGTCTCTTTTCTGTCAAAAGACGCTGCTCGGGTAGATGGTCTTATTCCACTTTTTGGCGTTGTTTTTTGTTGTTGTTGTTTATTCTTACGTTCATCTTGTCATATTGATATTACATTTTTTAAGGTTCACCTTTTCCGGTGTTCATTTTTGTTCTTTATTTTTTTGCTCAAGTTTGTTTCGATTCTTTTTGTCTCATTTCCTTTTCTCTACAGTAATCACTATTTTCTTCCTTCATCATTATTTTATTATTCACAATATGATTTTAGTTTTATTGTTTTGTTATCCCTCTGTTTTCTCTGCGTCTTTTTTCTATCAACAGATGCTGCTTGGGTTGAGGGTCTTACTCCTTTTTGGCTTTGTTTTTTGTTTCTTCTTTTATCTTCTCATATTCATATTGCATTTGTTTATTAGTGCACTGTTTTCGGTGTTCATTTCTGTCTCCGTTCTCTTTTTCTACATTTTTTAAGAAATATTATTGGTATTTTCAAAAATGATTTTTCTTGAATATCTTTTCTTCCCCTATTTTTTTCTCTAAAGTTTCCACTATTTTTTTTTAAATATACCTTTTCTACTTTTTTCACGTTTATTTTTGATTTTTTTTCTCAGATTACCTTTTTTTTGCAGGTGTTCTGACCGGAAACTTGGGAGAACCGATGTTGAGCAAAATGGTGGCTCAGCTGAAGAGGTTCCATCCTGGCGCCATTTGGAATGGTAAGTTTTTCAAAATTTTTTCACAAAACAATTGTTTTTTTCAGCATCTTCGTATGACTTCGG
Source organism: Caenorhabditis sp. 8 KK-2011 (assembly GCA_963572245.1). Lineage (NCBI taxonomy): Eukaryota > Metazoa > Nematoda > Chromadorea > Rhabditida > Rhabditidae > Caenorhabditis > Caenorhabditis sp. 8 KK-2011. The sequence continues at coordinate 14,113,997 of OY751551.1, forward strand.
TCTCTGGTTATTCCTAGGCGAATTTTGAAAAACGATTGCCAAGATCAAGACGGAGGGGCACTAAAGGAGCTGTGTCTCGCAGAAGTCAACCACCACTTCCTATCCCACAACCCACCACATGTCACATGTCGTGGAGAAGGCTGTACTATATAAGATCGAGCTTGGCTCTCTTGGTGCAGCAGCGTGATAATAGACTGCCTTGGGGGCAGGTCTATGAAGTGCTCTGGAATTGCTCAAATAGGCTGAGCTGAATGGAGTAGGTGATTGACGCCGAGCCCTAAAGTTCGATGTTCACAGAGGAGTGACATCGGACTTTTCGGGGTTATTCCTACACTATTATTTCTACACTATATAGCCTCCCCAGGCGATGCCCAGACTACAAAGTGGCGTAGTCGCACAATGGTTTTTAGTGCCCAATTAGACGGAGCAATGCCGATGTGGTGGCGGAGCCATGAAGTCAACCCTCCTCGTACAGTCTACTTCGGTAGTAGTATTCCAGCGGGGGAATAACGTGTCAGCGGATTTCGGTCCGTTTCTGACAGAGGAGGTTACTCGATGCCCAGACTACCAACGTGGCGGTAGTCGCAGAATGGTTGTTTATGCCCGATGCTCACTGCTGCTGTTTTATGGTTAGTTTATTCCCCTCCTTTTTAAACAATCTTTTTTTTTTTAGTTTTCAGGTCAACAACAATGGTCGAACAATGGTGAAACAATATTGATGTGGAGCAAACCAACAGAAAGTTACAGGAAAGGTACGTTTTTCTTTCGGAGTTTTTTAAACATCCTTTTTTGTGAATTTTTCTTTTGATCAAAAGCTTGAAGTAACAAATGTAAAAAATACAAAAAAAAATTAAAAAATGTTCAATGTGCGCAAAGCTTTATCTAGATTTTTATCTGCGTCTACTGACACTTCGGTTTCCAGATCATCAACAACAAAACACTTTGGTTTTCAGGTCAACAGCAACAAAGGTACGTGTTTTTTTTTCAAATTTCTCAACATTCAGTAAATCTTGTTTTCAGGTCAACAACAATTGTCGAACAATGGTGGAAAATATTTGTGTAGAGGAAAACGATCAATGGTACGTTTTTCCTTTAAAAATTTTTGATCTTCTAAAAATTTTTGATTTTTGATCAAAAATTTGTGGGTATTTTTGATCACACGTGAAATGTTTTTTTTTTCAGAAATTTTCACGTTCTTTGATGTAGTTCAACAACAAAGGCCCAACTATTTTGAAAACGATCGGCAATTTTTATAAAAGGTACTTTTTTTTCAAAACTTCTTTATTTTATGTGGGTTTTCAAAATCAAAATTTAAGTTTTTTTCACACTTAAAAAAAATAAATAGTGTGTGACCTGAGGAGCTCACAGAGAAGCAGAGATAGTTGATTTTTCTCTGCGTCTGGATTTCTCTTAACACAAATTTTAATATTTTTGTTTTCAGGTCAACAACAATGGTTATACCGAGCAAAGGGTCAGTGCTCGGTTTCACAATTTTCTGGCGGTTGGGCGAAATGTCCATGAGGACATGTGGCAAGACTAACCCGTGACTTGGTGAGTTTTTAAACTACTCTATATCTCTCAATATTCTGATTTTTCAGGTTCAAATTGTGATGTCAATCACTTGTGCCAAGTCCAATCAAGCTGCCCGGGGTCATTGTTCGAAAAAGACACGAGGTATTCAAAATAAATACCTACTCAGAGCTGGTGTTGCCACATTACTCAATGTGTCAGCACTTTCGGTGTCAATAGTTGCTCAAAAAACTATTGACTCACCCACTTTTCCGACCGATTCACAACTCTGTGAAAACGAGACTTCGTTGTACACAAAAGTTGGCAACGGAGTATTGGTTTCGCTGAGGAGATCCGTCTCCTTTCAAAAAAGGTGGCCACCGGGGAGACGGGGAAATCGTGAGGAGGAAAGAGAGTGGTCTAAATTAAACCCCCTTTTTGTATATAGCAAAATAAAATTCAAAACAAAAAAATTTGTGCATTTGTTGAACTGTGGTCTTGGGCGGTTTGAGGGTGAAACCGTTGTGAAGCTGAGATGACACCAGTCATTTTCAAATGATGACTGATGGATGGGTGGGCTCGCCGAGCAACAATTGACGAAGAAGGTTAGTTCGAAACGTGACCTAGATTATGACAAAATGGCGTTTTTCAGAAGATCAACAAACTGGACAACACAATGGAACAATCAAATCTTTCGACATCATCGGACGACAACAATGGACAGAACGGTTAGTTTACTTATAAGTTTTTTGCAGGTATTTTAAGACGTTCATGGAACGAGCAGCGTGGAGAAACATCAACATTGGGCATCATCATCGGGTTGGTTTGAGAAATAGTTGAGCTGATAACAAGTGAAAATGTTTTAGGCGCCAACACTGGACGACATCGGAGGATGTGACTGAAGGACGACATCGGATGAGACAATCACGTTAGTTTTGAAAATGTTCAAGACAACATCAAGAGACAATGTTTCAGGTGACAACGTCAGAGGACAACATCGGTGGAGGACGAGATTGGAGGAAACCATTGGACAACGACGACAATGCCGGTGGACGACATCACAGGCATACAAGGACAACATCGGACGACGAAAACATCAGTGGACGACGGAGGTTTCAAAAAACGAGACTGGAGGACAACGGTGGACAACGACGACATCGAAGGACAACAATGGACAACGACGGCATTGAAGGACTAAATCAGAGGACGACGACAACATCATGAGACGACAACAAGGACATCGGAAAACAGAGACATCAGTGGACGACATCGGACAACGAGGACATCGGAAGACAACATCATCAGTAAGCGACATCGTACGACGAGAAACGACATCGGAGACATCAAAAGACGAGGCTGGAGGACGACATTGAACATCGACGACAACATTGGAGGATCAGATGAGAGGACGACGACAACAACATTGGAGACTTATATCATAGGACGACACTGGAACAGAAAATCTAAAATAAATGACGAAGAAGGTTGACAACATTTTCGAGATGGTACCATCGACGACAACATCGGGAGACAGAGCTTAGTTTAATTTTTTCCTTTTTTCGACAGGTGCATATTTTGGGTAAGTTATGGAGCAAGCATTTTTTGTTTTTGTTTTTTCATTTTTTCTGTTTTTTTTTGAATTTTCAAGATCGTCAATTATCTGCTTTGACGGATTTCGGGTGAGTTTTTTTTCTCAATTTTTCAAACTTAAATATATAAAAAAAAATATGGGATGGGTTGGAGGGCTTTAGGCGCGCGTTTTTTATAGATTCACAGGTTGGACAACGAATCGGATGATGAATTGGGCAAGACGGACCGATGGATCGACTGTTTGTGTGTTTATGTGTGTCATCTATGTTTATGTTTGTCCACTAACTCTCTTCTTTTTTTCTTTTCTGTCTGCCTCTTCTCTCTCTCTCTCTCTCTCTCTCTCTCTCTCTCTCTCTCTTCTCTTCCTTACTGATCAGAGCGGAGATGATTTCCCGGCTGCCGGAGTTGGGGATGAGTCAATGTTCAGGTCCCCTTTTCCAGACCCGGATATGGGAGGGGGCCTTGTCAAAAGGTTGGCCTCACCGTGGCGACAAGGTGGTAGGAGCAGGATCTCTCTCTGTTTGTGTGTTTCTAAACCTGCTCCGAGCCAACAACCGTAGTAAGAAGCCCCTCTCAACATGGTAAGTCGTAGTTAAGCAAAAAGCATGCGCACCGCGAAAAAAATAGAAAATTTGTGCCAAATATTAAATTCTAATCACGAAAATTTTTTGCAGAACTACATCATCCGCGAAATTCGATCAAGGAGAGGACGTTTTAAAAATGTTTTTATTATTTTTTCATTGTGATAAATAATTTTTTTCTTGATTTGAAAAAAAAATTACGACGCCACCTTTGCAAAGGGTAGAGCCTGTCGTAAGACCTTATACACTAAAAAAATGTGTCTAACTCTCAATTCAAAAAAAGGTATTTCTCCGCACAATGACATTCATCGAAAGTCTTACAAGCTTTCTCCAAAATCCTATGCGGAACAGCGAATTTTTTCCTCAGCGCTTGATGCACTTGTTTACACAACACCGCCTGTGTTCTTGCTGACTCGGACAACAATCTTGATAACACAATGTTGAGTTTACGTTTGTCTCGTTTTGCCACTTCTACACTTTTCACTCGGCTCATCTGTTCCTCTTTTAGACGTGTTTCAAGTTCATGAATCTGAAAATTTGTTTTAATTTTGTGGGCGGAGCCTAGACGACCTCCAGAAAATAGAAAAGAAACCTCACCACAATATTATGATTGGAATTTGTCTTTGTTAGATCTTCAATCTCTCTGGCATGATCATACGGTAGTTTTCTTCGTTCAAATTTTGTGGCTCGCAATTGATTTTCTAATTGAAAAACATGAAGGTTCAAAACTTTATGAGTTTCGATAATATCCTTATATTCATCCAATTGCTTGTTATAATGTTTGAAATGCTGAAAATCAACAAAAAATGATTTCCTAGATTTGCTCAAACTCACAATCTCTTCTAGACCTCCAACAAAGTCACGTAGTTTGCCAACCCTCACTTTTTGAAATTCGAGAGTTACCGCACTCATCATTTCTTCTCTCAATAGTATTTTCTCCTTATCCAAATTGTCATCAAAATGTCGCTTGTCACTCCGATGTGACTCAGACATTATCATCATTCTTTGACAATATTCATCAAGTCTCGATTGGGTCTCTCTAAGAAATCGCTCGCTTCTTTTTCGAATTTCGAAAAGTTTCTGAGTTAACATCATCTCTTCCTTATTGTCGTTTTTTAAAGTTTCAAAAGTTTCTTGGAATTTGTTGAACAGGTCGTTTGCCTCGACAACATCTTTTGATTCTTGGATTTTTGTGTTCAAATCTTTTAGCTTCTCCAAGTTGTGATTTTCATTGTCTGATATTCCGGAAATAATTGACTTTACTTCATTTTTATGCGCTTGAATGACCCGTTTATACGACTCGGTGAGAGTTTTGAGCTCAGACTGACCGATTATTACTTTTCGCACCATTTTCTCGATTCTCTGGAAGAAAAAGGATGATTAAAGAGTAGAGACGCAGAGAAACATTATATTACGTTTTTCTAGAACAAGAAAAATGTTTTTTTTCTTTTCTCAGCCTAATTTTGATGGTATACTTTGCGCAGGTTTCTTGCAAATTAGCAAAATATTTTTTTGAAGAAAACTTTGAACTTTCAGAAACTTCCCAATTCTCCGAAAAAAAAACGAAACTGAATTGGCACGTTTTTGTTAATTTTTCAAACTAAATTTCAATGAAACTTTCAGATACAATTTTTTTCACAAATTTTCTTACCTCCTCGACATCCAAATCTTTCCAAAAATCTTGAAATTCAATCAAACTCATAGTACTAAAAAGCTAGATTCTAAAAATGCCATTTTTGCACTCGCAACATTTTCCTGTTTTCACACCTCACTAATTTTTCCAAATTTCCTTCCACAAAATTGCCCACCGTGTTATTTCCCCATTTCTTATCACCATTTTTTTTCTCTTTCTCTTCCTCTCTCTCTTTTCTTAATCAATAGACACCCCTCCCAATAGCGAAATAGAGTGAGGAATAAAGAGATTTCTCTCTGCGTCTCTGTCTCTATGTGACCAGCTCAACTTTTTCTTTTATTTGATATTATATTTTTCGATTGCCGTTGTTTGCTGCCCTCTTCCAACGTTTCAAAATGAACTTCAACCTGCAACCTCAAGATCAACAACAACAACAACAGTATAACAATGTGACACCGGTGAACCAAACTACATACACCGCGCCAATTTGTACAGTGAGTTTGTTTTTTTTGCTCTCAAACAAATCTACGCAAAAATTTCTAGGAAAACGTGTGTTGTGTTTGTTGAGCCTACGGGGCATACATTCGGACAACAACAATCTCACACTCAACACGTATTTTATCATCATCATCATTATGACTATTATTGGACACCGTATCAACAAGAACAACAACAACAACAACAACAAGTGCCACCACCTGTTCCGGCTCAATTTTCAACATGGGTTCCGCCTGATCCATTCGTACCGGTTTTTGAAGAACGACCACATAAATCGCCAGTTCAACCAAAGGTTTGTTGATTTTTCGCGATTTTTGATAAGAATTCCTGGGTACGGAGAACGTTTGACATGTGATTTTCACGTGTGAGATGCAGAAGCTGGTCTCACTTCCTCGTAGATGTTGGAAGATTGTTAGATGGTTCTGAAAGAAAGTGAGAATTTTAGTCTACACGAAAAAAAACCTTTTAAAGGTACGAATATTTCCGGGAATTGGAAATCTACCCGTGTTGTTTTCATAATAGGTGGTCTCACAAAAGGATCCAAAAAATCATCATCACACAGTTTTTCTTCACAGTCTCAATTTTCACTATCAATGTTTCTTTTCAGTCACACCTTTTTCTCGTCCCATGAATGACAAACTGTTTCCCAGTTGTAAAAATGTTGTGAGTCTGAAAAACGAAACAGAAAAAAAATGAAATGCTGAACCGATTAATGCGCTTTTTTTGCTTTCGAAATGTCAAGTTATCTTATCGGGGGGTCGGGTGTCTCTTTTTTATTATTATTATTTATATAGTTCAACATCGATGGTTGAAAAAACGGTAAAATCATTTTTTTGGGATAAAAAGACCTAATTTAGAAAAAAAAAACAATTTTTCTAGGAGCAAATCTTGGAAGAAATTGTGCGTGAATGTGAAGAGATCGAGCGTCGTTCCTCATCCGGTGGCTCACCAGCCTCGTCAGTCTGGTCTTCAGATGAACGCGAAGAAGAAACCGCGACACCCAACGACGAACTTCCATCCTATCACCCATACAAAACTCCCGAACGCAAAGAACGTAAAAAGGCGCAGAACCGCTTGGCGGCGACGCGATATCGCGAGAAGAAACGACGCGAAAAAGAGTTGACTATGGGATGTATTGAAGATTTGAGCGCGACGAACGGCACACTCAAAACTACGGTAAGTGACATTTTCTGAAGATTGAGAAAGTACGTTGTGGTCTGTGTTCGTGGTATGGGACAGAAATGATGACAAAAAAAGAAACTATCAATTTTTATGTTATTTTGTATTTTCTATTCGCAGAAAAATGATAAAGAGAGAACTGCAAAACATGTCAAAGATAAGATGTTATAAGGTTACTTCTCAGTTTTCTGAAATTTTGAAATCCAGAAAGAAATAATTGTTTGCACCAAGATAAGACGCAATGCACATATCCAATATTGATTGAGTTAAGCTCCGCCTCCTTTTGACACCTTTAGACTCCATCTGTTTTGTCGGCTCACATCCAACCAACAATTTCTTCTTCCAGGTATCCGAACTTGAAAAGGAAATAACATATCTGAAGAAATTGATGAATGAGCTCGGCATCACACCGGATCAACAATCTTCCTAAACAAGACGCTAGAAAAGTTTTCTACACAAATTTTTCTTTATCATTTTTTTTGTTTATGTTATTTTTCACCTTTTATACTGCTTTATACATTTTTCATTTTTTACCTAGCACCTAGTTACCCTGTGACAAGTCAAAATACCAACTGACCTAATTTCTGTGGTTTTTTGATATTTTGAAATGTCTTGGGTATTGATCACTTTGTTTTTTTTTCTTTCACAAATATTTTTGCACCCCCCATCCCACTGTCCGAATGTGTGAAGCCCGAAAACTCTCCCCTAATATTCGTATCCATCTCAACACTTGTATCATTTTATGAATTTTTCATTTCTGCAATTAACAGTACCTAGAGATCGATAAAAGAAGAGACCCAAAGAAAAATAAATTGGCGCGACAAAAAAAAATTAAAGCTGAAATCGTTTGAGAGGTTTGTTAGCACCATCAGTGGGAAATGGTGTTAGACGATTGTTTGTTATTGAATATTTGATGTCCGAGTTACGATGTGAGATTTGGGTAGAACCTTCAGCATCTGTTGAAATATTCACCAACTGTGTGCAAAATTCACTACGTCGACCGGAATGCACAGCACTCACTTCACGTTTTCTCTCATATTCTGACTGTTTCAACCCCCTGGAAAATATTTTTTTGTGGTTTGAATAATTATTTCGAAGGCTTACGGGCAGAACATTGCTTTGAAAGTCTGTCGAAAACTGCTGGACATGAAGCAATAAATACTGAAGTTGATGGGATATGTGGCCTGAAAATTTATTGATTTTTTAAGCCGGAATAAAAAGGTTACCATAACAATCATATTGCTCGTTAGAAGAAAGACCGAGGGGAACATTCCTTTCAAAATATCTGGTTGGAAGTTGAACGTTTCGCAGACACATAACAGCGCCATAAATGCGGCTTGGGGTAGATTGACGATCTGAAAATTATTGATTGAAGTACTGTAGTTTTCTAATCTTTTGAGCTTGAGTTCAGGGTGAAGGCAAGCCTAAGCCTATTACAATTTTTCACTAGAAATTTTTGATAATTTTTTTCTAATTTTGAAATGTTCATAAATTTGCAAAACATGATTGAAAGATGATTTTGACAAAGTTTTTAACTTGAATACCTACCAGAAAGATCGACACAATCGCCACCAACATCAAACTCGTCGAATTGCTATCTCTCTGCCGTGCAGCTTCTTCACTTCTTTTCTCCCTGAAAATCATAAATCTACAAAATTTGTCGAATCATCAAGTTCTGTCCAGAAGTCACAGTGTCACAAAAGCATTTAAAAACTGAGAACATGCGGCACAACAGGTTGTGTGTGGAAAAGTATCTACTCGGAAGAAACGTTGGTGGAACAACAAACTGAATCGGGGTGAGCATTCTTGACACAGAGAGAGAGAGAGAGATCATGGCATTCTACAGGTTTAAAACAGCTTTTTTAGGCATTCTATCAGAGAAACACCATTCAGAAACCTGTTCGCATTGGAATTTGTCACACAATTTTTGAGAATGATCATCGAGATTTCGACTTGTTTGCTGCTAAGAACAAATAAACATTGTTTTTTTCGTTATTCTGGTAAGGGGTGAGGACAAAAAAATGTCAAAAAAAAGGTGTTAGTCTGTTGTTCACCCATGATATACAAAACATTCCGGAGAGAAGATTTGTGAGAGTAAAAATGAAAACAAGAAGCACGAATAGATGAAGAAGAGTGCGGCTCGCGGAAGTTTTGCATATCAGGTGTTTTACAGTTCAAATGTGTTCGCTCACCGTAATAGACGTAGTTTGCGTTTTTGAGCTTTTCGAATGCCGCGGATGAGCAATACATTGAGAATGACTAAGAGAACGCTGGGTAGAATGATGAAGCCCAATGCTCTTGTCCAGAAATACACGTTGAAGAAAACTGTTTGACCCACAAGATTGATGAATGGTGATTGAATAATCACACAACTTCTGGAATATATTTAATTGATTTTTGAGATAAAACATTGCCGCATTTGTTGTCGCCTAGAAACCCCATTTTGAGTGGGCAATAAACCATATGTTTGGTGACCTAGAAACTCATTTTGTTTGTGTGTCAGATATACAAATTTTCTGGTTGACACCCCAAAAGGGAAAAGGTCACATATGTTGTTTTTTATGATGTTAAAAAACAACAACAGAGATAATCAATAACAACACAACAACTATGTAGAGGTCAATAGGACAAGGTGTGAAAAAGTTATTCCTTTGACATTTTTTGGTCGTCATTTACGGTGACAAAAATATTTTCTCAAATTTTTCAGAATGACAAAGTATCTTGAGAAACTGGGATGATTTTTTAGACCAGATATATCAGAAAACTAGGCAAATTTGACAAACATCTCACAAGAACCAGGTTTCACTACTCAACAATGAAACGTTTCGAAATTTTTAGATCTGTTATTTTCCCAGGTCGGCCAGGAATAAAACGTATTTTAGAAAGGACTAGAAACCCAATAGTTGGTGACCTAGAAACCCAATTCTTGAAAACCGAAAGAAATAATTTTGCTGGTGATCGAAAAATCATGAAAATCATATATTTAGCCTCCATTTTTTCTCCATATTTTTGTGTCTATTTTCATTGACAAAAATCGCTTCCTTGCCAGCTACTTATCGCAAATTACATACGTCAAACCAAAAATTCGGCAAAACAAGAGGTTTACCAGAAAATCGGAAATCTTGCACAGTATCCCCTCTCCCACCCACAAAACGCATATTGATGATGCAACAATCTCTCAAAGTTGCCTCATTTATCATGTTTGAACATCTCATTTCTTTGAAAGTCCTATTTGTCATCATTCACTAAGATCATATAGATTTTTGCACTTGTGAGAGAAGGAGGGAGGAAATCAAATTTCCGGCCGGCTGGTTTGCTGGCCAATACTTACTTAGCATATTTCCATTCGGATTGTTGTTTGGCTAAATCGAATGTGAAAATATAACCATCCACCGTATCATGGAGCCAATCACAAAACTTGGGAAGACTACAAATCACAGAGAATGTCTGAAAATTGGAACTGTTTCAAAAAACTTGGATCTTTTATTACCGCAATGATCATCGTAGCAATCCGCACATTTCTAACACTACAGGTCGCTCTTGAATGCAACGGGTAGCTGATAGAAATATAGCGCTGAGCAGCTAAAAGTACGGTAAGCCACATAGCGATGTTATGAAAAATTGGGGGCAGAGCATCCATGCTATACTTGTGGAAATAGCACCACCATAAATCCAAGCGATTTTGTTTGGTGTAATTTCTGGAAAAAATATTTTTTCGGGAAGGTCAATGTACCCCCTCCCCCACCAATTATGATAACCCGCAAAAAATTACAACAAAGAAAATCACTAATCCTAATATTATTGTTGACCATTTTGTAATAAATCTCCTTCAGCGGAAATGAGAGGGTGGATTAGGCTTCTCATCAAACGCAAAAAAATGATCTTTGTCCTTTGACTCACCCCAAAGTGAAGAAAAACAACGTCCATGGTAATGGAACGAGCCCAACCAGCACTTCAGCAATAGCCATATATTTCAAAACAACATTGGTTGGTGTGATCATATGTTTCTTGGAGAGAACTATAGCCACCGCAGCGTTCGCAAAAACCGCTAATAAGACTAAAACCGGAAAAATCTGCCCATAAACCATATATTCCATATTCTCATTATTTGTCAGCGACGCCAAATACTGTCCTTTGGCACATGTTTTTGTGCAACCATCATAATAATTAGCGTCGATTACACATTTTTCGGCTTCTCTTTGAATTGCTGATGAGTTGAATGACTGTTTACTGTACCCACAACCGTCGTAGTCCATGATTTTCAGCACCGATGCATTTAAAAACGTTCTGAAAAAGTATGAAATTGAAAATGGAGACAGAAATAGTGAAGGTATGATCTCCGGAAAAAAAAATCAGCAAGAAATTCGATACCTCTCAAAACTTCCTCTCAAAAAAAAACTATGAAAAACATGTTGGAAAAACGGAACACCAGAAAAAAGAAAAATATGAAAAAGAAGACCGCGTTGAAGAATTAAAATTGAGGGGTTTCCTTTCAAATCAGGATGAAAAATGAGGTCAATTTATTGATTTTTCATATCTTCTGGCTTTTTGGATTATAATATGGAATTATGTTTTTTCCCCCTCTCGCTCATAATATATTTATTATCAGATAAAGAAAAGGCGGAGGGAAATTCGGATTAAAAGAAATAAAAAATTATGAGTGCAAAAAAAAAAATTTCGACCACGGCAGGATTCGAACCTACAATCTTCTGCTCCGTAGGCAGACGCGTTATCCATTGCGCCACGCGGCCACACACTGCCATGCCCTCTTACTTCAAATTTATTATTTTGATTCTCATGGCAGGGAGTGAGAAAAGATGGGGAGAGAAAGAAAATATTGTGTACACTTTTTGAAGAAAGAAAGATGATTGAAATTTTTATTTCTAAAAATACTTAAGGCATGAGAAGAAATATTAATTTCCTTCAAAGTGTAACTTAATATAGAGAAAAACAAAAAAATAAATGATTCTAGAAAAGTTCTCCAGAAAAAAGGAACACACAAAAATTGCTGTGTTCTTCCAACGAATAATTAGTTTAAAAGGTCCACACAAAATAAGACAAAACTTTTTTGTCTTTTTTTTTTTGCTGAAAATGAATCATCTCGGATTAACAAATTACACGAGAAAAAGGCAATTTTTTTTGCATGCATGTGGAAAAAAATAGTAACTCAAGAGAATAATATTTCGATGGCTTCCTCCCGATTTTTCTGTTGTGTTTATGGAAAAAACTTAAAATGAGCGAAAATATTTTTTTTCATCTTTTTTTCTGGGTAATGTGTCAATTCAACTACTTCATTAACTATCCGGACTTTTTTGATGTCACTTGGAAAAACATTTACAGAAAAAAGAGAAGAAGAAGATATTAGTTAGATATGATAGCTTGAAAAAGGTGAATTCATGAATAATTTGTTTATTTTCCCCAAAAACTTCCACTAACTTCGAAAAGAAAACTGTTATTTTCCCTCAAGACACCGTGAAAGGAAAAATGAGAAGAAGAAGAAGAAAAAATCTAGTCAAAACAAATCGCACCCAGGAGAAATATAATAAACATCATCATCATCATCATCTTATTTTTCGAAGCAAAAAATGTCTGTTTCTCGAAAAAAAATTTCGTGAGAATTGCTTGTGTTCCAATATAGGGTTTAATTAGCGGCATTAAAAACGATGAAACGAAAAAAAATGAGCGAAAAACTTATTTTTTTTCGGTTCGACGCGCAGGGGAGAAAAATGAGAAAAATACACCCTGTAAAAAAGGCTTAGAAGCTCATCCGCCCCAGTCAATGATTATTCATGATGATTTTGTTGTTTTTTTCTTATTTCTGTTATTAGGTAGGTAGATTTTGTCAGGACTTTTTCTCGGCTTGAAAAATCATGACAAAGAACAGTGAGTTAGATTAGACAACGAGAGAGAGAGAGAGACGCCGAGAAAACAGACAGTTCGAAACTTATCAATCTTGGAGTTCCAGAGATCTTGAGAGTTAGAGAACGAGACAGCTAGACGGCCAGACTCACCACTAATTAGAAAGTGAAGAAAAATACATCAAAGGGAAAATAAAATTTTAAACTTTCTCCCTTCAAAACGGAAATAACAAGAAGGTTTTGTTTCCTGTTTGGGTGGTCCAAAAACTCAGTTTTTTTCCTCTCCTTCCGCAAAAAAATTGAACGTTTTTCTCAATCTTGCGGATTAGACTGGTTACTAGGAAGAACAATTCGAAGATGAACATATTTTTTTTCGAGAACACAAAATTGTGAGAGGCGTCGAATGTTTTTTTTTTCGCTGTGGAGCAGGATTAATGTGCAAAAGTCAGGCACTTTTTTGGCCATGAAGAAGTGAAAAAATGGGCGGGATGAAGAAGTGCGAAAAAATGGAACTAATTTTCTTTTTTTTTTGCGCGCGCGCGCACGAGATTTATTTTGGGACCCCAAGAAGGATTACTGTAATGAACTTTGAAATCTAACAATTGAGCCAGGGAGAGAAGGAAACTTTTCAAGATTATGCGAAAAAAATGACTTTTCTCTGGCCGGACAACAAAAAAGTGAACAAATGATAGATAGACTACTTTTTGTTTAGGAACGAAAAAAATTGTTTTGAGACAAATGTTTTTTTCTACGTTGGCAGAAGGAGGAGGAAAAACGAGTAGTTTCGACATTTTCATGAAATGAAATAACCTTGTTTCATCCTGATGTTTTATTCATTTTTGTTAATTAAACTCCAGGTCTTGGAATTCAACAAAAAACGATCAAAGTCTAGTTTCCATAATGAAAAATTTCAATTAGAGAGTATCAAGAATGAGAGAAATAGAGAAATATATTTTCTCACTCCAAAAAAAATTCAAGAAAAATTCCATTTTTCTTTTTTCAAATCTTTACCAATTTCTCATCTACAGTATCCCAAACGTCATTCGAACGAGAAAAAGAGAAGATCCAAAAAATGTGAGAAAATGAGCAAAAGTCCAATCTTTGTCCAATTGAAAGAAAATAAGACGACTTTTTTCTCCTATTTTTTTCAATCCAAAGCAAGAGAAAAATGAAAAAAATATACTTGAATGATTAACAAACCAGAAACAATTTATATTCATTTTCAAATCCATGTATCTACCTCTTTTTCTACTCTTCATTCTCCTTATTTTCTCATTTCCTACATACTTCTTTTTTTTATTTCTCAAATTGTTTGTTTGCGAATTCAATTTCTTGAGCCGATTTGATTTGAAATTGAGTATGGGAAATGGGGGGAAAGGAAGAAAAGAAAAAGGATGGGAATGAGTTCTCCAAAAGTGCATGCAGATCTATGATGTTTTATAGGAAATACGAATTACACGGTAGGAAGATTTACAAGAAATTAGGAGGGTTACTGGAATGGGCTGTGATTTTTGAGAGTCCAAATTGTAATGTGGTTTTTGTGACATATATTCCTTTAACAACAGGTCGTAAATTTCAGGATTTTGAAAAGTTTCCAATTTTCCAAATTGCCGGAAAAGGTTAATCAAAGAATCTCGTAAAAAAGAGATCAAATGTTATGGTTTTTTTCTTGAGAGCGGATGAAAAACGCAAGAAATCTAATTCAAAACTTTCTACAAAACGAAAAAAAGTTCAATTTCGAAAAAAAAACCAAATTCCGTAATTATTCAAAGGATTTACTTTTCAAACTATCTTCTTCATTTGATTGGAAATTGTTTTTGGGCTACTGTAGTTTGGAAATTTATGAAGATGCAGAAAAATAAGATTTTCTGAAACAGAACTTGACTTTCCTCCTATACATGTTCGAAAAACGAAAACAATACCATAATGTTTTTCAGATCCAAAATTCCCTGTTTTTTGAATGTTGGTTAGTTTGACTCCCCAAAAGGCAGAGGTCACACCTGCTGTTATTGATTAAAAACAACAACAACAACAACAACACCAACAACATATGGCGAACTTTTATAGAGGTCAATGGGAAAGGTGTGAAAAGGTTGTTCCTTTGACATGATTTGTGGTTTGGTCGTCATTTACGGTGACAAAGATATTTTCTCGGTTTTTTTAGAATGACAAAGTTTTTTTTTGAGAAATTCCGTTAACCTTTTAGACCAGGAATTTTGTATCATGACAAAAAATTGAGATGTTTTTACACAGTGACAGTTTTGGGGAAGAGGGTGTCTGTTTGAAAAAAATTGATCTCCTAAAAATTGATAAATTTGAAAAATAAATTCGAATCTAGTTTTTCAGACCGGGATTTAGAATTTGCCAATCTCTCTCCCCTTACTCTTTTGATTCCTAAAATAAAAACTACTTGAATTCTTCACAAATCATTCTTTGAGGATTACCCCTTACACGTAAGAATGTTACTTTGAACTTGATCATTGATGAGCTTAAAGTAGTCTAGGTCAAAGTAACAAACCTTAATTAATCCGGAATATTTGAACTTTGAAAAATGGGGTATCTGTCACGTTCTAGACATCTGGAATGGATATGACAACAACAAAAAACATATGATGACAACAAAGAAAACGATGAAAATCAAATTAAAAAAACGAAACGTTGGGGGGCGGCTGACTGGCGCACCTCGTTTACATTTCAAATGAAATTTCAGACGAGCGACAGAATTTTGTGTTTTTTTCCCCGAAAATGGAAATACTTCAAAAATCGAGATACTTGAACACCCAAATAGAAAAAAAATTGGCAAAAAAATCTAAAGCCATAAAGATAACCATTTTTTCTCTCTTCTTTTCATCGAATGAATGTTTGATGAGTTCTCATTTGATTTAAGGGTCCGAAAATCCTATGAAAAAAAGTAATCAAAAAAAGATCATGCACTTTTTTTTCGGTGAGCCATGCAAATACAGAGATGGCTTGAGGGGAAAATCAATCATTTTTAATCGAGATTTTTTTGGGGGTGTCAAGTGGTGTTTTTTTCAAAAAACTCGATGATGAAAAATCATGTTTTTGGCCAGGACAAGTGGGTTTGGAACGCAGGAATGATAGGGTTCTCTCAGATTTTTGAAGAAGACTATTTTTAGGAAAAAAATGCGATATTTAAACCAAAGAAAAATGTGTGTCCAATTTCAGAAAAACAAATACTGAAGGCGTTCAAAGGAACATCAAAATTTCTTCAAGCGTTTTCGCTTAAGCGATTAGTGTTCCTTTGAATGGTATCGGTATTTTTTTATTTTAGACGCCGCATTAGTTTTTCAAGAAATCTGAATTTTTCGACAAACCTAAAGCTCAAAAAACCCACAAAAACCAGACATTTATTACATTTTTTTATTGTTTTCATATTCTCCAAACTTATTTTACTTACCTCATTCAATTTATGTATCACATTTAACAAACCAGAAAAGGGTGCAAAAAATAATCTTTGCTCAGCTAGATCACTTTTTTAAAATATGAATTAATATAAATCTACCCTGTGGCGATGTATAGTGACATGCCATGTCATGTTCATTTCATTGAATATTATATAAAAATATCTTCAATGACAAAAGGATCTCGATAATCAGAGGCTATTGAATAACCTTTCTGAAAAGAGCTTGGATATTTCATAAGGGTGAAGAAGAGGCGTTCGCTTTGTACAAACGTCATTCGCTTATTGAGAAAGAAAAGAAAAGAAAAGGAAAGAAAAAGTAAAACATATGATATCTGACATAGCGATTCATTAGAATAAATGTGTCACATTTCATCCACCTTTTTTTTGGAAATCAGATATTTCTATATAGCAGAAGGAAATGATTTTTCATCTGCAGAGACAGCAGAATTTTGGTAATTAGGAACGTTAGGACAGCCCAACAAGGTGCCGATATTTTTCAAAAAGTTTTGTTGTTGTGAATAAGCTCATTTTGGAACTACTCCTACTCCCCAACTTCGAGTTCAACTTCTAACCAGGAAATGATCATTCGAAGCAAAAACTTTTTGCAATTAAAAATTCACATTTTCTGTTTCGCAAAAAAAACCAAGTTCAAAAGAAGTTTAGAATAAATTCATAAGCTTTCCGTGTCGCAGTGTTCGTGTGAGGTCTTTAAAAATTCAAAACTCAATTTTGTCCCGTTTCCCTTTCCAGGGTTCGACAGAACAAAATTTTTTCGTGATCATTTTTCTCACCAACAAACAAACTTCTCTTTTGAGTGTCCAAAGACTGAATAGGTTTTTTTGTTCGGTTTTGTTGAAACAAACACCTGCCGACACGTAACATGTATCTTTGATCAGTGGAAATGATTCAAATTTTGAAGGTGATTGGCATGTTCTTCAGAATCCACAAATAAAAAAATGTTGCAACAAAAGAAGAAACATGTCATCAGATAGCTTTCATTTCATCGCTACCGCGTTTTTTATCATATCAGACATGATTTATTATTGACAGGTTAAATTGTTTCCTTTTTAGTACACAATTCTTCTCGTTTGTGGTTTTTGGAGTTTGTGTTCGTACTGTTCCTCACATCTGGAGAGCCAACATGTGTCAAACAGAAATGTTGTGTAGTTTGCTTTTAAGTCACATCTGCCTGAAAAAGAAATATACAAAATACAGAAACTCTTGTTATTCGAAACACTAAAGTTTTAGTTAAACTTAGAACGCGTTGTTGAGGTATCAACGTTGATCTTGACTAAAAAACGGGTATTTTTTAGTCAAAAATTCACTGTGTTTTTCCAACAAAAAAAATTGGCCAAGCTTCAGTATTGATTGACTTCCCAAAGGAAAAAGGTCACACTTTTTGTTATTAGAGATGTTATCAAAAACAACAACACGGAGAAACAATAACAACATAAGGTGCACTAGAGGTCAAGAGAGCAAGGTGTGAACAAAAATGATCCTTTAATGTTTTTGAGGTAAAAAACTGCGACAAATTTTAAATCAATTTGAGGCCCTGAAATGATTATTTTTAGACAGTTCTCTATTTAAAAACCAGACCAGATTCATAAATTCCCATCAGATCAATCTCCGTACTTGAACTATAAGTACTATCAAAAGTACAACTAGTCTGCAAATCTCAAAATTCTACACTTCCAGACGATTGTTCTTTGCTGTTTATTGTTTTTTTTTTGTAAACAGTTTGCCCCCAAAAATAGTAGCATTCGAACAACAACAAAAAGTTGTAAACAAAAGCCACCAAAAAAAAAGAGAAGAACAAGGTTATAAGTTATCAAAAGACGTTGAAACATTTCTCGTTTCTTTGAAATCTCTTCTCAATTTTCATCGAAATCGTTTTTTCAAATTCGGAATTTTTATTAGTCAAGCAATACATAAAAATAACCCGTAAACGAGACAGAAAAAAATAATAATAATAAAAGTAAAGTCGTGATTCGGAGACCGGATGAGAAAGGGATGATGCTTTGGGAATGTAATTGAACAGTGAAAAAATATACATACAGTTATAGTCACCTAGATTACTGTAGGCTTTTAATCCGATTCAATTGTGCTAAGATCAAGACCTTCGTCCGAACTATCTTCTGAGTCTGTGCGGTTGGCATAGGTTTCAATGCAGAAGTTGCGAATTCGAAGAGCAGCAGTTTCCATCTCTTCCTCGCTGGATGTTAGGACGACTCGGAAGAATCCTGGTGCAGAGAATGCTTGTCCAGGCAGGCAGAAAACTGATTCACTCTGAAAAAATAGAGGGTAAAAACTTTGAAGACAACAAAAATATGATTTACCTTAATAAGATTCTGACAGAATGTCACATCATCACCATAGGATGATTTTTGAATTCCGACCATCATGTACATGGCACCTTGTGGTTTGATAACTTGAAGACCGGGCACATCTTGAAGGATGTTGTCAACAATATTGGCATTTGTCTCAATAACATTTCGTGTGTATTGGAAGTATGATTCCGGTGTGTCGCGAAGAATCTTTGGGAGGGCACCTTGAACAATTGCGCATGGTCCAACAATTTTTTGCGAGAGGGCAATGATTCCTTTTCGAATTTCGGCGAGGACATTGTATCTGTCATGGATGATGATCCATCCCAATCTCCATCCGGGAACCATCCATCTCTTGGCAATACCGTCGCAGGTGATGACTGGAACTTTTGGAGTGAGTCCAGCAATTGGGTAGAAGGTGGCGCCGTTGTAGACGAGATCACCATAAATCTCATCAGCAATAATGATGAGTTTGTGTTTATAAGCAACTTCGAGAATCTCTTCAAGGTGTTGTTTGGTGAAAACACCGCCGGTTGGATTTCCAGGGTTGTTGACAATAATAGCGCGGGTTCTTGAATCGATCATTGTTTCCAAATAAGTGAGATCAATTCGAACTTCATCGGCATGCATATCGATTTTGTAGGCCTTGTCAACAATGTTGTGCGGTCTGCACAATGTTGAGTAGAGCGGGAATCCTGGATGTGGTACAAGAATGTTGTCGCCAGCGTCAGCCACTGCTTCAATAGCCATTTGGAGTGAGTGCGAACATCCGGAAGCCAAAACAACATCATCTGCGGTGAACGGCGCTTCTGGGGTGGAGTATTTCTCGACGATGGCTTGTCTTGCGGCCAACGCACCAACAGCTGGGCCATATCCATCAAACATATGACTGTCAACCGATTCGTGCATTGCTTCAACAGCTTCAGGGCATGGTGGAAGTTTACCGCCAACTGATGGATCGCCAAGATGAAGTCGGATTGTACGTTTAGCTGGGTTTGGTTGGACAGCGCAAGCATCGGCAATCTTGCGAACTGGGTTGACAGTGTTTTTCGAGTGCGCTGATTGTGGCACTGTTCTCCATTCCATTTTGAGAGTTGGAGCCTGAAAATGATTAAATTAGATGGTTTATATATATGTTCAACTAACTCCGCCCCTAATACCTACCTTTGAGATCATGCTTCTCTCATGCACCAAAAGCTGATCGTCGATCACTTGTTTGGTTAAAAACCGATGTGGAGACAAAGGATGTTCACATTTGAGTACAGTTTGCATGTTTGCAAAGTTGATTTCGTAGAAATGAGAGTTCAGTATTTGTTGAAAGCTGAAATGATGTAATTAATTGAGTTTTAGAAGCGAAATGAAAGAACACAACTGATCTGACTAACGAGCCCTTTCTTTTATACCATCAACCACATTTAGGCTCCGCCCACATGTTCGCGATACGTTTCAACGCTACATCACACTATTAGGGGACGATGAGAGAGAAAGAAAGATGACGGGTTGGTCGCGTGGCCGTTGTCATCTCTGCCGTCTCTCACTATCTCTCTAGGGCCGGTTCCCACGCCTCCTATTCTCTCTTGTTGCGGGTTATCTCTGCGTCTCACCGCACGTGGCGTTGAAATACTGTGATGGTAATGATGATGATGATGATAATGATTCTCACGTTCTCAATCTATTTACGGAATTTTGGGAGGCGGATGCGAAGAAAAAGATGAAAACTACAAATTATCAAAAATTATAGTTTATTGATAATCAGCAGTTTTGTTCGCCCGCGCAGCAATTTTTTTTTGCTGCTTTGGTTTTTGAGGTTTTGATAAGTGTTTGGAGAAAATGAAATGGAACGATATGAGAAGAAAACTATAGTCTAGGACCTATCAGAAAGATACAGGGTTATCTACAGTACCCTAAAAACTAGAAGAGTTTCAAATTTTTTAAATTGCATCATTTTCAATAACATTTGTTGATTGAAATAATGTTCAAATGTTACAAGAGTTCTAATATTGCTGCTAAACTGGGTTTTTAAAATTACAGTAACCTCGGGATCATTCCCAGAAAACGTTAGAATAAAACTCAAAAACTACAGTAGAGGGTCTGAAACCAGCCAAAGACTATTGGGAACTACAGTAACCAGCAAACATTTATTTGTTTTTTACGTTACATATTTTTTGGTTTTGAAATATATGAACTAAAGTAATCTACAACGCCGGGCGCGGAAATTATTCTTGCAAGATTTTTTGGAAACTACAGTAACCTAAAAACCGCTGCTAGATTTTTGCGGACCTACAGTACTCCTCACAAGTCTGAACCTAGATTTTTCATGAAATGAAAAACCATACCACTAAAAGATATAAAATTTGATCTCATCTTTTTCTCTGTTCTTCTCTTGTTATACATAGTTAGTCTGATGCAATCATCCAGTTCAATTCCAATGTTCAGAATCAGCTGTAAACGCGCATTCTTCTCCTCTTCTTGTAGCGCACAAATATTTCGTCACCTTTGCACCAATCTGGTGAGACTACGTCATCAAGATTACATCAGAAAACGCGAGCATTTTCCAGGACAATTGCTTGTGTGTGTGCGGCGAGGCCGATTTCATCATGTTGTGTGTGTAGAGAGATGCGAATTATTTTGGTATTTGGTGGGGGAGAAAAACAACAATAACAACATAATCTTTTCACTGATTTGTCATTCATTTCCGTTTCGAAATCAACGAGGATGATGATTTATTATAAATAGTATCAAATCATCATGTCGATTAATTTGATCTCTTCATGATTTGTATGTATTCAGCAAATTGCAGTGGCTGATGTAATTTCTAAAGATTGTTATTGTATTGTGGAACTTTTTCGATGCCGTGGAAGTATCATAAGATGATCTTTGGGTACTGTAGGTGACGTCATTAATTGCCAGATCTTGGGTGAACGCGGGGAGGAGAAAAAGGAAAAAGATTTGTGACGTAGTTGATCTCACATGTGTTAAGGGTCAAGACATTTATGAATACATTAGTTTTCCGTTTAAAATAATGCAGGGGTAGAAACATTCAAAGACTTATAGTGTTCGACATCTCACAGGTTTGGCAACGTTCCCTTCTTCATTTTGTTTGCGCCAAGATTTTGAAGACTGATGTAATAAACTTGCCCCCAAAATAAGAGTGGGTACAAAAACATGATGACGACGAAGATCAACTTTTTTTCCTCCTTTCATTGTTTATTACTACAATTACTACCGTTAGTACCAAAATCAGTGACGTCACAAAACACGCTGATGATATCATGATCATCATCGTTTTGATATTTTGTTTCCAGATACTACGAAATGTGTGTGGTCGATCGGAAAAACGTCACTATTACTATTTTTGGTCTTCTCATCGCTCTCTCATTGGAGAAGAAGAAGAAGAAAAAAAATGATAACCTGATAACGCGGACGAAAATAACAATTCGTTGAAATCTTTAAAGACACAAAACATCACAAACACACAAACGTGGGAAATGAGAAATGATCAATGTGTCGGCGTCTCTTCACGTCTCGATCCCGCGTCGTCGTTTTTGTCGACGACGATGACTATGGCGACGCGCCAGAACATAAAAAAAGCGCGCTGATGAAAATAGTATAGTAAATTGAGAGAGTTTTTGTCGTTGAAAAAGACGATCAACGAAAAAATCTGTAGTCCTTCATTTCATCATTTTTTTTCGGCTATTGGTGGATTATCCCGAACAGTTAAAAGTGTTCAAAAAGTTTTTCCTGCCTCGAAAAAGTTTGCCGACATGTTCAGCTGTTTGAAACTAATCACTTTGAAGAAGGAAGTTATTATTTACAAATAATTCGAAAACAATCAAAAAGTGATGAGATGATCTTTTTGTGATCTGATAACGAATCAAGGATTGGTTTATATTGTTGTTTTTTTCTTCTTCTTCAAACTTTCTTGGTTTTTGGAATTACATATGTTCAACCAGACAAGAATAGAAGAAACAAGCAAATATCATATGATTTTTGACACCACGTGGGCTTATGAAAATGAAAATAAGAATAAAGATGAGAAGAATGTTTGATTTTCGAATTTGTCGAAAATGATAACAATCGTTGTGATTTTGATGCGTGTGTTTTTGGTTTTTGGAATGATATCAGGGACCTGACGGAAAAAAAAATCGGGGGGTTGATTCGGTGTCTGACATCGCACAGGTTTGGCAATCTTCCATGATATTTTTCTGGTAATATTGATTGTCCTTTTGGTATTTTTCCTAAATGTCACTGGCTATTTGTCATAATCCAAATTGGAACCTCACAGCGTATGAAACTTGACTTTCCAGAATTAGACAGACATCTACATTTTTAAGTTCCGACAAAGTTTGTGTGACCGACATCTTCCGGGTTTTGTGAATTGGTCTATCGACTTTTAGAAAACCTTGTTTTCTAGGGATCGGGCTATTTTTTCGTAAATTGTAAATTCACATTTATTTTGAGAGAGTGTGACTTTTCGAAAATTCCGGGTTTTGTGAAAATTTCAATGTTTGCAAATACAGTTCTTTTTTTCTACAGTTTCTGAATTCCAACTAAATTTAATCTCTCATCCATCCAGAAAACCAAGTAATTGATCTTACTCGTCTTCTCAAAAACAACACCATGTTTCTCTCATTTTCCATGATAAATCATTTTCTCCCCCCTCTTTTCTAATTTGGTCGTTTGATCATAATAGTCACGTGGTTCTCTAAGTCTCTCATTTTCGCGCACTCTATCAATTTATATATTTAGTTTTGTCGTTGAAATATAGTCAGATTTCTAGTTGCATATACGGCTTTTTTTTTGGGCAGACAAGGAGTACGGTAGAACGATGCGTGTTCGTGATTGGTCTCTTCATAGATGTTGATTGAACGGAGGGGGAGCATGATTCTGATGACGTCGTGAGGTCGAACAAACAACGTGGTCAGACTTCTTGTTTGGGGAAAGAAACTTATTGTTGGTTTCTGGTGTGACTTGGCAAAAATTGAAACATCAAATGAAAAAATGGTGACAAAAACAAGTTTCAAAAATAGCATCAATGTTCAGCTTGTGTTGATATTTTTTTGATTTGTGTGTTCATAAAAAAAGGCACCCTAAAAATAGTGATCGTCATTGGTCTTGATTGAGATCAAAATTGTGTTGTTTTTCTCACATTTCGATTTTTGTTTGTTTGATTCGAATGAAAAAAAGAATGCGCACGTGTGACGTTTTGAAACTACAATGTTCTGAGAGAAGCATATGATATCATCATCTGTTAAACAGATGTGTTTATAATTATTGTTCGAACAGAAATGTTTCGTTTCTGTACACAACACATTGGAAAGATGATGAAAATTTCGAAAAGATGGTGTAAGAAAAAAAATTCTGAAATAGGGATCAATCCATATTTTCTGGCATTATTATTTTTTCCTCAACATTTTCCTCGCGACCTCGCGGAGAAAAGTTTTTCGCTAGGTCAAAACCTTCAGGAAACCTTTTTTTTATTTTCTGAGCGTCATTCAGAAAGAGAATTTTTGATGCCGGGTTAGGCTTGGTATGGATTATTCGTTTTATAGGCGTCGAAAATTAAGAAAAACAGCAAAAAAAAAGAGAAAAAACCGTGTCCAATTTCGGAAAAAACAAACACAGTACTGAATTAAAGGAACACAACGTTTTTTCATTAAAACATTCACTTGTAGCACAACCTGCGAGAACTCAATGTTTATTTCGAAAAAAAACGTTCTAGAACGGGAAAATAGTGAATTAGATACGCAGGTTGTGCTACAAGTGAATTTTTTAATGAAAAACACGTTGCGTTCCTTCAATTGAGTACTGTGTTTGTTTTTTTTTCGGAACAGAACCACAATAGAAAAAAGGGGCGTGGCCAATAAATGTGTGCAGTGTTTGCCAGAAATAAATAGGCTCCGCCTTTATTTTTGTGCGAGGTGTGTATCACTACTCGGAAGTCATCACAAACTACACCACTCTTTTGAACTCATCTATTTTTAGTTCATAGTACCACAACTATAACCTATTTATGTACACATACACACACCACATTTTCGAACCTTATCTCTTTTCCTGTCCAGTTTATTGTACCAAGGCTTATTTTTATGTTCATTGTTTCGGCGACGGGACACCGAAAATGTGCGAATTTCGTTGTCAGAACACTTTTTTGCGGGTTGATAAAAAAAGTTTGAAAAAAAAAACAAAAGGAATGTGTGGAACCTGTTCTCAAAAATTACAATGATTTTTGAAAATCTTGCAATATTTCGATGAAAAAAACAATGTTTGACCACGTGGTCGAAATCAAATGATTAATTTGCCTTTGATAATGGTTTGATTTCAGGAATTTTTTATCAGGTCATAAATTGCAGTCTTTGATTTATCGAAAGGTACTGTAGATTCTTTTTTCAACGATTTCATACAGTTTGAATAAACAAGTATATTAACGATCAGAAACCAGGAAAGCAAATAAACACAATTCTACAGTATGATTTTTACGATTAGTTTTTTTTTTGCTTTCGTTTTTGATGAAAAGTTTGGTGTGGATATTGCATCAGAATGCGCAAGAATGTGGAGACAGGTTTGACGATTTTTTCAGAAGAGGTCTCAAAAAATTTTCGTTTTATTCAATGTTTCAAAATATGAATATACATATAATAATATATCTATAGAGATCCGTTCTGTTTTGAGGAGACAAGAGATCAACATACAGAGATTGACAAGAAAAAAAACGTCCAAAGAAAAACACTGCTTCTGAGCGATGAGATATATATTAGAAGGAGGGGAAAAAATGACACCAAAAAATGTGGTTTAGAATACATAGAGAAACTAGGTTAAATTATAGGGAGGAAAGTGGTATTATCACAACATATTCAAATTGTTATTGCTTATGGAATATTTACACATGTATCGTTAGGTAAACGTGAAAAAAATTCTGAGTTTTTTGTTGGGTGGTGATTTTTTGACATTATGTGAGACGTGTTGATGATTGGAGAGTTGCAGCGAACGGGTTTACTGAGCCAAATGACGCAAAGCCTGAAAAATAAAAATAAGATTCAAATTTTTCATCAAAACAATTACCTGTTTGTGCGTTCAAAAAGTTTGTAGCCGGTGTAGCTGCAGTCACAGTTGGATAAGTTGGATAGACAGCCGTTGTCAGTGTGTTTTGAGCAGCTCCATAGGGAAGAGGGTTTCTTGGTGAGGTATGATTTCTTGTAGAATAATCAGAGGCTGATTCAAATTGAGCTGTGTAAGCATTAGCATAATGAGATAACTGATCAGTTGGTGCTCGGTTGTAAAGAGCCTCAGCTAGTTCAGCAGCTCTTTTCAGAATCTGATCTTTTGGCAGGCGATCTGGATCACCGGGATATTTGGGAAGAAGCTTTTGAAGTCTTGCAAATCCAAAATCAATATTTGGCTCGGTCAGTGAGACATAGGTAAATCTGAATGGCGGCCCTCGAAAAGTCTTCGCCTTGAACTGCAACGTCACATCAACCATCCCCGCGCCATGTCGAGCTGGTGTTGTGATACGCATCGCGTGTGGTGAGATAACTTGCACAGAATCTGGCCAAATTGTCACTGCGCCGAATTGAATTTGAAGACCTTCGAAAAAGTTTTCGCCAATGACAACGACTTGTGTTCCACCTTGAACCCAACCTTCTGACGGGCAAAGTGCTTTGATGGTTGGGATTGATGTTGTTGACATTTCTTGAGATTCGGAGAATTCGGCATCTGGAAAAATGCACTGGTTTTGGTTTTCTTTTTTTTTCTAAATTTTTCTTGCATTTTTGGTCACCCTCCAGAAGCCAAGTTTTTTGGCTGTGATCTAAAATTCCCAGTTTTTTGTTCGACAAAAAATTTTGTCTCTCCAAAAGGTCACATCTGTTGTTTATAACGATGTAATCAATAACAACAACATTCACAACAAAATACTACGAGGTCAATGAGACAAGGTGTGAAAAAGTCTATCTGTCCACATTTGGCCTCATTTTCTCATTTTTTTTGCCGTCACTCTCTGTGATTTTTTAAAGGTGTCTTTCACAGTGTTGAAATTTGTGATAATCTAATATCATTATGAAGATATTTTTTTGAATTTTCGAATTGCAGAATCTTAGATGCCTTTCAGCTCATTTTTCAATGTTTAACTGATATTTTTTGAGCTTGAAAAGTTGAAACCCTCCCCCAGAAAAAAATTCCTTCAAAAAATCAAAAAGTGTCATGTTTCCCTCAACATTGTATCAATGTCCATCCATTTATCTAACAGATGACTATGATCCTAATCTATGTGATGACAACCAACCCAAAAAAAATTAGCATACATTGACGATTTTATTGATGTTTACAAACAATTATAAATGTGTGTCCTCCTCGTCAGTTATGACTTTTTTAAAGGCAGGCAGCTGACAAGTATCGCCAGCCGGAAATCAAGATAAAGAAAGGGTGTGAATTATTATTCTAATAATTCATATTCTAATTAGATCAAAATGGCAACAAGCCAGCTGCAGTTTATGTCTTTATCCTGTCAAACCAACAAAAAAACGACTTTTTTTCCTTGTAAAATGTTGCATCCCTCATCTTCCCTCTTTTTTCCCCATCTTCATTCAAGTAAGTAACTAATCTAACTTGTCTCTTTTTTTCGCACAACATTTTTATTGTTTTCCACACACAACACCTTCTTGGAAAATTAAGTGAAACAAGGAAAAGGAGAAGAAGAGGGAAGAAGTGAGTGAGTGCAATTTTTTATTGCCAATGAATTTTTAATCGAATTATTCACTTACTCATAGGCTTAGAGATAGATAGCGAATGGAAACATTCTGTTGGATCTATGTCACAGAAAAAACCAAAAATTTCATTTTTCAAAAATCTGAACAGCAAAAAAATTTTGCCAGAAAACTCATGATAAAGGCTTAGATTTTCAAACTTTTTCAAATTCACGAAATTCGTAATGTCTTATTTTGGGCATCCTTCAAAGTTTCTAAAAAACTCGGCTCGAAGCTCATCTTTGGAAAATCTGGAAGTTCAGAAAACTGAGCTCAAAATTTGAGCAAGAATGTTTTAAAATTTTGACTAAAGCTTATCTTTGGAAAATTTGGAAATTTAGAAAACTGAACTCGAAATCCGAGCTGGAATATTTCCGACTTAGCTCTTAAAAACCTTCATAACTATTTTCGATTTGTCTAGAACCCCCAAACTAACCATCAGACGCATCAGGTCGTTTAATCCGCCGTCCATGTTTCGAGTTGTTATGCACAAACATATTATCCGACACAGCGAGAAGTGGTCCATCAAGTCTAGCAGTCGAGCTCAAAACCACCTAAAACCAACAAATAAAAATTCTTATCTCTATCTCCCTCAACCCCCCCCCCCCCCCCCAAACCCGCCGACTGTCACTAATTAAAATCACCATGGGAATAAACGGAGCCAAAAAGACAGATTGCTAAATAGCCTCACTAGACAAAACACAGATGATATCCAACTGTTCAAACGGGTCATATTTACAACTAGGCCTCCTTTTTCTTATTTGTCGGGGTGCCTTAGATGAGCATGACCATAAAAATATGAGAACGAACAATAGGAGCGTGCTACCACCACCTGTTAACTTGTCACTTTTTTGTTGCCATAATTCAGTTAATCGCTCATTTTTTGGGTTGGGGGAAAAATGTTTTTCGGGTCAATGATTTTTCAAAATGAATAAGAAAACTACAGTAATCCATCAACTCCAATTTTTTGAAATAAGGAAAGTACAGTGATTTCAAATCTTTGGACTTAGACCAAGTACAGCCTAGAAGCCAAAATCAAACCGTAATCCATGGGAAAGTTAAATTCATAATTCTCCAGGCCCAGAAAACCTACAGTAACGTAATAATGACAGTACTATCCCTCCTGATTTATTTACCTGAAATCTCCTCATATCTCTCGGATTTCCAGCATTCTTCAAACAATTCTGATTGCATTTCAAGAAGAATTTCAAGAAGAATCTGCAAAACAAAAAAATCAATAACCAACTTTCTGCTTGTCCTCCTCGTTCTCCCTCACAAAGAAGTGCACCAATATAATTGTGCTCGCTAAGAGGATCATCATCCTCATAACAAGTAGTAATTACAAGATTGGTGTCAATTATACACAACTGTTCATAACTTTGTTTCTCCTCCCTGTTTAATGATGGGTTTCAAATGGGCTCCGTTTTGTGGTCATTTTCTTGAAGAAAAAAAATGAGAAAATTTTGGGAGAAGTTAATCAACTAAATTGCACTTGCGCAATGAACAGCTGCAACGTTTTATAGGTGTTTTATATGGTTTTTTCTTCGCTCCTGAAAACCCCGGGTTTTTTTTTACCCACCGATCAATGATGACAGGATCGCTAGGTGTCTCATTCCGATTTCCACAACTCTTCTTCTCACAACATCGACTGCACATGACCTCGTGCGTGAGAAGAACTCGACACATTTCCGGATTCTTATCCTGTCCCTCATATACTATAGCCTGCAAAAAAACACCGAATTTCGGCTAGTTTTTGGAGCGGGGAAAAAGGGAGAGAAAAGATAAAAATAAAGATGATGGATGGGATACGGTAATGATGTTTTCTTGATTTTTTTATTGTCTGGAAACAAAAATCTTGAGCTTCCAATTAGAATCAAGCGTTTTATGAAAAAAGAGCCTGGTTTGGAAATGTTTCGAAATAGCCTAAAAAATCAAGTCGGGTTGATATTTTTTCGATTACTTGGAAGCCAGAATTTTGGGGCCAAAAAAAGAGAAATTTGAATCAGGTTCCAAGATTTTATGTAGAAAAAAAAGGGGAATTCACTTTCAAAACTGTGAAAAGACAATATGATAGTCAGGTTTTCAAAAATTAAAAAATCCTGAAGAAGGAAATTTTGAACTCTATTTTTTGAATATTTTTTTTTCCAATAAAATTAGTTTTTCTTTTTTCCAACTCGGCTAGTTCACCTCAATACGAATATATAAATAATCCTACCTGTTTAGAGACACTATCGATCAACCGAACATACAAATCTTGTTCAGCTCTCAAGCCATTTTGAA
Organism: Caenorhabditis sp. 8 KK-2011; assembly: GCA_963572245.1. Taxonomy (NCBI): domain Eukaryota; kingdom Metazoa; phylum Nematoda; class Chromadorea; order Rhabditida; family Rhabditidae; genus Caenorhabditis; species Caenorhabditis sp. 8 KK-2011. The sequence goes on from OY751551.1 coordinate 14,143,614, forward strand.
AAACTAGGCTCAATCGATAATGTATACCATTTCTCGTCTCCTGCCCATCGATTTCTTTTTCTTTTTCGACGAAGCCGGCAAATTGAGTTCGTTCAACTTCAATTGGTTGATTGGAACGATCATAGAGAGCAATGACAAAGTGGAAGAAATTGGATTTTCGAAGATTGTTAGGTGGATTCTTTTCGAAATGTGCACGCGAGATTTGAACGCTGGAAAAGATTTTCTGAACAAACTTATTGGACTGGGCCAACTTTTGATTTTCTTTGTTGTACCCAAAATCTGAAGTTGGAAAAATTGTTCAAAAAGCTCTTCTCCATTTTCAAGCTTTTAGAATTTTTTACCAAACTAGGACAAAAAAATCAGAACCTTTTTGACACCCCAAAAAAAAAGATGTTCACATTTGAACATAAACTGGAAAAAAAACTGGGACAGAAAGAAAAAGGCGAAGCACGAACAAGAGAAAAACAAAGTAGACCTGGGAGTTGAGACCAACTCCCACACCTAATATTCTATGCATTAAAAAAAAGAGCCGTGCGCTTCTAAAACTATAAAAGTGTTGTTTTCAGACGACAAACCTCGCTGACGTCGGGTCGAGAAGCGAGGGCGGCCATTGAGCAACAGCGGCGGCACGAAGGTTTTCATCTTTCACAGACCTGAGTAAGGTATTCGTCGAATCGGAGAAGAACATTTGCACAGCCAGCGTCCCCTCGGGAACCGGCCTCATTACACAAAACCCCCCTACTTTTTCTTCCTCCCTCATTTCCACCAATTCTCCACCCACCGACGACCCAAACTCCGCCTCCCCGCCAACCCGCGTTGTTGCTCGGCTACAGTAACCCGAAAGCCGAGAGGGTGAGAGAACGCAAAAGAGAGAAGAGGAGAAAGAGGAGCAAGCGGCTCACTCAATTACTAGCCACAACAAGAATATGGCAGTGAGTATATTTGGAGAAAAACGAGAGGAAGATAAAATTTTTTTATTTTTTCCGAGTTTTCTGGGGGAAATTGAGAAAAAATAAAGTTTTTTTTTCGGGGTTTTATGGAAGATGAGAATAAAATTAGATTTCACAAAATGTGATTTTTCAAAATTGACATTATTAAGGCTCAGTTTTTGAGCCTATTCTAATCAAGCGCAGGGTCTAACATGATTGCCAAGGTCTTAGGTTTGAATCCAGCAAGGAGCAAGTTTTTTTACTGGAAAAATTGGGTGACAAGTTTGTTTCAAACATTTGACTTGGAAACAAACATTTCAAAATTATATCGATTTTCACAAAACTTTAAGACGATGAAAACTGTCTGAACAATTTGGTTTCCAACTTTTGCTATTCAAAATGCGCTTTTTCGTTCGTCAAGTTATTCACACTGTTTTCTAGCGCGCTCTCTTCTTTTTCTGTTGTCTCTCACTGACGGTGATTACAAGACTCCGTTTTGCCCTTAGTTTAACGCAAGTGTAAAAGCGGAGTGTCGTGAGGTGGAAATTTGAATTGAAAATGTTTGGTTTTTTTGTCCCAGGTATGATGAGGTATAGATATCATGAGTTGAATTTCTGATACATGTGATCAGATAATTCTTCCATTTAAAATCTGAATTTTGGGCAAATTTTTTTTTTAAATCTTGAAAAGTTTATTCTGAAACAACAAGAAGTTCTATATTTCTAACACTACTAATCTTCATTTTGAGGTTTTCAAAAAAGCTTGTCCGGAATCTGATTTATACCACAAGAACCTTTAGAAAATTTATTCAGAATTTTTTCTCTATCTTTTGCTCCCCCAGACTGCTAAAAACCCTGCCAACAATGTTTCATGTGAAACTTAAAAATTGTCAAATCCAATTCATCATATGTAAATGGTACTTTTTTCTCTCCTTTCTGAAGGCAGCTGTCTTGAACTCCAAAATATGCAAATTTCTCGTTCATCCCCATATCTTTTTTGACAATTTGTAACTGCTTCTGGCTCGAAAAAGCAGAAGAAGAATAAGAAGGATGTTTTTGACGGCCTGTTGCGATTTTTGAAAAGAGATAAGACGAGAAGAGAGATTTATTATATCTTTTTGGGGTGGAAAAAGGAGAAGAAGAGCTTTTTGGAACATTTATGATTTATTGCTCTTTTCGAAAAACTACCCCAAAATTCGGGGGTTATTTCTTGTCATCAAACAATTTTGCCTACCTCAACATGGACGAGCCGAGAAATTCAAAAAGCATCGAAAAACAATGAGGAAAAAAACAAGTTGAGATACAAGCAGACACCTACTCTCCCAATTCCCTCCGCCCATTGTTATGAAATCATTTATGATAAAAATAACAGAAATCATTGAAAAAGGAGCACTGAGAAAAAAGAGGAAAGAGCTCTGAAACATGTTTGGGAGTTGTTCCTATGGGACATTATCTGATGATGGTACAACCCATACAGCTAAGGGAATTCGATGCTTAGATCTTTTTTCGGCTTGTTTCGTTTGCCGCGGCTTTTTTTCGACGTTTTTCTTGAAGTTCTGAAATTTTCTTGAGCGAAATTCCAATAATCTTTGAATTTTAAAAAATTTTCAAAAATATAAGGTGTAAAATTTCTGAGTTTATCCGTGGGAATTAGCTCGAAACTTAGTTTAAGTTTTGTAGGCCCACCATTTTTTTAAAATCTTGAATTTTTCAAAAAAGTCGAACAGGATTACTCACTTTTTTGGATGTTGAAACTTTTGAGCAAGTCTCTAGAAGTCTGATAGATTTTGAAGTTTTTCCTCGACAAGAAATTCTTACAGCGTCTGCCAAATATTTTTTGTCATGGTTTCTTGTTACTATAGAAAATTTACATTTTTGGGAACGTTTTTTTTTAAGTTTTCATAGTTTTGGTTGGTACTAGATGATAACGAAGCCAGAAAAATTGCCCTAACATTTTTTTCAATCAATAACTCAAGTGTCGTTTCTTACAAAACAGTTGATCAAGAATTGGTGAAGTTTTGACTTCCCAAAAGGAAAAAGGCCACACCTGTTGTTATTGACCATTTTATCAATAACAACAACAACAACATATGGCCAAAAGGTCAATGGTAATAAAAATGAGGGGTCAGAATTAGGCATTTGTCACCTTATCGGGAGAGGTGAAAAAAATATGTCTCATTTTTTGGTGTTCTCCAAAAAGTTGTTTTCAGAGAAATAAAGAAAACAATTTTTTGAAAAAAAAAAAACATATTTCATCCATTGTTTCAATTTTGATGAGTTTTCATTTAATCATCATCTATTTGTCATTTATTTTCTAACTCTTGCAAAAATCATTTTTTTTCTCATCTTTTGTTGTTATTTTTCAATTTCATTAGAATGAACTTGCTATGCTCTTTTTAGTGAGAAATCAATCGACCAATAAACTCACTCATCACTAGTCTTTTTCACATCTTTGTGGCTTGGATCAGAATCAGGATCACTTGTTTGACTGGCAGAATTCAAAAATTGAGAAATAATTCGAAATGGTGGAAAATGTTGAGTTAGAAAACTAAATCCAGGTTCCATTTTTTCATTAGGAAAAAAAAATGATAAATAACAAGAATTTTTCGCATTTTATACCTTCTGATGACAAATGAGAGAGGAGAGAGTTTAGAGAAAAAACTTACACAGGAAGGTGTAGATTGAGAGTAGCTTGAGAATATGGCTCATCATAAAAGTTCATGGTATCAACAGTGACGATTCGAGTTTGACTCATTTCTTGGCCCACCAATTTTTCAACTCATTCACACTAACACGCCTTTTTTGCTTCTTGGTGAATCGCGTCTAGGAACCAACAAAAAAGATTAATCTATTATATGTCGGAGAGAAAAGGAAGAAGACAAAATGCAACATTTTTTGGTGGCTCATGTTTTTGTGAAAGGGGTACTGTAGAGATTAAAGGTTCGAGAGCTTTGATTTTGAAAAATTCAGAAGACTTTTTTTGACAGTACTTTTTTAATGGGTACAGAAAATAACTCGTTACTACTGTTTTGTGACTTTTAAACGTGATGGGCTAATTTCGATAACCGAAATAACATTGAAAAATGAGAGATTTTGACAAAAAAAATTTAGAAAACCTGTAAATCTTGCCACCCATCCAGGAAGTGTTGAACTCCTCGCGAGCTCTTTGAAACATCTCAAAACGAGACACAACAAATTCCCAAGATACTATCATCATAGTTTTCATGTTCTTCTCAATAAAAAACTAAAGTACTATCAAAAATCCACTGGGAACTCTAAAATTAGACCTGATATTTTAATAAATTCACAATTCACCAAGAGAAAACCGAGTAAGGGACGAGAGAGCAACAAAAAAACAACAAACATTACAAAAATGTTTGACACAAAAGGAGTCAAGTGAAAGGGATTTCATCAATCATCCTTTGCCAAACAAAACATGGCTTCTTTTCACCCCTCGAACCAAGAAGCGAGAAAAATTGGGATGAGCCTTTTTGGATTACTGTAGTGGTCGATTTTTTTTTCTTGTTGCTTGTTTTGTGGTTGTGTTTGACACATCTTTTATTGTGATAGATAAAATTATGTTTTCTTGCTTTTATTTCTTGGCTAATGAGATACCGTATAGTTTTCACTCGACTGTTAATTGTTTTTGTTTTCGAATAAAAATGGTTTTTTTTTTCGAATAATAACAATAAATATTATTTTTTCTATAAAATGTGGTGTGAAGGGATCAACAGTTCCGGGTTGATGTGAAAAAACGCGAACTGTTACACCTTTGTGAAGGAAAACTTCTGGTTTCAACGTTTTGAAATTTTGAAAATGATAGTGTCGCAATTACCATCAACATTGGAAGTTTTAATCTCTACAGAAATCTGGCTCAAAATTAATTTTATCTACTCACACTGTCATTGATTTATATCATACCTTGGAAAAGAGAGAGAGAAAGAGAGCGATGGCCGTGTTTGTCGGTTTCTAGGTCATCACTATTTGTTGTTGTTGTTGAAAACAGAAAAAAAACATGTCTTATTTTTCTAACAGACACCCTCTTTCCCAAAAATATCACTGTGTAAAAACATCTCAATTTTTGGTCACGGTACAAAATTTCATCTTACGCCAGGTACCACTGCCTCATTGTTTCGAAACCTCATTTCAGATCACTTTTTTTCCAGATTATTTTCAGATTATCCTTCGTGAACCATTAACAAGGAGACTTGCCGAAATCTGAAAATCAGTTTTTTCATCCTTTTCTAATTGGCTCGCAGCGCATCTCCCCAGAGAACTCTTTCTATTGTTTTCGAGTTAAATAAATATCACCATGGAAATATGAATCATGATACTCCGATTTTTTTTCCAAAAAAAAAAGCTGTGAACAACTTGAATGATATAAAAGTAACATCTCAAATATTTGCAAAAAAATTTTTTATCTGAAAAGTGACAATGTTTACTCTTGTTCAAGCCACAAAATGTTGTAGAGAGGGAAAGCAAAAAGCGCCGTAAAACCCGAGTGCAACAAAATGATAACATAGATGGAAATGTTTATCATTTTGTTAAGATGCTACCCTTTTGGGTGGTGTTGTTGTGTTCTGCTAGCTTTGTCAGCCCTCAATTGACTAGTCGAGCACAGGCCGATCAAATTGGAACATTGCCAGGCACCATTTTTCAGGTATTTCTTATGTTCAACATATTTTTTTGCGGGAAAACTGTCTGGGACTGTCTGAGTTTTTCTAATTTTAGATATTCAAAACGGTTTTTTTTTTGACAAAACAATAATTTAGGTGTCATTCAATCAATATTCCGGATATCTAAATTCAAACCCAAAATCCCCAACAGTTCGTCAACTTCATTACTGGTACATTGAAAGTCAAAACTCTCCGTCAAATGATTCTCTAGTGATCTTTATTAACGGTGGACCTGGATGTAGTTCAGTGTTCGGCCTGTTCGAAGAGATCGGTCCATTCCGCGTGTCAGCCGACAATCAAACTTTATACGAAAATGTTTTTGCGTGGAATAAAGTGAGTTGTGTGCTTTGCTCTGCTCTGTTCTGCGGTGATGTGTAATCGCAAGAATTATCTGATAAGGCACCTTGTAAAACATTTATAGGTGACCAATGTACTTGTGATCGATGCTCCTAATACAGGCTTCTCTTTTGGTCATGAAAAAACTACGCAGAGTGATGAATATATTGCATCAGCTTTGCTCAATGCGCTTATCGATTTTTACACAATTTATCCAGGACTTGTTAATAATGATTTATACATTGCTGGAGAGGGATATGCATCATTCTTCGCCTCTGATCTCTTCGAATCTCTCCTGATCAATAAAACACCTCGCGCTGATGTTTTGACAAGCCCTATCAAGGCTAGAGGACTTATCTTGGCTAATGGACATCTTAGCGCTCAACTTGAATTCAACACAATTATCCCGTTTTTATACACACATACATTCATAACCACCAGGTTACTGAAAAACGTTTACCAAGAAAACAAGTTTTTGCAGAGAATTCGATTATCTGAGATCAGTGTGCTGTCCAGGAAATTCTACACTTGATTGTGATTTCTACAACAGTGGTGATGCCTGTAAATCCAGAGTCTCTTATTATTCATCATTGAATTCGGCGTAAGTTTCTTGTGATAATAACAAATATTCAGACTGATTTTTTTCTATACCACGTCGTATCAAGCAAAAGAGAACTGGCAATCATTGAAATAGAGCGAGATGCAGTGTGGGCGTGGCCAATGCACACACAAATGACGGCAGTGTGCGAGACGCGTGTATTGTCGGTACAAAGATTTAATGACTCTATTGCATAAATGTAAAGAGCTTGTGGAACAATATAGCACATATGTGACAAAATGTTGTAGTTCTCCTGTATTTTCTTTGCGTCTCTCTCTCTATTTCAATTATTGCAAGAGAAAACGACGTGATACGTGAAACAAATTGCAATAAAAAAACTTCAAATATCTGAAAACACGTAATTTTCAGAGCCAAAAACTGGAATATCTACCAAGACTGTTATCAATCCAAAATTCTTATCAAAAACCAAGCCGCTCTGAACAATTACAACTCATCGGATCCGTTCATCGGATATCCTTGCACATCATCACTTTCCACGTTCAACTATTTGAATCGTGCAGATGTTCAAGCTGCTCTTCATGTCTCACCAAATGTCACCCAGAAATTTGAGAACTGTCGAACCATTCCGTATGGAACACTTTCTCAGGAACTTTATCTGAAAATAACCTCAATTATGACCACTAAAAATTATGTTGATAACGATGCCAAGATTATGATTTACAATGGAGATTTGGATAGTGTCAATAACTTTATCGCTGCTCAAAGGTTCGGTGAAAAACTTGCCACTGGTCTCAAGCTCAATGTAAGTAAAAAGGTTTTTCTCAGAAAAAAGTTCGTATATCTTTTCAGAAAACTGAGGAACGCATCTGGCGGCATAATTATGATTCAGCATCTTTCCAATGGATGGATGGTGGTGTGATCACTAGCTATGATAGCAATCTGCACATCGCGTCAATCCGTGGAGCAGGACATTTTGCCCCGCAAAATCGTCCATCGCAAGTTCTCCAACTTTTCCGTGACTTTGTCCTAGACCTATTTTTCAACAATTGTCTTAGTCGTGTCAACAAGGTTGCTGCCCCTCTCCTCCCACAATATCAACAACAAGTCGACACGGCAGCAAGAAAAAATGCGGACAAAATCAATAATTTGCCAGGGTTAACCTTCCCCATTAATTTCAATCAATATTCGGGATATTTGAACGCCTCGTCAACTCACAAGTTTTTCTATTGGTTTGTTGAATCGCAAAACGATCCGGTTAACTCGCCAGTTTTGTTATGGTTGAATGGTGGACCAGGAAGTTCAAGTGTTTGGGGAATGCTGACGGAGAATGGACCATTTAGACCGAATCGTGATGGACAAACACTTTTTGAAAATGTTCATTCTTGGAATAGAGTGAGTTACAACAATTTCTGAAACTGAAACATGCCAAGTCAAAAATGTGAGGTGAAAAAACAATAAAAAAATATAACCGTTTTTTCTAACCATAATTTTTTGAGGGTAAAAAATACGAAAAATATAGGATACGGTGACAAAAAAATGGATCAATAAAAATGCGAGCTGTATAAAAACAAAAACAAGGTCAACAATGAGGTGTGAGATATTGGGCCCACCTTTTTTCACAACCCAGAGTACGGTTATTCACACCTGCTTAAGCTCCGCCCACAAAACTATGTCTCACTTGTTTTTCGAAAGTTCTTATTTTCAGTTTGCCAACGTTCTCTACCTCGAATCTCCGCATCAGGTTGGATATTCTTATTCAACAACACCAAATGACTACACTTATGGAGATGACTTGGTGAGCTCTTCTTCTCGAACTACCTCCAAATTTTTTTATAATTTTCCAGACCGCTAGTGATAACTACAACTCGTTGGTTGATTTCTTCACTAACATCTTCCCAGAATATCAACAAAATCCATTCTATATCACTGGAGAATCTTATGGAGGTGTTTATATTCCAACTTTGTCGAAACTTCTTATCGATCATATCAGTGCTGGAGATTTCAGCTTGAACTTCAAGGTGATTTTTTTAATGAAAAAACAACAGAGATTTATTTAGGGTATCGCAATTGGAAATGGTGAACTTACAACAAAATTGCAAGTCAACTCAGTGATTTTCCAACTTTACACATATGGATTAGTTGGTGAAACGTGAGAAAAAAAAATTATTTATGATTTCAAAACACACTTTCTAGTGAATACAATAACTTGGTCTCTCAATGTTGTCAAAACTACACTGATCCAACTCAATGCGACTTCTACACTCCTTACATTTATTTTGATTATCTGGGAAATTACCACGCTGTTGAGGGCGCTGATGAGTATTGTAGTAAGACAATTCTTGGAATTGCCAATGATCAAGTTTGGAATAGTTTGAATGATGCTTATAATATTTATCAAGATTGTTATACAACATCTACATCTTCTTCGAGCTCTTCAGAAGGACCAGTGAAGAAAAGAGCATCTTTCAAAGACAATTCGCGATTGTTGAATTTAGATTCTTCAGATCCTTTTGATGGATTCCCATGTTGGAATGATGCCGCAGTGTCAACGTATTTGAATCGGGCAGATGTTCGAGCTGCGCTCCATGTTCCGGATAGTGTTCAAGTTTGGCAATCATTCAAGTATGCGCGATGAAAAAACGAAAAACATTATTTTTTTAATTTTCAGCCAAACAGTCAATGAACAACTCTACAATCGAAGTTATTTCGAGCTCGACGGAGTTTTGAAATCAATCATTAGTTCATACTACTACAAACAGAACAACATGAAGATTTTGATCTATAATGGTGATGTTGACATGGTTTGTAATCATCTAGGAGATCAATGGTTGATTGAGCAACTTGCACAAGAAGCCAATTTGAAGACTGTTCAACCAAGATCAATTTGGAATTATGTTATCGCCGGGACCAATTTCTTGACACAGCTTGCTGGATATGTCAAAATCTTTGATTCCAACATCTCACTTCTCACTGTCAAAGGTTCTGGTCATCTAGTGCCACAAGATCGACCTGGTCCAGCTCTTCAGATGATCTACAACTTTGTCCAAGAGCTAAACTTCAACACAACTTTCCCATATCAACTTCCACCCAAGGATCTGCTTCCAGCATATTCTGACATTTCGAATTGCCCCGGTCCATCTTATCCGGAAGCGGTGACCCTGCCAACCCTCCCACCTTTGCCACCATTGCCACCAGGGTTCACATATCCACCAGAATCTAGCAAAAGAGAAAAACGAGAGGCTACTTCGACATCTTTTGGAGCTTTGAACACAAATGCTACGTATCCAACCAATTTGACGAGTTATGCGTTGAACGATATGATTTTGTCACTACCTGGATTGACCTTCAATGTTACCTATCGAATGTTTTCTGGATATTTGACCCCACCCGAAAAGCCCAAGAATCATCTTTTCTACTGGTGAGTTGGGTAATATTTATTTCACAAAAATAACTAGCAACACTTGACAAACTTGAAAATTCTTCTGATGTCACCTAAAAATTTGAAAATGGGTTTCTGCAAAAATTAAAAATTCACCAATCAAACCGTTTCGATATTCCCTAATAATAAAAATCGTTGGTAATGGATCAATAACTGGGAACAATGCAATTGTAATAGAAATTAATTTGGCAAAACCACTTGTATCCAATGAAAAAATAGAGCATGTTAGAAATGAGCATATGGGAAAATACATTAGTATAACAGGTGTCAAGGTTTGTAAAAACAACGCATAGAACAGTTCCAGCTGCGAGTTTCTGTTTCGTTGTGACCAGTGACGTAAAACAGCCAAACTTCTGATAATTATATAGCACTTGACCCCAAAATAAATTACACCAGAGAAGGAGCACACCTAAAACAGCTAGTGTAGTTTTTACTCGACAATATTACTCACCACAACTGTCATATAAATACTATTCTGAATGATGTTTATATCATCAAAACTTTGGAAGACAAATGATCCAACATATGCGATCTGATTGAGTGATAGGTTGAAAGTTTGAAAAATATCATCGCTAAAAATAAGGGTTAAACCATGAGAGATAATTAGGATACCTCATATAACTCTGATAATCTTCTCCGTTGAAACAAGTAGCAGCTATTGTCCAAAATGATCCGGTTGTGATAGGTATTGCTAGCCAAAACAGGCATTTCCAGGAGTTGAACGTTTGGTTGAGAATATCTATGTTACTGTAAAAATTGGTTTTTCTTTTGTGTGATTCGGCAAATGTTGAAAAACATGTTTCTCCCCAACAAACTCTTTTAACCTGACCTGACCTACATAGCAAGAATGTCTCTCTATCTCTCACCTGCTCGCAACCATAAACCGATAAATAAAAAGTATCAAAAAGACACCAAAAGTAGCACCGAAAAACCAGACATACACAACTACAAAACACAATTTAAGTTCGTTAACAGCACACCTCACCTAATAACCAGTACGAAATTTGTCTGTCGAAGAAAAATTTATCGATTTTCGCAAAAACTATGAATGCATGTTTGAAAGAGTATGTTGTCTGGAAATTCGGCAATATTTTTAAAAACGGGAACAATACCTTACCGGTGTCAGTATAAATTCTATGATTCCATAAATTACCTCAAAAATCGATACAAATATCATCAATTTTTTATATGATCCAATGGTTTTTAGAGATTTTTGTGAGACGAGGTAAATTAAAAGAGAATTGTTGAAAAATGAACCGGTGAAACAAGAAATTCGCAAGAAGTTATGAAAATTCTCCATTTTATTTTGGCGAGAAAAACTTCGAATAAAAATATTTTTTAGATTTTCCACTGGGGTTAATTAGAAATGCCTGTTCTGAGGAAATGTGATTTTTCAAAAACTTGAATTTTGGAAAATATTTTTGTCACTGTGAATGACGCCTAGATGGCCAAAGAAGGAAAAAGTGCAAAAAAAATTCGAGTTACGATTTATTAAGCAAACTTATTTTCTGACAAAAAAAGGATTTATCGATCAGTTCAGAATTTCAAAATTCGCTTGAGATCATCTGAAAAAATCCCAATACTTTCACGAAATTCTCAAAAGCTCACCGATTAAGCCTCTGCGATACTCTTTAATAATAAAAATCGTTGGTAAAGGATCAATAACAGGGAACAACGCGATTGTAACAGAACATAATTTTGTGAAAAGATTTGAATCTAATGAAAAAATAGAGAACGTAAGAAAAGAGCACATTGGAAAATGCATAAGAACAACAGGTGTTAGAGTTTGTAAAAACAACGCGTAGAAAAGTTCAAGTTGAGAATTTCGATGTTGCTGTGACCAGTGACGTAAAACATCCAAACTTCTGATAATTCTATAGCACTTAGCGCCAAAATATATTACACCAAAAAGTGATAATACCTGCAAAAACATACTGCCAAGAAAATGAGCAAAAAACGCTCACCACAACTGTGATATAAATAATAGTTGGGATGACGTTTACGCCATCAAAATCTAGAGAAACAAATGATCCAACATATACAATTTGATTGAGGGATAAGTTGAAAGTTTGAATAATATTATCACTGAAAATATAGGCTTAAACAATGAGAGATGGTTAGGATACCTCATATAACTCTGATAATCTTCTCCGTTAAAACAAGTAGCAGCTATTGTCCAGAACGATCCGGTTGTAATAGGTATTGCTAGCCAAAAGAGGCATTTCCAGGAATTAAACGTTTGGTTGAGGAGATCTATGTTACTGTAAATACGCTATTTTCCATTTGTATTTTAAAAAACTAGCTTGCGGTTGAGCAAGTTCAACAGCTTGCGGTTGAGCAAGTTTCAACAAAATTTTGTTGAAATCATTTTTCCCACTGTTTTTCCCATCATCACGAAAATTTCTCTAACACTCTGCGTATCCCTACCTGCTAGCCACCATAAATCGATAAATAAAAAGAATCAGAAAAACACCCATCGACGCACCAAAAAACCAAGCATAGACAGCTACAAATCAAATTTCCAGTTTGTTCACAGAACACCTCAAACCTTACCTAGTAACCAATATGAAATTCGCTTGTCAAATAAAACTTTATCGATTTCCGGAATAACAATAAATGCATACTTGTAAGAATACAGAGTCTTTAAAAACTTTTAAATTCGAAGAATAGAATTAACTCACTGGTGTTAGCATAAATTCCACAATGCCGTAGACTATCTCAAAAATCGATACAAGTATCATCAATTTTTTATAAGATCCAATGGTTGTTGGCGATTTTTGTAGAACTAGGTAGATCAAGAGACAATTGTTGAAAAATGATCCGGTAAGAGAAAAGAATTTCAGAATATTGTTCATTTTTTTGTGTGAGATTTTTCAAAATGAGAAAAACAGCTTTTTTCTCTGTTGGGGTTTATTTTTTCGCAGAAATGAAATGATAATAAAATACGAGGATGATCTTTGATTTCCAGGTTTATCGAATCGCAAAATGATCCGGTCAACGATCCAGTTGTTCTCTGGCTCAACGGTGGACCTGGTTGTAGTTCTCTTGGAGGATTTTTCACCGAGTTGGGACCTTTCCACCCGAATGATGATAATGGACAAACGTTGTATGAGAATGTTTATTCGTGGAATAAGAAGGCTAACGTTATTTTCCTTGAAGCACCGGTTAAAGTTGGATTCTCTTATACTGATGATGATGATTATTATTGGGATGATGACACGGTTAGTTGGAAAGAAAAAGTGCTAGAGAAGGTCAAATTTGAGCCTACTTTTTTAGACCGCTGAAAACAATGGATACGCAATCAAAACATTCTTCCAACAAAACTTCCCACAATACGCTCAAAACAAATTCTTTATCACTGGCGAATCATACGGTGGAGTCTATTGCCCAACATTGTCGCTTAACCTCATCCAACAAATTGACGCGGGAATTTTGAATTTGAACTTCAAAGGAACTGCTGTTGGAAATGGTATTTTGAGCGAATATCTTCAAACTAATTCACAACTCATTCTTCAATATGGAAGAGGTTTTAACGGTGTAGAGTAAGATTTTTTGAAGAAAAAATTTGGAGGAAAAAAATAAATATTCCAGTGAGTGGAACAGTTTGAAACAAGCATGCAATGTGACAAATTCCGATCCGATATACTTCGATTACTACAATGCTGATGGAACATGCGCTGACGCAGTTGACGCAAATGGTGACAAGTTTTATGATCTAGACGAAGCCAAGTAAGATTTTTATTCCTCTCATGCTTTTCGGCAGAAAAAAGGTTTTTTTAGTGGCGACCCATATAACATGTATCAAGATTGTTATCTGTACAACCAAGATTTTTCATGGAACAACACACAAGCCTCCTCATCCTCAGTGAAAAAATCTCGACTTGTAAGAGAACGAGCTCACAAAGCTCTCAAAAACCGAAGAAAGTCGTTTGCCTCTTCTTCCTCGGTGAAATTCCAAAACTCATTGTCAAACTCGTGGTACGGTTCAACAGATGCGTTTAGAGGTTTGAACTGTTACGCTGGTGATGCGTTGGTTGCGTATATGTCGAGATCGGATGTGCAGGATGCAATTCATGCGCAGCGAAAGGATCTTTGGGTTGATTGCGCGTGAGTCAGATAAAAAAAAAAATTTCTCATTTCTATGGGTGTGGCGAAGGGTGCACAAGGGGCGGGGCATATTAACGGCCACCACAAATATCAAAGAACACTGATTGATATTTGTATCTCTACGTTCTCTCTATTCCACATACTATTCAGTTTACTCTGTTTCTCTCGCCACTCTGACCCTTTGTGAACGGACCCTGTTTTCTGCACATCTTTTTAGATTAAAGTAAAAAGTCTGAAAATGGGAGGTAATTTATGGTTTCAATGTTTCAGTTATTCTCCGAGTAACTAGACTTTAGTTACAATCTCTGTATTTTTCCAGAGATGAGAACAAGGCGAATCATTGGCGCTATCATACTCAAGAAAAATATTATGATATGAGCAATGTTTTAAACGCTATTATGGATTCAAAATGGTATACCCAGAACAATATGCGACTCATGTTCTACAACGGTGATGTCGATACAATTTGTCAGTTCCTTGGAGATCAATGGTTGATCGAAAAACTTGTTGTTCAACGAAACCTAACAGTGAGTCTTACAAAATCACATCATTTATTCTCAAAATAGTATATGTTCCCTAATCTAATGGGAATTGCAATTGACGTAAAACTGGTAGTTAGTGAGGTACGATAGGTGAACGAGGAAAAACAAACATGTTTGAAGTTGTGCTGATCTGCGGTTTTGGTTTCCAATTGATCTTGAAGAAGTCTGAAAAACCCAAAATGATTTAGAAAAAAAAATAATTAAAAATTACCTCTTATGGATTTTCGGAAGCTTTCAATGATAAAAAGATTTGGGAGAGGGTCAAAAGCTGGGAAAAGGGCGATAGAGATTGATAGAAAACTGCAATAAATTCCGACGTCGATTTTGAAAAAAATACAACAGAAGACAATTGATAGGGGTATATGCATAAAAATGAGAGGAATGGAGGTTTGTAAAACCAACGCAAAAAATAGCTGATATTGTAGATTAGCAAATCTGGTTGAGTTTTTGACAAGTTTCCGAATTTGCCAATAACATTTGAAACCGTAAATTGAACAGACAATGAACGATACACAAATTTGCACCCATGGAACAACAATAGCCAGAAGAGTAGTGATTGGAAGGTTGTCCATATCCAAGCCAAAATAGGCAATATCCTCCATTTTCCAGTCAAAAGTAACTAGAATATGCTCAGAAATAATCTTATCAATCTCTTTTTTAGGGGGGAGAAAGAAATAAAATCCTGCGCCATGAACAAATCCCGCTAAATATACAACTGTAAGCCAGTAAAAATTGCGATAACCGTTGAATTTTCGAACATATCTTGAACCACTTATGACAAAGTATCTGTAGATGAAGTGAACAGCTAGGATGGCCATGCAAGCACCAAACAGAGCAAAGTACAACCCTTCGGAGATCAATAATATATCTTGTGGAATGTAAAACAGAGCAGCGCGGGTTGTTGTAAAATATACCGATTTATAAGATTGAGAGACTGGCGAGATAATCACGTCCAGCAAAGAATACGTGATTTCGAACGTTGACATAAATTCCATTAGATATTTGTAGGAGCCTAGCTCTTTCGATGATTTCTTACAGCATAGTATTATTGTCAAAGTATTCGCGAAGACCGCAAAAACAGCGGCAATTTGCTGAATCCGTTCTACCAATAATTGGAGCGTCATTATTGAAAAAAAAGGAATGAAACGAAAAATTCGCTCGCCTCACGTTTCGCTTTGGGAGTTAGATTCTGATTATTGACAACGATATATCTCCATAGTGATAAGACCCTATGTCTGAAAAAATTTGATCTACCGTAAGCACTTTTCTGAAAGGGGTTTATAAAAAATCTGAAAACTAATGCCCGAGAGAAAAAGAGAATTGTTCTTGTTAGTAAAAATAAAGTGAAAATTTTTGATGAAAATTAGAAGTGTTTCTGTGGAACTTCCAGTCTTGAATTTCAAGAGAGTTTCTTTGTTAAACATCTAGTAAGCTATACCAGTAGACGCAGAATTTCATAAGGAACAAGAAGATATTTATGAAACTTTCTAGAAATTAAAACTAGCTGAGATATCGATGAAAAACTATTCATAGGGATTTTTTATTCTTTGTCAAACCTGCAATGTTACCTATCAATCGATGCGGAATTTTGGGAGGAAAAAGAACGTGTAATTGAAACAGCGAGAAAATCAAAATTCACAGAGATATGACTGAGAATCTGAGCTGCGCAAACGTTGCTCGTTTTCTGAAATGTGGCTTGTCACCACTCATGCGAAGCGGAATTTCATGAGGAACAAAATCATGTTACCAAAAATTCGAGAAAATTAAAAATGCTCAAGAAATGGCGAGCCGTGGAATTGTTCATTTTTCTGTGAAATTAGTGAAACGCCCACTCATTCTACGCCGAAATTTACAAAGAACAACAAGATCTATTTCAAATGGAAAGAAAATCAAAATTCGAAAAGATATCCATGAAAACCTGCGTGACAGAAATTTGCCTTGTTCTGACGCATATTTCCATAAGGATTCGGTTGATGTCAATCAATAGAATATTGTGCAAAAAGTGGGCTCACAGATCACAGTTCTCTCTAACATCACCACTTGTCTGGCACAAAATTTATATGGATTGAAGTGATGTCAAACCACAGAATAACTCGAAATAATTTTTTCCTCAAAACATACTTGGCCGAAAACGGTCATTTTCTAATCAATAAATTGGGGCCATTTTTCTCTAACCTTCCAAATGGGAAGAGGTCACACCTGTTATTATTTATGATGATGTAATCAATAACAACAACATAAAATTTTTTCTCTAACCTCCCAAATGGAAAGAGGTCACACCTGTTATTATTTATGATGATGTAATCAATAACAACAACATAAAAAATGCCTCAAAAAGAGATTTTTTAACACATGTTTCAAAACCCTCAACTACAATAAACTTCTAAGTGAAGATTTTTCTTTTTTCTAATTATAATTTAGAGTAAAACCTGCAGAACGATCTCTGATAGCAACAAAGATCTCCTACAAAACATAATGAACTTACATTTCACTGAAAACCCCCCCTACCCCCGAGATTTTCTCAATTGTATTTTTCGAACCTGAAGTATTCAATATAACAAAAAATGCGTTTCGAAAGTCTGATAGATTATTTTCAAATCTTTTCCACATTTCCAAGCATATTCCTAAACAATGTTCTCATTTTACTAGTTATTAAAAAATCACCAAAGGAGTTGGGAACTTATAAATATTTGATGATGACAATCTCGATTTTTGAAATATTATTTTCATGTTTGATCGGCTTTATAGCACCAATAAGCTATTGTCACGGCTTTGTTTGTATGATGTTTACAAAAGGAAGATTTTTCAATATTCCTAAAGATGTGTTACTTGTTCTGAGCTCCCTATACATTGCTATTTTTGGGTGTTTTATAGTTATTCTAGCAATCCATTTTGTTTATCGATATTTTGTTGTGATGGAGTCAAAGCATCTAAAAACTTTCAACGATTCGAGATTCTTATACTATCTCGGCCTTATTTTATTGATCGGAATATTATGGGGGGTCTTCGCTTGGTTTCAAGATCCATTAGATGAACCAGATGAACAATTCATGAACTCAAATTTGCTGTTGAATTTTGACACGCCAATTGAGAAAGTTGTATATATCGCAGGAAATTATGAGAAAATCGATGAAGTGAAATTTATAACAATTCTTGTATTTTTTGCAACATCAAGCCTCTCAATATCAGTTATATCATTTTTTGGCCTTCAATGTTATTTCAAAATTACTGGAGTTATGCATACGTCAAAGATTTATCATAAAAACCTTCAATATCAGGTTTTCTTCGCGCTGGTTATGCAAACTATATTTCCAATTGTGTGTATTCATATACCAGTGATGATTAATCTCATGATAATGATTTTCAAATTCGATATTGGAGTTTATAGTAGTTTTGTGTCGATAACAGTTGCATTATTCCCCGCGCTGGATCCTCTACCAAGTTTATTTATCATTAAAAACTATCGAGTTGCGCTGAAGAATATTTTGAAGTCAATTTTTTGCCGTGCAAAAAATACCGCTACACAAAGCCCTTATATTGTAAACTGATTTTTTAAAAGATTAATAAATGTTAAGTTCCCTGACAGTTCTTTTCTAACAGGTTACCTTGAATAATACGAAAATATCTCTAACTCTCTAACACTCTCTTCATTTTACACTGTCTTGCAGGGCAAGAAATCTTGTTATTGCGAAATAGTTCATTCTCAAAAATGATTTTTGAAAAATGTACCAAAACCCCAAGAGATTGAAAAATGAACTTTCATATTTAAAAAATATCATAATCACTTTTTGAAGTCTTTCCTCTCTCTATCATTCTTCTTCCTCGATTTTTGAAATGAACAGAATTCTGGAAAATTTTTTGACATTGAAAGACTTTTTCAAGAAAGAAGTTACCTGTGATAGATTGTCGATAACTTTTAATGATAAACAGGTTTGGTAGGGGGTCTAATGCGGGAAACAGGGCGACGCAAATTGATAGAAGACCCTGTCACAACAAAAAATCGATAAATAAAATGAACAGCCAAGATAGCTAACAACATTCCAAAAAAGGAGGTCCAAAATGACTCAAGAATTAATAGAATATTCTTGGGAATAGGAAGAGATCTTGGGCGAGCAACAGTGAAGCTTATTGAGTTGTAAGACAAGGATAATGGTGATACAAGCACGTCTAGGATAGAATAAGCTTGCCCAAAAATTGCCATGAAAATAATCAAGCATTTATAAATGCCAAGCTCTTTTGGAGATTTTTTTACTGCTAGGATAATGATTAGAAAGTTTAGGAATATAGAGATGATCGCGCAGATGACTTGAATAAATTCGATAACTCCTTTCAGCTTCATTATATAGAAAATGATTTAAAAAAAACTCTATTTTTCGGCGGTGAAATCTCTAGAGATGTTGGATCAATAATTGTACTTTAAGGTAACATCACCTCGTCAACAATGGCTCTACCAAGCTGACAACTCATATCAGCCAACAATTGCAGGATATGCCAAGTCGTGGAATCAGAACTTGGTGCAGCTAACAGTGAAAGGCTCCGGACACTTTGTCCCGTCTGACAGACCAGCTCAAGCGTTGCAAATGCTCACAAACTTCTTGTCAAATCAAGCAAATTATAGTGTCGCGGCCAACATCGATGTCACACCTCAACCATTGAACAGTGAATATGAAACACCGGTGGTTTGTACAACATCGCAAGCTGATCGAATTATTGGTTTGCCTGGTTTACCAGCTGACATGCAGTTCAAACAATTCTCCGGATTCTTGGACGGTCTAACTGGTCATAAGCTTCATTATTGGTTGGTCGAATCGGAGAATGATCCGTCAACCGATCCTCTTCTTCTATGGCTCAACGGTGGTCCAGGAGCCAGTTCGTTGATGGGACTGTTCCAGGAGAATGGACCGTTCCGAGTGAGCAAAGATGGAAGTACTCTTTCGAGAAATCCTTACTCATGGAACAAATTTGCCAATATTCTATTCCTCGAATCACCCGTAGGTGTTGGATATTCCTACTCAACTGATGGTAATGCGGTCACCTATGACGACAATTCAGTAAGCCTTTGTCCTTTTTCTCATCGTAGTTAAATTTTTCTAGACTGCTTATGAAAACTACGCCGCGTTGAAAAACTTCTTCTCCCTCTACCCGCAATACACTACCAGAGACTTCTATACAACCGGCGAGTCGTATGGTGGTGTTTACTTGCCAAGTCTTGCCAAATTACTTGTGCAAGGTGTTAACTCAAAAGACATTGTTTTGAACTACAAAGGTTTGGTGATTGGAAACGGGGTGGTTGACAAGAACACCGATATCAACACACTTTTCCATTATCAATACTATCATGGAGATATTTCTTACACGTGAGTTGACCTACTATTTGGCAGAATGTTTTTGTTGATTTTTCAGAACCTACAAGACTGCACTTGATCTCTGTTGTGCTGGCGATGAATTCACATGTCAGTTCAGCGATCATATCACTGTGCAGAACAATTCTATCCCATGGGGAAATGCGACCGATCAATGTTACCTTTTCGTAAGTCTTCAACTTTTGTACTCCAAACATTTTTTTCTATTTTTAAAGCTCGTTCAATCGGGTTATCAAACATTGGCAAGCTCCTTCGACCCATACAATCTTTACCAACAATGCTGGACCCTTCCAACAGTTGAAAATGTCACTAGTTATGGTGAATCATGGACTGGCATCAACTACGAGTCAACTGACCCGTTCGGCGGATATCCATGTTATATGGACGCTGCCATGGAGACTTATTTGAATCTTGCCACAGTTAGAACAGCGATCAATATTCCGGATAGTGTTGGACGATTTGCGGTTAACAAGTGAGTTTTTTTTTACTGGGAGTTGTTTGCAATTCGTTTACAAATCAATAATGTTTTGTTTTTGGCATTCACACCTAGTCATTAGTACTATTGATTACTAGGTCACCATATGTTGTTGTTGTTGTTGTTTATATTGACCTACATGTTTCTTTTGTTGTATCAATAACAACAGGTGTGACCTTTTTTCTTTTGGGAAGTCAAACTTCACCTATTTTTTATTATTATTTTTGATTTTTCCAGCAACATCATTAATGCCTACAATCAACAGATCAACTCAGCAACCGACAATTTGAAATACATTATTCAAAAGTGAGAACCAGCCTTCTCTTGGTCACCTTCACAAATATTTTCTTCCAGCTCTCCTCAAAAGTTCAAGATTCTTCTCTACAGTGGTGATGTTGATACAATGGTTAATTGGATGGGAGCCGAGGCTTACACCTCGTTAGTTCTTATCAATGATCTAGGTCTTTCTCGTGTACAAGAACAAACATCTTGGGCGTATCAAGTTGACACGATTTATTACTCAACCTTGGCTGGATATCAAACGTTATATCAATCGAACAACGTCAATTTCGACGTGCTGACTGTCAAGGGTTCTGGACATTTAGTACCATTGGATCGGCCTCAACAAGCTCTTCAGATGATTTACAACTTTGTGAAAAGTCGGGACTATAGTACTCCTTATGACTTGAACACTAATATTGGCACAACTTCCACACCAACCACTGTTACCACAACAACTACAATATCGCCAGTAGTCTCATCTACTCCTACAGTTACTCAGCAACCCATCACAGTTCCAACTAGAGTTGCAACAAGTTTAACAAGCCTAGTATCATTCGTTATTGTATTTATTTTCATGTTCTAGAAGAATGAAGTTTATTTTGTTTCCGGAAAAATACACACAGGTAAAGAAAAGTCATCAGTTGGTCAGGAAAAAAGTTGTAAAATCAGAACAGTATCAAGAAGATATGATTATGAAAAGAAGGAGGGGAAAATCGAATCACATTTAGAAACAAACTTAAAGTTTGTTATTAATATAGTAGCCGTTTGCAAAATTTTTGGCATTCTTTGATGATTGCGACGCAGAAAAAGTTGGGAAGTTTGCTGATGAAGGTGCGCTTGGGTTACGTTGAGCGGCGGTGACCTTGAAAGAGGAACTTGAACAAGGGTCTAGCGATGTTGATTTACCGAGACTGCCGGGAAATGTTCAGCAGTGGATGTCGACGGCTCGTTGAATGATGACATCACGGGCATCATCTCGTCCGATCTACCGGGAACCGATTCTGGCATTCTGGAAAAAAATTGGGGTTTTAGGAAATGTTTTTTGTAGAATGTCAACTAACCCAAAGTACTCTTCAGAGCAATCCATTTGATTCTGCCAGTCTCTCGAGTTTTGTCTAGCAAATTGTTCGGAACTTGAGCTCGCTTGCGGTTGTTGTTGTTGCTGTGGCTGCGCGGTCCAGTCATTCTCCGTGGCGTTGTACGCAGGCAACGCGACATGACGACGACGCGACGCAGCTTGCGACGCCGGATCGAGCATGGTCATCGCATCCTGACGCGGCGCATACACATCGTCGGGATAACGATAAGCTCCGGCTGGTTGTGGCAGAACAGCGTGATGCGCAACAGGTGGAACGTATGGAGTGCGTTCCATTGGTGGCTGCGACGGCGCACGACCCTCTTTTGTCTCGTCCTTCTGCTTGAGGAACGGGTGGCGGACAACGTAGTAGGGCGCGATTCTCGTCTTCGGGTCATAGTGAAGCATTCGTTTGATAAGATCTTTGAACTTGGCATAGTCGTCAACAGTGTGGCCCGGCTCGGCGAGTCGACGACCACCTGGACCGCCAGAAGTAACGCCAAGAATGTCGTGAAGTTTACGGCAACCTGGAGCTCGGTAAGTGTGACGATGTCCAGACTCACGAGTCTTTTTACAGTAGTAAAGACCTTCTGAAAAAATTAAATTCTAGATTTTTCAACTTCGGGGGTTTCACAAACCTTCAGTTTTGTCAAAATACTTGTGAGTCTTTTGTCCAGCGTCCAACATCTCTTTCGGCGGCATTCCAAGTACCTCGACAATCTTCATCATCTGATCCAACTCAGATGATCCGGCAAACAACGGCTCTCCGGTGTGCATCTCAACCAGAATACATCCCAACGACCACATATCGATTTTCGTATCATACGCAATGCCGAGCAACACTTCCGGCGAACGATAGAATCTCGACTGAATATACTGATAGATTCGATGTCCAGTTTGGCAAGAACTTCCGAAATCGATAACCCGAATTTGTGAGCGTTTCGCGTTGACGAGCAACAAATTCTCCGGCTTCAGATCACAATGGATGATGGAGAGTTCGGGTGTCGAGAGGAAGAGCAACGTCTTGCCAAGTTGTTGAGCGAATTTACGAGTAAGATTCAATGAGACTCCGCGGAAGTTTGTGTTTTTCAACAAGTCATAGAGATTGTACGACAAAAGTTCGAAGACGAGGCAAAGATGTGAGCGATGTACAAAGTTGCCTTTCAACAATACTGAAATTCAGATTTTGAAAATCAGCAAAATTGTTGAAATCAACTCACCAACATACTTATTCTCCTTATCAAGCGAGTTCATCAGCTCCAAAAGATGAATCTCAATCTGAGCCTGATCGAAGAATGTCTTCTTATTTTTGATAATCTTGATTGCCACCTCCTCCTTGTTAACAGTATCGTAAGCCCGTGTCACCTGACCAAACGACCCCTTTCCAACCGGTACATCGCTCAGGATGATATAACTGAAAGTGTGAAAATGAAAAAAACACATCTGGTTGGGAGATGAACAAAGGATTGTAAACATTTCCCGATGATTTACAACCTTTTGTTTATAGACAGACAGAAAAGTGCTCTTTTCGGGGGCTCCATAAATTATTCTGGCGCGGTTTCACGCGGGGAAAAAAACTAACCGTTTGTCGAATACTTCGCCATTTTTCAAAATGTAGTCATAGTTCTTGTCGTCATATCCACCGTTATAAATTCCACCGCGACTCGATCGGAATCTCGATTGCTGCTGTTGATAGTCCTGTTCGCTTCTCATCGGTACGACCATCTGCGAAGCCGGTGGAGCATTGGTGTCAAGCATTGGAGGCGCTCTAGTTTGCGGATCATCGTAGGACGGTTGCGCAATCGCATTGTGAATCGAATACGTCTCCGATGTTCCTTCCATATATTGACTCGAGCTCGGTTGGCTGACTTGTTGTTGTTGCTGCTGAAGGTGTTGTTGCGCTTGGACCTGCGCTTGAGCCTGCGCCTGAGCCTGCGTCTGAGCCTGACGATCGTGTTCACCGCGACGAAGTTGCTTGCGAACGTAGAAGGACTGAAACAAAAAAAAACTTTTATCATTGTCGAATCTTGACCCTGAGCTCCCTCATTTTTTTCAGACAAGCACTCACAGCTCTTTGCACAGCATGGACAAGTCTTTTCTTCAATTTTCCAAACATAGCCATGTTTTTGGTGAAACCTTAAGCTTATACTAAACGAGAATGAGAAAAAGAACAACAACGCGAGTGCACTTTTTTAATGATGTGAAAAAAAACTGTTTAGAAAAAAATGTAAACGGTTTAGCAGCGAAAACAAATGTGAGAAATGGGCTGGATAAAAATGAAACAAAGAAGACCCTTTGCATATACAAAGGGGGCGTGGCCTATGAATCATCCGATGGTACAAATGCGCTCCATTGAGAATCGTTTTTTTTTCGTGGAGATATTGTCAAAATCATGTTCTTCAAAAACCTATCAACGCGAAGTATAGAAAAAAAATGAGATTTATAAAATTTGCTCGGTGACAGGTAGAGACGCCTATTTTTACACCAAACAAAAAACTGTTCTATTTTTTACAGCAGAAATATTGGCCTCTGAAGATTTGTTTTAAATATTGGGGTTAATCAAAAAACAAGTTGACAGTTGTACAAAAATATTCGAAACTCCTAGGTCCAAAATAGGCTCACACTTTTTAGCGCTGATTTTTCGAGAATTTGGAAACGATAATCGCAGAACTCTGTCACCCGAGGTTGTCTACGAAAAGAAGTCTCAAAACGGTGAGAAAGGTCATCTTCTTTTAATCTCTCACAATATTTTTAGTCACAAATATTTCATCAAAAATATTGACCCCTCATCTAGTGATTCACCCCCTTTGTTGCTCGATGAATGACTAACCTCATTGATTTGTTTATAAGTCTTGATCAGATCAGTGGTCAATTTCCTAACTGGCGCATCTTGCGGCGATCGATACTTGCGAGTTGTAGCCGGCTCAGGATGAAGAGATTCTGCAAAAAAAAAACCAACTTACTCAGAAATTACCCGGGATAAAAAAAACTTACGTTCATAATGACTGCTGCTAGAGCCTTCCATATGATTCGGATGATGTGAAGACGGAGGATTCGAGTAGTATGAGTTGGTAGAGTTTTGCTGGAATGACAAAAAAGATTAGACGAAGGAGAGCAGATGGAGATCAAGTTTCAATGTTGCGTAATCGGCACATGTAGTTTTTTCGGTCAACAGAGAATTTGTTGTGTTTCTTGCGCGCTCGAGAAAAACAACACAAAAAAATTGTATACTCATTTAGCCTTGGTGAGAAGAATGGCACAAAAGCTTGCATTGTTTGGTGAACAAGTAAAATAGTTTCACGTTTATGGGTTTTTTTTGGTTGTGGTTCACACGATTGTTTACCGGTTATGCTACTTGTGACGGAAGGCGAAATGTTTTTTGGAACGAATTTTATTATGAGGGTGAAATCTGAAGCCTGGGGCCGGATTTTTTAGCCTTCAATAGGAAAACGAAAAAAAATTAATCTTGAAAAAAATTTTTGGGGCTCAGAGAGTAATGTTTTTGGAGAGATTGGAGAATAAAACGAGCAAAACCTAATGGAAAAACTACATACTCGTAAAATAGTTTTATGATGCTCAAAATGAGAACCCTCAACCCCCCCCCCCCCTCTCTCTCTCTATCACAAAAAAACATACCTTCTTAATATATCCTTTATCTTGATGTCCTACCAAAGACGCCTGATGTAGTGCATGACTTCCAGACCCGCCATTATTTTCAACATGCGAAGACGACAACATTCCAGAAACTCGAGACTTACGAGGTCGACTTGTCTGCAAGAACATGTTTAGATTATTTTTACTACTAATAATAATAATGATGATTATGAGAAAGAGATGAGCAAAATAGTGATTGAGCAAACAGAAAGTGGGAGCAGGAGGGAAGAAGAAGAAGAAGAAGGAGCCTGCTTGCTTGCTCATCACAACCGGTTGGATTTTCGAAAATGAGAGAAACACATTTTTTATCATTTTTCAATATTGCTGTTCTCAACACAAGCTCTAATCAATAATTGAAATATGATATTTATATATTTATTTGAGACGGGGAAAAAGTGCTTTTGGGAAAAAGCGTTGTTTTATTGATATTTTTTATTGGATTTCGATTTGTTGAACAGCGAAAAACAGTTTTCTAGCCAAAAAAATCATGAAAATTGAGTCATATATCGAGATAGCAGAATCAAACAAGAGAATTAGAGAAATTTAGATGAAAGAAACCTAGTTTTTGTCTGGAACGTTTGGAGAAACTGAGATAGTTTCACTTTTTGATCAGAAAATTTGAAAAGGCAAGTTTTCGTGTAAAGTTTTTAGATAGAAAAAACCCAATATAGTCGAAAAACGGTACAGTATACTATGTATATTCAAAGGGAGAAACTAAAACGAAACTTGAGAGTTTTTGACATTCGAAAATTTTCAGTCAAACAATCAAAATCCTTGTTCAAACTTAGACAACTCCCAAAAAATCATTTTTTTCAAACAAAAAAAAACATAGAACATCCATAAAAAAACGCTCACAAATGTGTTAGCGATACATACACCAAACAGGTGTTTGTCATTATTATTATTATTACTATTCTAAATTACCACGTCGAACAAACTGGGGCGTGACCAGGAAATGTACACCTGCATCAATTTTCAAAAATGATGCAATTAACACGATTTTTGAGCTATTTTGCAAAATTGAAAAAGATGCAGAAGAAGAAGAAGAAGAACAAAAATCTTTCTCAGAACAAATGAATCAAAAAGTGAGAACACACACCGACATATACATCGCTACTTTACGAAAAATGAAATGTGCATCACTACTTTTCTGCCCGTCCGGGAAGGATTTTTTTCTGCTTTTCGAAAAAAAAGAGACAGAGATGAGAAATAGAGCGGCGTTCTACCGGAGAATATGAGTCATTGTTTTTGATGTTGTTGCGTTCTTTTTTTCTTAAAGTGCCGATGACTCATAACTTTTGAAGAGAGCGGAGGAATTCGTAAGAACTTATATTGAACTTTACTACTAATGTAAACAATCCAGAGGTGTTTTTGGGATATGAAGAAATGACCTTTTAGTTGAGAAAATTTCTAGACTTGCGTGATGAATCGCGGTCCGGGCTGGCCGGAGATAATCTTCGCAGGTTTCTGAACACAAAAAATCTTGCAAGATTCCCCCGAGCTGTCTCAAAATTTCAAGAGTGACTTTTCTTTGAACATCTCGAAGATATCTCATCAAGCTAATGTAAGTGCAACGAAAACATGTGAAAAAGGTCGTTTCGGTCCGGCCCGGAAATATTTCATCAAAAAAAAAATTGAGCTCACCTCTTGTGGAAAATGGAAAGCGTTTCCTTGATGTCGAATAGCGGTGACCGGTGGTTGTGGATGTCTTAAATACCCGCTCGACTGTCTTGGACTGTGTTCAAACGAGAACGCGCGAGCAATTCCACTGCCCGACGAACCCTCTCGATATTGATGATGTTGCGGTGGAGCGGATGGCAGTGGTGGTGGATGAGCGCTCGAATATCCCTGACTGTTGAGCACTGGCGGTGGTGGAACTTGTGGTTTGACTGATGATGACAATGTTGTCGATGATGGTGGTGCAGTTCGGGCCGACGTTGAAGTTGGCGGCCATTCAGCTTGTGGCAAATTTGAAACAGTGTGCATTTTTCCTCTATACCCGTTGAAGTTCGGATTTTTTTTCTAAAATGAACAATGAAAAAAACGCACAGATGCTTCAATCAGCTGTTGGTCAACTGATACACTTTTCACGAGGCACCTCACCTTTTTTTGTCAAGAAGAAGAATCGACTCGTTTTTTGTTGCAACCGTATGTTCAAGCACCTGGAATGAAATTTTTTTATTTCGGAAAACGTAAAATGGAAAAAAGTGCATAATGAATATTCATGATTTCAGAATAACTGGAT
Organism: Caenorhabditis sp. 8 KK-2011; assembly: GCA_963572245.1. NCBI lineage: Eukaryota > Metazoa > Nematoda > Chromadorea > Rhabditida > Rhabditidae > Caenorhabditis > Caenorhabditis sp. 8 KK-2011. The sequence continues at coordinate 14,171,295 of OY751551.1, forward strand.
TTTTTGTGTCCCAGTGAAAAGTAGAATGATGACGCGCTGAGCTTAGCAAATAGTTGTTAGGTGTAAACAAGGATTTTTCTTGGAGATGAGAGATAAACGGGGTTTGATGAGGAAAGGTCAAAACACATGTTGCAAACTGAATTTGTGATAAGGAGGAGAGAGTCGAAAATTGTTTTAACAATTAGCAAGGATTGAATTTTCATAGAAAGATTAGGAAGCTCAAAACGAGAGAAATAGAGAAGATGAGCTGAAGACTTCTGGAGAAAATTAGAACCAGAAAACTTGTGCTCAAAAAATCACTGGACATAATTTCTTCGGGGACAGGGTCAGGCTTTGGCCTCGATAAGATGACATTTGAGAGTTCAAAAGTCTCACGACAAAAAAATTCGGAATAGCATAATCTCAAAAATTTAGAAATGGGCCCGAGGGAGAACTTCAAATAATAACGTTGGAGTTCTGATTTCAAAATTCGAACTTCATGGATCTAACCTTAAGAAGCACAACCGGAATGAGAGTCTCAACAAGAAACTTGACAAAAATTATGTTAAAAAAATGAAAATATCAACTAGAGACTCCATGAATAAGGGTCCTGACTGGAGCCGAAAAATCCAAACTCCGGAATTTTGGTCTCAAAAATCTGAGCGGAAGGTGGCACGAGAGTCTGAACGCCAAAAGTAAACCACACTCTAACCCCTATGCTCAACACTTCTGCCCCTTACTCAAAACTTGTTTCCTACCAAATCCCAGCAAAAGGTTTATCCACAAGCCCAATCTCAAAAAACTGAACAATTTCGAAATCACGAACAGCTGGATTCTCTCAATGATCATAGCCTTAAAGGCAATAAAAATGAAATACATATGTTATATAATCGTTATCAAATTAAAATCAACAACAAAATCAATAAAATGATAATCACCAACCAATCAAAAAACTACAAACAACAGCAGCAAAAAAACGACGAAAAAAAATAAAATGAAATAAAATAAAATAAAATATCTACGTAAAGAAGAAGACCGGGTCAGAGACATAGAGAGTGTTACGAAAGACGAGCGCACCAGAGAAAGAACAGTTAAGTTTGCTGTGTGGGGGGGAGGAAGAGTGGCGTTCAACAGAGATAGTGAGGGAAAGGGAGGAGGCCGCTACGCGTGACCGCTTTGCAATAGAGCAGTCGTTTTTTGTTTCCTTCTTCTTTGAGTGAGGGTGAAGAGGAGGAGTACATGACTAATTGCCTACCTGTTATGATTGTTGTTGGTGCGCGGGAAACTTGCGAGAAGGACAGATGGTTGAGAACCGGGGGCAAATGTTTGAGTTATTGTTTGAAGCAAGAAGCGGGAAAGAAATGTGTTCTGCAGTTTAATGATCTTATCTGGGTTTTGAGAAATGACACATTATATGAGAGGAAGAACATGTCGAAAAGATTCTTGACAATTCAAAATTCCGGATTTTTCTCTCATTATTCTGGTCCCTACTGTGCTTTAGCATTTTGAGAACTGTGAAAAATTTGTAAGACAGTTTTGAGGAAAAAAAAACAAAAATAACAACTTTCACAAAAATTCTTCCACAGTATCTGCCTTGTTTTTCTCCTCCTCAAAAAATAAAAACAACAACAATATTTCATGAGTGAAATAAATAACATGTTTTTATTTTTCTGTGTTTCTCATAAAACAACAATTGGGTCAGATGTTACAAAAAAAACTGACAAACAACCATAAAATACAATAAAACCCGTTGACAAAAAAAAACGTTCGGAAAAAAACAGTTAGTATGGTGGCAAATTATCCATCTCTGGTAAATAGTCGCCTTGCATTTTGATAAGTTCAGCGTGAATCAAAACTGATTGAAGTTGTTTCTCTTTCTCCTCCTCAAGCAGTCGACATTTTCGCTCATTTTCTTCTCTCAAAAATGCTTCCAAGTCACACCTAAAATATTCGTGATTTGACCCACATTTTTGCCGAGTTTTTTTTTGCCTTCATCTTCAATCAGATAAATCTTACGTTTTATATTCTCGTTCTGTGTATATTTCATAGCCGCGTTTGAACAATAACGAAATGACCAACTTGAAAATTCTCAATTTTTTTCAGCAAGAAAGTTTGGCGACTTACAATTATCAAGAACAATACAAAGATGGCGAGAATAACAAAAATCAATAGCTCATAAAGCTGACTGTTTTTGAAACCAAGATCCCAATTTTGAAAAGCCATCACGATTTCTTCATTAGCTTGCGCTGATTTAACGATCATTCCCAAAAAACCGATCAGAATGATAGGAGACATCATTATACATTTATGTCGAGATTTTTTGAGACCTGCAAAATTCTCAAAATTGATTTAAGAATGCAGACTTTTGAAAGTGGCAAAAAACGAGAAAGTCACATTTATATGATCTAAGGTTTGGAGGATCCCGCCTACAAAAAAGTGTCAATGTACTTTTGTTTTTGCAAAAAGGTGATGACTGAATAACAAAAAATGGTGCGGGAGGTCAAACAATAATCAGCTGTTTTTTTTTTTGCAGAACCAGACAGTACTTTGAGGTGTTTTTATAACCAAAAAAATATTATTAAAAATGCTCAAATCATTTTTGAGGTAAAATTGGATCAAAAGATCAGAACATTCCAGAAACAACCTTTACCTTCAAAAACCTGACAAAAAAATCAAAAAACACAACAAAAATTGAGAGAAATGAAAAATCATCCGAGACGCAGTTATCATTCTTAAAGGGAGGTTGACAACCTGAAAGTTCTATGATCTATCATCAAATTGTGTTGTTGATCAAATCAAGAATAAAAAGTGTTCAAAAAATATCCAACACAAAAAAATAAGTCTTGATTGCCGAAAAGTGAAAAAAAATAACTATCAATCAGATTGTTATTATCACCCTTTTCGTCATGTGTTTTCGAATCTACCCCACCGGAAATGTATCTATTAATCAATAATATTATTTCATAAATAATCAAAACATTATTAAAAGCAATGGGAATGGAGAAATGGTTAGAATACAAAACAAAACAATAACGGTATACTTGATATGATAAGGTAAAACTGTTTCAAAGAATCTCCGCCCTTTGATTCCTGAAACTGGTTTAAAGGAACATTCAATAATAAATTAAAGCTTCTCGAATTAATAGCCACTTTCTCTTATTACTTTTCTGATATCCATCAAAATAATTTTTCCATCTGATGCTGACGCAGCTAGATGATTTCCAGTATGACTCCAATTAACTTCAAAAATACCACCATCATTCTTATCGCCAACATATTTGGCAACACAATTGCCAGTCTAAAACCCACATATTTTGAAAAATGCAAAAAAATGGCGAAAAACCAACCTGAACATGCCATATAAAAACGGAACGATCAAAGCATCCCGATGCAATATATTTACCGTCTGGTGAGAACGTCACACTGTACACCGGGTCGGTATGTCCTTCAAGAACGCATACACACTTGCCTGCGTTGACGTCAAACAGACGAACTGTGTGATCGAATGATGCGCTGAAATCAAGTTTAGAATTAGTTCTCGTTTTCAGAGATCTTTTTTGTTCATAAAAATTATATTCAAGGTCATTTGAAAAAAAAAGTCTCAATCCTTGAAACTTCAACTGATTTGATAACCCCCTATCATATCAGCAAGTATGACCACTTACCTAGCAACAGTATGACCAATCGGGCTCCATCGAAGAGTGTAGATCTCTTTAGAGTGATCACTGAACGAATAAATTGGGTGTGATTGATTTATCGACCAGATCTACAGAACAAATAGTTTTATGACAAATAAAAAAACAACAAAGATGTACCTTTAAAGTTTTGTCGTCAGAACAGGAAGCAATACGATCAGAATGTGAGTCGTAACGGATGGCATTAACCTCGTTAACATGACCAAAGAGAGTTTGAATAGGTACAGGATCGTCGACGCGACAAACCACTATTTTCTTATCAGTTGAACAGGAAGCGAACGCATCTCTTGCCACCCAATCAACATCCAACGCCGAACTATCATGCACAGTATAATCTTGTCTTCGTGTTCCATCGGCATTCCAAACAACCGTACTGCGATCAACACCGGCTGTCACCAGAAAGTCACCAGTGTTATTCCATTTCACCGCAAAAATGGGTCCTTTGTGAAATTCGAGAGAACTTTGGAGTACTCCTTCTTTTGTCCAGATTCGTGCGTAGCCGTCGTAACAACCGGTGGCGAGTTTCGATCCATCATATGACCAATCAAGTGATGTCACGTCCTGTAGACAAGAAATGTTGGTCTTTTGGAATTTTGGGAAAATGAGAGATAACGAGGAAGGGGGGCTTGTTATCATTAGAAATGATGAAATCAGGAAGAAATTCGTTTTTGTTTTTTTTTACGGATGTCGTGTTCATGAACCTTCAATTTTCGATGTTTGAGGTTTAAAGAAATACAATTATAATAACAGTTTCTCAAAATTTAAAAATAGTTTTTTTTTCGTAAAAGAGGTGAAAAACTTACATGATTGACTTGATTATTAGCATGTGCCATATTTGCCGAATAAGCATGTTTCAAAACTCTGCACTGTTTTTCCAACGCTTTTGCCGGTGTCGTATCAGCATCTCTTAAATACCAAAGCCTTCCCGTCGAATCACCAGATCCACTCGCAACAATATCAGCCGTCGGACTCCATGAGCATATAAACGCTTCGGCAACGTGTCCAGACAGGAATTTGATATTAGATGGTTCGAGCATAACTGGTTTTTTCGGAAGTCTTGGTCGTTTTTCTTCCGGTTGAGCGACAATCATTATCTTTCGTTCCGCCGCTGTTACAGGTGGTTTTTTAGCAGGTGGTGGTCCTTGCGATGTTGTCGGTGTTGTCTTCGGTTTGGCAACAACGGTAAGAGCAGGTGTGGACACAGTAGCTGATGATGATGCTGATCCGATAGGTCGCGATTTAACCAGAACCTTGCCTCCACGAACTTTTGACTGGGCTAACAGATTGCTGTATTTAGGAGGGATGTGTTTGACAACTTCTGGTTTATCAGTTTCATCATCCTCCTCCTCATCTTCCTCTTCTTCGTCTTCATCTTCCTCCTCTTCTTCATCCTCATTCTCATCTTCTTCCATTTCTTCATCATCACTACTATCTTCATCACTAGACTTTGAAGAATCTTTCTCTCGGCTTGAGTTCAGTCTTAAAACTGCTTCCATAAGTGTCAGGTTGATCGCAGCACTAGCGCATTCTTCTTCAGCTTCAGCGAACATAATACCTTTCTGAAAACAAGAATTTTTTCCAATTATTTCATGACTAATTTCTGATCAATTCAATAAGAGAAAAAACGTTAACTTACATTAACCATGTTCACTAGAGCACCATTGGGAATCATCGAACTTTGTGTGAAATGTTGCTCAACTTCTTCAATAGATGATTCCAAGCCAAATGTATATGCCGCATTTTCGAACCCGTTCTCCAATAAATATCGGAATATCAGAAGATTCATCGTATCAACAGATAAGCTAGGCATTTCAACCTCTAAATATTAATATACGAAAAAATAATTCAAATAAAGCAGTAGAAAAGTGAGGGACATACAACGCTCTGCATCTAACACCTTACACAAAACGCGTCAGCTATTTACAACAAGGCGTGTTTTTGTCTAGTAGGGACGAGGAGAAATAGCGTATGTAGAGAAGAGACCTAGGAGAGGAAACATTTTTTTTTGAGAGAGAAGATAATTTTTTGAATGAATAAAAGTGCATGTTGTGACTCAGAATTATTGTACGATTATTGTATGTTGTAAAGAGAAACGATGCAATATGGAATTTATTCAAAAAATATTGGAATATGTTTTACAGCTGGGAATATGAGAGCAAGAATAATTAGAGGTAGAAAGAAAAAATGTTTTTTGATGTTCAGTCTTTTGGAAAACTGAAATTTCAGTCTCCGGAAAAGGTGTTTGAAGAATCAGAAATTGGAATGTATTTTTGCAGAGGTCTGGAACTAATTTCACGACATTCGGCAAAGATTTACAAAACATGGTTACTTAAAATAACGTTAATAAACATTTTTAGTAGTTGTGTACTTCATATAAATAACTATCTTCTGGAAAGCGATATCATCAATACTAGAACACTATAAGTCGGAACAAGAGTTGATTTATTTGGAAGACGGACTTAGCGCTGAAACTAGACTTTAGTCAAGATTAAACTCTATCGTCATAGATATAGTAAATTCTTGACTAGAGTCTGTTTCAAGCACAGTTTTGGATTCATATTTTTGTTTTCTTCGAATCAATATTTCAGTTGAGAGAATTGAGTTTTCCCGCCAGTTTTCTCAATTTTTAATAACACTTTTCCCAGGTGAACCCCAGAACAGCAGTCCTGATGATGACTCAACATTCTAGTTCAAATTTCGTACGCAGTTCTTTTTATCTGGCTTATCCTCTTTCCTTTCATTTTCCTTCGTTTTTTTTCTTGCCTCTATTTTTCATTAAATAAATGGTGTTTTGATATACCAAAACGATAATCGGCTTTTCTTGGCTCGGTTTAGAAATAGCAAAAATATATAAAATTTAATTTTGAAGACTTATGAATCTCGTGACAGAAAAGTAGGGCACGATAATCTTCTCTAGATTTTCAGTATACTCTAGAGAAAGATTCATCGTAGCCAAGCTCCACCCCGTTATGAAGAGTATAAATACAACGCGTCGTACCAAAACCATTATTTTCTTATTTCCAAATATAATTCACAATCTATGGGTGAGCGTGTGTGAAACTGAAAAAAATCGTCGGTTTTGCACACTTTACCCATGGATGGTGTATTGCACCGATTACTTACTAGTATTCAGAAAACTATTTTTTCTCTGACCAGAGTTTCACAGCTCAGGGAAATGTTTTGAGAATGAGCTTTGGAATTTCGGTCAGAGAATAAATAGTTTTATTTTGAAAACTCTTTAGCTATAGACCGATTATTCACTAGTATTCCGAAAACTATTTATTCTCTGATCAAATATTCAAACTCAGCCATATTTTTTGCAAATGAACTGAACGCGGAACTTTGGTCAGAGAATGAATATTTTTTTTGTTACAATGGATCAAATATTATGAAAATTCTTCACCTATAGATTGTTTAAAATCTTGATTATTCAACAGTATTCAGAAAACTATTTTTCTCTGATCAAAGTTACTAGAATCAGTCATATTTTTCGAAAATGAACTGAATTCGGAATATTGGTCAGAGAACAAATATTTTCTCAGTTGCAATGGATCAGATATTATGGAAATTCTTCACCTATAGATTGTTTAAAATCCTGATTATTCACTAGTATTCAGAGAACTATTTTTTTCTCTAGCCAAAGTGTATAAGCTCAGCCATATTTTTAAGATTGAGCTGAGATAGCGCTTTGACCAGAGAATAAATAATTCATTTGTTTAATGGCTGTCAATTCCGGTGAATGGGAAGAATAACTGTCGAGAAAGAAGTCTTGTCAAGATGACATTTGAAGCATTTTTTTTGAATACTTGTAAAAATTGGCACAATAAACAATCTATAGGTAAAGTGTGCCAAACCAATATTTTTTTTCGGTTTGACTTTACTTCACCTATGAATTGTGAATTCTCCCATCAAAGAAATAACTAGTAGTAGAAAAATAATACATTTGGTGAAAAAGTCAAAGTAGATTGTATTTATACCTCTCCAAATGAGGTGGAGCTTGGCTATGGTTAATCTGAGTATGTATACTAAAAATGTGGAGCAGATTTGTACCTTTTCTATATGTATGTTTCATTTCCCAACAAGAATAAGAAATGCGGATTAGCGTTTTGGTAGTATATCAAAACACCATTTATTTAATGAGAAAAATTATTTTAGGAATAGTGAAGAAAAGACAAGCGTCCAAAATCAAGAGAGAATTTGTTCTAGAAATAACAAAGGATAGTAAAATCGGAATCAGCTAATAAAACATGGGGAATAAAACTAACCTCGGAGTGATAAAAGTGATCTTTCCTCCATTGCCCTGTATTGAAAACTTGACCAATATATCAATGAATAGGACAAATATAAAACACAAGGCAACGGTGAGAGCAATCTGGCTGAGCACAATTGAAAAAAAAAGGGTTGGCACTCCCCTTGTACATCGCGTTAGTGTCAGAGAATCAGTTCAATTATGATCGCTGACTACGAAAGCATTATAAAAGGAGAGTAACATCTGAAGCAGCAAATAAGAAATAAGAAAAAAACTAACCTCGGAGTGATAAAAGTGATCTCTCGATCACCATTGCCCTGTATTGAAAACTTGACCAGTATATCAATGAATAGGACAAATTCAAAACACAAGGCAACGGTGAGAGCTATCTGGCGGAGCATAATTGAGAAAAAGGGTTGCCACTCCCTTGTATATTGCGTTGGTGTCAGAGAATCAGTTCAATTACGATCGCTGACTACGAAAGCAATACAAAAGGGAAGTGGCAACCAGTACAACAAATAAAAATGAAAAAAAACTAACTTTAAAGATGAGAAAATGGTGATCCTCAATCACCATTGCTTTTAACTTATAACTTTGACCAATATATCAATGAAAAGGGCAACAGTAAAAGTTAAAAGCACCGGTGAGAGCAATCTGGCGGAGCATGATTGAAAAAAGGGTTGCCACTCCCCTTGTATATTACGTTGGTGTCAGAGAATCAGTTATGATCGCTGACTAAAAGGAGAGTGAAATCGGAACCAGCAAAAAAAAATTGAAGAAAAAAACTAACCTTGTAGTGGTGAAAGTGATCTCTCGACCACCATTTTCCTGTGCTTATATCTTGACCAGTATATCAATAAAAAGGGCAAAATTAAAAACACAAGGAAACGGTGGGAGAAATCTGGCTGAGCATGATTGAAAAAAGGGTTGCCACTCCCCTTTCTTATTGCGTTGGTGTTAGAGAATCAGTATAATCATAATCCCTAACTACAAAGGCAATAAAAAAGGAAAGTGGCAACGGATACAACAAATAAAAAAATTTGAAAAAAAACTAACCTCGAGGTGATAAAAGTGATCGCTCGACCACCATTGCTTTTAACTCATAACTTTGACCAATATATCAATGAAAAGGGCAACATTAAAAGCTAAAAGCAACGGTGAGAGCAATCTGTCGGAGCATAATTGAAAAAAGGGTTGCCACTTCCCTTGTATATTACGTTGGTGACAGAGAATCAGTTCAATTATGATCGCTGACTACATCGGAAGCAGAAAATAAGAAATAGGAAAAAAACTAACCTCGGAGTGGTGAAAGTGATCTCTCGATCACCATTTTCCTGTGCTTATATCTTGACCAGTATATCAATAAAAAGGGCAAAATTAAAAACACAAGAAAACGGTGAGAGAAATCTGGCTGAGCATGATTGAAAAAGGGTTGCCACTCCCCTTGTATATCGCGTCGGTGTCAGAGAATCAGTTCGATTATGATCGCTGACTACGAAGGCAATATAAAAGGAGAGTGACAGCAGAATCAGAAAAAAAAACAGAAAAATGAACTAACCTCAGAGTGATTGAAGTGATCTCTCGATCACCGTTACCCTGTGCTTATATCTTGACCAGTATATCAATAAAAAGGGCAAAATTAAAAACACAAGGAAACGGTGAGAGAAATATGGCGGAGCACAATTGAGAAAAAGGATAAAAATTAGAAATAGAAAATAATAGAATAGAAAAAACTTACCCGGCGATGATAAAAATGGTGATCCCCAGTCACCATTGCCTAAAATCCACTGGTTATACCAAATTTCAAAAAAAAAAGGTAAAATCCAGTCATTTCAAGCTATGGTGAAGAGTTTCTAGAGTGCATATAACAGTATTAGTAGAATATGGGAGAATGTTGCCACTTCCCTTGTCTATAGCGTTGGTGTCAGAGAATCAGTTCATTGATGATCTCTGACGACGAAGGCAATAAAAAAGGGAAGTGGCATCTCAGAATACAGAAAAGCAATCCACTCTCCATTCCATAGCCGCCATAAATTCATAGATTAATTCAATACAATCGATGAAATTTACCGATTATGGAATGGAGAAGTGAATCTAGAATACTAGATGAGATGTGAGTAAAACTGTGTTGCTGACGGTCTTATATACCTTTACAAAAAGGGTGGAGCCTGTTATTAGTGGGCGGAGCTAATTGTGCATGATACAGTTCCCATCAGATAACATAGGTGTGAGTCTTTGACACCGCAGGTGTTATGCATGTGTGAAATCAACCGATGGATTTGTTGTTGAAGGTTGAAAATGAAACCTCTGAGAAAGTTGAATAGAGTTAATTTACACTCCATTTTCCTCTTTTCTGTTTGTACATACGGAGTTTCATTTATCGCGGCTAAAAACGATTGCTTTATTATTACATTTCGTAATACAAGGCTCATTTGGATACGTAAAGATTTGTAAGACACTTGTCGTACATCAAAACTACTTTTTTGCCATTTATAGAAAAAAAGTGACTCTTTTCTAGCGTCCCAGAAAACCCAGACAAAATTTTCCGACTGATATGTCATCTAGGAAAGAAGATATTCCAGAAAACAAGTGTTTTCATTTTTTATGGTGACTGCTGTAATCTTGTTGAAGTTGCAAACCCTGAATATTTTTAGAATAAGCAGAAATTATTTTATTTATCAAAGTACAAACTTTTCAAAAAACAAAACTTTGAGAAAACCAAAAACCAGGTTCATATCCCATCCAGTAATCGATCCTGGGAGCAGGCAACGAGAGTGAGACACGCACGCTTAACAACAGAATAAGGTGTTCATCAGAGTTGCGCGGATCTCCGATATTTGAAAAAAAATCAATCGACTTACGGAAAAATAAAATTTTTTTCCTACTTCCGAAAAGAAAAAAATAATTTTTGGTAACATGACGATTTTGAGGTTATATGTCAAAATTTTTGTGAATCTGTATGATTTTCACTCAGAAAAACACATGTTTGCTTCAATTATAACAAAATAATTCTGTTTCATCACGAAACGTGCTCAAAATTCACCGGAGTTATACTAAACTAATAATCAAACTAATCTTATTGACATGAAAAGCCATGTTTTTCTAAAAATCCTTTTTCCTAGGTGTCATATCATTCTAAAATGAGTTTCTGGGGTTACTGGGACACTGAAAGACACGCGAGAAAATCAGACAACACAAGAAAACTTTTAAAAAGGGTATCATAATTTTCACAATTTTCCATAATACCCAAAAGGTTTTTTTTTTGAGTTAAACTTCATTTGAAATGACTGGAATTGTATTTTATGTGCTCATACTTGTAGAGATGTTGAAATAAACTTTTCTTCATCTTTTTGAATCTCGGGATTTTAGCCTTTACGATGAATCATCTCACTTGAAAATTTTCATTGAATTTCCCAATTTTCGGAACTCATAAAAACATGAAGTTGCAAAAAATGGTACGCAAGGAAGTATATTACCGATTTGCAAATTTTAACTTTTGGATATTTTCTACGCCAGAAAATGAACATCATTATAATCTCTGCAATTCTGAAAATTCTCAAATACTCTCACTTTAATTTTTTGCAAAAAGTTTCAATAAAATTAGGTGTTTAGTTAGATAACCCCCCAACTTCCCGACAAACCTCCCATTACCTAGTTTTTCTCCCATCTATCTTTTCTAAATCAATAGTTTTGAGAATGAGCAATTTTATGTTTTTCTAACCATTTATGCTTTTGTTTCTATAAACTAGTAGTTGGAATATTTTTCTTTCCCAGTTTCCTACTTCGAAACCAATATTCAATGGCTCATTGCTCATCATTCTACAGTCTTCCCATACTGCAGACTTTCATCTTCAATTTTCCCATTCGCCGGACTTGACACATTTACTATCTTCATATTTCCAAGCCACAATAGGTGTTAGCATCGAATGTTAGGTAACACGTCGTCGGGAGAGTCAAAGAGATTTACAAGGTGCGAAAAAATCGATAGCATGTGTGATAATGGGAAAACACCAGGTGTTAGATTTAGTATTGGACACCATTGAAAAAAGTATGCTCAATTAAAAAAAAGGTCTTTGTAGCTCAGTTATTTAGAGTAAACGAGTAAAGAATAGAATGTTAAAGAGGGAGAAAACGATTCAGATTTGATAGGTTCCTTTCACTTCTGGCAAATTTTACACATCATAAATACTATTTTTCATGGTTGTATGAGATATATTATTAAACCACTTGGCGACTCATCGAGAGTATTCGTTTAAATCGGAAGTATTCATTATTTTAAGTCATTTATGAGTTAAAACACTGTTAAAAAAACATGAGAAACAAAAGTTAGACGACAAAAAAGAACAATAAAAAATAAAGTTGGAACAAACGTTCAAAACCTAATGAAGCAGCAGAGCGCGTTTGCGCAACCAATCCAACTCTATTATTTATTTTCTGTTCTTTTTTGTGCTGTAGTTTTTGCTATACGTTGTTTTAGACTGTTTCTTCACCCACATATGTCTTAAAATGGCGAATACTTTCAAAATAACCGAATACTCTAGAAGATTCGCCACTGCAAATTGATTTTTTACAAAAGAGCTCTTACTAATTTTCTGAATTTTCATTCACCCAACACACAATGTTTCTATTGCTTTGATGTGATGTTAGGAAAGCTGAAAATATTCACAGATTTCCATTTTCCACATTTACTCATTTTATGAGACTTTTTTGATGATTGAGATCTACAACATAAGAAATTTCAAACACGTTAGCCATATAATATATTGCGCACGAAAGCATTTCCCAATGTTCATCACTTAGGCCATACGTCGATTTCACACATTCATAACACTTGCGGTGTCAAAGACTCACACCTATGTTATCTGATGGGAACTGTATCATGCACAATTAGCTCCGCCCACTAATAACAGGCTCCACCCTTTTTGTAAAGGTATATAAGACCGTCAGCAGCACAGTTTTACTCACATCTCATCTAGTATTCTAGATTTACTTCTCCATTCCATAATCGGTAAATTTCATTGATTGTATTGAATTAATCTATGAATTTATGGCGGCTATGGAATGGAGAGTGAATCACTTTTCTGTATTCTGAGATGCCACTTCCCTTTTTTATTGCCTTCGTCGTCAGAGATCATCAATGAACTGATTCTCTGACACCAACGCAATAGACAAGGGAAGTGGCAACATTCTCTCATATTCTAGTTATTTACGATCTCTTTCACCATAGCTTGAAATGACTGGATCTTACCTTTTCCGAAATATTGGTGGAACCAGTGGATTTCGGGCAATGGTGATTGTGGATCATCATTTTCTTATCTCAGAGGTTAGTTTTTCCCCCATTTCTTATTTTCTGTACTTGTTGCCACTTCCCTTTTGTATTGCTTTCGTAGTCAGCGATCATAATTGAACTGATTCTCTGACACCAACGCAATATACAAGGGGAGTGGCAACCCTTTTTCTCAATTATGCTCCGCCAGATAGCTCTCACCGTTGCCTTGTGTTTTGAATTTGTCCTATTCATTGATATACTGGTCAAGTTTTCAATACAGGGCAATAGTGATCGAGAGATCACTTTTATCACTCCGAGGTAAGTTTTTTTTTCCTATTTCTTATTTGCTGCTTCCGCTGTCACTCTCCTTTTATATTGCCTTCGTAGTCAGCGATCATAATTGAACTGATTCTCTGACACCAACGTAATATACAAGGGGAGTGGCAACCCTTTTTTTGAATCATGCTCCGCCAGATTTCTCTCACCATTTCCTTGTGTTTTTAATTTTGCCCTTTTCCTTGATATACTGGTCAAGATAGAAGCACAGGGAAATGGTGGTCGAGAGATCACTTTTATCACTTCAAGGTTAGTTGATTTTACTATTTCATCTTTGCAGATTCCCATGTCACTCTCTTTGTTCATTGCCTTCGTAGTCAGCGATCATAATTGAACTGATTCTCTGACACCAACGCCATATAAAAGGGGAGTGGCAACCCTTTTTTTTTCAATTGTGCTCAGCCAGATTGCTCCCACCGTTGCCTTGTGTTTTAAATTTGTCCTATTCATTGATATACTGGTCAAGTTTTCAATACAGGGCAATGGTGATCGAGAGATCACTTTTATCACTCCGAGGTTAGTTTATTTACCTATTTCATATTTCAGATTCCCATGTCGCTCTCTTTGTTTATTGCCTTCGTAGTTAGCGATCATAATTGAACTGATTCTCTGACACCAACGTAATATACAAGGGGAGTGGCAACCCTTTTTTTTCAATTGTGCTCAGCCAGATTGCTCCCACCGTTGCCTTGTGTTTTTAAATTTGTCCTATTCATTGATATATTGGCCAAGTTTTCAATACAGGGCAATGGTGGTCGAGAGATCACTTTTATCGCTTCAAGGTTAATTTTTTTCAGTTTTAAATTTGCCGATTTGAAAATAAATTCCAAGTTTTTTCATTCGTCCATAATTCTTTCACATTTGGAAAAAAGTGTGTGGGAAAAGTTTCGTGGCATCACATCATGTCTCAAAAAATTGAAAAAAAATCCTCATTTTTAATTGGACTAGACCCGAACATAGAAAACAAAGAAAATAGTTTTTCTTCAATCCCACACACTTCTAATTAGTTTATTCAAGAGTTCAATATTCCCGTGATTGTAGCTTACTTTTTTTCTTCCCCCAAAAAACAAGTCCTATCTCTTTCTCGAAAAAGGTAAGGTGTGATTCATTTTGTCCTTGTTATTTTTTGTCTTTTCCTATTTGCACTTTTTTTGAGGAAGCAGACAAGGGGAGAAGTTGGCGGGAGAACAAAAAACATATTGTTCAAAAAATTTTCAAGGTTCCCCTTTTGAATAAAGTATCTCAAGATGTTTTTTTTTTTTCATTTTTTTTGCTACCCTAATTAATTTTAATTATTCTCTACCCCTGAAAACGTTTTGTCAGATGTTTCATTTCTCTAAACCTCTTTTTCCCCCTGCACTACTGTAGTTGTGCACGAAGCTCCGCCCATTTCTCTGGTTTTGGAGAAGATGTGTATATTCTATCATTTGCTTATTCGCTTGTGAGTAAATTCCTACACTTTTCACGATGCTTGAACAAATGCTGTCCACAATGTACATGAAAATGAGACGAAGGTTTGAAGCCTGCCGATTGAGATTTCGACACGAAAATCCCGTCAGACGACAAAATCTGAGATTCGACTTCTCGACCGATGACCTGCGTCATAAAGTGAGTTTTGGAAAAAAAACCTGCTTTCTAGCGTTTTTCATTACGAGAAATTTTGAAAAATTCCCATATATTGCCAAAAATTCTAATTTTCCTTTTTTTTGAGAACTATATAGTTTTCGAAAAATAGCTCACAAAGTCGGAATTGTTCCGAACGAGCTGAAAAAATATGATATATCTGAACTGAGAAACAAAGTGTGCAAAGTTGCGTCATTTGTAGTTTGGTAAAATTTTTCCAAAGTTTGTCCCTTTTTCTGTTTTTCTAATGGTTCAATAGAGCGCACATGATCATCTTGACAAAAAAAAATCAAGTTTACTTGTGTTGCTAATGTCAAAATTCTATGATCCAGGGAATTTTCAGCACCCAGCCATTCTCTCTTTTCGATAAACCAGGTACTTTCCTCATTTGCCCTTTTCTAAGGTTCTATGGGAATATTTTTTTTGTCTCCCTCGGACAGATAGAATTTTTTCCTGACAAAAACACAGCTGGTAAACAGTTACGAAATATTATTTTTGGGGACTCTATCCGGCACAGATGTTCAACATAACAAAAACAGTTTGTTTTTCAACAAAAAAAGAGGAGAAAAACAGTTAGGGGTCTAAAGAAGTTCTTTTTTTTTAGCAATATTTTGAAAGAGGAGAAAGATCTGCTTGGCAAATTAACGAACAAGTTGCTCTATTGTCATCGGAAGGATACAGTTTGAACGATTTCGAAGGTTGTAATCACATCCTACTGGAAGGAGAAGAATTCACCAGAAAGTACGTAATTGTTCATGATTTGTGATACCAAAAATTCTCGCTTTAAAGGTACACCAATATCGAGCAGATTGCTTATGGTGGTTTTGGCCGAGTTTATAAAGTGTTGAGGGGTGCTGCAAGGTTACGCGTCGCAAAACTATTCCGGAACAATGAGAATTCTCGACTTGCGGCGGAGAGGGAGTATGCAATCATAACTGAAATCGCGGACGCTGCTCGTTTGGGAAATCGTGCGATGTATTTTGGTTAGTTTTCGTAAATTTGGCGTCTTCTTGCTTTTTATGAAGACAATTTTTTCAGTCAAGGTGTATGAGATGTTCGAACTCAATAACCACCCTATTATCATCTATGAGTATCTTCCAATCGAGCTCCGATCAGTGATGCATGTCACAAACTTCAATCTCAATCAAATTCGATTGATTATGCACAACGTGCTCTCAGCGTTAGAGTTCATCGCAAGTTTCCGAAATCCGATCATTCACGGTGATGTCAAGCCAGAAAACATCATGTTGAGATACCTTCACGATCATCGTCGATATTGTGCAGTTTTGATCGATTTTGGATTGAGTCGCAGAGTCGGCGAGATTTTTTATGGTGACATCCAAACGAGAGAGTATCGAGCACCGGAAGTATTGATGAACAATATTTTTGACACAAAGATTGACGTTTGGTCAATGGGTGAGTTCAAGTTTTTTTTTCTGATTTTCCGTGTCCAGTTTTAAAAATCCCTTTTTTTTTCTAGGCGTTGTTGGCGTTGAGCTTTACATTGGTTGGTACATGTTCCTCGCTGACTCTGACATTGAACAGCTCCAAGAAATCTGCAAACTTGTCAAAATGAGAGTTGCCAGCCCTCCAGGCAAGTCTTCAATCCCCAAAATCTCAAACATTCCATTTTTTAGATATGTCCGTCGTCGAAGAGCCATTCCTACACAGTTCAAGAACTGTGAAAAGAGAGCTTTTCAAATATTTGGGAATCACCGCACAAAACATCAAGGTTAACCAAAGTAATGAAGCAATTGGAATTTATATCAAAGATATTATGAGCTTTGTGGTGAGTTGAAGGCTTGTTCATTGTTTTGGGAGTTACGGGAGGTTTCAGAATCTTCTTGAGAAAATGTTGCGCTTCAATCCAAGAAAAAGAGTCAACGCCAAACAAGCGTTGAGACACCCGTTCTTCAAGAAGTATCAACCCTTGTAGATGTTTTTTTAGTTCACCGTATTGTATCAATACTTCGAAGTTTCTATGAAATTTCGCTTTTTATTGTGAAAAAAATCCAAAATCTTAAAAAAAAACATGAAAAAACAAAACACACCTGGCTTAAAATGGTGAAAAAACCCCCAAAAATCGTAAACTTTTCTCTACTGTATTTACGCGAACTCCAACTTGTCTTTTTTTTCGACTTTCCTTCCAAATCGCACAGATTCTGTTTCTTATTCTATTTTTTTGATGTTCTGTTTCATTGTATCAATGACCTATATCCAAAAACCATAATCAATACTTAGTTTTTTATTCATCTAGATCACACTTTTTTTTTTTGGTTTTTTTCTGTAAGTTTGTTTTTTTTACAGTTTCTGGTTCATGCATATTCCCAACTCTTCAAATGTACAACTTTTGATTTCGTCCAATAAAGATTTGAACCAAAAGTAGATATTCATACTGGAGGCACATAAAATACACATATACTCGGTGACTGTTTTTCGGTTCTTTGGACAAGAAATATGATGAAAGAAAAAAAATATACACATAAATTAAACTGGGAAATCTGTGAGATCACTGAAAAAGAAGTCGCTTTTAAAAATGTTGAACGTTTTTGAAACTTGGCTATCCTCTCTTCGACGTTCGGTTATTTCCTGAAAAAATTTTTTTTTTCGAACTTTGTCTAAACAGAAAATTCTTACATCAACGGCAGATGCAATACTGCTAAGTCGGGTGATTCTACCAGCATAATTTGGATTCGTATTATCGTATTTTTCCGCATAATAACTGTGCAAATCTTCAGCTAGACGAATCTCAACTTTTTCCGCGGTCGCGCGCGTTTCGTCCGTAATACCGGGTAGATCTGAAAACACCAGATTTTTTGAGAGAATTTCTTGAGGGTTAGCTCACTTCCAACACTCCACATAATGCTCATCATCATGTACATTAGCTCGAATTCAGTTGGTTGTAGTTTTTTGAAAGGGTTGACAAAGATGAGCCGGAACTTGTCCATACTGCCTTTAAGGAAACTGAAAAAAGGGATCTTGTTTTTGTAGCATCACTAACTACAATAACCGTTTAGAAAAAAACGAGAGAATAACAACTCACTTTTTGACCTGTGTCGCATCCATGTCACTAATATTCTCAAGTTTAACAACAGCGATGCCAAAATTAACAATTTGCCCATTCAAAGTGACAGTTCTCTCATCGTCAATATTATAACCCAATTGTTGACATGTCACGTAACAACGATCAAGTTCATAGAAACGAATCCAGAAATGTTTGAAGATTATCCATTTTTGTTGTTTGGGCAATTGTGCGAACATTTTGATCGACATACAGAATCGAGCAATGTGCTCGATTTCAATGCAGTGATTTCGCATGAAATCTTCCATGTCGAGCGGTTGATTTTCAGCGTTCTGCAGAAAAACATTATTCAAAATTTTCAAAACGAATTTTTCGAACATACCACATTGCTAGCTGGCCATTGTTTGTTGTGTTCCTGATAAGCCAACAACGCCTGTTGACAAAGTGTCAAAGGGATTCCAAAAAAGTTAGAGGAAATATTATTCACCGGCGTTGTCTGATCAAAAAGTGCGTCAATAATCGGCGTGATTCGATTCTGCACATTAACATGAAGATCCGCCGTGACTTGCTGAGCAGACGTTGACCAAACATTGCCAGGAGGTGTCTCCGAGTTTTGTGGCAGGTGAGCTACGACAGGCGTTGGCGCTGTTTGATAACCGAACGGTGGAGTTTGTTGCTCTTCGGAGCTTGACAAATCCGTGTAAGAATAGTCGTAGTGTTGTTGATGATGCATCGGTGCCATTGATTGTTGAGATGTATGTCGGGGCACTTCTTCAATCACACTTTGATGATAGGGCTGGATGGCTGATTGATGATGACTCAGATCACCGTTAGGTTGATATTCCTCCGGCGAGAAATCTGATTGAATTGCTTGTCTTTGTTGTTGTTGCTGTTGATGTGAGAATTGATGATGAGGAACTTGATTCATTTTCGGATCCATTACCATGTGCTGAGGTTGAGCTTGCTGATTATTTTGATAGTAATGATACGAGGTTTCTGGAGAGTGACCAACACTATCTGTCTCAGTGCTAGAGTCTTTTTCATTCTCCGATTTTGATTGAACCATCTCTTTTCTCATACCAACACGAAGACATTTATCAAATCGACAACTTCTACAGGAATATCGCTTGTCTGAAATCCCTCATTTTGAAAGTATCATACTACTTACAAATGTTCTAAAATATTCCACTCCCCTCAAGGGGAGGATTCAGTGATCCAAAAATGCGTCAACTAATCCCCCAGATTTCCAAAAGACTAATATAGATTTATATATCAAAACTCACTGAATGATACTTCGCATCGTTTTTCGAAACGACACTTGTACCGCAGATTCATGGTCAGTGTGCGGCGGAAGAATGCGGCACACGCGCGGCAACATCGAATACCAAAGTGTTGTCCGTGCGCTTCGGTTTCGCACACAAGACAAGACATTATTTTTCTTTTGCCGTATTGATGAAACCCGGGTTGGAAAAAGCTTAGGGTTACCTGAAACAGTTTCATTTGAGAGGGTTTAAAAAAACGACGAGAGGAAAAAATGAAGATACGCATCACATCAGAACAATATGTGACAACCCTACGAGTTCATCTTATCAAATATTTTTTGTGTTGTTTTTGTGGCGAACAGAGAAAACGTCATGCGGAAACAAGTCACAAAAACGAAAAGACCCGAAGAATACCTTTACGAAATTTCAAACAAAGAATGAAAAAATGAAATGCCAGGCAGCAGCCAAAAATAATACGAATATCTATATGTGTTACCATGACGATCGCTTCTTCTGCGACTTGTTAATCTGAAGTCCAATTCTTCAAGCAGAGTACATTTATTCACCTGCGCACATGGGTTGACAAAGCGGTAATTATTCGATTTGTCCTTCTTTTTTTTTCTTTGGAGAAAATATATTGGGTAAGAACATATGCGGAGAGAGGAAAAAGAGAAACATTTTGATCACGAAAAAAATTGATTTTTTGAGAACAAAAATAAATAAAAAGCGAGATATCGGTTACTATGGAAAGGAAAATGAGTATCTTGAATAATGATTTTCCCCAGAACGCTGAAAAAAGCAAGTATTTGAGAATTCAAAAATGAAACCAAAATTTTCGAAAAAAAAATCAAAAATTGAAACATTTTCTGGTTTTGCGAGATCAAAGAACATTTTCTATTTTTCCACGTTGGTGGAGTTCAAGACAATCAAATGTTAAAAACATTCAAAAATTCGTTTTTGCACGTTTTTTGACCTTTTTGGTGCGGTAGACTAGATATTTAATCTATTCTCAAAATCGCAAAATTTTCAGAAAAAATAGCACTTTTATCTAGAGAAAGTAGATTTTTAAAACGCCCGCAATGATTTTCCTTCCATTTTTTTCAAAAAAAAAAAATAAAATGAAAAAGACAAAACCAGTTCTCAAAATAAAAAATTGATCAAAAATCGATAACCAAACGGAAAAATCAATTTACACCAAGGTTGTTACAATGAACTATTATTTGTTCAGACAATGTTTGCCGAGTGAAACAGGATGAGAAGGTCTTTGAGTTATTGCGAAATTTCAAAAATTTTGCATCATTTTTTGCGGTAAAAGTTCATTTTCAAAAGTCATTATTTCTATTAGTTTTTTCAACAATGTTTCGAGAGAAAAATCAATATTTTTCCGCATGAAAAAAAAATTTTGGAAAAAAGTGAAATACGAATAAAATAGCATATCAAATCAAATATTATCAGCAAAGCAAAAATGATAGGACATTTTTTGTTCTTTCAATGAAACACAAAAAAAAATCAAATAATAATAATAATGCTTGCAACAGTTCGTCGAAGAGATTTATTGTGAGGGTGGATGGGTTGAGAGATGAGAGACTTAGAGAGAAAAACAAGAGAAGAAAGAAATGAAAATAGAGAAAGTTTAGAGGGCAAGATATTTAGGTTATTTGAAAGTTTGCAGGAGAAACTTTCTGATATCAGAAATTTTTATATTACTGAAAAAAATTATTATAATAAAATCAAGGTTCGATTAGAAATTTTGTTTTATGATATTTCTTTGGAAATGTCAAGGGGTTGTGAAAGTGTTTTTTTGGGGGCTCAAAAATGTTTAACAGGGTTTAAAATTCTGGTAGATTTTTTCAGGAAATAAATACCCTCTCGAACCTTTCTGGGATTCAAACCCCCCCCCCCCCCCTAATTCGAAGCAAAATTATGGTTTTCTTTTTTCCTCTCTAACTAGACCTCATTTGGAGGTCAACAAACAACTTTTCCTAACATTTTTTGTTATTCCGCAATATTCGCCGACTATCTGCACCGAAAAACAACATTTCTTATCATTGACAACTCACCCGGAACTTATACCAACTCTTTTTCGGCTTACCAACTTCCGGAACTCACCTTGAAAAACCCGAAGTTGGAAATCACTATCAGAAGCTTAGAGTAGTCCTAATGGTCGCAATGGAATATCTCAGATAATGATGGATAATTTGTTTTTCTTAGTTTTTTTATACTCGAAATTATTTGCCAATAACATCAAAATAATCGGATTTCACAAATGCTCTTTTAATGAATTTCATAGTATGCGATGTATCAAAAACGGTTCTGACTAACTTTACGTAAAACTATGTTTTGATCATAATCAAAATAACAGATATAGAAGAAGAAGAAACAAAAATTAAATGATGATTCTGGCAAATATCGTAATGATAATACAAAGAATGGTCTTATCAGTTCAAATCATTTATAGAGATCACAAATCGATTTTATCTCTTTTCTACCCTTATATACAGGTGTATGAATGCGGCGTTAAGACACTGCTCTTTTTTTACTTGGTATTCCGAAAATCATATGAAAAAGAGGAGAAACTTGACACCATTGCTGCAAATATTTGGTTACCCTTTTTGATATGCGAAAGAGAAACACGTGATCATTAAACATGTTTCATGTTTACGATTCATTTGATGTGGCATTCGCAAGGTCTCTAATTAGGAAAAAATAATGTTTTTTGAAATGCGCAAAGAAGATTTTTTGTGTGATACACAATTTATAAATTTGAAGAGAATGCTCTTGGGATGACTTGCAGAATGCTTCCAACAGCTCTGCAAAACACAACACCTGTTAATGTTCACTATAAATTAACAACTTCTTTAGAAAAATATTTATTAAGAAAAATGAAATCCTTCTATAATTTTTTCGAATAAACATTGGCTTTATTCTTCCGCCAGGGTTGAAGCCGAAGAGTCGCCATTGAAACTTGACCCTGAAACATAAAAAAATGCTATACGATTTCATAAACAATTCTGAAATTATCAAACATTTTCACTCTCTGAAAATTTGGTCAATGAATCATGAATTATCATTTTTTGCTATTTTTAAGTTTTGTACATGCTCAAAACAGGTTAGAATTTTTCTAAATGCACATTTTTCTTATCAATAGGGAAGTTTCAGATCTCGAATAGTATTTAAAACAGGTAACATTTTGTTTCAAGCTGGAAATAGGCAAAATATAACATTCAAAACTGCTGGAAATGGTGGAATATATTTCAATCAGACAGATATTACCAAACTTTCTGAGAAGGTGATGAAAAAATGCACTTCCTAATTTTTTTTGAATTCTAGGAGACCTATGATAGATTGGTGGAGAGTTTGAAAAGAGCAGAACAGTTTCAACAACTTATAGCTAGCTCTAACTTTGGAACTGAACAAGTTGTTCCATAGTAATCAGCAGGTTCTGAAACCATTAAACATCATTCCGGAGCTCAATTCCGCAAGAGAAACGAGTTTTATTGGTTTTTCATCGAAAAAACGCCACTTTTTCAACACAAAAAATGACAAAAAATGTTTTACACGTGATTAGGGGTTGTTTTACGTGTAAAATAAGTTGTTCCATAGTAATCAGCAGGTTCTGAAACCATTAAACATCATTCCGGAGCTCAATTCCGCGAGAGAAACAAGTTTTATTGATTTTCCATCCAAAAAATGATATTAATTTAACACAAAAAATGTATTACACGTAATTAGGGGTTGTTTTACGTGTAAAATAAGTTGTTCCATAGTAATCAGCAGGTTCTGAAACCATTAAACATCATTCCGGAGCTCAATTCCGCAAGAGAAACGAGTTTTATTGGTTTTTCATCGAAAAAACGCCACTTTTTCAACACAAAAAATGACAAAAAATGTTTTACACGTGATTAGGGGTTGTTTTACGTGTAAAATAAGTTGTTCCATAGTAATCAGCAGGTTCTGAAACCATTAAACATCATTCCGGAGCTCAATTCCGCAAGAGAAACGAGTTTTATTGATTTTCCATCCAAAAAATGCCATTAATTTAACACAAAAAATGACAAAAAATGTATTACACGTGATTAGGGGTTGTTTTACGTGTAAAATAAGTTGTTCCATAGTAATCAGCAGGTTCTGAAACCATTAAACATCCTTCCGAAGCTCAATTCCGCAAGAGAAACGAGTTTTATTGGTTTTTCATCCAAAAAAACGACATTAATTTAACACAAAAAATGTTTTACACGTGATTAGGGGTTGTTTTACGTGTGAAATAAGTTGTTCCATAGTAATCAGCAGGTTCTGAAACCATTAAACATCATTCCGGAGCTCAATTCCGCGAGAGAAACAAGTTTTATTGATTTTCCATCCAAAAAATGCCATTAATTTAACACAAAAACTGTATTACACGTAATTAGGGGTTGTTTTACGTGTAAAATAAGTTGTTCCATAGTAATCAGCAGGTTCTGAAACCATTAAACATCATTCCGGAGCTCAATTCCGCAAGAGAAACGAGTTTTATTGATTTTCCATCCAAAAAATGCCATTAATTTAACACAAAAAATGTATTACACGTAATTAGGGGTTGTTTTACGTGTAAAATAAGTTGTTCCATAGTAATCAGCAGGTTCTGAAACCATTAAACATCATTCCGGAGCTCAATTCCGCAAGAGAAACGAGTTTTATTGATTTTCCATCCAAAAAATGCCATTAATTTAACACAAAAAATGACAAAAAATGTATTACACGTAATTAGGGGTTGTTTTACGTGTAAAATAAGTTGTTCCATAGTAATCAGCAGGTTCTGAAACCATTAAACATCATTCCGGAGCTCAATTCCGCAAGAGAAACGAGTTTTATTGGTTTTTCATCGAAAAAACGCCACTTTTTCAACACAAAAAATGACAAAAAATGTTTTACACGTGATTAGGGGTTGTTTTACGTGTAAAATAAGTTGTTCCATAGTAATCAGCAGGTTCTGAAACCATTAAACATCCTTCCGAAGCTCAATTCCGCAAGAGAAACGAGTTTTATTGGTTTTTCATCCAAAAAAACGACATTAATTTAACACAAAAAATGACAAAAAATGTATTACACGTGATTAGGGGTTGTTTTACGTGTAAAATGAGTTGTTCCATAGTAATCAGCAGGTTCTGAAACCAATAAACATCATTCCGGAGCTCAATTCCGCAAGAGAAACGAGTTTTATTGATTTTCCATCCAAAAAATGCCATTAATTTAACACAAAAAATGACAAAAAATGTATTACACGTAATTAGGGGTTGTTTTACGTGTAAAATAAGTTGTTCCATAGTAATCAGCAGGTTCTGAAACCATTAAACATCATTCCGGAGCTCATTTCCGCAAGAGAAACGAGTTTTATTGGTTTTCCATCCAAAAAATGCCATTAATTTAACACAAAAAATGTTTTACACGTGATTAGGGGTTGTTTTACGTGTAAAATAAGTTGTTCCATAGTAATCAGCAGGTTCTGAAACCATTAAACATCATTCCGGAGCTCAATTCCGCAAGAGAAACGAGTTTTATTGATTTTCCATCCAAAAAATGCCATTAATTTAACACAAAAAATGACAAAAAATGTTTTACACGTGATTAGGGGTTGTTTTACGTGTAAAATAAGTTGTTCCATAGTAATCAGCAGGTTCTGAAACCATTAAACATCATTCCGGAGCTCATTTCCGCAAGAGAAACGAGTTTTATTGATTTTCCATCCGAAAAATGCCATTAATTTAACACAAAAAATGACAAAAAATGTTTTACACGTAATTAGGGGTTGTTTTACGTGTAAAATAAGTTGTTCCATAGCAATCAGCAGGTTCTGAAACCATTAAACATCATTTCGGAGCTCAATTCCGCAAGAGAAACGAGTTTTATTGGTTTTTCATCGAAAAAACGCCACTTTTTCAACACAAAAAATGACAAAAAATGTTTTACACGTGATTAGGGGTTGTTTTACGTGTAAAATAAGTTGTTCCATAGTAATCAGCAGGTTCTGAAACCATTAAACATCATTCCGGAGCTCAATTCCGCAAGAGAAACGAGTTTTATTGGTTTTTCATGGAAAAAACGCCACTTTTTCAACACAAAAAATGACAAAAAATGTTTTATACGTGATTAGGGGTTGTTTTACGTGTAAAATAAGTTGTTCCATAGTAATCAGCAGGTTCTGAAACCATTAAACATCATTCCGGAGCTCAATTCCGCAAGAGAAACGAGTTTTATTGGTTTTTCATCGAAAAAACGCCACTTTTTCAACACAAAAAATGACAAAAAATGTTTTACACGTGATTAGGGGTTGTTTTACGTGTAAAATAAGTTGTTCCATAGTAATCAGCAGGTTCTGAAACCATTAAACATCATTCCGGAGCTCAATTCCGCAAGAGAAACGAGTTTTATTGATTTTCCATCCAAAAAATGCCATTAATTTAACACAAAAAATGACAAAAAATGTATTACACGTAATTGGGGGTTGTTTTACGTGTAAAATAAGTTGTTCCATAGTAATCAGCAGGTTCTGAAACCATTAAACATCATTCCGGAGCTCAATTCCGCAAGAGAAACGAGTTTTATTGATTTTCCATCCAAAAAATGCCATTAATTTAACACAAAAAATGACAAAAAATGTATTACACGTAATTGGGGGTTGTTTTACGTGTAAAATAAGTTGTTCCATAGTAATCAGCAGGTTCTGAAACCATTAAACATCATTCCGGAGCTCAATTCCGCAAGAGAAACGAGTTTTATTGATTTTCCATCCAAAAAATGCCATTAATTTAACACAAAAAATGACAAAAAATGTATTACACGTAATTGGGGGTTGTTTTACGTGTAAAATAGGTTGTTCCATAGTAATCAGCAGGTTCTGAAACCATTAAACATCATTCCGGAGCTCAATTCCGCAAGAGAAACGAGTTTTATTGATTTTCCATCCAAAAAATGCCATTAATTTAACACAAAAAATGACAAAAAATGTATTACACGTAATTGGGGGTTGTTTTACGTGTAAAATAAGTTGTTCCATAGTAATCAGCAGGTTCTGAAACCATTAAACATCATTCCGGAGCTCATTTCCGCAAGAGAAACGAGTTTTATTGGTTTTTCATCCAAAAAAACGACATTAATTTAACACAAAAAATGTATTACACGTGCTTAGGGGTTGTTTTACGTGTAAAATAAGTTGTTCCATAGTAATCAGCAGGTTCTGAAACCATTAAACATCATTCCGGAGCTCAATTCCGCAAGAGAAACGAGTTTTATTGATTTTCCATCCAAAAAATGCCATTAATTTAACACAAAAAATGACAAAAAATGTATTACACGTAATTAGGGGTTGTTTTACGTGTAAAATAAGTTGTTCCATAGTAATCAGCAGGTTCTGAAACCATTAAACATCATTCCGGAGCTCATTTCCGCAAGAGAAACGAGTTTTATTGGTTTTTCATCCAAAAAAACGACATTAATTTAACACAAAAAATGTATTACACGTGCTTAGGGGTTGTTTTACGTGTAAAATAAGTTGTTCCATAGTAATCAGCAGGTTCTGAAACCATTAAACATCATTCCGGAGCTCAATTCCGCAAGAGAAACGAGTTTTATTGATTTTCCATCCAAAAAATGCCATTAATTTAACACAAAAAATGACAAAAAATGTATTACACGTAATTAGGGGTTGTTTTACGTGTAAAATAAGTTGTTCCATAGTAATCAGCAGGTTCTGAAACCATTAAACATCATTCCGGAGCTCATTTCCGCAAGAGAAACGAGTTTTATTGGTTTTTCATCCAAAAAAACGACATTAATTTAACACAAAAAATGTATTACACGTGCTTAGGGGTTGTTTTACGTGTAAAATAAGTTGTTCCATAGTAATCAGCAGGTTCTGAAACCATTAAACATCATTCCGGAGCTCATTTCCGCAAGAGAAACGAGTTTTATTGGTTTTTCATCGAAAAAACGCCACTTTTTCAACACAAAAAATGACAAAAAATGTTTTACACGTGATTAGGGGTTGTTTTACGTGTAAAATAAGTTGTTCCATAGTAATCAGCAGGTTCTGAAACCATTAAACATCATTCCGGAGCTCATTTCCGCAAGAGAAACGAGTTTTATTGGTTTTTCATCGAAAAAACGCCACTTTTTCAACACAAAAAATGACAAAAAATGTTTTACACGTGATTAGGGGTTGTTTTACGTGTAAAATAAGTTGTTCCATAGTAATCAGCAGGTTCTGAAACCATTAAACATCATTCCGGAGCTCAATTCCGCAAGAGAAACGAGTTTTATTGGTTTTTCATCGAAAAAACGCCACTTTTTCAACACAAAAAATGACAAAAAATGTTTTACACGTGATTAGGGGTTGTTTTACGTGTAAAATAAGTTGTTCCATAGTAATCAGCAGGTTCTGAAACCATTAAACATCATTCCGGAGCTCAATTCCGCAAGAGAAACGAGTTTTATTGATTTTCCATCCAAAAAATGCCATTAATTTAACACAAAAAATGACAAAAAATGTATTACACGTAATTGGGGGTTGTTTTACGTGTAAAATAAGTTGTTCCATAGTAATCAGCAGGTTCTGAAACCATTAAACATCATTCCGGAGCTCATTTCCGCAAGAGAAACGAGTTTTATTGGTTTTTCATCGAAAAAACGCCACTTTTTCAACACAAAAAATGACAAAAAATGTTTTACACGTGATTAGGGGTTGTTTTACGTGTAAAATAAGTTGTTCCATAGTAATCAGCAGGTTCTGAAACCATTAAACATCATTCCGGAGCTCATTTCCGCAAGAGAAACGAGTTTTATTGGTTTTTCATCGAAAAAACGCCACTTTTTCAACACAAAAAATGACAAAAAATGTTTTACACGTGATTAGGGGTTGTTTTACGTGTAAAATAAGTTGTTCCATAGTAATCAGCAGGTTCTGAAACCATTAAACATCATTCCGGAGCTCAATTCCGCAAGAGAAACGAGTTTTATTGGTTTTTCATCGAAAAAACGCCACTTTTTCAACACAAAAAATGACAAAAAATGTTTTACACGTGATTAGGGGTTGTTTTACGTGTAAAATAAGTTGTTCCATAGTAATCAGCAGGTTCTGAAACCATTAAACATCATTCCGGAGCTCAATTCCGCAAGAGAAACGAGTTTTATTGATTTTCCATCCAAAAAATGCCATTAATTTAACACAAAAAATGACAAAAAATGTATTACACGTAATTGGGGGTTGTTTTACGTGTAAAATAAGTTGTTCCATAGTAATCAGCAGGTTCTGAAACCATTAAACATCATTCCGGAGCTCATTTCCGCAAGAGAAACGAGTTTTATTGGTTTTTCATCGAAAAAACGCCACTTTTTCAACACAAAAAATGACAAAAAATGTTTTACACGTGATTAGGGGTTGTTTTACGTGTAAAATAAGTTGTTCCATAGTAATCAGCAGGTTCTGAAACCATTAAACATCATTCCGGAGCTCATTTCCGCAAGAGAAACGAGTTTTATTGGTTTTTCATCGAAAAAACGCCACTTTTTCAACACAAAAAATGACAAAAAATGTTTTACACGTGATTAGGGGTTGTTTTACGTGTAAAATAAGTTGTTCCATAGTAATCAGCAGGTTCTGAAACCATTAAACATCATTCCGGAGCTCAATTCCGCAAGAGAAACGAGTTTTATTGGTTTTTCATCGAAAAAACGCCACTTTTTCAACACAAAAAATGACAAAAAATGTTTTACACGTGATTAGGGGTTGTTTTACGTGTAAAATAAGTTGTTCCATAGTAATCAGCAGGTTCTGAAACCATTAAACATCATTCCGGAGCTCAATTCCGCAAGAGAAACGAGTTTTATTGATTTTCCATCCAAAAAATGCCATTAATTTAACACAAAAAATGACAAAAAATGTATTACACGTAATTGGGGGTTGTTTTACGTGTAAAATAAGTTGTTCCATAGTAATCAGCAGGTTCTGAAACCATTAAACATCATTCCGGAGCTCATTTCCGCAAGAGAAACGAGTTTTATTGGTTTTTCATCCAAAAAAACGACATTAATTTAACACAAAAAATGTATTACACGTGCTTAGGGGTTGTTTTACGTGTAAAATAAGTTGTTCCATAGTAATCAGCAGGTTCTGAAACCATTAAACATCATTCCGGAGCTCAATTCCGCAAGAGAAACGAGTTTTATTGATTTTCCATCCAAAAAATGCCATTAATTTAACACAAAAAATGACAAAAAATGTATTACACGTAATTAGGGGTTGTTTTACGTGTAAAATAAGTTGTTCCATAGTAATCAGCAGGTTCTGAAACCATTAAACATCATTCCGGAGCTCAATTCCGCAAGAGAAACGAGTTTTATTGGTTTTTCATCGAAAAAACGCCACTTTTTCAACACAAAAAATGACAAAAAATGTTTTACACGTGATTAGGGGTTGTTTTACGTGTAAAATAAGTTGTTCCATAGTAATCAGCAGGTTCTGAAACCATTAAACATCCTTCCGAAGCTCAATTCCGCAAGAGAAACGAGTTTTATTGGTTTTTCATCCAAAAAAACGACATTAATTTAACACAAAAAATGACAAAAAATGTATTACACGTGATTAGGGGTTGTTTTACGTGTAAAATGAGTTGTTCCATAGTAATCAGCAGGTTCTGAAACCAATAAACATCATTCCGGAGCTCAATTCCGCAAGAGAAACGAGTTTTATTGATTTTCCATCCAAAAAATGCCATTAATTTAACACAAAAAATGACAAAAAATGTATTACACGTAATTAGGGGTTGTTTTACGTGTAAAATAAGTTGTTCCATAGTAATCAGCAGGTTCTGAAACCATTAAACATCATTCCGGAGCTCATTTCCGCAAGAGAAACGAGTTTTATTGGTTTTCCATCCAAAAAATGCCATTAATTTAACACAAAAAATGTTTTACACGTGATTAGGGGTTGTTTTACGTGTAAAATAAGTTGTTCCATAGTAATCAGCAGGTTCTGAAACCATTAAACATCATTCCGGAGCTCAATTCCGCAAGAGAAACGAGTTTTATTGATTTTCCATCCAAAAAATGCCATTAATTTAACACAAAAAATGACAAAAAATGTTTTACACGTGATTAGGGGTTGTTTTACGTGTAAAATAAGTTGTTCAATAGTAATCAGCAGGTTCTGAAACCATTAAACATCATTCCGGAGCTCAATTCCGCAAGAGAAACGAGTTTTATTGGTTTTTCATCGAAAAAACGCCACTTTTTCAACACAAAAAATGACAAAAAATGTTTTACACGTGATTAGGGGTTGTTTTACGTGTAAAATAAGTTGTTCCATAGTAATCAGCAGGTTCTGAAACCATTAAACATCATTCCGGAGCTCAATTCCGCAAGAGAAACGAGTTTTATTGATTTTCCATCCAAAAAATGCCATTAATTTAACACAAAAAATGACAAAAAATGTATTACACGTAATTGGGGGTTGTTTTACGTGTAAAATAAGTTGTTCCATAGTAATCAGCAGGTTCTGAAACCATTAAACATCATTCCGGAGCTCATTTCCGCAAGAGAAACGAGTTTTATTGGTTTTTCATCGAAAAAACGCCACTTTTTCAACACAAAAAATGACAAAAAATGTTTTACACGTGATTAGGGGTTGTTTTACGTGTAAAATAAGTTGTTCCATAGTAATCAGCAGGTTCTGAAACCATTAAACATCATTCCGGAGCTCATTTCCGCAAGAGAAACGAGTTTTATTGGTTTTTCATCGAAAAAACGCCACTTTTTCAACACAAAAAATGACAAAAAATGTTTTACACGTGATTAGGGGTTGTTTTACGTGTAAAATAAGTTGTTCCATAGTAATCAGCAGGTTCTGAAACCATTAAACATCATTCCGGAGCTCAATTCCGCAAGAGAAACGAGTTTTATTGGTTTTTCATCGAAAAAACGCCACTTTTTCAACACAAAAAATGACAAAAAATGTTTTACACGTGATTAGGGGTTGTTTTACGTGTAAAATAAGTTGTTCCATAGTAATCAGCAGGTTCTGAAACCATTAAACATCATTCCGGAGCTCAATTCCGCAAGAGAAACGAGTTTTATTGATTTTCCATCCAAAAAATGCCATTAATTTAACACAAAAAATGACAAAAAATGTATTACACGTAATTGGGGGTTGTTTTACGTGTAAAATAAGTTGTTCCATAGTAATCAGCAGGTTCTGAAACCATTAAACATCATTCCGGAGCTCATTTCCGCAAGAGAAACGAGTTTTATTGATTTTCCATCCAAAAAATGCCATTAATTTAACACAAAAAATGACAAAAAATGTATTACACGTAATTAGGGGTTGTTTTACGTGTAAAATAAGTTGTTCCATAGTAATCAGCAGGTTCTG
Organism: Caenorhabditis sp. 8 KK-2011; assembly: GCA_963572245.1. Lineage (NCBI taxonomy): Eukaryota > Metazoa > Nematoda > Chromadorea > Rhabditida > Rhabditidae > Caenorhabditis > Caenorhabditis sp. 8 KK-2011. The sequence continues at coordinate 14,203,130 of OY751551.1, forward strand.
AAACCATTAAACATCATTCCGGAGCTCAATTCCGCAAGAGAAACGAGTTTTATTGATTTTCCATCCAAAAAAACGACATTAATTTAACACAAAAAATGTATTACACGTGCTTAGGGGTTGTTTTACGTGTAAAATAAGTTGTTCCATAGTAATCAGCAGGTTCTGAAACCATTAAACATCATTCCGGAGCTCAATTCCGCAAGAGAAACGAGTTTTATTGATTTTCCATCCAAAAAATGCCATTAATTTAACACAAAAAATGACAAAAAATGTATTACACGTAATTAGGGGTTGTTTTACGTGTAAAATAAGTTGTTCCATAGTAATCAGCAGGTTCTGAAACCATTAAACATCATTCCGGAGCTCATTTCCGCAAGAGAAACGAGTTTTATTGGTTTTTCATCCAAAAAAACGACATTAATTTAACACAAAAAATGTATTACACGTGCTTAGGGGTTGTTTTACGTGTGAAATAAGTTGTTCCATAGTAATCAGCAGGTTCTGAAACCATTAAACATCATTCCGGAGCTCAATTCCGCAAGAGAAACGAGTTTTATTGGTTTTTCATCGAAAAAACGCCATTAATTTAACACAAAAAATGACAAAAAATGTTTTACACGTGATTAGGGGTTGTTTTACGTGTAAAATAAGTTGTTCCATAGTAATCAGCAGGTTCTGAAACCATTAAACATCATTCCGGAGCTCATTTCCGCAAGAGAAACGAGTTTTATTGATTTTCCATCCAAAAAATGCCATTAATTTAACACAAAAAATGACAAAAAATGTATTACACGTAATTAGGGGTTGTTTTACGTGTAAAATAAGTTGTTCCATAGTAATCAGCAGGTTCTGAAACCATTAAACATCATTCCGGAGCTCATTTCCGCAAGAGAAACGAGTTTTATTGGTTTTTCATCCAAAAAAACGACATTAATTTAACACAAAAAATGTATTACACGTGCTTAGGGGTTGTTTTACGTGTAAAATAAGTTGTTCCATAGTAATCAGCAGGTTCTGAAACCATTAAACATCATTCCGGAGCTCATTTCCGCAAGAGAAACGAGTTTTATTGGTTTTTCATCGAAAAAACGCCACTTTTTCAACACAAAAAATGACAAAAAATGTTTTACACGTGATTAGGGGTTGTTTTACGTGTAAAATAAGTTGTTCCATAGTAATCAGCAGGTTCTGAAACCATTAAACATCATTCCGGAGCTCAATTCCGCAAGAGAAACGAGTTTTATTGGTTTTTCATCGAAAAAACGCCACTTTTTCAACACAAAAAATGACAAAAAATGTTTTACACGTGATTAGGGGTTGTTTTACGTGTAAAATAAGTTGTTCCATAGTAATCAGCAGGTTCTGAAACCATTAAACATCATTCCGGAGCTCAATTCCGCAAGAGAAACGAGTTTTATTGGTTTTTCATCGAAAAAACGCCACTTTTTCAACACAAAAAATGACAAAAAATGTTTTACACGTGATTAGGGGTTGTTTTACGTGTAAAATAAGTTGTTCAATAGTAATCAGCAGGTTCTGAAACCATTAAACATCATTCCGGAGCTCAATTCCGCAAGAGAAACGAGTTTTATTGGTTTTTCATCGAAAAAACGCCACTTTTTCAACACAAAAAATGACAAAAAATGTTTTACACGTGATTAGGGGTTGTTTTACGTGTAAAATAAGTTGTTCCATAGTAATCAGCAGGTTCTGAAACCATTAAACATCATTCCGGAGCTCAATTCCGCAAGAGAAACGAGTTTTATTGATTTTCCATCCAAAAAATGCCATTAATTTAACACAAAAAATGACAAAAAATGTATTACACGTAATTGGGGGTTGTTTTACGTGTAAAATAAGTTGTTCCATAGTAATCAGCAGGTTCTGAAACCATTAAACATCATTCCGGAGCTCATTTCCGCAAGAGAAACGAGTTTTATTGGTTTTTCATCGAAAAAACGCCACTTTTTCAACACAAAAAATGACAAAAAATGTTTTACACGTGATTAGGGGTTGTTTTACGTGTAAAATAAGTTGTTCCATAGTAATCAGCAGGTTCTGAAACCATTAAACATCATTCCGGAGCTCATTTCCGCAAGAGAAACGAGTTTTATTGGTTTTTCATCGAAAAAACGCCACTTTTTCAACACAAAAAATGACAAAAAATGTTTTACACGTGATTAGGGGTTGTTTTACGTGTAAAATAAGTTGTTCCATAGTAATCAGCAGGTTCTGAAACCATTAAACATCATTCCGGAGCTCAATTCCGCAAGAGAAACGAGTTTTATTGGTTTTTCATCGAAAAAACGCCACTTTTTCAACACAAAAAATGACAAAAAATGTTTTACACGTGATTAGGGGTTGTTTTACGTGTAAAATAAGTTGTTCCATAGTAATCAGCAGGTTCTGAAACCATTAAACATCATTCCGGAGCTCAATTCCGCAAGAGAAACGAGTTTTATTGATTTTCCATCCAAAAAATGCCATTAATTTAACACAAAAAATGACAAAAAATGTATTACACGTAATTGGGGGTTGTTTTACGTGTAAAATAAGTTGTTCCATAGTAATCAGCAGGTTCTGAAACCATTAAACATCATTCCGGAGCTCATTTCCGCAAGAGAAACGAGTTTTATTGGTTTTTCATCCAAAAAAACGACATTAATTTAACACAAAAAATGTATTACACGTGCTTAGGGGTTGTTTTACGTGTAAAATAAGTTGTTCCATAGTAATCAGCAGGTTCTGAAACCATTAAACATCATTCCGGAGCTCAATTCCGCAAGAGAAACGAGTTTTATTGATTTTCCATCCAAAAAATGCCATTAATTTAACACAAAAAATGACAAAAAATGTATTACACGTAATTAGGGGTTGTTTTACGTGTAAAATAAGTTGTTCCATAGTAATCAGCAGGTTCTGAAACCATTAAACATCATTCCGGAGCTCATTTCCGCAAGAGAAACGAGTTTTATTGGTTTTTCATCCAAAAAAACGACATTAATTTAACACAAAAAATGTATTACACGTGCTTAGGGGTTGTTTTACGTGTGAAATAAGTTGTTCCATAGTAATCAGCAGGTTCTGAAACCATTAAACATCATTCCGGAGCTCAATTCCGCAAGAGAAACGAGTTTTATTGGTTTTTCATCGAAAAAACGCCATTAATTTAACACAAAAAATGACAAAAAATGTTTTACACGTGATTAGGGGTTGTTTTACGTGTAAAATAAGTTGTTCCATAGTAATCAGCAGGTTCTGAAACCATTAAACATCATTCCGGAGCTCATTTCCGCAAGAGAAACGAGTTTTATTGATTTTCCATCCAAAAAATGCCATTAATTTAACACAAAAAATGACAAAAAATGTTTTACACGTGATTAGGGGTTGTTTTACGTGTAAAATAAGTTGTTCCATAGTAATCAGCAGGTTCTGAAACCATTAAACATCATTCCGGAGCTCAATTCCGCAAGAGAAACGAGTTTTATTGATTTTCCATCCAAAAAATGCCATTAATTTAACACAAAAAATGTATTACACGTAATTAGGGGTTGTTTTACGTGTAAAATAAGTTGTTCCATAGTAATCAGCAGGTTCTGAAACCATTAAACATCATTCCGGAGCTCATTTCCGCAAGAGAAACGAGTTTTATTGGTTTTTCATCGAAAAAACGCCACTTTTTCAACACAAAAAATGACAAAAAATGTTTTACACGTGATTAGGGGTTGTTTTACGTGTAAAATAAGTTGTTCCATAGTAATCAGCAGGTTCTGAAACCATTAAACATCATTCCGGAGCTCAATTCCGCAAGAGAAACGAGTTTTATTGGTTTTTCATCGAAAAAACGCCACTTTTTCAACACAAAAAATGACAAAAAATGTTTTACACGTGATTAGGGGTTGTTTTACGTGTAAAATAAGTTGTTCCATAGTAATCAGCAGGTTCTGAAACCATTAAACATCATTCCGGAGCTCAATTCCGCAAGAGAAACGAGTTTTATTGATTTTCCATCCAAAAAATGCCATTAATTTAACACAAAAAATGACAAAAAATGTATTACACGTAATTGGGGGTTGTTTTACGTGTAAAATAAGTTGTTCCATAGTAATCAGCAGGTTCTGAAACCATTAAACATCATTCCGGAGCTCATTTCCGCAAGAGAAACGAGTTTTATTGGTTTTTCATCGAAAAAACGCCACTTTTTCAACACAAAAAATGACAAAAAATGTTTTACACGTGATTAGGGGTTGTTTTACGTGTAAAATAAGTTGTTCCATAGTAATCAGCAGGTTCTGAAACCATTAAACATCATTCCGGAGCTCATTTCCGCAAGAGAAACGAGTTTTATTGGTTTTTCATCGAAAAAACGCCACTTTTTCAACACAAAAAATGACAAAAAATGTTTTACACGTGATTAGGGGTTGTTTTACGTGTAAAATAAGTTGTTCCATAGTAATCAGCAGGTTCTGAAACCATTAAACATCATTCCGGAGCTCAATTCCGCAAGAGAAACGAGTTTTATTGGTTTTTCATCGAAAAAACGCCACTTTTTCAACACAAAAAATGACAAAAAATGTTTTACACGTGATTAGGGGTTGTTTTACGTGTAAAATAAGTTGTTCCATAGTAATCAGCAGGTTCTGAAACCATTAAACATCATTCCGGAGCTCAATTCCGCAAGAGAAACGAGTTTTATTGATTTTCCATCCAAAAAATGCCATTAATTTAACACAAAAAATGACAAAAAATGTATTACACGTAATTGGGGGTTGTTTTACGTGTAAAATAAGTTGTTCCATAGTAATCAGCAGGTTCTGAAACCATTAAACATCATTCCGGAGCTCATTTCCGCAAGAGAAACGAGTTTTATTGGTTTTTCATCCAAAAAAACGACATTAATTTAACACAAAAAATGTATTACACGTGCTTAGGGGTTGTTTTACGTGTAAAATAAGTTGTTCCATAGTAATCAGCAGGTTCTGAAACCATTAAACATCATTCCGGAGCTCAATTCCGCAAGAGAAACGAGTTTTATTGATTTTCCATCCAAAAAATGCCATTAATTTAACACAAAAAATGACAAAAAATGTATTACACGTAATTAGGGGTTGTTTTACGTGTAAAATAAGTTGTTCCATAGTAATTAGCAGGTTCTGAAACCATTAAACATCATTCCGGAGCTCATTTCCGCAAGAGAAACGAGTTTTATTGGTTTTTCATCCAAAAAAACGACATTAATTTAACACAAAAAATGTATTACACGTGCTTAGGGGTTGTTTTACGTGTAAAATAAGTTGTTCCATAGTAATCAGCAGGTTCTGAAACCATTAAACATCATTCCGGAGCTCATTTCCGCAAGAGAAACGAGTTTTATTGGTTTTTCATCGAAAAAACGCCACTTTTTCAACACAAAAAATGACAAAAAATGTTTTACACGTGATTAGGGGTTGTTTTACGTGTAAAATAAGTTGTTCCATAGTAATCAGCAGGTTCTGAAACCATTAAACATCATTCCGGAGCTCAATTCCGCAAGAGAAACGAGTTTTATTGGTTTTTCATCGAAAAAACGCCACTTTTTCAACACAAAAAATGACAAAAAATGTTTTACACGTGATTAGGGGTTGTTTTACGTGTAAAATAAGTTGTTCCATAGTAATCAGCAGGTTCTGAAACCATTAAACATCATTCCGGAGCTCAATTCCGCAAGAGAAACGAGTTTTATTGGTTTTTCATCGAAAAAACGCCACTTTTTCAACACAAAAAATGACAAAAAATGTTTTACACGTGATTAGGGGTTGTTTTACGTGTAAAATAAGTTGTTCAATAGTAATCAGCAGGTTCTGAAACCATTAAACATCATTCCGGAGCTCAATTCCGCAAGAGAAACGAGTTTTATTGGTTTTTCATCGAAAAAACGCCACTTTTTCAACACAAAAAATGACAAAAAATGTTTTACACGTGATTAGGGGTTGTTTTACGTGTAAAATAAGTTGTTCCATAGTAATCAGCAGGTTCTGAAACCATTAAACATCATTCCGGAGCTCAATTCCGCAAGAGAAACGAGTTTTATTGATTTTCCATCCAAAAAATGCCATTAATTTAACACAAAAAATGACAAAAAATGTATTACACGTAATTGGGGGTTGTTTTACGTGTAAAATAAGTTGTTCCATAGTAATCAGCAGGTTCTGAAACCATTAAACATCATTCCGGAGCTCATTTCCGCAAGAGAAACGAGTTTTATTGGTTTTTCATCGAAAAAACGCCACTTTTTCAACACAAAAAATGACAAAAAATGTTTTACACGTGATTAGGGGTTGTTTTACGTGTAAAATAAGTTGTTCCATAGTAATCAGCAGGTTCTGAAACCATTAAACATCATTCCGGAGCTCATTTCCGCAAGAGAAACGAGTTTTATTGGTTTTTCATCGAAAAAACGCCACTTTTTCAACACAAAAAATGACAAAAAATGTTTTACACGTGATTAGGGGTTGTTTTACGTGTAAAATAAGTTGTTCCATAGTAATCAGCAGGTTCTGAAACCATTAAACATCATTCCGGAGCTCAATTCCGCAAGAGAAACGAGTTTTATTGGTTTTTCATCGAAAAAACGCCACTTTTTCAACACAAAAAATGACAAAAAATGTTTTACACGTGATTAGGGGTTGTTTTACGTGTAAAATAAGTTGTTCCATAGTAATCAGCAGGTTCTGAAACCATTAAACATCATTCCGGAGCTCAATTCCGCAAGAGAAACGAGTTTTATTGATTTTCCATCCAAAAAATGCCATTAATTTAACACAAAAAATGACAAAAAATGTATTACACGTAATTGGGGGTTGTTTTACGTGTAAAATAAGTTGTTCCATAGTAATCAGCAGGTTCTGAAACCATTAAACATCATTCCGGAGCTCATTTCCGCAAGAGAAACGAGTTTTATTGGTTTTTCATCCAAAAAAACGACATTAATTTAACACAAAAAATGTATTACACGTGCTTAGGGGTTGTTTTACGTGTAAAATAAGTTGTTCCATAGTAATCAGCAGGTTCTGAAACCATTAAACATCATTCCGGAGCTCAATTCCGCAAGAGAAACGAGTTTTATTGATTTTCCATCCAAAAAATGCCATTAATTTAACACAAAAAATGACAAAAAATGTATTACACGTAATTAGGGGTTGTTTTACGTGTAAAATAAGTTGTTCCATAGTAATCAGCAGGTTCTGAAACCATTAAACATCATTCCGGAGCTCATTTCCGCAAGAGAAACGAGTTTTATTGGTTTTTCATCCAAAAAAACGACATTAATTTAACACAAAAAATGTATTACACGTGCTTAGGGGTTGTTTTACGTGTGAAATAAGTTGTTCCATAGTAATCAGCAGGTTCTGAAACCATTAAACATCATTCCGGAGCTCAATTCCGCAAGAGAAACGAGTTTTATTGGTTTTTCATCGAAAAAACGCCATTAATTTAACACAAAAAATGACAAAAAATGTTTTACACGTGATTAGGGGTTGTTTTACGTGTAAAATAAGTTGTTCCATAGTAATCAGCAGGTTCTGAAACCATTAAACATCATTCCGGAGCTCATTTCCGCAAGAGAAACGAGTTTTATTGATTTTCCATCCAAAAAATGCCATTAATTTAACACAAAAAATGACAAAAAATGTTTTACACGTGATTAGGGGTTGTTTTACGTGTAAAATAAGTTGTTCCATAGTAATCAGCAGGTTCTGAAACCATTAAACATCATTCCGGAGCTCAATTCCGCAAGAGAAACGAGTTTTATTGATTTTCCATCCAAAAAATGCCATTAATTTAACACAAAAAATGTATTACACGTAATTAGGGGTTGTTTTACGTGTAAAATAAGTTGTTCCATAGTAATCAGCAGGTTCTGAAACCATTAAACATCATTCCGGAGCTCATTTCCGCAAGAGAAACGAGTTTTATTGGTTTTTCATCGAAAAAACGCCACTTTTTCAACACAAAAAATGACAAAAAATGTTTTACACGTGATTAGGGGTTGTTTTACGTGTAAAATAAGTTGTTCCATAGTAATCAGCAGGTTCTGAAACCATTAAACATCATTCCGGAGCTCAATTCCGCAAGAGAAACGAGTTTTATTGATTTTCCATCCAAAAAATGCCATTAATTTAACACAAAAAATGACAAAAAATGTATTACACGTGATTAGGGTTTGTTTTACGTGTAAAATAAGTTGTTCCATAGTAATCAGCAGGTTCTGAAACCAATAAACATCATTCCGGAGCTCAATTCCGCAAGAGAAACGAGTTTTATTGATTTTCCATCCAAAAAATGCCATTAATTTAACACAAAAAATGACAAAAAATGTATTACACGTGATTAGGGTTTGTTTTACGTGTAAAATAAGTTGTTCCATAGTAATCAGCAGGTTCTGAAACCAATAAACATCATTCCGGAGCTCATTTCCGCAAGAGAAACGAGTTTTATTGATTTTCCATCCAAAAAATGCCATTAATTTAACACAAAAAATGACAAAAAATGTTTTACACGTGATTAGGGGTTGTTTTACGTGTAAAATAAGTTGTTCCATAGTAATCAGCAGGTTCTGAAACCATTAAACATCATTCCGGAGCTCAATTCCGCAAGAGAAACGAGTTTTATTGGTTTTTCATCGAAAAAACGCCATTAATTTAACACAAAAAATGACAAAAAATGTTTTACACGTGATTAGGGGTTGTTTTACGTGTAAAATAAGTTGTTCCATAGTAATCAGCAGGTTCTGAAACCAATAAACATCATTCCGGAGCTCATTTCCGCAAGAGAAACGAGTTTTATTGATTTTCCATCCAAAAAATGCCATTAATTTAACACAAAAAATGACAAAAAATGTTTTACACGTGATTAGGGGTTGTTTTACGTGTAAAATAAGTTGTTCCATAGTAATCAGCAGGTTCTGAAACCATTAAACATCATTCCGGAGCTCATTTCCGCAAGAGAAACGAGTTTTATTGGTTTTTCATCGAAAAAACGCCATTAATTTAACACAAAAAATGACAAAAAATGTTTTACACGTGATTAGGGGTTGTTTTACGTGTAAAATAAGTTGTTCCATAGTAATCAGCAGGTTCTGAAACCATTAAACATCATTCCGGAGCTCATTTCCGCAAGAGAAACGAGTTTTATTGATTTTCCATCCAAAAAATGCCATTAATTTAACACAAAAAATGACAAAAAATGTTTTACACGTGATTAGGGGTTGTTTTACGTGTAAAATAAGTTGTTCCATAGTAATCAGCAGGTTCTGAAACCATTAAACATCATTCCGGAGCTCATTTCCGCAAGAGAAACGAGTTTTATTGGTTTTTCATCGAAAAAACGCCATTAATTTAACACAAAAAATGACAAAAAATGTTTTACACGTGATTAGGGGTTGTTTTACGTGTAAAATAAGTTGTTCCATAGTAATCAGCAGGTTCTGAAACCATTAAACATCATTCCGGAGCTCAATTCCGCAAGAGAAACGAGTTTTATTGATTTTCCATCCAAAAAATGCCATTAATTTAACACAAAAAATGACAAAAAATGTTTTACACGTGATTAGGGGTTGTTTTACGTGTAAAATAAGTTGTTCCATAGTAATCAGCAGGTTCTGAAACCATTAAACATCATTCCGGAGCTCATTTCCGCAAGAGAAACGAGTTTTATTGGTTTTTCATCGAAAAAACGCCATTAATTTAACACAAAAAATGACAAAAAATGTATTACACGTGATTAGGGGTTGTTTTACGTGTAAAATAAGTTGTTCCATAGTAATCAGCAAGTTCTGAAACCAATAAACATCATTCCGGAGCTCAATTCCGCAAGATAAACGAGTTTTATTGATTTTCCATCCAAAAAATGCCATTAATTTAACACAAAAAATGACAAAAAATGTATTACACGTAATTAGGGGTTGTTTTACGTGTAAAATAAGTTGTTCCATAGTAATCAGCAGGTTCTGAAACCATTAAACATCATTCCGGAGCTCATTTCCGCAAGAGAAACGAGTTTTATTGGTTTTTCATCCAAAAAAACGACATTAATTTAACACAAAAAATGTATTACACGTGCTTAGGGGTTGTTTTACGTGTAAAATAAGTTGTTCCATAGTAATCAGCAGGTTCTGAAACCATTAAACATCATTCCGGAGCTCAATTCCGCAAGAGAAACGAGTTTTATTGATTTTCCATCCAAAAAATGCCATTAATTTAACACAAAAAATGACAAAAAATGTATTACACGTAATTAGGGGTTGTTTTACGTGTAAAATAAGTTGTTCCATAGTAATCAGCAGGTTCTGAAACCATTAAACATCATTCCGGAGCTCATTTCCGCAAGAGAAACGAGTTTTATTGGTTTTTCATCCAAAAAAACGACATTAATTTAACACAAAAAATGTATTACACGTGCTTAGGGGTTGTTTTACGTGTGAAATAAGTTGTTCCATAGTAATCAGCAGGTTCTGAAACCATTAAACATCATTCCGGAGCTCAATTCCGCAAGAGAAACGAGTTTTATTGGTTTTTCATCGAAAAAACGCCATTAATTTAACACAAAAAATGACAAAAAATGTTTTACACGTGATTAGGGGTTGTTTTACGTGTAAAATAAGTTGTTCCATAGTAATCAGCAGGTTCTGAAACCATTAAACATCATTCCGGAGCTCATTTCCGCAAGAGAAACGAGTTTTATTGATTTTCCATCCAAAAAATGCCATTAATTTAACACAAAAAATGACAAAAAATGTTTTACACGTGATTAGGGGTTGTTTTACGTGTAAAATAAGTTGTTCCATAGTAATCAGCAGGTTCTGAAACCATTAAACATCATTCCGGAGCTCAATTCCGCAAGAGAAACGAGTTTTATTGATTTTCCATCCAAAAAATGCCATTAATTTAACACAAAAAATGTATTACACGTAATTAGGGGTTGTTTTACGTGTAAAATAAGTTGTTCCATAGTAATCAGCAGGTTCTGAAACCATTAAACATCATTCCGGAGCTCATTTCCGCAAGAGAAACGAGTTTTATTGGTTTTTCATCGAAAAAACGCCACTTTTTCAACACAAAAAATGACAAAAAATGTTTTACACGTGATTAGGGGTTGTTTTACGTGTAAAATAAGTTGTTCCATAGTAATCAGCAGGTTCTGAAACCATTAAACATCATTCCGGAGCTCAATTCCGCAAGAGAAACGAGTTTTATTGATTTTCCATCCAAAAAATGCCATTAATTTAACACAAAAAATGACAAAAAATGTATTACACGTGATTAGGGTTTGTTTTACGTGTAAAATAAGTTGTTCCATAGTAATCAGCAGGTTCTGAAACCAATAAACATCATTCCGGAGCTCAATTCCGCAAGAGAAACGAGTTTTATTGATTTTCCATCCAAAAAATGCCATTAATTTAACACAAAAAATGACAAAAAATGTATTACACGTGATTAGGGTTTGTTTTACGTGTAAAATAAGTTGTTCCATAGTAATCAGCAGGTTCTGAAACCAATAAACATCATTCCGGAGCTCATTTCCGCAAGAGAAACGAGTTTTATTGATTTTCCATCCAAAAAATGCCATTAATTTAACACAAAAAATGACAAAAAATGTTTTACACGTGATTAGGGGTTGTTTTACGTGTAAAATAAGTTGTTCCATAGTAATCAGCAGGTTCTGAAACCATTAAACATCATTCCGGAGCTCAATTCCGCAAGAGAAACGAGTTTTATTGGTTTTTCATCGAAAAAACGCCATTAATTTAACACAAAAAATGACAAAAAATGTTTTACACGTGATTAGGGGTTGTTTTACGTGTAAAATAAGTTGTTCCATAGTAATCAGCAGGTTCTGAAACCAATAAACATCATTCCGGAGCTCATTTCCGCAAGAGAAACGAGTTTTATTGATTTTCCATCCAAAAAATGCCATTAATTTAACACAAAAAATGACAAAAAATGTTTTACACGTGATTAGGGGTTGTTTTACGTGTAAAATAAGTTGTTCCATAGTAATCAGCAGGTTCTGAAACCATTAAACATCATTCCGGAGCTCATTTCCGCAAGAGAAACGAGTTTTATTGGTTTTTCATCGAAAAAACGCCATTAATTTAACACAAAAAATGACAAAAAATGTTTTACACGTGATTAGGGGTTGTTTTACGTGTAAAATAAGTTGTTCCATAGTAATCAGCAGGTTCTGAAACCATTAAACATCATTCCGGAGCTCATTTCCGCAAGAGAAACGAGTTTTATTGATTTTCCATCCAAAAAATGCCATTAATTTAACACAAAAAATGACAAAAAATGTTTTACACGTGATTAGGGGTTGTTTTACGTGTAAAATAAGTTGTTCCATAGTAATCAGCAGGTTTTGAAACCATTAAACATCATTCCGGAGCTCATTTCCGCAAGAGAAACGAGTTTTATTGGTTTTTCATCGAAAAAACGCCATTAATTTAACACAAAAAATGACAAAAAATGTTTTACACGTGATTAGGGGTTGTTTTACGTGTAAAATAAGTTGTTCCATAGTAATCAGCAGGTTCTGAAACCATTAAACATCATTCCGGAGCTCAATTCCGCAAGAGAAACGAGTTTTATTGATTTTCCATCCAAAAAATGCCATTAATTTAACACAAAAAATGACAAAAAATGTTTTACACGTGATTAGGGGTTGTTTTACGTGTAAAATAAGTTGTTCCATAGTAATCAGCAGGTTCTGAAACCATTAAACATCATTCCGGAGCTCATTTCCGCAAGAGAAACGAGTTTTATTGGTTTTTCATCGAAAAAACGCCATTAATTTAACACAAAAAATGACAAAAAATGTATTACACGTGATTAGGGGTTGTTTTACGTGTAAAATAAGTTGTTCCATAGTAATCAGCAAGTTCTGAAACCAATAAACATCATTCCGGAGCTCAATTCCGCAAGATAAACGAGTTTTATTGATTTTCCATCCAAAAAATGCCATTAATTTAACACAAAAAATGACAAAAAATGTATTACACGTAATTAGGGGTTGTTTTACGTGTAAAATAAGTTGTTCCATAGTAATCAGCAGGTTCTGAAACCATTAAACATCATTCCGGAGCTCATTTCCGCAAGAGAAACGAGTTTTATTGGTTTTTCATCGAAAAAAAGCCACTTTTTCAACACAAAAAATGACAAAAAATGTTTTACACGTGATTAGGGGTTGTTTTACGTGTAAAATAAGTTGTTCCATAATAATCAGCAGGTTCTGAAACCATTAAACATCATTCCGGAGCTCATTTCCGCAAGAGAAACGAGTTTTATTGGTTTTTCATCGAAAAAACGCCACTTTTTCAACACAAAAAATGACAAAAAATGTTTTACACGTGATTAGGGGTTGTTTTACGTGTAAAATAAGTTGTTCCATAGTAGACAGCAGGTTCTGAAACCATTAAATATCATTCCGAAGCTCATTTCCGCAAGAGAAACGAGTTTTATTGGTTTTTCATCGAAAAAACGCCACTTTTTCAACACAAAAAATGACAAAAAATGTTTTACACGTGATTAGGGGTTGTTTTACGTGTAAAATAAGTTGTTCCATAGTAATCAGCAGGTTCTGAAACCATTAAACATCATTCCGGAGCTCAATTCCGCAAGAGAAACGAGTTTTATTGATTTTCCATCCAAAAAAACGACATTAATTTAACACAAAAAATGACAAAAAATGTTTTACACGTGATTAGGGGTTGTTTTACGTGTAAAATAAGTTGTTCCATTGTAATCAGCAGGTTCTGAAACCATTAAACATCATTCCGGAGCTCAATTCCGCAAGAGAAACGAGTTTTATTGATTTTCCATCCAAAAAAACGACATTAATTTAACACAAAAAATGTATTACACGTAATTAGGGGTTGTTTTACGTGTAAAATAAGTTGTTCCATAGTAATCAGCAGGTTCTGAAACCATTAAACATCATTCCGGAGCTCAATTCCGCAAGAGAAACGAGTTTTATTGATTTTCCATCCAAAAAAACGACATTAATTTAACACAAAAAATGACAAAAAATGTTTTACACGTGATTAGGGGTTGTTTTACGTGTAAAATAAGTTGTTCCATTGTAATCAGCAGGTTCTGAAACCATTAAACATCATTCCGGAGCTCAATTCCGCAAGAGAAACGAGTTTTATTGGTTTTTCATCGAAAAAACGCCATTAATTTAACACAAAAAATGACAAAAAATGTTTTACACGTGATTAGGGGTTGTTTTACGTGTAAAATAAGTTGTTCCATAGTAATCAGCAGGTTCTGAAACCATTAAACATCATTCCGGAGCTCATTTCCGCAAGAGAAACGAGTTTTATTGATTTTCCATCCAAAAAATGCCATTAATTTAACACAAAAAATGACAAAAAATGTTTTACACGTGATTAGGGGTTGTTTTACGTGTAAAATAAGTTGTTCCATAGTAATCAGCAGGTTCTGAAACCATTAAACATCATTCCGGAGCTCATTTCCGCAAGAGAAACGAGTTTTATTGGTTTTTCATCGAAAAAACGCCATTAATTTAACACAAAAAATGACAAAAAATGTTTTACACGTGATTAGGGGTTGTTTTACGTGTAAAATAAGTTGTTCCATAGTAATCAGCAGGTTCTGAAACCATTAAACATCATTCCGGAGCTCATTTCCGCAAGAGAAACGAGTTTTATTGGTTTTTCATCGAAAAAACGCCATTAATTTAACACAAAAAATGACAAAAAATGTTTTACACGTGATTAGGGGTTGTTTTACGTGTAAAATAAGTTGTTCCATAGTAATCAGCAGGTTCTGAAACCATTAAACATCATTCCGGAGCTCAATTCCGCAAGAGAAACGAGTTTTATTGGTTTTTCATCGAAAAAACGCCATTAATTTAACACAAAAAATGACAAAAAATGTATTACACGTGATTAGGGGTTGTTTTACGTGTAAAATAAGTTGTTCCATAGTAATCAGCAAGTTCTGAAACCAATAAACATCATTCCGGAGCTCAATTCCGCAAGATAAACGAGTTTTATTGATTTTCCATCCAAAAAATGCCATTAATTTAACACAAAAAATGACAAAAAAATGTATTACACGTAATTAGGGGTTGTTTTACGTGTAAAATAAGTTGTTCCATAGTAATCAGCAGGTTCTGAAACCATTAAACATCATTCCGGAGCTCAATTCCGCAAGAGAAACGAGTTTTATTGGTTTTTCATCGAAAAAACGCCATTAATTTAACACAAAAAATGACAAAAAATGTTTTACACGTGATTAGGGGTTGTTTTACGTGTAAAATAAGTTGTTCCATAGTAATCAGCAGGTTCTGAAACCATTAAACATCATTCCGGAGCTCAATTCCGCAAGAGAAACGAGTTTTATTGGTTTTTCATCGAAAAAACGCCACTTTTTCAACACAAAAAATGACAAAAAATGTTTTACACGTGATTAGGGGTTGTTTTACGTGTAAAATAAGTTGTTCCATAGTAATCAGCAGGTTCTGAAACCATTAAACATCATTCCGGAGCTCAATTCCGCAAGAGAAGCGAGTTTTATTGATTTTCCATCCAAAAAATGCCATTAATTTAACACAAAAAATGTATTACACGTAATTAGGGGTTGTTTTACGTGTAAAATAAGTTGTTCCATAGCAATCAGCAGGTTCTGAAACCATTAAACATCATTCCGGAGCTCAATTCCGCAAGAGAAACGAGTTTTATTGATTTTCCATCCAAAAAATGCCATTAATTTAACACAAAAAATGACAAAAAATGTTTTACACGTGATTAGGGGTTGTTTTACGTGTAAAATAAGTTGTTCCATAGTAATCAGCAGGTTCTGAAACCATTAAACATCATTCCGGAGCTCAATTCCGCAAGAGAAGCGAGTTTTATTGATTTTCCATCCAAAAAATGCCATTAATTTAACACAAAAAATGACAAAAAATGTATTACACGTGATTAGGGTTTGTTTTACGTGTAAAATAAGTTGTTCCATAGTAATCAGCAGGTTCTGAAACCATTAAACATCATTCCGGAGCTCATTTCCGCAAGAGAAACGAGTTTTATTGATTTTCCATCCAAAAAATGCCATTAATTTAACACAAAAAATGACAAAAAATGTTTTACACGTGATTAGGGGTTGTTTTACGTGTAAAATAAGTTGTTCCATAGTAATCAGCAGGTTCTGAAACCATTAAACATCATTCCGGAGCTCATTTCCGCAAGAGAAACGAGTTTTATTGATTTTCCATCCAAAAAATGCCATTAATTTAACACAAAAAATGACAAAAAATGTTTTACACGTGATTAGGGGTTGTTTTACGTGTAAAATAAGTTGTTCCATAGTAATCAGCAGGTTCTGAAACCATTAAACATCATTCCGGAGCTCATTTCCGCAAGAGAAACGAGTTTTATTGGTTTTTCATCGAAAAAACGCCATTAATTTAACACAAAAAATGACAAAAAATGTTTTACACGTGATTAGGGGTTGTTTTACGTGTAAAATAAGTTGTTCCATAGTAATCAGCAGGTTCTGAAACCATTAAACATCATTCCGGAGCTCAATTCCGCAAGAGAAACGAGTTTTATTGGTTTTTCATCGAAAAAACGCCATTAATTTAACACAAAAAATGACAAAAAATGTATTACACGTGATTAGGGGTTGTTTTACGTGTAAAATAAGTTGTTCCATAGTAATCAGCAAGTTCTGAAACCAATAAACATCATTCCGGAGCTCAATTCCGCAAGATAAACGAGTTTTATTGATTTTCCATCCAAAAAATGCCATTAATTTAACACAAAAAATGACAAAAAAATGTATTACACGTAATTAGGGGTTGTTTTACGTGTAAAATAAGTTGTTCCATAGTAATCAGCAGGTTCTGAAACCATTAAACATCATTCCGGAGCTCAATTCCGCAAGAGAAACGAGTTTTATTGGTTTTTCATCGAAAAAACGCCATTAATTTAACACAAAAAATGACAAAAAATGTTTTACACGTGATTAGGGGTTGTTTTACGTGTAAAATAAGTTGTTCCATAGTAATCAGCAGGTTCTGAAACCATTAAACATCATTCCGGAGCTCAATTCCGCAAGAGAAACGAGTTTTATTGGTTTTTCATCGAAAAAACGCCACTTTTTCAACACAAAAAATGACAAAAAATGTTTTACACGTGATTAGGGGTTGTTTTACGTGTAAAATAAGTTGTTCCATAGTAATCAGCAGGTTCTGAAACCATTAAACATCATTCCGGAGCTCAATTCCGCAAGAGAAGCGAGTTTTATTGATTTTCCATCCAAAAAATGCCATTAATTTAACACAAAAAATGTATTACACGTAATTAGGGGTTGTTTTACGTGTAAAATAAGTTGTTCCATAGCAATCAGCAGGTTCTGAAACCATTAAACATCATTCCGGAGCTCAATTCCGCAAGAGAAACGAGTTTTATTGATTTTCCATCCAAAAAATGCCATTAATTTAACACAAAAAATGACAAAAAATGTTTTACACGTGATTAGGGGTTGTTTTACGTGTAAAATAAGTTGTTCCATAGTAATCAGCAGGTTCTGAAACCATTAAACATCATTCCGGAGCTCAATTCCGCAAGAGAAGCGAGTTTTATTGATTTTCCATCCAAAAAATGCCATTAATTTAACACAAAAAATGACAAAAAATGTATTACACGTGATTAGGGTTTGTTTTACGTGTAAAATAAGTTGTTCCATAGTAATCAGCAGGTTCTGAAACCATTAAACATCATTCCGGAGCTCATTTCCGCAAGAGAAACGAGTTTTATTGATTTTCCATCCAAAAAATGCCATTAATTTAACACAAAAAATGACAAAAAATGTTTTACACGTGATTAGGGGTTGTTTTACGTGTAAAATAAGTTGTTCCATAGTAATCAGCAGGTTCTGAAACCATTAAACATCATTCCGGAGCTCATTTCCGCAAGAGAAACGAGTTTTATTGATTTTCCATCCAAAAAATGCCATTAATTTAACACAAAAAATGACAAAAAATGTTTTACACGTGATTAGGGGTTGTTTTACGTGTAAAATAAGTTGTTCCATAGTAATCAGCAGGTTCTGAAACCATTAAACATCATTCCGGAGCTCATTTCCGCAAGAGAAACGAGTTTTATTGGTTTTTCATCGAAAAAACGCCATTAATTTAACACAAAAAATGACAAAAAATGTTTTACACGTGATTAGGAGTTGTTTTACGTGTAAAATAAGTTGTTCCATAGTAATCAGCAGGTTCTGAAACCATTAAACATCATTCCGGAGCTCATTTCCGCAAGAGAAACGAGTTTTATTGATTTTCCATCCAAAAAATGCCATTAATTTAACACAAAAAAAGACAAAAAATGTTTTACACGTGATTAGGGGTTGTTTTACGTGTAAAATAAGTTGTTCCATAGTAATCAGCAGGTTCTGAAACCATTAAACATCATTCCGGAGCTCATTTCCGCAAGAGAAACGAGTTTTATTGGTTTTTCATCGAAAAAACGCCATTAATTTAACACAAAAAATGACAAAAAATGTTTTACACGTGATTAGGGGTTGTTTTACGTGTAAAATAAGTTGTTCCATAGTAATCAGCAGGTTCTGAAACCATTAAACATCATTCCGGAGCTCATTTCCGCAAGAGAAACGAGTTTTATTGATTTTCCATCCAAAAAATGCCATTAATTTAACACAAAAAATGACAAAAAATGTTTTACACGTGATTAGGGGTTGTTTTACGTGTAAAATAAGTTGTTCCATAGTAATCAGCAGGTTCTGAAACCATTAAACATCATTCCGGAGCTCATTTCCGCAAGAGAAACGAGTTTTATTGGTTTTTCATCGAAAAAACGCCATTAATTTAACACAAAAAATGACAAAAAATGTTTTACACGTGATTAGGGGTTGTTTTACGTGTAAAATAAGTTGTTCCATAGTAATCAGCAGGTTCTGAAACCATTAAACATCATTCCGGAGCTCATTTCCGCAAGAGAAACGAGTTTTATTGGTTTTTCATCGAAAAAACGCCATTAATTTAACACAAAAAATGACAAAAAATGTTTTACACGTGATTAGGGGTTGTTTTACGTGTAAAATAAGTTGTTCCATAGTAATCAGCAGGTTCTGAAACCATTAAACATCATTCCGGAGCTCAATTCCGCAAGAGAAACGAGTTTTATTGGTTTTTCATCGAAAAAACGCCATTAATTTAACACAAAAAATGACAAAAAATGTATTACACGTGATTAGGGGTTGTTTTACGTGTAAAATAAGTTGTTCCATAGTAATCAGCAAGTTCTGAAACCAATAAACATCATTCCGGAGCTCAATTCCGCAAGATAAACGAGTTTTATTGATTTTCCATCCAAAAAATGCCATTAATTTAACACAAAAAATGACAAAAAAATGTATTACACGTAATTAGGGGTTGTTTTACGTGTAAAATAAGTTGTTCCATAGTAATCAGCAGGTTCTGAAACCATTAAACATCATTCCGGAGCTCAATTCCGCAAGAGAAACGAGTTTTATTGGTTTTTCATCGAAAAAACGCCATTAATTTAACACAAAAAATGACAAAAAATGTTTTACACGTGATTAGGGGTTGTTTTACGTGTAAAATAAGTTGTTCCATAGTAATCAGCAGGTTCTGAAACCATTAAACATCATTCCGGAGCTCAATTCCGCAAGAGAAACGAGTTTTATTGGTTTTTCATCGAAAAAACGCCACTTTTTCAACACAAAAAATGACAAAAAATGTTTTACACGTGATTAGGGGTTGTTTTACGTGTAAAATAAGTTGTTCCATAGTAATCAGCAGGTTCTGAAACCATTAAACATCATTCCGGAGCTCAATTCCGCAAGAGAAGCGAGTTTTATTGATTTTCCATCCAAAAAATGCCATTAATTTAACACAAAAAATGTATTACACGTAATTAGGGGTTGTTTTACGTGTAAAATAAGTTGTTCCATAGCAATCAGCAGGTTCTGAAACCATTAAACATCATTCCGGAGCTCAATTCCGCAAGAGAAACGAGTTTTATTGATTTTCCATCCAAAAAATGCCATTAATTTAACACAAAAAATGACAAAAAATGTTTTACACGTGATTAGGGGTTGTTTTACGTGTAAAATAAGTTGTTCCATAGTAATCAGCAGGTTCTGAAACCATTAAACATCATTCCGGAGCTCAATTCCGCAAGAGAAGCGAGTTTTATTGATTTTCCATCCAAAAAATGCCATTAATTTAACACAAAAAATGACAAAAAATGTATTACACGTGATTAGGGTTTGTTTTACGTGTAAAATAAGTTGTTCCATAGTAATCAGCAGGTTCTGAAACCATTAAACATCATTCCGGAGCTCATTTCCGCAAGAGAAACGAGTTTTATTGATTTTCCATCCAAAAAATGCCATTAATTTAACACAAAAAATGACAAAAAATGTTTTACACGTGATTAGGGGTTGTTTTACGTGTAAAATAAGTTGTTCCATAGTAATCAGCAGGTTCTGAAACCATTAAACATCATTCCGGAGCTCATTTCCGCAAGAGAAACGAGTTTTATTGATTTTCCATCCAAAAAATGCCATTAATTTAACACAAAAAATGACAAAAAATGTTTTACACGTGATTAGGGGTTGTTTTACGTGTAAAATAAGTTGTTCCATAGTAATCAGCAGGTTCTGAAACCATTAAACATCATTCCGGAGCTCATTTCCGCAAGAGAAACGAGTTTTATTGGTTTTTCATCGAAAAAACGCCATTAATTTAACACAAAAAATGACAAAAAATGTTTTACACGTGATTAGGAGTTGTTTTACGTGTAAAATAAGTTGTTCCATAGTAATCAGCAGGTTCTGAAACCATTAAACATCATTCCGGAGCTCATTTCCGCAAGAGAAACGAGTTTTATTGATTTTCCATCCAAAAAATGCCATTAATTTAACACAAAAAAAGACAAAAAATGTTTTACACGTGATTAGGGGTTGTTTTACGTGTAAAATAAGTTGTTCCATAGTAATCAGCAGGTTCTGAAACCATTAAACATCATTCCGGAGCTCATTTCCGCAAGAGAAACGAGTTTTATTGGTTTTTCATCGAAAAAACGCCATTAATTTAACACAAAAAATGACAAAAAATGTTTTACACGTGATTAGGGGTTGTTTTACGTGTAAAATAAGTTGTTCCATAGTAATCAGCAGGTTCTGAAACCATTAAACATCATTCCGGAGCTCAATTCCGCAAGAGAAGCGAGTTTTATTGATTTTCCATCCAAAAAATGCCATTAATTTAACACAAAAAATGTATTACACGTAATTAGGGGTTGTTTTACGTGTAAAATAAGTTGTTCCATAGCAATCAGCAGGTTCTGAAACCATTAAACATCATTCCGGAGCTCAATTCCGCAAGAGAAACGAGTTTTATTGGTTTTTCATCGAAAAAACGCCACTTTTTCAACACAAAAAATGACAAAAAATGTTTTACACGTGATTAGGGGTTGTTTTACGTGTAAAATAAGTTGTTCCATAGTAATCAGCAGGTTCTGAAACCATTAAACATCATTCCGGAGCTCAATTCCGCAAGAGAAGCGAGTTTTATTGATTTTCCATCCAAAAAATGCCATTAATTTAACACAAAAAATGTATTACACGTAATTAGGGGTTGTTTTACGTGTAAAATAAGTTGTTCCATAGCAATCAGCAGGTTCTGAAACCATTAAACATCATTCCGGAGCTCAATTCCGCAAGAGAAACGAGTTTTATTGGTTTTTCATCGAAAAAACGCCACTTTTTCAACACAAAAAATGACAAAAAATGTTTTACACGTGATTAGGGGTTGTTTTACGTGTAAAATAAGTTGTTCCATAGTAATCAGCAGGTTCTGAAACCATTAAACATCATTCCGGAGCTCAATTCCGCAAGAGAAACGAGTTTTATTGGTTTTTCATCGAAAAAACGCCACTTTTTCAACACAAAAAATGACAAAAAATGTTTTACACGTGATTAGGGGTTGTTTTACGTGTAAAATAAGTTGTTCCATAGTAATCAGCAGGTTCTGAAACCATTAAACATCATTCCGGAGCTCAATTCCGCAAGAGAAACGAGTTTTATTGATTTTCCATCCAAAAAATGCCATTAATTTAACACAAAAAATGTATTACACGTAATTAGGGGTTGTTTTACGTGTAAAATAAGTTGTTCCATAGCAATCAGCAGGTTCTGAAACCATTAAACATCATTTCGGAGCTCAATTCCGCAAGAGAAACGAGTTTTATTGGTTTTTCATCGAAAAAACGCCACTTTTTCAACACAAAAAATGACAAAAAATGTTTTACACGTGATTAGGGGTTGTTTTACGTGTAAAATAAGTTGTTCCATAGTAATCAGCAGGTTCTGAAACCATTAAACATCATTCCGGAGCTCAATTCCGCAAGAGAAACGAGTTTTATTGGTTTTTCATGGAAAAAACGCCACTTTTTCAACACAAAAAATGACAAAAAATGTTTTACACGTGATTAGGGGTTGTTTTACGTGTAAAATAAGTTGTTCCATAGTAATCAGCAGGTTCTGAAACCATTAAACATCATTCCGGAGCTCAATTCCGCAAGAGAAACGAGTTTTATTGGTTTTTCATCGAAAAAACGCCACTTTTTCAACACAAAAAATGACAAAAAATGTTTTACACGTGATTAGGGGTTGTTTTACGTGTAAAATAAGTTGTTCCATAGTAATCAGCAGGTTCTGAAACCATTAAACATCATTCCGGAGCTCAATTCCGCAAGAGAAACGAGTTTTATTGATTTTCCATCCAAAAAATGCCATTAATTTAACACAAAAAATGACAAAAAATGTATTACACGTAATTGGGGGTTGTTTTACGTGTAAAATAAGTTGTTCCATAGTAATCAGCACGTTCTGAAACCACTAAACATCATTCCGGAGCTCATTTCCGCAAGAGAAACGAGTTTTATTGGTTTTTCATCCAAAAAAACGACATTAATTTAACACAAAAAATGTATTACACGTGCTTAGGGGTTGTTTTACGTGTAAAATAAGTTGTTCCATAGTAATCAGCAGGTTCTGAAACCATTAAACATCATTCCGGAGCTCAATTCCGCAAGAGAAACGAGTTTTATTGATTTTCCATCCAAAAAATGCCATTAATTTAACACAAAAAATGACAAAAAATGTATTACACGTAATTAGGGGTTGTTTTACGTGTAAAATAAGTTGTTCCATAGTAATCAGCAGGTTCTGAAACCATTAAACATCATTCCGGAGCTCATTTCCGCAAGAGAAACGAGTTTTATTGGTTTTTCATCCAAAAAAACGACATTAATTTAACACAAAAAATGTATTACACGTGCTTAGGGGTTGTTTTACGTGTAAAATAAGTTGTTCCATAGTAATCAGCAGGTTCTGAAACCATTAAACATCATTCCGGAGCTCATTTCCGCAAGAGAAACGAGTTTTATTGGTTTTTCATCGAAAAAACGCCACTTTTTCAACACAAAAAATGACAAAAAATGTTTTACACGTGATTAGGGGTTGTTTTACGTGTAAAATAAGTTGTTCCATAGTAATCAGCAGGTTCTGAAACCATTAAACATCATTCCGGAGCTCATTTCCGCAAGAGAAACGAGTTTTATTGGTTTTTCATCGAAAAAACGCCACTTTTTCAACACAAAAAATGACAAAAAATGTTTTACACGTGATTAGGGGTTGTTTTACGTGTAAAATAAGTTGTTCCATAGTAATCAGCAGGTTCTGAAACCATTAAACATCATTCCGGAGCTCAATTCCGCAAGAGAAACGAGTTTTATTGATTTTCCATCCAAAAAATGCCATTAATTTAACACAAAAAATGACAAAAAATGTATTACACGTAATTGGGGGTTGTTTTACGTGTAAAATAAGTTGTTCCATAGTAATCAGCACGTTCTGAAACCACTAAACATCATTCCGGAGCTCATTTCCGCAAGAGAAACGAGTTTTATTGGTTTTTCATCCAAAAAAACGACATTAATTTAACACAAAAAATGTATTACACGTGCTTAGGGGTTGTTTTACGTGTAAAATAAGTTGTTCCATAGTAATCAGCAGGTTCTGAAACCATTAAACATCATTCCGGAGCTCAATTCCGCAAGAGAAACGAGTTTTATTGATTTTCCATCCAAAAAATGCCATTAATTTAACACAAAAAATGACAAAAAATGTATTACACGTAATTAGGGGTTGTTTTACGTGTAAAATAAGTTGTTCCATAGTAATCAGCAGGTTCTGAAACCATTAAACATCATTCCGGAGCTCATTTCCGCAAGAGAAACGAGTTTTATTGGTTTTTCATCCAAAAAAACGACATTAATTTAACACAAAAAATGTATTACACGTGCTTAGGGGTTGTTTTACGTGTAAAATAAGTTGTTCCATAGTAATCAGCAGGTTCTGAAACCATTAAACATCATTCCGGAGCTCATTTCCGCAAGAGAAACGAGTTTTATTGGTTTTTCATCGAAAAAACGCCACTTTTTCAACACAAAAAATGACAAAAAATGTTTTACACGTGATTAGGGGTTGTTTTACGTGTAAAATAAGTTGTTCCATAGTAATCAGCAGGTTCTGAAACCATTAAACATCATTCCGGAGCTCATTTCCGCAAGAGAAACGAGTTTTATTGGTTTTTCATCGAAAAAACGCCACTTTTTCAACACAAAAAATGACAAAAAATGTTTTACACGTGATTAGGGGTTGTTTTACGTGTAAAATAAGTTGTTCCATAATAATCAGCAGGTTCTGAAACCATTAAACATCATTCCGGAGCTCATTTCCGCAAGAGAAACGAGTTTTATTGGTTTTTCATCGAAAAAACGCCACTTTTTCAACACAAAAAATGACAAAAAATGTTTTACACGTGATTAGGGGTTGTTTTACGTGTAAAATAAGTTGTTCCATAGTAATCAGCAGGTTCTGAAACCATTAAACATCATTCCGGAGCTCAATTCCGCAAGAGAAAAGAGTTTTATTGATTTTCCATCCAAAAAATGCCATTAATTTAACACAAAAAATGACAAAAAATGTATTACACGTGATTAGGGGTTGTTTTACGTGTAAAATAAGTTGTTCCATAGTAATCAGCAGGTTCTGAAACCAATAAACATCATTCCGGAGCTCAATTCCGCAAGAGAAACGAGTTTTATTGGTTTTTCATCGAAAAAACGCCACTTTTTCAACACAAAAAATGACAAAAAATGTTTTACACGTGATTAGGGGTTGTTTTACGTGTAAAATAAGTTGTTCCATAGTAATCAGCAGGTTCTGAAACCATTAAACATCATTCCGGAGCTCAATTCCGCAAGAGAAACGAGTTTTATTGATTTTCCATCCAAAAAATGCCATTAATTTAACACAAAAAATGTATTACACGTAATTAGGGGTTGTTTTACGTGTAAAATAAGTTGTTCCATAGCAATCAGCAGGTTCTGAAACCATTAAACATCATTCCGGAGCTCAATTCCGCAAGAGAAACGAGTTTTATTGGTTTTTCATCGAAAAAACGCCACTTTTTCAACACAAAAAATGACAAAAAATGTTTTACACGTGATTAGGGGTTGTTTTACGTGTAAAATAAGTTGTTCCATAGTAATCAGCAGGTTCTGAAACCATTAAACATCATTCCGGAGCTCAATTCCGCAAGAGAAACGAGTTTTATTGGTTTTTCATCGAAAAAACGCCACTTTTTCAACACAAAAAATGACAAAAAATGTTTTACACGTGATTAGGGGTTGTTTTACGTGTAAAATAAGTTGTTCCATAGTAATCAGCAGGTTCTGAAACCATTAAACATCATTCCGGAGCTCAATTCCGCAAGAGAAACGAGTTTTATTGATTTTCCATCCAAAAAATGCCATTAATTTAACACAAAAAATGTATTACACGTAATTAGGGGTTGTTTTACGTGTAAAATAAGTTGTTCCATAGCAATCAGCAGGTTCTGAAACCATTAAACATCATTCCGGAGCTCAATTCCGCAAGAGAAACGAGTTTTATTGGTTTTTCATCGAAAAAACGCCACTTTTTCAACACAAAAAATGACAAAAAATGTTTTACACGTGATTAGGGGTTGTTTTACGTGTAAAATAAGTTGTTCCATAGTAATCAGCAGGTTCTGAAACCATTAAACATCATTCCGGAGCTCAATTCCGCAAGAGAAACGAGTTTTATTGGTTTTTCATCGAAAAAACGCCACTTTTTCAACACAAAAAATGACAAAAAATGTTTTACACGTGATTAGGGGTTGTTTTACGTGTAAAATAAGTTGTTCCATAGTAATCAGCAGGTTCTGAAACCATTAAACATCATTCCAGAGCTCAATTCCGCAAGAGAAACGAGTTTTATTGATTTTCCATCCAAAAAATGCCATTAATTTAACACAAAAAATGTATTACACGTAATTAGGGGTTGTTTTACGTGTAAAATAAGTTGTTCCATAGCAATCAGCAGGTTCTGAAACCATTAAACATCATTCCGGAGCTCAATTCCGCAAGAGAAACGAGTTTTATTGGTTTTTCATCGAAAAAACGCCACTTTTTCAACACAAAAAATGACAAAAAATGTTTTACACGTGATTAGGGGTTGTTTTACGTGTAAAATAAGTTGTTCCATAGTAATCAGCAGGTTCTGAAACCATTAAACATCATTCCGGAGCTCATTTCCGCAAGAGAAACGAGTTTTATTGGTTTTTCATCCAAAAAAACGACATTAATTTAACACAAAAAATGTATTACACGTGCTTAGGGGTTGTTTTACGTGTAAAATAAGTTGTTCCATAGTAATCAGCAGGTTCTGAAACCATTAAACATCATTCCGGAGCTCATTTCCGCAAGAGAAACGAGTTTTATTGGTTTTTCATCGAAAAAACGCCACTTTTTCAACACAAAAAATGACAAAAAATGTTTTACACGTGATTAGGGGTTGTTTTACGTGTAAAATAAGTTGTTCCATAGTAATCAGCAGGTTCTGAAACCATTAAACATCATTCCGGAGCTCATTTCCGCAAGAGAAACGAGTTTTATTGGTTTTTCATCGAAAAAACGCCACTTTTTCAACACAAAAAATGACAAAAAATGTTTTACACGTGATTAGGGGTTGTTTTACGTGTAAAATAAGTTGTTCCATAGTAATCAGCAGGTTCTGAAACCATTAAACATCATTCCGGAGCTCATTTCCGCAAGAGAAACGAGTTTTATTGGTTTTTCATCGAAAAAACGCCACTTTTTCAACACAAAAAATGACAAAAAATGTTTTACACGTGATTAGGGGTTGTTTTACGTGTAAAATAAGTTGTTCCATAGTAATCAGCAGGTTCTGAAACCATTAAACATCATTCCGGAGCTCAATTCCGCAAGAGAAAAGAGTTTTATTGATTTTCCATCCAAAAAATGCCATTAATTTAACACAAAAAATGACAAAAAATGTATTACACGTGATTAGGGGTTGTTTTACGTGTAAAATAAGTTGTTCCATAGTAATCAGCAGGTTCTGAAACCAATAAACATCATTCCGGAGCTCAATTCCGCAAGAGAAACGAGTTTTATTGGTTTTTCATCGAAAAAACGCCACTTTTTCAACACAAAAAATGACAAAAAATGTTTTACACGTGATTAGGGGTTGTTTTACGTGTAAAATAAGTTGTTCCATAGTAATCAGCAGGTTCTGAAACCATTAAACATCATTCCGGAGCTCAATTCCGCAAGAGAAACGAGTTTTATTGATTTTCCATCCAAAAAATGCCATTAATTTAACACAAAAAATGTATTACACGTAATTAGGGGTTGTTTTACGTGTAAAATAAGTTGTTCCATAGCAATCAGCAGGTTCTGAAACCATTAAACATCATTCCGGAGCTCAATTCCGCAAGAGAAACGAGTTTTATTGGTTTTTCATCGAAAAAACGCCACTTTTTCAACACAAAAAATGACAAAAAATGTTTTACACGTGATTAGGGGTTGTTTTACGTGTAAAATAAGTTGTTCCATAGTAATCAGCAGGTTCTGAAACCATTAAACATCATTCCGGAGCTCAATTCCGCAAGAGAAACGAGTTTTATTGGTTTTTCATCGAAAAAACGCCACTTTTTCAACACAAAAAATGACAAAAAATGTTTTACACGTGATTAGGGGTTGTTTTACGTGTAAAATAAGTTGTTCCATAGTAATCAGCAGGTTCTGAAACCATTAAACATCATTCCGGAGCTCAATTCCGCAAGAGAAACGAGTTTTATTGATTTTCCATCCAAAAAATGCCATTAATTTAACACAAAAAATGTATTACACGTAATTAGGGGTTGTTTTACGTGTAAAATAAGTTGTTCCATAGCAATCAGCAGGTTCTGAAACCATTAAACATCATTCCGGAGCTCAATTCCGCAAGAGAAACGAGTTTTATTGGTTTTTCATCGAAAAAACGCCACTTTTTCAACACAAAAAATGACAAAAAATGTTTTACACGTGATTAGGGGTTGTTTTACGTGTAAAATAAGTTGTTCCATAGTAATCAGCAGGTTCTGAAACCATTAAACATCATTCCGGAGCTCAATTCCGCAAGAGAAACGAGTTTTATTGGTTTTTCATCGAAAAAACGCCACTTTTTCAACACAAAAAATGACAAAAAATGTTTTACACGTGATTAGGGGTTGTTTTACGTGTAAAATAAGTTGTTCCATAGTAATCAGCAGGTTCTGAAACCATTAAACATCATTCCGGAGCTCAATTCCGCAAGAGAAACGAGTTTTATTGATTTTCCATCCAAAAAATGCCATTAATTTAACACAAAAAATGTATTACACGTAATTAGGGGTTGTTTTACGTGTAAAATAAGTTGTTCCATAGCAATCAGCAGGTTCTGAAACCATTAAACATCATTCCGGAGCTCAATTCCGCAAGAGAAACGAGTTTTATTGGTTTTTCATCGAAAAAACGCCACTTTTTCAACACAAAAAATGACAAAAAATGTTTTACACGTGATTAGGGGTTGTTTTACGTGTAAAATAAGTTGTTCCATAGTAATCAGCAGGTTCTGAAACCATTAAACATCATTCCGGAGCTCATTTCCGCAAGAGAAACGAGTTTTATTGGTTTTTCATCCAAAAAAACGACATTAATTTAACACAAAAAATGTATTACACGTGCTTAGGGGTTGTTTTACGTGTAAAATAAGTTGTTCCATAGTAATCAGCAGGTTCTGAAACCATTAAACATCATTCCGGAGCTCATTTCCGCAAGAGAAACGAGTTTTATTGGTTTTTCATCGAAAAAACGCCACTTTTTCAACACAAAAAATGACAAAAAATGTTTTACGCGTGATTAGGGGTTGTTTTACGTGTAAAATAAGTTGTTCCATAGTAATCAGCAGGTTCTGAAACCATTAAACATCATTCCGGAGCTCATTTCCGCAAGAGAAACGAGTTTTATTGGTTTTTCATCGAAAAAACGCCACTTTTTCAACACAAAAAATGACAAAAAATGTTTTACACGTGATTAGGGGTTGTTTTACGTGTAAAATAAGTTGTTCCATAGTAATCAGCAGGTTCTGAAACCATTAAACATCATTCCGGAGCTCATTTCCGCAAGAGAAACGAGTTTTATTGGTTTTTCATCGAAAAAACGCCACTTTTTCAACACAAAAAATGACAAAAAATGTTTTACACGTGATTAGGGGTTGTTTTACGTGTAAAATAAGTTGTTCCATAGTAATCAGCAGGTTCTGAAACCATTAAACATCATTCCGGAGCTCAATTCCGCAAGAGAAAAGAGTTTTATTGATTTTCCATCCAAAAAATGCCATTAATTTAACACAAAAAATGACAAAAAATGTATTACACGTGATTAGGGGTTGTTTTACGTGTAAAATAAGTTGTTCCATAGTAATCAGCAGGTTCTGAAACCAATAAACATCATTCCGGAGCTCAATTCCGCAAGAGAAACGAGTTTTATTGGTTTTTCATCGAAAAAACGCCACTTTTTCAACACAAAAAATGACAAAAAATGTTTTACACGTGATTAGGGGTTGTTTTACGTGTAAAATAAGTTGTTCCATAGTAATCAGCAGGTTCTGAAACCATTAAACATCATTCCGGAGCTCAATTCCGCAAGAGAAACGAGTTTTATTGGTTTTTCATCGAAAAAACGCCACTTTTTCAACACAAAAAATGACAAAAAATGTTTTACACGTGATTAGGGGTTGTTTTACGTGTAAAATAAGTTGTTCCATAGTAATCAGCAGGTTCTGAAACCATTAAACATCATTCCGGAGCTCAATTCCGCAAGAGAAACGAGTTTTATTGATTTTCCATCCAAAAAATGCCATTAATTTAACACAAAAAATGTATTACACGTAATTAGGGGTTGTTTTACGTGTAAAATAAGTTGTTCCATAGCAATCAGCAGGTTCTGAAACCATTAAACATCATTCCGGAGCTCAATTCCGCAAGAGAAACGAGTTTTATTGGTTTTTCATCGAAAAAACGCCACTTTTTCAACACAAAAAATGACAAAAAATGTTTTACACGTGATTAGGGGTTGTTTTACGTGTAAAATAAGTTGTTCCATAGTAATCAGCAGGTTCTGAAACCACTAAACATCATTCCGGAGCTCAATTCCGCAAGAGAAACGAGTTTTATTGGTTTTTCATCGAAAAAACGCCACTTTTTCAACACAAAAAATGACAAAAAATGTTTTACACGTGATTAGGGGTTGTTTTACGTGTAAAATAAGTTGTTCCATAGTAATCAGCAGGTTCTGAAACCATTAAACATCATTCCGGAGCTCAATTCCGCAAGAGAAACGAGTTTTATTGGTTTTTCATCGAAAAAACGCCACTTTTTCAACACAAAAAATGACAAAAAATGTTTTACACGTGATTAGGGGTTGTTTTACGTGTAAAATAAGTTGTTCCATAGTAATCAGCAGGTTCTGAAACCATTAAACATCATTCCGGAGCTCAATTCCGCAAGAGAAACGAGTTTTATTGATTTTCCATCCAAAAAAACGACATTAATTTAACACAAAAAATGTATTACACGTGATGAGGGGTTGTTTTACGTGTAAAATAAGTTGTTCCATAGTAATCAGCAGGTTCTGAAACCATTAAACATCATTCCGGAGCTCAATTCCGCAAGAGAAACGAGTTTTATTGGTTTTTCATCGAAAAAACGCCACTTTTTCAACACAAAAAATGACAAAAAATGTATTACACGTGATTAGGGGTTGTTTTACGTGTAAAATAAGTTGTTCCATAGTAATCAGCAGGTTCTGAAACCATTAAACATCATTCCGGAGCTCAATTCCGCAAGAGAAACGAGTTTTATTGGTTTTTCATCGAAAAAACGCCACTTTTTCAACACAAAAAATGACAAAAAATGTTTTACACGTGATTAGGGGTTGTTTTACGTGTAAAATAAGTTGTTCCATAGTAATCAGCAGGTTCTGAAACCATTAAACATCATTCCGGAGCTCAATTCCGCAAGAGAAACGAGTTTTATTGGTTTTTCATCGAAAAAACGCCACTTTTTCAACACAAAAAATGACAAAAAATGTTTTACACGTGATTAGGGGTTGTTTTACGTGTAAAATAAGTTGTTCCATAGTAATCAGCAGGTTCTGAAACCATTAAACATCATTCCGGAGCTCAATTCCGCAAGAGAAACGAGTTTTATTGATTTTCCATCCAAAAAAACGACATTAATTTAACACAAAAAATGACAAAAAATGTATTACACGTGATTAGGGGTTGTTTTACGTGTAAAATAAGTTGTTCCATAGTAATCAGCAGGTTCTGAAACCATTAAACATCATTCCGGAGCTCAATTCCGCAAGAGAAACGAGTTTTATTGATTTTCCATCCAAAAAAACGACATTAATTTAACACAAAAAATGACAAAAAATGTATTACACGTGATTAGGGGTTGTTTTACGTGTAAAATAAGTTGTTCCATAGTAATCAGCAGGTTCTGAAACCATTAAACATCATTCCGGAGCTCAATTCCGCAAGAGAAACGAGTTTTATTGATTTTCCATCCAAAAAAACGACATTAATTTAACACAAAAAATGACAAAAAATGTATTACACGTGATTAGGGGTTGTTTTACGTGTAAAATAAGTTGTTCCATAGTAATCAGCAGGTTCTGAAACCATTAAACATCATTCCGGAGCTCAATTCCGCAAGAGAAACGAGTTTTATTGGTTTTTCATCGAAAAAAC
This sequence comes from Caenorhabditis sp. 8 KK-2011, assembly GCA_963572245.1. Classification (NCBI taxonomy): domain Eukaryota; kingdom Metazoa; phylum Nematoda; class Chromadorea; order Rhabditida; family Rhabditidae; genus Caenorhabditis; species Caenorhabditis sp. 8 KK-2011. Next base: position 14,235,418 of record OY751551.1, read on the forward strand.
GCCACTTTTTCAACACAAAAAATGACAAAAAATGTTTTACACGTGATTAGGGGTTGTTTTACGTGTAAAATAAGTTGTTCCATAGTAATCAGCAGGTTCTGAAACCATTAAACATCATTCCGGAGCTCAATTCCGCAAGAGAAACGAGTTTTATTGGTTTTTCATCGAAAAAACGCCACTTTTTCAACACAAAAAATGACAAAAAATGTTTTACACGTGATTAGGGGTTGTTTTACGTGTAAAATAAGTTGTTCCATAGTAATCAGCAGGTTCTGAAACCATTAAACATCATTCCGGAGCTCGATTCCGCAAGAGAAACGAGTTTTATTGATTTTCCATCCAAAAAAACGACATTAATTTAACACAAAAAATGTATTACACGTGATGAGGGGTTGTTTTACGTGTAAAATAAGTTGTTCCATAGTAATCAGCAGGTTCTGAATTTCTTTTTTAAACCATGTTTTCGAGATGACTCACAACAAACAAAATTTCTCCAGTTTCCTTGGAGCCTTCGAGCACAATCCTAAACATATAATTAATTGTACTTTCTCGTGATCGCTCTTATACTACGAATGAACATATAATTAGCGACATTGGGATTGAATAAAAGACAAGGTATACATATAAACCCGCCCACCATCTTGTTCTCATTTTACTTTTTTTTTTGAAAAAGATTGAAAATGCTCCCCTCTCAGGTCAATAAGGAAAAGGTTAGTGCGCTCTTTTCGCAAGTATATTCATCGTTTTTTTTTCTAGGCTCAAACGGATTTGTTTATTGAAATACCAGATACAAACGGAATGGCTGATGTGGTTGTTGAGACCTCGTCTCTTCTCATCGAACAACAGTCTGAACTTCAAACCAGGCCACCAGGACCATCTAGAGTTCATTCGTCACAAGATTTTGTTCGAACTTCACCCGGGGTTGTTATCCCACAAAGACCTTGTTCATTGTCATCAATTGATCTAAGGCTTCTCATACCGTTAGCATCTCAAAGCGCAGAAATCAATAATCTCTCACCACCGACTAATATTGAAATTGATGTTAACCCAGGATCACCTGAAACGAGTACTCCATCAAGTTTGAATTGGACTGATAGCCCCATCGATGATTCACCGCCTGCACCCAGTCTAACAAGACACACTGCCAACTTTGAACCTGTTTCAACCGAATGTGTGATTGCTACCCAGTCGTCAAACCGTTCGATACCATCAACATATGAAATAGTGAGTTTTGTTTGTTGAAAATATTGACCCGGATAACATTTGCCACCGTAAAACAACAGGCTCCACTCTTTTGATTTATAAATCAATACAAGTGAGCTACCCTCGTTCGTTAACGAAAAGTACACTGTGATCAGAAAGGTGATAGAAACTAAGAAAACTATAGAGTATGTAAAAATAAGAGAGTGCAGAGAGGCCAATAAAAAAGGGGAGAAATAAACAATTTTATGGGCCATTTCGCGGGACGTACAGTTTTTTTTGCGAAAGTTTTTTCCTTTCCATGAATAAGTCACCTTTTTTCAGATACTTCAAAACGATGAGAATGTTCGAGACGTACTAACAACAATCTCAACGATCACTGAATTTGTATGTTTTTGTCTTTACTTTTGGTCAATTCAAAAATTATGCCTCTTTCAGGCTTTTCAAAAACATAACAATCGTCCTCCAGCTGTGCTAGGGGTGAAACCACGAAAACCTTGTAAAGTGAGTTTTTTCCCCAAATAATCCTACCATCTATTCAGTTTTTTTTTTCAGTTAATGATGAATAATTCCTTCGATTTAGTCAAAATTAGAAATATGAGACGAACCAGAGGTACAAAACCGCTTGAATTTGTGAGTTAGCTCTACTGAAACGCCCCGATAATTAAATTATTCAGTACTTCTTCGAGCGGCCTATTTTTACAAACCCGAACTTGATCCCAACTGATGTGAACTTTGTGAGTTTTGCTTTTTGAAACTTCGCAAAATTACGATTCCCAGGTCACAGAAAATGGACAAGTGGGTCTTCTGATGCCGCGAGTTGGAAGATTAGTAGGAATACCAGGACGCCTCCCACCCATTATGGGAAGAGTAAGTTATCCGAGATGAGAAGATACCTTTTGTTCAAAAAAAAAAACAGGTCACCACATCAATACAGGCCAGTGGTTTGGCGACAATTAAAAATATGACATTTATAATGGTCTATCAAATGGCATCAATGATTAGTAATCCAATTGTGGGTACTCACAATGGTAGATTGGTTACTGGAGCTTTTGTGCACTCAGAATTGGTGACAAGATACATCCCTGTTCACAATATAAATGTGAGTTTTGAGATAAACAAGTTTGACTTGTTTCTTGATTTTTTCAGAAATTCCGATTTATCTCGTCGAACGTTGTAGCGAACTTCGATAGAAGAACCAGGCGAAGAAATATTAGAAGAAACGTGAGTGTGTGCAACATTTTTTAAATCCTGGTTTTTCGAATTTTTCAGAATAACTCGACTTCAAGAAATGAGGTCAAACAAGAAGAGGAATCAAATGATTCATTGTGATGTTTTACCTCATTAAATTTTTCGGTCATCTATTTTTTAAAACCATATTCAATAAATACTTTTGTGATAAAGTATCTTGTCTTTTTTCTGTTCAAACAAGCGGAACATACGACAGATCGATAATCAATTTTGCAAAAACGAGACGCTAACTTTTTCCAGATCCCACAAAATGACATAACATTTTTGAATGTGATGATGACATCCGGAAACAATGATGTGAAAATAATAAGAATAATATGACCACTGTGCTCTAACACCCCAAGAAATTAGAACAGCTGTGAGTGTTTTGAGGAGGACACAAAGGTTTTTGTTGTTGTTGTTTTTTTTTATGTGCCGCGCGATGACTATGGGTAATTAGGTTATTTTATTGTGTTCTTGGGGAAACGTGAATATTCAAAAACTATTCAGTTCACGTTTCTTTCATCAAGTTCTAACTTTTGTGAATGAAAAAAAGAGACTTTCTTTTTTTCTGTAGGTCGCGTTGATTCTGTGACTTCTCATCCGTGATTATCATTGTTATTTCTCTAACTCTCTCAAACTAATCAAATATGTTCACAGAGTGGAAAAGATTTTTTAGATTCAAAATAGGAAAAATGTTGAGAATAGTGTACAACCGCTTGGAGCACCAATCCACGGGTACAACCAAAGACATATAATTAATTGTACTTTCTCGTGGTCTGTCTTTTACTTGAACGCGACCGTGTTATTAGCGATGTTTGGATTTAATAAGAGACAAGGTTTTCATAAACCCTCCCATCGTCTTGTTCTCATTTGTTTTCTTGATTTAGTAAAAAGTAGAAAATGCTCCCAGCTCAAAATAATGTGGTTGGTTGTTTTTTTTGTGTCAAGTCTTTGAAGTCTTCATTTCAGATTTTAACAGAACACGACCCTTTTCTTTGCAAGTCGAGCCAGACGCCGGGAAGAAAAGATAAAAGGCTAGAGAACGAGAGGTCGCGGCGAGATATTTTGATAAACGCTGTGCCGCCATACTTTATAAAGATTTTATCGCGACGAACACTCGTACTCTGCCTTTTTAAAATTTGGCGCTACAGCGTTTATCAAAATATCTCGCCACGACCTCTCGTTCTCTAGCCTTTTATCTTTTCTTCCCAGCGTCTGGCGCGACTTGCAATTTTCTGTTGTTCTAAAGGGTCGTGAGAATTGTCTATCGAAATACCAGAACCTGAAAGCTCACATGTTTCTGAAACTTCTAGAGTTCATTCGTCAAAAACAATTCGTCTACCACCACGCGAGAGTGTTGTTCCGCAAAGACTTATTTCTTCGCCACCGTCCACACTTCTCACTTTCAAGTCAGCACCAGAACTTGATTATCCTACAACATTGGCAACACAGTCTATTGAAACTCTCTCTGTCGTAACCCAGTCGCAAGGATTGATGATTACCCCGACAGCACCTGAAACAAGTCGTCCACCAACTTTGGTTCCTAACAGCCCTGTACATAAATCACCACCTCCCACCAATCAGACAGAACGGCCTGTATTGTTTGAAAACTTACCAATAGATTGTGTGATTGCTACTCAGCCTTCGAATTACTTGATACCAACAACATATGAAATTGTGAGTTGAAAATGTTTTCCAGTACCGAATCTCTTTGAAAATTCTATTTTATCCAGGTACGCCAAAACAATGAGTGTGTTCGAGACGTAGTGACAACAATAGCGACAATTACAGAGTTTGTAGGTTTTTTCTAAAGGTTTTCAATATAATAATTATAGAAAACATTTTTGGCAGGTACTTTTTTGTGAAAATGGTCGCCCTGCGACTGCGCTAGCGATAAAACCACAGAATCCTTCAAAGGTGAGTCGTAACGTTATTCCAGTCAAGGCAGTTTTTTTCTAGAAAATGTTGAATGCAGATTTCAAGCTGGTCAAGGTTATACCTAGAAGACGAGCTATAACAAAACCTATTGAATTTGTGAGTTAGGTTATCCTCAGAAAAAACAATAAATTGTTAATTTAGTTTTTCCACGAACAACCTACTCATTCTAACCCCAATTTGATCCCTGTTGATTTGAATTTTGTAAGTTTTCAACTCAATAAAAACCGAAAAAAAAACAGTTTTAAGGTCATTGAAAATGGAAAAGTGTGCTGCGTAATGCCTCAAATTGGAAAAATATCGCCAATACCTGGATGTCTTCCTCCTATTATGGGAGAAGTTAGTGACCCGAGAGAGCGTTTATTGATTGAAACATTGCAGGTCACCTCGTCAGTACAATCCGGTGGTTTGGTGGTAGTCGACTTTTTTAATGATTTATCAAATGGCATCAATAACGAGTAACTCAATATTGGTCAAACATGATGGAACACTTATTACTGGAGCTTTTGTACACTCGGAAATAGTGACAAGATACATTCCTATTCACAATATAAATGTGAGTTATGAAAAAAATATTATTGAAAATTTTTTAAAGTTTTCAGAAATTCCGAACAGTGTCTTCACCCGTTTTGACAAACTTCAATACTACAAGAACCAGACAAAGAAGAACTAGAACAAAAGTAAAAAGCCCTGTTTTATAGAGACTAAATTTTTGAGTTTTTAGAATAATTCTACTTCGAGAAACGAATTCAATCAAGAGAGCGTCAAATAAAATATAATTGTACTGTCACTGACACTTGCTGGACTAGCATATTTCAAAAATTCTTTTTTTCTGTGGTCATATAAAACCCCATCCAATAGATAATTGTGTGATAAAATGTCTTGTCTTTTTTTCTGTTCAAACAAGCGAAAAAAAGCTCTTCAATCTTCATCGAAACCTCCGACAAATCGATCATCAATTGAGCAAAAACGAGACGATTGACAAATGAGCAACAAGTGTCGGCAGCACCCGCCATGTAATTGGTTGTTGTTGGAACATCATTTGTCACTCTATCATTTATTTTGTGGTTATGAAACGACCTACACACTCACTCACACACATACACACACATTGAGCGCTTTCTTTTCCAGATCCCACAAAATGGCATAATATTTTTGAATGTGATGATGACATCCGGATACAATAAACGACTATGGGAAAATAATAAGAATATTATGACCACTGTGCCCCAACACCCCAAGAAATTAGAACAGCTGTGGGTGTTTTGAGTAGGAAACAAAGTTTTTTTGTTGTTGTTTGAATGTGCCGCCGCGCGCGATTTGAATTGTGCGATGATGATGGGTAATTGGGTTACTCATTTTATTCGTGAGAAAATGAAACCTTCGAGCGCAAACCTACAAACGTGAAATTTTTCAACAAAAATAGTCATGACTCACAAGATTTTCCTCCATCCAAAACACGCCAACTTTGGCGCAAACACCTACCCTGATGACTAACCCTTGATGAATAATAATTGTATCAACAGAGGCAAAAATGTTTCTTTCAAAAACAAATCAATCTGATTCCAATCATCATTTCAAATAAATTTTATTTCGATTAAATGAAACATAAAAACAAACGAATAAAAATGTTATGGTTAACTAGACAGATAGACGAATATATCATATGAATATGTGAGCGTACCCGTGTTTCAAAAATTAGGTCATATTTTCAACCTAGATCTGATTTTTGTTGAATAAACATTTCGTTTAGCTTGTAGAGGTTTAGTGACATGGGAAGTTGAGAAAGCAGGTGGATTGGGAGCTGAAAATCAAGAATTCCAAAAGTCAGATACATTTTCAAAACTAACCAAAGGTGTGAAGGTTGTTACTTGAGGTTGCATACTGCTATTAGCTGGCGGTACCTCGTCAGAGCTCGGAGGAGTTTGAGGTGCATTCGCGTCTTGTCCAGGGTTATGTTTCTTCCACTTTGTGCGTCTATTTTGAAACCAGATTTTCACTTGTGTCTCGCTTAGTTGGAGTTGGATAGCAAGGTTGAAACGCTCACAAACACTCAGGTAACGAGACGATCTGAACTTGTTTTCCAGCACAACTAGTTGATCAAACGTGAAGGCTGTTCGAGGTCGACGAACTTTGTGACGACGAAGAGGTTTTGAGCTGGGAGTTTCTGCAGAAAAATTTTGGATTTCAAAAATATGTTTTACAGAAAAATGCAGCTCAAATGAACGGTTATTTATAACAGGAGGGTGCTAGGAAATATTTTTCTATAAACATAGGAAACCTTAAATTAGAATAACTACGTTAATTCCGTAATCTTTTTGATGAACAATTTCTCAATGAAAAATTTTTACAGAATAAAAAAAAACACCGCATTTTTCCAACTGACCACTAGATTTACTTGTAGATTCATCCGACTCTTTATCCCGATCCGACAACAAATCTTCCACGCGAAAACCGCTCATCATTCACCTAAACAAAACACTAGGCAATTGACATCTATCCGGAAATTAAAAAGGAAGTGCAAACGGAAATATTTCATTCGACATTTAAACTTTGACAACACCCGGGTTTGTTAAAAAATGCACAAATAATTGAGGGTTTTCGAACAAAATATGTGGGGCGTGGTCAAAATAAGTTTTGTGATTGGTTTGAAAGGCACAGAAGAAAAAAAAACAGACACCAGGAGAAGAAGCATCATGATGACATATACATTATTGCAGTGGAAAGAAAGAAGAAAGGAGCTACCGGATTTAATGTGAGAAAATAATAAATGCGGTGTCTCTTTTTGAAATGTTGTTAAAACAATAAAAATACATTGTGTGTATGTTTTTTTGCACTGTTCATAATTGATTCGATTTATAACACTATGAAGAAAAAATACAACGTTGTGTATATTATTGATTTGGTGATTCAGAGCACGTATAATAATGTTTACCGTTTGCAAAAGCACAGTAATCTTCAATTGTTCCCCATTTCTCATTCACACGTCGCATCACCCCCGCAAGAAATCCAGTTTTTTTCACACTCCGAACATTACTGCATCTCGGTTTTTGTTGTCGATTCTCCACCAGAGCTCTTCTGTTCGTTTTGTTGACAATGGCCTTTTCAGGGTCAAAAGTAGAACCCTGGTGTACCAACTCTCGAATGTTCAACCCTCGACCTCGATTAACCCTCGAACTTGTTCAACCCTCGAACATTTTAACTGCATTTTTTGGAAGTTCATTAAGCCAAAGCATTCGTAAGAGAGAACACTCTGCCAAAAAAATTCTACCTCCGTGTTCTCATAAAATACAGTTAGTTACGAAAGTAGTTATGAAAAATTACGGAAATCTTCAGTTGAAAGCCTGAAATATCAATGCTGAACAGAATATTTTAGATTTTTTATTGAAAAAAAGGAAAAATAGAATCAAGATGTAAAAAAATGAAGTTTGAAAAAAATTATTGAACACGGAAAAAAAAAGAATATGGAAAACAATGAACTTATGAAAAAAAATATATGATGAAGTGAAAAAATAACATGTGAAATGTCTCATTTAAAAAAAAATTCCCAAACAATTACATGTTTTCGATATATTGTTTGACTTTGTCCCACGGCTCAACTCGTATATTGCGCGAAACTGAGACCCAGTTTTTGGTGGTGACGAACATATCGTAGTCGCCAACAACCCACACAATTGATTTACCGCGACTTAGCGAGACAATGATTTTGTTGACGTCATCGACATGAGGCGTTGATATATCACATTTTGATGTCAATACCAACACCACATCTGCTTCACTTCCTTGGCACTCATCGACCGATCTGTTATTAGCAAAAATTATTTAATTTCTAGTATTGTTTTACTCACTTGACTTCCAGTTCTTGGTTTCGTCTTTTGACGAGATACTTTGTGGAATTGTAGAATGATACCACTTTCATTGTAAACTCGTCAAGATTTGTTTGAACGAAGTCGAGAAGTTTGGTGGCAATTTCTACTTCATCAAATTACCCTTCACATGACAATGGCTGGTGTTGCTTGTCGTGATAATCATTGCCGATGGAAGACCTAATGGTCCAACCAAATTCAATTGATCAGCAGCAGCCTTGGTGGAAATTTTAAATCCATAAAAATGCGACCATGAGTCGACAATTTGTTGAGTGGAGCGGAACGAGACGTCTAGGAAGCTGAAACAATTGATATGTTTGTTGAACGAAACTATTTTGTTTGACAAAAATTTAAATTCAAAAAATACAGCTGTTTTTTTTCAAATGTTTCTGGCGTGACCCATAAATACTGTTGCGACTTTGAACGCGTGCGAGTTTAAAAACCAAACATTTAAGAACGGTAATATACTAAACTTAGTAATGCAACAACTCAGACTTTAGAAATATTATAGGATACACAAAAAAAATCATATAAGATACGCACCAGTGATATGCCGGAAAAAAACGACCCCGGAAAGCAGTGATTTTTCAGTTTCAAAAATTTGAAAAATGCGGAAAAAGAGTTAAAAGAACAAGAACTCCTTTTCAGTATAGAGAGCGAAACTCACTTTCGATTTTTGTATAAATATACAAAGTTTTCGAAATCGTTGTATGGTTGTGCTCCCATCACCGACTTTGGTAGCAGCTGCATGTGATCGCCGATTAGTACGAATTTGGCATCCGGCTTTGTCAGATACATGATTCGAAGAAGATCGCATGTTCCAACCAGACTTGCTTCGTCGATCTGGAAACGTATTATATTTTATTGCGATCACAATCAGTTATATTTATAAAGTTACTTACCAGCACTAAGTCCGCTTTACAACTCCGTCCGTTTTGATAAAACTTGGCGATCGTTGAGGCAACAATGGTGAACTGACGATTATCTCGACGTTTCGCCAATTGACTTTGCTCTCTCCCAAATGTCAAGCCCTCCGATTGTCTTTTTGACAAATCATTGAAAGCTTTTCCTCCCCATTGATTTGTCGAAAATTGTAGTATTTTTCCGGAGGTTGATATTGGTTGGCTTTGATAATCTGAGCACTGCATGTGAGATTCGGATTGTCCAAGTGATGCGTTTGTGATCGGATTCGAGTGTGATTCAAATCACCTATCTCATCAACAAACGCGTCCACCGCCAAGTTTATCGAACTCAAAAACAAGACAGCCGTATGTCCGAGCTGCCTGTTTTTGACAATTTCTCTGACGGCAACGGCTGTTATTGTCGTTTTTCCCGTTCCTGGCGGCGCGTTGATTGTGACGAACATCTCAGTTGATAAAATGGCTTTCACACATTTTTGTTGTCGGGCAGTCAATTGCATCAAAGATGAACAATCATTCGAAATCCTGTTGTTCTGCATGTTCTCGTATTCATCATTTTTGAGTCTGGAGCGAAGCAGAGTTCGCATGCTATCATGCTCGATTAGACTTCTAGACATTAATTCCGGTGGTCTTGCAGAGAATTGGGGCGAAATGATGACAGTCTCGCCATATTTGAATTGCACATGTGAACCTTCCACTTTGATTCCCAACACATTGTCATGAAGTGAATCCATTTTACCAAGAATGTCGTTCTCCTCATCTGTCGATGCTTCTAATCAAATTCTCTGTCCAGGTGCATACAACTCATTTGCGCAAACCGCCCAGTCCGATTGTCTTTTTGACAAATCATCGAAAGCTTTTTGTTCCTCCTTGATTTGTCGAAAATTGTAGTATTTTTCCGGAGGTTGATATTGGTTGGCTTTGATAATCTGAGCACTGCATGTGAGATTCGGATTGTCCAAGTGATGCGTTTGTGATCGGCTTCTTCTTCCATAGCGTCTTTTTCTTCACCCAACTCCATTTCTTCTTCTGCTTCATTGTTCTCATGCAACTCCATATTCTCTTCCAACTCCATCATTGTTTCGTCCATATCCACAAAAACCTCAGCGGGTTCTTCGGCATCTCTTCCCAATTCGTGTTCGCGTGTTCTCGCCAGGTTTGCTCGAATAATTTCGATCGAGCCGACACTCGATTCAGACGAGCGTACAGAGCGAGACACCGAAGACGAATTGGAATCTTAGGACTGAAAATACAAATGACGTTTTCTTTTTCACATAATTAATTGAGACTTACATCGGAAGTGTCGGAAGAGGTCGTGTCGGAAGAGGAAGAGGTAAATGAGAAGTACGACGATCTTTCTGATAGTGAAGATGACGAAGAGCTCGATGAACTTGATGAGCCTTGTGAGAACTCATTTATGAAGTGGCGACAGATTGGTAATAATGGAGCGCTGATGACTGGCAATTGCAAAAGTTTCTTATGAGAAACTCCGCTTCCTCATAATCAAAAGAATGGCAATTTCTTCCCCCAATCAACTGCAATCAAGTTGTAAATATTATATTTCAAATCGAACAACTAACCAAGTTCTTTTCCGCTTCGTTGAGCATTCTTAATGGTTCCAGAATTTCCTCCACATTCTCCGGGGTTTTAACAAAACACTTCGATGTTCCGTTTCGATTCATGAATTTTCCTTTAATCTGTAATTTTTTTTAATGCTTTCAAATGATCAAATCCGTAATGCCCAGTTAAATCAATGTGACGTGATTTAGTATTTTAACTTTTATCTTCTTCTAACAAAGAAAATTCAGTTTGCCTTCCCGTTTCAATTTACATTTCCCGTAACAAAGATATTAGCCATTCACAAATCGCAACCACGCGGTTACTGTAGATGGAAATCTGAGCAGTGAAAATATCCAGAACAAAATTCTTCAAAAGTGTGACAAGTATATTTTTAGACTTTTTGACCCGTAGAATCTGATGCTGATATTAAAATACGCTGAAAATCACTTCTAAACCGAGTTCACATAAAGATTATCAATAGAGCGCGTGGAACCGATTTGTGATTGGCTAATATAGCAATTGGTTTCTAGGTGATTTTAAGTATGTACATTACAAAAGTAACGTTGTTTTTCTGAGATTTTCGACACGTGAAATTTCTTCACGTCAAAAAATATCGTTACTATGCAGAAAGTCGAACTTGCATCTGTTTATTGAATAAAAATCACTCACTCTGTGAACTGTTCCATAGCCAACGAAATCAACAGCCGGTGGGTTTCCTGGTTTTTCGAACCCGGTCAAAATCTTCGAAGAAAGTTTGACGGTGTCCACTTTGTCTGTTGATCGTGAATGGAAGACCACGTCGGTACAACTCAGTGTTCGCATGACCAAAAAAAGGCATTTCTCTCCGCCCACTCTCACTTTCTCGAACTTTGTGACTTTGACAGAGTTCTGAAATCAGATCAAATGATTACTTTTGTTGCAAAATAATTGTGTTCTCACCCCTTCGGTGGAGTAATCGAGCACCACTAATTCCACACCGAACGTTGATCTCTCTGAGTCAAAGACCAAGAATAGCACCTTTTTTTTGTCCTCTTCGTCTTTCAAAAAACATTGATGAATGTATCCTTTTATGCCATTTTGTTTGTACTTTTTTATGTGGGAAATGTAGACAATCTGAAAAAATTAAGTCCTAATTTTTTTTTAATTCCTTTTCTTTTTTCACTTCCTTTTTCTTTTTTCCTTATTTTAATTATCAACAAAAAAAAGTTCTTACTTGGCATTAAAATATGTATTGTTTTAAAAGTGTTTCTGTCAATTTTTAAACACATAAAATGAATTCGATTTATAATTGTAAGTTGTTTCAAAGGAAAAAGAGAAACATTTGTTTTTCATTCATTTTCATGATAATTCCACATAAAAACGAGAATTCAAAATCAATACTCCAAAAACAGATTATAGCGTACACAAAATTTCTGCGTTTTTGTCTCCCACCTCTTTTACTCACCTTGTTGAGGTAGTACGGTACACCAAAGTACCTGGCTACACCGCTACCTCCCCCAAGTGCTCCATTGCGTTCATCCGAATGACTTTGGTTCATTGCTGAGCTCATTCTGAAAATATCGCAAGTTTTTAAGATAGACGAAAAAAAAGAAGGACGAGACTTTCAAAGGGTAAATTTATATCATTTCATAGATCTTGAGACGCTGAAAAATATCCCGCATTCAGTTTTTGCGAAACGCCTCCAAAAAGCCTAAAATTGAGCTCTGTGAGGTTATCCTAAGTTGTCGTCCGGATACAGGAAGGTGTCTTCCGATGATGTTGTTTTAGGAATTAACGAGTTGTACAAGTATTATTGAAAGGAGCACAAATATGTTGTACTAGAAAATGTAGGTTAACATGAGTTAAACATCAAGGTTCTTCTACAAGTAACATTTCTGAGAAATATCGATGTTCCTTTAAACGTCATTTTTGGTTCATTCAGAACAAATGAATAAAATAAGTTTCCGTGAAATAAAATACAACTGCACATTGTGTACACATTCATTGTATTAGGATTGGATTGTGAAAACATTTGAACAAAAAGAATTCACTGAACACGTTGTTTCAAAACGTTCAGAAGGCTGCTAAGCGAGAGGAAAGGTTGTTATTTTGAAAATTCGCGACGAGAAAAATAGTGAGAGATATGCGCCAGCTACCAAAAGAGCCAACGTACATATGTGTGATAGAGACTATACAAACATAACAAAAAAAATTAGACCATAAACCCAGTGAAGGTGGAGTAACATTGTCAGTTATCTGGTCAGTTTTTTGTATTTTTTTTCGAGAGAAACACCGCTCGGAGTAAGATTTTGGAAGGGATCACAATCAAACATCTTAATCCGACTCTAAACACAAAGGAGGACCTGTCTGACATGATCTCAAAACTTGGAAATCAGTTCTTCTGTGGTATTCCTGTTGTTCTTTGACACCCCAATCTTCTCTATTCTCAGGAGTATGTCCTTGTGATCTGACTGTAAGTCATGTACAAGAAATATGAATGAAAGATAGTTATATCTGTATGTAATGTTGGTTTCGATTATATCATGATACTTGGTCTTTAGATAGAATTAATAATAATCTACCACAAACTAAAACAAACTGTGTTGTATAAAGTGTAAAAAAACTAGATCAGATGAAATGTTCAAAGAGTTCTATAGACGGGGTATGAAAAAAAGATATGAAAAAAAAAATCCAATGATTTGGTTATTTGATGAGAAGAATAAGAATATGTTTCACTAACTCGAAAATAATATTACTGGTGGAGCTTCTATTATTTCAAAGATATCATGAAGTAGAAAAAACGAAGATTAAATACTAGAACTCATTATGATGTGTGATGTGGGAGAAAAAAGATAAACTGTAATGCGCGAGACATCAGAGACGCAGAATGTGAGATTTGGAGTTTTTTAAATAAAGAAAGGTTATTAGAATTTCTTGTAAATAAATAGACAATAAATGGAGTTTATAAGGGTTTGATGATAGTCGATTTCTAATTTACCATTCTACTCAAAACTGACAGAATTCCTAAGATAAAAAACAAAAAAAAGAAGAATAAGAGCTGGTGTGACGCGGGAGAAAAAAGATAAACTGTAATGCGCGAGACATCAGAGACGCAGAATGCGAGATTTGTAGTTTTCTAACCAAAGAAAGGTTATTAGAATTTCTTGTAAATAAACAGACAACAAATGGAGTTTATAGGGGTTTGATGATAGTCGATTTCTAATTTACCATTCTACTCAAAACTGACAGAATTCATAAGATAAAAAACAAAAAAAAAGAAGAATAAGAGCTGGTGTGATGCGGGAGAAAAAAGATAAACTGTAATGCGCGAGACATCAGAGACGCAGAATGCGAGATTTGTAGTTTTCTAACCAAAGAAAGGTTATTAGAATTTCTTGTAAATAAACAGACAATAAATGGAGTTTATATGGGTTTGATGATAGTCGATTTCTAATTTACCATTCTACTCAAAACTGACAGAATTCATAAGATAAAAAACAAAAAAAAAGAAGAATAAGAGCTGGTGTGATGCGGGAGAAAAAAGATAAACTGTAATGCGCGAGACATCAGAGACGCAGAATGCGAGATTTGTAGTTTTCTAACCAAAGAAAGGTTATTAGAAATTCTTGTAAATAAACAGACAACAAATGGAGTTTATAGGGGTTTGATGATAGTCGATTTCTAATTTACCATTCTACTCAAAACTGACAGAATTCATAAGATAAAAAACAAAAAAAAAGAAGAATAAGCACGGGTGCAGAGTCAGACGAGTTCAGAGCTCTCAGGCCAATTGATTTCTTGGTCCCTGGAGCAATATTAGCAATTCCGTCAGCATCTTCCCCGGAGGCGGAGGGTTACGATGATCCCGAAGAATCATTCGTAACTATTCCCTCAACAAAAGCAGTCACGCAAAAATACATGAAATCACTAGACATAGCACTTGAAGGGACATGGAAGCGTTTTTATTCCATGTACATGCTCAACGACAAGAATTCAAAGAAGTAACAACGAGGTTGCTGTACTTCAACAAAACGACAATATATGTTCAATTCATGCAAAACTACAACCAAAAAGCTCTACTCGCTCATTTTCTTGCAAAAAATGAAGAGCATTTCTGCAACAACATGCAATAAATCCCTCGAAACCCCAGAAAACTTAAAAACTGCTGAAACTGCCAAAAACTGACTCAAAAAACATGTTTTCTGTCCCAATCATCCTAAAAAACGAGAGTCCAGGTCTCGAGTGGACAATGCGGTCGCGTGGTACTGTAGCTGCTGAGTCGACTGTGTGCATTAATTTCAAAAAATAATAAATTTGCTCGTTTTTTTGCAATTCTTTCGCTGAAAACGCCGATGCTTTGCATTTAGCTGATAAAAAGGTTGAATATTTTCAACAGAGCTGGTGTGATGCGGGAGAAAAACGATAAACTGTAATGCGCGAGACATCAGTGACGCAGAATGCGAGATTTGTAGTTTTCTAACCAAAGAAAGGTTATTAGAATTTCTTGTAAATAAACAGACAACAAATGGAGTTTATAGGGGTTTGATGATAGTCGATTTCTAATTTACCATTCTACTCAAAACTGACAGAATTCATAAGATAAAAAACAAAAAAAAAAGAAGAATAAGAGCTGGTGTGATGCGGGAGAAAAAAGATAAACTGTAATGCGCGAGACATCAGAGACGCAGAATGCGAGATTTGTAGTTTTCTAACCAAAGAAAGGTTATTAGAATTTCTTGTAAATAAACAGACAATAAATGGAGTTTATAGGGGTTTGATGATAGTCGATTTCTAATTTACCATTCTACTCAAAACTGACAGAATTCATAAGATAAAAAACAAAAAAAAAGAAGAATAAGAGCTGGTGTGATGCGGGAGAAAAAAGATAAACTGTAATGCGCGAGACATCAGAGACGCAGAATGCGAGACTTGTAGTTTTCTAACCAAAGAAAGGTTATTAGAATTTCTTGTAAATAAACAGACAATAAATGGAGTTTATAGGGGTTTGATGATAGTCGATTTCTAATTTACCATTCTACTCAAAACTGACAGAATTCATAAGATAAAAAACAAAAAAAAAGAAGAATAAGAGCTGGTGTGATGCGGGAGAAAAAAGATAAACTGTAATGCGCGAGACATCAGAGACGCAGAATGCGAGATTTGTAGTTTTCTAACCAAAGAAAGGTTATTAGAATTTCTTGTAAATAAACAGACAATAAATGGAGTTTATAGGGGTTTGATGATAGTCGATTTCTAATTTACCATTACAGAATATTTTAGATTTTTTATTGAAAAAAAGGAAAAATAGAATCAAGATGTAAAAAAATGAAGTTTGAAAAAAATTATTGAACACGGAAAAAAAAGAATATGGAAAACAATGAACTTATGAAAAAAAATATATGATGAAGTGAAAAAATAACATGTGAAATGTCTCATTTAAAAAAAAATTCCCAAACAATTACATGTTTTCGATATATTGTTTGACTTTGTCCCACGGCTCAACTCGTATATTGCGCGAAACTGAGACCCAGTTTTTGGTGGTGACGAACATATCGTAGTCGCCAACAACCCACACAATTGATTTACCGCGACTTAGCGAGACAATGATTTTGTTGACGTCATCGACATGAGGCGTTGATATATCACATTTTGATGTCAATACCAACACCACATCTGCTTCACTTCCTTGGCACTCATCGACCGATCTGTTATTAGCAAAAATTATTTAATTTCTAGTATTGTTTTACTCACTTGACTTCCAGTTCTTGGTTTCGTCTTTTGACGAGATACTTTGTGGAATTGTAGAATGATACCACTTTCATTGTAAACTCGTCAAGATTTGTTTGAACGAAGTCGAGAAGTTTGGTGGCAATTTCTACTTCATCAAATTACCCTTCACATGACAATGGCTGGTGTTGCTTGTCGTGATAATCATTGCCGATGGAAGACCTAATGGTCCAACCAAATTCAATTGATCAGCAGCAGCCTTGGTGGAAATTTTAAATCCATAAAAATGCGACCATGAGTCGACAATTTGTTGAGTGGAGCGGAACGAGACGTCTAGGAAGCTGAAACAATTGATATGTTTGTTGAACGAAACTATTTTGTTTGACAAAAATTTAAATTCAAAAAATACAGCTGTTTTTTTTCAAATGTTTCTGGCGTGACCCATAAATACTGTTGCGACTTTGAACGCGTGCGAGTTTAAAAACCAAACATTTAAGAACGGTAATATACTAAACTTAGTAATGCAACAACTCAGACTTTAGAAATATTATAGGATACACAAAAAAAATCATATAAGATACGCACCAGTGATATGCCGGAAAAAAACGACCCCGGAAAGCAGTGATTTTTCAGTTTCAAAAATTTGAAAAATGCGGAAAAAGAGTTAAAAGAACAAGAACTCCTTTTCAGTATAGAGAGCGAAACTCACTTTCGATTTTTGTATAAATATACAAAGTTTTCGAAATCGTTGTATGGTTGTGCTCCCATCACCGACTTTGGTAGCAGCTGCATGTGATCGCCGATTAGTACGAATTTGGCATCCGGCTTTGTCAGATACATGATTCGAAGAAGATCGCATGTTCCAACCAGACTTGCTTCGTCGATCTGGAAACGTATTATATTTTATTGCGATCACAATCAGTTATATTTATAAAGTTACTTACCAGCACTAAGTCCGCTTTACAACTCCGTCCGTTTTGATAAAACTTGGCGATCGTTGAGGCAACAATGGTGAACTGACGATTATCTCGACGTTTCGCCAATTGACTTTGCTCTCTCCCAAATGTCAAGCCCTCCGATTGTCTTTTTGACAAATCATTGAAAGCTTTTCCTCCCCATTGATTTGTCGAAAATTGTAGTATTTTTCCGGAGGTTGATATTGGTTGGCTTTGATAATCTGAGCACTGCATGTGAGATTCGGATTGTCCAAGTGATGCGTTTGTGATCGGATTCGAGTGTGATTCAAATCACCTATCTCATCAACAAACGCGTCCACCGCCAAGTTTATCGAACTCAAAAACAAGACAGCCGTATGTCCGAGCTGCCTGTTTTTGACAATTTCTCTGACGGCAACGGCTGTTATTGTCGTTTTTCCCGTTCCTGGCGGCGCGTTGATTGTGACGAACATCTCAGTTGATAAAATGGCTTTCACACATTTTTGTTGTCGGGCAGTCAATTGCATCAAAGATGAACAATCATTCGAAATCCTGTTGTTCTGCATGTTCTCGTATTCATCATTTTTGAGTCTGGAGCGAAGCAGAGTTCGCATGCTATCATGCTCGATTAGACTTCTAGACATTAATTCCGGTGGTCTTGCAGAGAATTGGGGCGAAATGATGACAGTCTCGCCATATTTGAATTGCACATGTGAACCTTCCACTTTGATTCCCAACACATTGTCATGAAGTGAATCCATTTTACCAAGAATGTCGTTCTCCTCATCTGTCGATGCTTCTAATCAAATTCTCTGTCCAGGTGCATACAACTCATTTGCGCAAACCGCCCAGTCCGATTGTCTTTTTGACAAATCATCGAAAGCTTTTTGTTCCTCCTTGATTTGTCGAAAATTGTAGTATTTTTCCGGAGGTTGATATTGGTTGGCTTTGATAATCTGAGCACTGCATGTGAGATTCGGATTGTCCAAGTGATGCGTTTGTGATCGGATTCGAGTGTGATTCAAATCACCTATCTCATCAACAAACGCGTCCACCGCCAAGTTTATCGAACTCAAAAACAAGACAGCCGTATGTCCGAGCTGCCTGTTTTTGACAAATTCTCTGACGGCAACGGCTGTTATTGTCGTTTTTCCCGTTCCTGGCGGCGCGTTGATTGTGACGAACATCTCATTTGATAAAATGGCTTTCACACATTTTTGTTGTCGGGCAGTCAATTGCATCAAAGATGAACAATCATTCGAAATCCTGTTGTTCTGCATGTTCTCGTATTCATCATTTTTGAGTCTGGAGCGAAGCAGAGTTCGCATGTTTTGATTTCCGGCATAACTTCTTCTTGCTGTCCTTGTTCAATTTGAACCGGTATGGATTCGTATCTCCCTCTTCTTCTCTACGACCGTCCATCTCTTCTATATTTATAGCGTCTTCTTCTTCCATAGCGTCTTTTTCTTCACCCAACTCCATTTCTTCTTCTGCTTCATTGTTCTCATGCAACTCCATATTCTCTTCCAACTCCATCATTGTTTCGTCCATATCCACAAAAACCTCAGCGGGTTCTTCGGCATCTCTTCCCAATTCGTGTTCGCGTGTTCTCGCCAGGTTTGCTCGAATAATTTCGATCGAGCCGACACTCGATTCAGACGAGCGTACAGAGCGAGACACCGAAGACGAATTGGAATCTTAGGACTGAAAATACAAATGACGTTTTCTTTTTCACATAATTAATTGAGACTTACATCGGAAGTGTCGGAAGAGGTCGTGTCGGAAGAGGAAGAGGTAAATGAGAAGTACGACGATCTTTCTGATAGTGAAGATGACGAAGAGCTCGATGAACTTGATGAGCCTTGTGAGAACTCATTTATGAAGTGGCGACAGATTGGTAATAATGGAGCGCTGATGACTGGCAATTGCAAAAGTTTCTTATGAGAAACTCCGCTTCCTCATAATCAAAAGAATGGCAATTTCTTCCCCCAATCAACTGCAATCAAGTTGTAAATATTATATTTCAAATCGAACAACTAACCAAGTTCTTTTCCGCTTCGTTGAGCATTCTTAATGGTTCCAGAATTTCCTCCACATTCTCCGGGGTTTTAACAAAACACTTCGATGTTCCGTTTCGATTCATGAATTTTCCTTTAATCTGTAATTTTTTTTAATGCTTTCAAATGATCAAATCCGTAATGCCCAGTTAAATCAATGTGACGTGATTTAGTATTTTAACTTTTATCTTCTTCTAACAAAGAAAATTCAGTTTGCCTTCCCGTTTCAATTTACATTTCCCGTAACAAAGATATTAGCCATTCACAAATCGCAACCACGCGGTTACTGTAGATGGAAATCTGAGCAGTGAAAATATCCAGAACAAAATTCTTCAAAAGTGTGACAAGTATATTTTTAGACTTTTTGACCCGTAGAATCTGATGCTGATATTAAAATACGCTGAAAATCACTTCTAAACCGAGTTCACATAAAGATTATCAATAGAGCGCGTGGAACCGATTTGTGATTGGCTAATATAGCAATTGGTTTCTAGGTGATTTTAAGTATGTACATTACAAAAGTAACGTTGTTTTTCTGAGATTTTCGACACGTGAAATTTCTTCACGTCAAAAAATATCGTTACTATGCAGAAAGTCGAACTTGCATCTGTTTATTGAATAAAAATCACTCACTCTGTGAACTGTTCCATAGCCAACGAAATCAACAGCCGGTGGGTTTCCTGGTTTTTCGAACCCGGTCAAAATCTTCGAAGAAAGTTTGACGGTGTCCACTTTGTCTGTTGATCGTGAATGGAAGACCACGTCGGTACAACTCAGTGTTCGCATGACCAAAAAAAGGCATTTCTCTCCGCCCACTCTCACTTTCTCGAACTTTGTGACTTTGACAGAGTTCTGAAATCAGATCAAATGATTACTTTTGTTGCAAAATAATTGTGTTCTCACCCCTTCGGTGGAGTAATCGAGCACCACTAATTCCACACCGAACGTTGATCTCTCTGAGTCAAAGACCAAGAATAGCACCTTTTTTTTGTCCTCTTCGTCTTTCAAAAAACATTGATGAATGTATCCTTTTATGCCATTTTGTTTGTACTTTTTTATGTGGGAAATGTAGACAATCTGAAAAAATTAAGTCCTAATTTTTTTTTAATTCCTTTTCTTTTTTCACTTCCTTTT
This sequence comes from Caenorhabditis sp. 8 KK-2011, assembly GCA_963572245.1. Lineage (NCBI taxonomy): Eukaryota > Metazoa > Nematoda > Chromadorea > Rhabditida > Rhabditidae > Caenorhabditis > Caenorhabditis sp. 8 KK-2011. Next base: position 14,255,964 of record OY751551.1, read on the forward strand.
TCTTTTTTCCTTATTTTAATTATCAACAAAAAAAAGTTCTTACTTGGCATTAAAATATGTATTGTTTTAAAAGTGTTTCTGTCAATTTTTAAACACATAAAATGAATTCGATTTATAATTGTAAGTTGTTTCAAAGGAAAAAGAGAAACATTTGTTTTTCATTCATTTTCATGATAATTCCACATAAAAACGAGAATTCAAAATCAATACTCCAAAAACAGATTATAGCGTACACAAAATTTCTGCGTTTTTGTCTCCCACCTCTTTTACTCACCTTGTTGAGGTAGTACGGTACACCAAAGTACCTGGCTACACCGCTACCTCCCCCAAGTGCTCCATTGCGTTCATCCGAATGACTTTGGTTCATTGCTGAGCTCATTCTGAAAATATCGCAAGTTTTTAAGATAGACGAAAAAAAAGAAGGACGAGACTTTCAAAGGGTAAATTTATATCATTTCATAGATCTTGAGACGCTGAAAAATATCCCGCATTCAGTTTTTGCGAAACGCCTCCAAAAAGCCTAAAATTGAGCTCTGTGAGGTTATCCTAAGTTGTCGTCCGGATACAGGAAGGTGTCTTCCGATGATGTTGTTTTAGGAATTAACGAGTTGTACAAGTATTATTGAAAGGAGCACAAATATGTTGTACTAGAAAATGTAGGTTAACATGAGTTAAACATCAAGGTTCTTCTACAAGTAACATTTCTGAGAAATATCGATGTTCCTTTAAACGTCATTTTTGGTTCATTCAGAACAAATGAATAAAATAAGTTTCCGTGAAATAAAATACAACTGCACATTGTGTACACATTCATTGTATTAGGATTGGATTGTGAAAACATTTGAACAAAAAGAATTCACTGAACACGTTGTTTCAAAACGTTCAGAAGGCTGCTAAGCGAGAGGAAAGGTTGTTATTTTGAAAATTCGCGACGAGAAAAATAGTGAGAGATATGCGCCAGCTACCAAAAGAGCCAACGTACATATGTGTGATAGAGACTATACAAACATAACAAAAAAAATTAGACCATAAACCCAGTGAAGGTGGAGTAACATTGTCAGTTATCTGGTCAGTTTTTTGTATTTTTTTTCGAGAGAAACACCGCTCGGAGTAAGATTTTGGAAGGGATCACAATCAAACATCTTAATCCGACTCTAAACACAAAGGAGGACCTGTCTGACATGATCTCAAAACTTGGAAATCAGTTCTTCTGTGGTATTCCTGTTGTTCTTTGACACCCCAATCTTCTCTATTCTCAGGAGTATGTCCTTGTGATCTGACTGTAAGTCATGTACAAGAAATATGAATGAAAGATAGTTATATCTGTATGTAATGTTGGTTTCGATTATATCATGATACTTGGTCTTTAGATAGAATTAATAATAATCTACCACAAACTAAAACAAACTGTGTTGTATAAAGTGTAAAAAAACTAGATCAGATGAAATGTTCAAAGAGTTCTATAGACGGGGTATGAAAAAAAGATATGAAAAAAAAAATCCAATGATTTGGTTATTTGATGAGAAGAATAAGAATATGTTTCACTAACTCGAAAATAATATTACTGGTGGAGCTTCTATTATTTCAAAGATATCATGAAGTAGAAAAAACGAAGATTAAATACTAGAACTCATTATGATGTGTGATGTGGGAGAAAAAAGATAAACTGTAATGCGCGAGACATCAGAGACGCAGAATGTGAGATTTGGAGTTTTTTAAATAAAGAAAGGTTATTAGAATTTCTTGTAAATAAATAGACAATAAATGGAGTTTATAAGGGTTTGATGATAGTCGATTTCTAATTTACCATTCTACTCAAAACTGACAGAATTCCTAAGATAAAAAACAAAAAAAAGAAGAATAAGAGCTGGTGTGACGCGGGAGAAAAAAGATAAACTGTAATGCGCGAGACATCAGAGACGCAGAATGCGAGATTTGTAGTTTTCTAACCAAAGAAAGGTTATTAGAATTTCTTGTAAATAAACAGACAACAAATGGAGTTTATAGGGGTTTGATGATAGTCGATTTCTAATTTACCATTCTACTCAAAACTGACAGAATTCATAAGATAAAAAACAAAAAAAAAGAAGAATAAGAGCTGGTGTGATGCGGGAGAAAAAAGATAAACTGTAATGCGCGAGACATCAGAGACGCAGAATGCGAGATTTGTAGTTTTCTAACCAAAGAAAGGTTATTAGAATTTCTTGTAAATAAACAGACAATAAATGGAGTTTATATGGGTTTGATGATAGTCGATTTCTAATTTACCATTCTACTCAAAACTGACAGAATTCATAAGATAAAAAACAAAAAAAAAGAAGAATAAGAGCTGGTGTGATGCGGGAGAAAAAAGATAAACTGTAATGCGCGAGACATCAGAGACGCAGAATGCGAGATTTGTAGTTTTCTAACCAAAGAAAGGTTATTAGAAATTCTTGTAAATAAACAGACAACAAATGGAGTTTATAGGGGTTTGATGATAGTCGATTTCTAATTTACCATTCTACTCAAAACTGACAGAATTCATAAGATAAAAAACAAAAAAAAAGAAGAATAAGCACGGGTGCAGAGTCAGACGAGTTCAGAGCTCTCAGGCCAATTGATTTCTTGGTCCCTGGAGCAATATTAGCAATTCCGTCAGCATCTTCCCCGGAGGCGGAGGGTTACGATGATCCCGAAGAATCATTCGTAACTATTCCCTCAACAAAAGCAGTCACGCAAAAATACATGAAATCACTAGACATAGCACTTGAAGGGACATGGAAGCGTTTTTATTCCATGTACATGCTCAACGACAAGAATTCAAAGAAGTAACAACGAGGTTGCTGTACTTCAACAAAACGACAATATATGTTCAATTCATGCAAAACTACAACCAAAAAGCTCTACTCGCTCATTTTCTTGCAAAAAATGAAGAGCATTTCTGCAACAACATGCAATAAATCCCTCGAAACCCCAGAAAACTTAAAAACTGCTGAAACTGCCAAAAACTGACTCAAAAAACATGTTTTCTGTCCCAATCATCCTAAAAAACGAGAGTCCAGGTCTCGAGTGGACAATGCGGTCGCGTGGTACTGTAGCTGCTGAGTCGACTGTGTGCATTAATTTCAAAAAATAATAAATTTGCTCGTTTTTTTGCAATTCTTTCGCTGAAAACGCCGATGCTTTGCATTTAGCTGATAAAAAGGTTGAATATTTTCAACAGAGCTGGTGTGATGCGGGAGAAAAACGATAAACTGTAATGCGCGAGACATCAGTGACGCAGAATGCGAGATTTGTAGTTTTCTAACCAAAGAAAGGTTATTAGAATTTCTTGTAAATAAACAGACAACAAATGGAGTTTATAGGGGTTTGATGATAGTCGATTTCTAATTTACCATTCTACTCAAAACTGACAGAATTCATAAGATAAAAAACAAAAAAAAAAGAAGAATAAGAGCTGGTGTGATGCGGGAGAAAAAAGATAAACTGTAATGCGCGAGACATCAGAGACGCAGAATGCGAGATTTGTAGTTTTCTAACCAAAGAAAGGTTATTAGAATTTCTTGTAAATAAACAGACAATAAATGGAGTTTATAGGGGTTTGATGATAGTCGATTTCTAATTTACCATTCTACTCAAAACTGACAGAATTCATAAGATAAAAAACAAAAAAAAAGAAGAATAAGAGCTGGTGTGATGCGGGAGAAAAAAGATAAACTGTAATGCGCGAGACATCAGAGACGCAGAATGCGAGACTTGTAGTTTTCTAACCAAAGAAAGGTTATTAGAATTTCTTGTAAATAAACAGACAATAAATGGAGTTTATAGGGGTTTGATGATAGTCGATTTCTAATTTACCATTCTACTCAAAACTGACAGAATTCATAAGATAAAAAACAAAAAAAAAGAAGAATAAGAGCTGGTGTGATGCGGGAGAAAAAAGATAAACTGTAATGCGCGAGACATCAGAGACGCAGAATGCGAGATTTGTAGTTTTCTAACCAAGGAAAGGTTATTAGAATTTCTTGTAAATAAACAGACAATAAATGGAGTTTATAGGGGTTTGATGATAGTCGATTTCTAATTTACCATTCTACTCAAAACTGACAGAATTCATAAGATAAAAAACAAAAAAAAAAGAAGAATAAGAGCTGGTGTGATGCGGGAGAAAAAAGATAAACTGTAATGCGCGAGACATCAGAGACGCAGAATGCGAGATTTGTAGTTTTCTAACCAAAGAAAGGGTATTAGAATTTCTTGTAAATAAACAGACAATGAATGGAGTTTATAAGGGTTTGATGATAGTCGATTTCTAATTTACCATTCTACTCAAAACTGACAGAATTCCTAAGATAAAAAACAAAAAAAAAAAGAAGAATAAGAGCTGGTGTGATGCGGGAGAAAAAAGATAAACTGTAATGCGCGAGACATCAGAGACGCAGAATGCGAGATTTGTAGTTTTCTAACCAAAGAAAGGTTATTAGAATTTCTTGTAAATAAACAGACAATAAATGGAGTTTATAGGGGTTTGATGATAGTCGATTTCTAATTTACCATTCTACTCAAAACTGACAGAATTCATAAGATAAAAAACAAAAAAAAAGAAGAATAAGAGCTGGTGTGATGCGGGAGAAAAAAGATAAACTGTAATGCGCGAGACATCAGAGACGCAGAATGCGAGATTTGTAGTTTTCTAACCAAAGAAAGGTTATTAGAATTTCTTGTAAATAAACAGACAATAAATGGAGTTTATAGGGGTTTGATGATAGTCGATTTCTAATTTACCATTCTACTCAAAACTGACAGAATTCATAAGATAAAAAACAAAAAAAAAGAAGAATAAGAGCTGGTGTGATGCGGGAGAAAAAAGATAAACTGTAATGCGCGAGACATCAGAGACGCAGAATGCGAGATTTGTAGTTTTCTAACCAAAGAAAGGTTATTAGAATTTCTTGTAAATAAACAGACAACAAATGGAGTTTATAGGGGTTTGATGATAGTCGATTTCTAATTTACCATTCTACTCAAAACTGACAGAATTCATAAGATAAAAAACAAAAAAAAAGAAGAATAAGAGCTGGTGTGATGCGGGAGAAAAAAGATAAACTGTAATGCGCGAGACATCAGAGACGCAGAATGCGAGATTTGTAGTTTTCTAACCAAAGAAAGGTTATTAGAATTTCTTGTAAATAAACAGACAATAAATGGAGTTTATAGGGGTTTGATGATAGTCGATTTCTAATTTACCATTCTACTCAAAACTGACAGAATTCATAAGATAAAAAACAAAAAAAAAGAAGAATAAGAGCTGGTGTGATGCGGGAGAAAAAAGATAAACTGTAATGCGCGAGACATCAGAGACGCAGAATGCGAGATTTGTAGTTTTCTAACCAAAGAAAGGTTATTAGAATTTCTTGTAAATAAACAGACAATAAATGGAGTTTATAGGGGTTTGATGATAGTCGATTTCTAATTTACCATTCTACTCAAAACTGACAGAATTCATAAGATAAAAAACAAAAAAAAAGAAGAATAAGAGCTGGTGTGATGCGGGAGAAAAAAGATAAACTGTAATGCGCGAGACATCAGAGACGCAGAATGCGAGATTTGTAGTTTTCTAACCAAAGAAAGGTTATTAGAATTTCTTGTAAATAAACAGACAACAAATGGAGTTTATAGGGGTTTGATGATAGTCGATTTCTAATTTACCATTCTACTCAAAACTGACAGAATTCATAAGATAAAAAACAAAAAAAAAGAAGAATAAGAGCTGGTGTGATGCGGGAGAAAAAAGATAAACTGTAATGCGCGAGACATCAGAGACGCAGAATGCGAGATTTGTAGTTTTCTAACCAAAGAAAGGTTATTAGAAATTCTTGTAAATAAACAGACAACAAATGGAGTTTATAGGGGTTTGATGATAGTCGATTTCTAATTTACCATTCTACTCAAAACTGACAGAATTCATAAGATAAAAAACAAAAAAAAAGAAGAATAAGAGCTGGTGTGATGCGGGAGAAAAAAGATAAACTGTAATGCGCGAGACATCAGAGACGCAGAATGCGAGATTTGTAGTTTTCTAACCAAAGAAAGGTTATTAGAATTTCTTGTAAATAAACAGACAATAAATGGAGTTTATAGGGGTTTGATGATAGTCGATTTCTAATTTACCATTCTACTCAAAACTGACAGAATTCATAAGATAAAAAACAAAAAAAAAGAAGAATAAGAGCTGGTGTGATGCGGGAGAAAAAAGATAAACTGTAATGCGCGAGACATCAGAGACGCAGAATGCGAGATTTGTAGTTTTCTAACCAAAGAAAGGTTATTAGAATTTCTTGTAAATAAACAGACAATAAATGGAGTTTATAGGGGTTTGATGATAGTCGATTTCTAATTTACCATTCTACTCAAAACTAACAGAATTCATAAGATAAAAAACAAAAAAAAAGAAGAATAAGAGCTGGTGTGATGCGGGAGAAAAAAGATAAACTGTAATGCGCGAGACATCAGAGACGCAGAATGCGAGATTTGTAGTTTTCTAACCAAAGAAAGGTTATTAGAATTTCTTGTAAATAAACAGACAACAAATGGAGTTTATAGGGGTTTGATGATAGTCGATTTCTAATTTACCATTCTACTCAAAACTGACAGAATTCATAAGATAAAAAACAAAAAAAAAGAAGAATAAGCACGGGTGCAGAGTCAGACGAGTTCAGAGCTCTCAGGCCAATTGATTTCTTGGTCCCTGGAGCAATATTAGCAATTCCGTCAGCATCTTCCCCGGAGGCGGAGGGTTACGATGATCCCGAAGAATCATTCGTAACTATTCCCTCAACAAAAGCAGTCACGCAAAAATACATGAAATCACTAGACATAGCACTTGAAGGGACATGGAAGCGTTTTTATTCCATGTACGTTTTTATTCCATGTACATGCTCAACGACAAGAATTCAAAGAAGTAACAACGAGGTTGCTGTACTTCAACAAAACGACAATATATGTTCAATTCATGCAAAACTACAACCAAAAAGCTCTACTCGCTCATTTTCTTGCAAAAAATGAAGAGCATTTCTGCAACAACATGCAATAAATCCCTCGAAACCCCAGAAAACTTAAAAACTGCTGAAACTGCCAAAAACTGACTCAAAAAACATGTTTTCTGTCCCAATCATCCTAAAAAACGAGAGTCCAGGTCTCGAGTGGACAATGCGGTCGCGTGGTACTGTAGCTGCTGAGTCGACTGTGTGCATTAATTTCAAAAAATAATAAATTTGCTCGTTTTTTTGCAATTCTTTCGCTGAAAACGCCGATGCTTTGCATTTAGCTGATAAAAAGGTTGAATATTTTCAACAGAGCTGGTGTGATGCGGGAGAAAAACGATAAACTGTAATGCGCGAGACATCAGTGACGCAGAATGCGAGATTTGTAGTTTTCTAACCAAAGAAAGGTTATTAGAATTTCTTGTAAATAAACAGACAACAAATGGAGTTTATAGGGGTTTGATGATAGTCGATTTCTAATTTACCATTCTACTCAAAACTGACAGAATTCATAAGATAAAAAACAAAAAAAAAAGAAGAATAAGAGCTGGTGTGATGCGGGAGAAAAAAGATAAACTGTAATGCGCGAGACATCAGAGACGCAGAATGCGAGATTTGTAGTTTTCTAACCAAAGAAAGGTTATTAGAATTTCTTGTAAATAAACAGACAATAAATGGAGTTTATAGGGGTTTGATGATAGTCGATTTCTAATTTACCATTCTACTCAAAACTGACAGAATTCATAAGATAAAAAACAAAAAAAAAGAAGAATAAGAGCTGGTGTGATGCGGGAGAAAAAAGATAAACTGTAATGCGCGAGACATCAGAGACGCAGAATGCGAGACTTGTAGTTTTCTAACCAAAGAAAGGTTATTAGAATTTCTTGTAAATAAACAGACAATAAATGGAGTTTATAGGGGTTTGATGATAGTCGATTTCTAATTTACCATTCTACTCAAAACTGACAGAATTCATAAGATAAAAAACAAAAAAAAAGAAGAATAAGAGCTGGTGTGATGCGGGAGAAAAAAGATAAACTGTAATGCGCGAGACATCAGAGACGCAGAATGCGAGATTTGTAGTTTTCTAACCAAGGAAAGGTTATTAGAATTTCTTGTAAATAAACAGACAATAAATGGAGTTTATAGGGGTTTGATGATAGTCGATTTCTAATTTACCATTCTACTCAAAACTGACAGAATTCATAAGATAAAAAACAAAAAAAAAAGAAGAATAAGAGCTGGTGTGATGCGGGAGAAAAAAGATAAACTGTAATGCGCGAGACATCAGAGACGCAGAATGCGAGATTTGTAGTTTTCTAACCAAAGAAAGGGTATTAGAATTTCTTGTAAATAAACAGACAATGAATGGAGTTTATAAGGGTTTGATGATAGTCGATTTCTAATTTACCATTCTACTCAAAACTGACAGAATTCCTAAGATAAAAAACAAAAAAAAAAAGAAGAATAAGAGCTGGTGTGATGCGGGAGAAAAAAGATAAACTGTAATGCGCGAGACATCAGAGACGCAGAATGCGAGATTTGTAGTTTTCTAACCAAAGAAAGGTTATTAGAATTTCTTGTAAATAAACAGACAACAAATGGAGTTTATAGGGGTTTGATGATAGTCGATTTCTAATTTACCATTCTACTCAAAACTGACAGAATTCATAAGATAAAAAACAAAAAAAAAAGAAGAATAAGAGCTGGTGTGATGCGGGAGAAAAAAGATAAACTGTAATGCGCGAGACATCAGAGACGCAGAATGCGAGATTTGTAGTTTTCTAACCAAAGAAAGGTTATTAGAATTTCTTGTAAATAAACAGACAATAAATGGAGTTTATAGGGGTTTGATGATAGTCGATTTCTAATTTACCATTCTACTCAAAACTGACAGAATTCATAAGATAAAAAACAAAAAAAAAGAAGAATAAGAGCTGGTGTGATGCGGGAGAAAAAAGATAAACTGTAATGCGCGAGACATCAGAGACGCAGAATGCGAGATTTGTAGTTTTCTAACCAAAGAAAGGTTATTAGAATTTCTTGTAAATAAACAGACAATAAATGGAGTTTATAGGGGTTTGATGATAGTCGATTTCTAATTTACCATTCTACTCAAAACTGACAGAATTCATAAGATAAAAAACAAAAAAAAAGAAGAATAAGAGCTGGTGTGATGCGGGAGAAAAAAGATAAACTGTAATGCGCGAGACATCAGAGACGCAGAATGCGAGATTTGTAGTTTTCTAACCAAAGAAAGGTTATTAGAATTTCTTGTAAATAAACAGACAACAAATGGAGTTTATAGGGGTTTGATGATAGTCGATTTCTAATTTACCATTCTACTCAAAACTGACAGAATTCATAAGATAAAAAACAAAAAAAAAGAAGAATAAGCACGGGTGCAGAGTCAGACGAGTTCAGAGCTCTCAGGCCAATTGATTTCTTGGTCCCTGGAGCAATATTAGCAATTCCGTCAGCATCTTCCCCGGAGGCGGAGGGTTACGATGATCCCGAAGAATCATTCGTAACTATTCCCTCAACAAAAGCAGTCACGCAAAAATACATGAAATCACTAGACATAGCACTTGAAGGGACATGGAAGCGTTTTTATTCCATGTACGTTTTTATTCCATGTACATGCTCAACGACAAGAATTCAAAGAAGTAACAACGAGGTTGCTGTACTTCAACAAAACGACAATATATGTTCAATTCATGCAAAACTACAACCAAAAAGCTCTACTCGCTCATTTTCTTGCAAAAAATGAAGAGCATTTCTGCAACAACATGCAATAAATCCCTCGAAACCCCAGAAAACTTAAAAACTGCTGAAACTGCCAAAAACTGACTCAAAAAACATGTTTTCTGTCCCAATCATCCTAAAAAACGAGAGTCCAGGTCTCGAGTGGACAATGCGGTCGCGTGGTACTGTAGCTGCTGAGTCGACTGTGTGCATTAATTTCAAAAAATAATAAATTTGCTCGTTTTTTTGCAATTCTTTCGCTGAAAACGCCGATGCTTTGCATTTAGCTGATAAAAAGGTTGAATATTTTCAACAGAGCTGGTGTGATGCGGGAGAAAAACGATAAACTGTAATGCGCGAGACATCAGTGACGCAGAATGCGAGATTTGTAGTTTTCTAACCAAAGAAAGGTTATTAGAATTTCTTGTAAATAAACAGACAACAAATGGAGTTTATAGGGGTTTGATGATAGTCGATTTCTAATTTACCATTCTACTCAAAACTGACAGAATTCATAAGATAAAAAACAAAAAAAAAAGAAGAATAAGAGCTGGTGTGATGCGGGAGAAAAAAGATAAACTGTAATGCGCGAGACATCAGAGACGCAGAATGCGAGATTTGTAGTTTTCTAACCAAAGAAAGGTTATTAGAATTTCTTGTAAATAAACAGACAATAAATGGAGTTTATAGGGGTTTGATGATAGTCGATTTCTAATTTACCATTCTACTCAAAACTGACAGAATTCATAAGATAAAAAACAAAAAAAAAGAAGAATAAGAGCTGGTGTGATGCGGGAGAAAAAAGATAAACTGTAATGCGCGAGACATCAGAGACGCAGAATGCGAGATTTGTAGTTTTCTAACCAAAGAAAGGTTATTAGAATTTCTTGTAAATAAACAGACAATAAATGGAGTTTATAGGGGTTTGATGATAGTCGATTTCTAATTTACCATTCTACTCAAAACTGACAGAATTCATAAGATAAAAAACAAAAAAAAAAGAAGAATAAGAGCTGGTGTGATGCGGGAGAAAAAAGATAAACTGTAATGCGCGAGACATCAGAGACGCAGAATGCGAGATTTGTAGTTTTCTAACCAAAGAAAGGTTATTAGAATTTCTTGTAAATAAACAGACAATGAATGGAGTTTATAAGGGTTTGATGATAGTCGATTTCTAATTTACCATTCTACTCAAAACTGACAGAATTCCTAAGATAAAAAACAAAAAAAAAAGAGGAATAAAAGATGGTGTGATGTGGGAGAAAAAAGATAAACTGTAATGCGCGAGACATCAGAGACGCAGAATGTGAGATTTGGAGTTTTTTAAATAAAGAAAGGTTATTAGAATTTCTTGTAAATAAATAGACAATAAATGGAGTTTATAAGGGTTTGATGATAGTCGATTTCTAATTTACCATTCTACTCAAAACTGACAGAATTCCTAAGATAAAAAACAAAAAAAAAGAAGAATAAGAGCTGGTGTGACGCGGGAGAAAAAAGATAAACTGTAATGCTCGAGACAAAGAAAAGTTATTAGAATTTCTTGTAAATAAACAGACAATAAATGGAGTTTATAGGGGTTTGATGATAGTCGATTTCTAATTTACCATTCTACTCAAAACTGACAGAATTCATAAGATAAAAAACAAAAAAAAAAAGAAGAATAAGAGCTGGTGTGATGCGGGAGAAAAAAGATAAACTGTAATGCGCGATACATCAGAGACGCAGAATGCGAGATTTGTAGTTTTCTAACCAAAGAGAAGTTATTGGAATGTCTTGTAAATAAACAGACAATAAATAGAGTTGATGGGGGTTTTAGATTTCAGAATAAGGATATGGAAACAAAAAGATTGGTTGGTCCCCTATATATACTAAAGGGGTTGTTATAGATGAATGGTTATAGATGATGGATTATCTGGAAGACTGTATCTCATATAAACACCTCTGAAGTTTTAAAATGTAATTTATTTACTAATTTCAATAAATCTATGTTTGTTAATGGTAATGAACATTTCTTTAATTTTTTTTGGTGTCGTGATCCAATCATCTGTTTCTAGGAAAATGTGAAAACAATAGCGTAAATATAACACATTGTTTATTTTTTAAACAAATATATTATTGTATCCAACAAATATCAAGCTTTTCGGGAAGCCTGAATCGAAAATGGATAAACTAGAGCTGAACAGCCGAACATAATTTTTTTCGACAATCGAATCTGAAAACACTTTCTTGCTCTCATACTTTGAAAATAGAAAGAGACATTGCGTCCGTACAACCAACAAGTTCCGAAAAACATTCCAAGCCACATTCCCACTAGAAATTGCGTGTCTATATCCAAGTAATATCGGGAAGCAACAGAAATTTTTTCAGAATGAAACATCAAAATTCAACGAATCTAATGAACAATCAATAAAAGAAAGGAACCTTATCAAAATCACTATCAGAATGCGACATACTTCAAAAGAAAACGATTTCCAATTCTGAAAAATTCACTTTCTGATGTTTTTCTCATAGATGAATATAGGAAATAACTCTACAAAAATCAGATGCTTCTTAAAATGCATATTCATTATTCATACACATTCTGCTCCCGCGATATACTGTTGAGATAAAAAATATCACAATCATTCTAAACGATCCATGAACAATTTTAAGCGAAAATCTGGGAGGTTGTTATGAGATTTCGAAATTTATCGTAATGTTGATGATTGAATGAATGGAAAAACACCTGTAAGTTTCTCTTTTTCGCTTTACCTTTGTTTTGTTAAAAAAAAATTGGCCAGCAGAACAATCAAAGCGACTATAAACCTGAGAACTTGATCCAGAGATTTTTGCGATTTTGTTCTACTAAAGCAAGATACCTTGTCTTGTGTATTTTCTTTCTTTTCCTCTTCGTCCAACAACAAAGGAAGAGTTGGATAACTTGGTGGAGAATTTCGTTTAACGGTTTTACAAGACCTGGTCCACTTTTCATCTTCCAAAAATTGGAACTGTGTAGGTTATACTGTTCGTTCGGCAGCGCAGAGTACGCGTTTTTCTGTTGGGAGGGGGGAAAAAGACACAAAGACAACTAAAGAGTATGCGCGAACGGGAGAGCGCAGAGAAACAAATGGAAAAAAGGGGGATGTGAGATAGAGCGCGTATCCCTCACTGCCGAATGAATAGTACAAGGTCTGGACCACGTTTCATCTTCTAAAAAATGGATCTGATGTGAGCATCCACTTTTTAGAAGACCAAAAGTGGTCCAGACCTCGTATCTCCCCTTTTTGGAAGACCAAAAGTGGTCCAGGCCTCGTATTTCCACTGTTTGGAAGACCAAAAGTGGTCCAGGCACACGTCGCGTCACCCCCCGCAAGAAATCCAGTTTTTTTCACACTCCGAATATTACTGCATCTCGGCTTTGTTAAACTTTGAAAATTAACAATACAAAACGACCATTACAAAAACTGTTTAATGGAAACAATGACTCATCGTTTTTCTATTCTCCCCAATCTTGCATCGTCATCACAAGATTTTCTTTCTCTCCTTCTATTTTTCCACCCAGCCGATCAAGGCAAAAGCATCGAAAGTGAAACTGAACCTCACTTTGGTTGTTCTTTCTCTATCTATGTATATTCAAGTTTATATATTCTTATGCATTTTTCTAATTTTTGATTGCGCAAGAACGCCAAAAGCTTCGCGAAAGCAGTTGGAACATGTTAAAGAGCTGTTGAATAGTCAAGCTGAAATGTTTGTTCTTCTATTTTCTTCATATAATTGTTGGTTTTTACAGTAAACAGAACTCTATTCAAAATGATGGATTTGATTTTTTCGAAAATATTCATCGAGAACCAAATTCAAAGGCTCATCATGATGAGTTATCTGTAAATAATATTGATGAATATTTCCAAGGAGATGTAGACCTATCAGAACAGCAGATAAAAATAATTGAGGAAAGATTCATCGAGGGGAAGAGAGAAAAAAGAAAAGTAAGTTTTCAGGTTTTTTCAATCCTCAGAAAACCGTTTTTTTTCAGGTTGGAAAAAGTCCCTTATACAAAAAATGGGATACCAGTATCCCTATAAGTTTCGACTTTTCTGATAGTATCCCACAAAAAACTAGGCACAAAATCAGAGAAGCGATGATCATCTGGCAGTTGCATACTTGTATAAGATTTGAGGAAGGTGGTCCGAATGTGAATCGGCTCGAATTTTTTGATGGTGGGGGATGTAGTTCGTTTGTTGGAAGAGTTGGAGGAACTCAGGGTATTTCAATCAGCACACCGGGGTGTGATGTTGTTGGAATTATTAGTCACGAGATTGGACATTCTTTGGGAATTTTTCATGAGCAGGCTAGGCCTGATCAAGTGAGTTTTTTTTCTGTTTCATAACTTTGAGAAGTGTTTATTGTTAAAATAATAAAGCTTAACCCCTTCGCAAAGCTTAAATCTATTTACAAAAAAACTGATTTTCTGAATAGTCTGAGAGCCGCAAAATTCATTTTTCTCTGAGAAAAAAAAATCAATTTTTACCCATTCGAAAAAAATGTCTCGAAATTTATTTTTGTGTTTTGACACCTTTCCTCTTATGACCCCAATTTGCAATAAATGTGTTCTCTGCGTCTCTCATCTCCTCAATGTCTCACTTCCCAGGAACGACACATTGCCATAAATTACAACAACATCCCAATCGCCAGGTGGAACAATTTTCAAGCTGTCGATGATAATCATGCCGATACGTTTGACCTGCCATATGACACAGGAAGTGTTATGCATTATGGGCCTTATGGGTTTGCATCAGACCCGTATACACCAACGATTCGAACGTTGGAAAAAGCACAACAGTCTACAATAGGTCAACGAGCAGGGCCATCGTTTTTAGATTATCAAGCGGTGAGTAATATTTTCTCTTTGAAACACTAATCGAGTATTTCAAGATTAACGTGGCTTATGAGTGTGGAAAACATTGTGCATCTTTACCATGTTTACGGAACGGTTACCCGAATCCTAATAATTGTTCAGAATGTCTTTGCCCAGAAGGTCTAGCAGGACAGTTTTGCGAAAAAGTCTACCCATCTACAGAGAAATGTGGGGGTATAATTTTTGTGAGTTTGTTTTTTGGTTCTCAATAAAACGCTCATTGAACTTTGTAGGCTAACAAGGAGACAAAACGTATATCAAGTCCAAATTATCCCTCGCATTTTCCGCTCAACACAGAATGTAATTGGATAATTGTCGCACCGGCGGAAGGCAGAGTTTTTCTGGAATTTGAAGATGATTTTGATTTTCTTTGCGAGGATACATGTGACAAAGCCTATGTAGAGGTCAAATATCATAATGACAAAAGATTGACGGGTGCGAGGTATTGTTGCTCCTTGACACCAAGGAACAAGTTTATCTCATTTACCAATGAGATGATCATCATTATGAAGGGTTTCAATTACACGAGTACCGGCTTCAAAGCAAAGTTTTGGTCAAATCTCGGAGATCCTCAAGAACCTCGACCGGTTAAGAAAATTAAAGGATCTGTGAATCTGAGTACAAAGAGTACTGTGAAACCTACTACTACCACAACCGTCTCACCCACAACAACAACAACGACGACGACGACAACAACAACGACTACAGCTCCTGAAACTACAACAACTACAGAAATTCTCACTTCACCTGTCACCTTTTTCCCAACATTTTCACCTATGTAAGTTTCGACCAAGTTTTGAGAACTAGAAATTTGTTTTGTAGAATTCCAATACTTCCATCAACACAAGCTCCAGATGTAATTAACAGTGTTCTAGGTGAGATTTGAAAAACATCCTATTTCACAAAATTGCTCTCTGGAGCTCAGTAATAAGTACTATTTTTCCAGAATGTGGTTGTGGTTCATGGTCCGAATGGCAAGGTGAATGTTCACAACAATGCGGTGGGTGTGGTCAACACACAAGAACTCGAGTATGTGAGAAAGAGACCTGCAGAAAAGAAGAAAAGCGACATTGCAATTTTTCTGTGTGTCCAGATGGTACTAATTTCCTTATCAATAATTCCGAGTTCCACATTCTTTGGAGAGGTTGTTGTGTTGGGTTGTTCAGGTAAAACATTGTTTTTTTCATGTACCTTTAAACAATGATATTTCAACAGATCGGGTGATCAATGTACAGCATTGGAGACTAGTGAAAATTCGTTTTTCAAAATTATCAATAGTCTTCTAAGTATTCAGGACGCTAAAAGTAATCAGACAATGATTGCAAAAAGATTGATGAGAGGTGAACATTGAGCGATTGTAAATTCATTTCTGTGAATAAATATGTATTTATTAACCTATAATTGAGGCAATGGTGACATTTTCAATAAATTTTGCTAATTTTTCAGAAGATTTTTTTGCAAAAGGATAATGATCATATGACTCAAGTGGCAAATCTGCAGAGATTCGTCATAATTTTTCTAAAAAAATGTTGTCAGCTATGTTCAAGATGGGAAAGAATGAATTTGACAGTTTTGCGCCAAAAATATGTCTCTGATCACAACACATTTATATCCAAAGGTCAGGAAACATTTTTCTCACATTCTATCACCATATCCCAGGTGTTTCTCGATAATATCATCACTTTCAATATCTATTTATACCCATAAAACACACAGACGCCTCTTGTTATGGGGTGTAACCTCTCAAACATCAGAAAATAAATATTTATTGAATGAAGTTCACAATTGTTTTTTTGATGATAACTGTCAGAAATTGCAATTTTGTTTCTTTTTGGAAAGGGAATTATCTAAAAAGGTTTGTTTTCAAAAAAGACAAAAAATTAATGATCATCGGAAACATTGGAATGAATAGAAGAATGACTTCTCGATGGCGATAGAAGGCCTTGTTCATCGAGATGTTTACGAGTCAAAAATCCACGGATATGAGCTTGAATTTTGGTGGCGGCAGTGCTGTCTTCTTTTTTCATTTTTTGTACATGTTTACGTGTTAAGAAGCCGCGAATCTCGGATTGAATCTTGACAGCGGCTCGATCTTCCGGACTGTCGGCTTCCAAATTATAACCACCCACGGAGTGTCTTCTGAAAATTGGAGACTTTTTTTCAGCATTACAAACATTACGAAGAATTCAGAAGGAAGGTCTGAAATCCTGATTTAAAACTAACTTTTGATCTTTCTTATTGTCAAAAGCCTCCATTTTTTCAGTTGATTGAGTTCTTGCCATAACACCGTATTTTTCTGGGTGAGCTCGTACCAAATGACCTTTAAACAT
The DNA here is from genome assembly GCA_963572245.1 of Caenorhabditis sp. 8 KK-2011. NCBI lineage: Eukaryota > Metazoa > Nematoda > Chromadorea > Rhabditida > Rhabditidae > Caenorhabditis > Caenorhabditis sp. 8 KK-2011. Next base: position 14,272,961 of record OY751551.1, read on the forward strand.
GGCTTGGATTTTTGTTGCCGCCTGATCGAGCGGACTTGCTGGCCGAGAATTGTTAGAGAATTTCACCTCTTCAAACTGCAAAAAATGATTTTTTCATGGAAAATAAATTATGATTTACCTGACGATGTACATCACTTCTGAACATTTCGTAGGATACTGGATCAGTGATAATATCAACGTTAGGAGCGTCTGAAAAATTGTATTGTTGATAAAGTTTCTGAGATTAAAATTGTTGATGACTGATAAAGTTGTTATGTAAATAAACATGTTTCAAAAACCAAAAATTTTGTCACAGATTTTTTTTTTCTGAAAATACTATTTTCTCTGAAATAGAAAAAAACCACTTTCCGAAGCATCATTAAAAATTTCCAACCTAACGTCATCAAATGAAAAACAATGATTCAAAATGAGAAAAAAATAGCGACGAGGCAAAAAAAAAGTCGTCGTCGTTGTCGAGAAGATTATTCAAATTTACATAAGCCAATTTTTCACACACTCACTTTTGCGATGTTTTTGAAGTTGATCAAAAAAAATGTAACCAAAACTTGCGACATCCTCCGGTTGAGCTCTCAATGTTTCGCGAGCCAATGCTTCCAGAAGTGAACGCAGACCGTTGGGAACTGTGTAGCGATTGTCCATTTTTTATTCGGCTGAAAATAAAATCAAAAAGTTTAGAAGAATACTCGTTCAGAGACAAACAGAAATTGAGAAAAAATGGGCGAGGCAAAATTAATTTCCTCTATTGAAAAAAATCTCAATTTTCAAAATTGGGAAAATATGAGGAGGCGGAGCCGAAGTTTCAGATTTCGCCCACTCTTTGAGCGTTGAGCAAGCTGACGTTTTATGGTTAACAAAAACTGTTAGAACACGAAAAAAGTACTTTTGTAACATAACACTTTTGAACTGAAAATGTGGGACAACTGTGCTTTTTCAAAACCAACTAAAAAATTTTCTTCACAATTTCCAAAAACTAGTGAAAAAAATTGTCGATTACAACTTGCATGTTATGAATAGCTAATCTCATAGTGTCCATAATTCGTGCGCGAGCGTGTGTATGTGTGTGTGTGTGAAAAAAAATTAAATCCAATTTTCGATGCTCCGAAACAAAACCGCTAGGCAGAATCGATATTGTCGTGTTTTTTCCCAAAGAGAATTTAATAATGGTTTTTTTGTCTAGAATTTTATGAGTTTTTTTTTGCGCTTCTCAGCAAATAAAAAATGAAAATCAATGTTACAGAAAATGCGAAGAAGTTAGTACGGAAACTAAACTTGAGGCTTGGCAATTAGTAAGAGAAAGAAAAACGAGAAGGGGAGAAAAGAGACATGCCCAGCACATATATATATATATATAAATATAAAAAACAGATAGACGAAACTCTTTTTCTCGTTTATCTGCTCAGGTTTCACAAATATTTTATGTGACTTTTTACTTTTTCACTCCTTTTTCCGAAAAAAGTTAGAATATGTAAAAAAGGAGCAAAGAGCTTAGAAAGAGGATCAATTTCTTGGCATTCTGCAAATTGAAGACACATGTGTTATTTTGCATAAATTAATCATGATGGGATTTTTCACGAAATTTTTTTCGCTGGGCTCAAAAAATTAACGAGAACTAGAATTAACTTGTCAGAAAAAAAAATTCGAAATTATTTTCTCAAGAAAAGTATAGGTTGAAATAATTGTCGAGGTTTGACTTTTTGGTTTTTTGAAACTAAAAAACAATGAACCTGCTATATACATTCTCAAAAAAAGCTCCATCTTTTCTAATTAAAAAAAAACTTTCCAACTTCCTCATCAATAAAAAAAGAACTGGACGCCATGACCAAATAGGATCAACTTCCGAAACAAGTATACACACTCAAACCACACATAAAATTGTCAAGAAAATGAGTGCGCGTGTCTCCCACTTATGCAAAAAAAAGGACGGACGGACCACTTTGATCAATTTCACTCTTTTTTTGTGTGTTGGATAAAAAATGGGAGTTTTTTTCTATTCCTATCTCGAAAAAAATCCAGGGAAATTTAATTAAATTCTGATGAATGATGTGTTATTTATGAAAAATGGGTTTTCAAAAGAGAGCACAAAAAGAGCAACAAAATTTCATTGATTTTTGACACCTCGTCGACATGTCTAATTCGCTCAATTTCCGGTTTGGAAAACGCATAATAGCATAAATAGTATATATTGCCAGGAATTTTTTTTTCTCGAGAAATGAATAAAGAAAATTTCCTCTTTTTTTTTTGAAGCAGGTGTTTTTATCCTTCCAATTGTCATGACAACGAGATATTAATATTTTCGAAATTTCGGAAAAACTAGCTTTCAATTTAGATCTCAAAACAGTTTTCTAGTTTGGCTGAAAAAATATTCTCTTTATTCAAAAATGATCTAGGTGAGCCTGAATGAACAATTTGTAAATGGCAGTTATTATTTTTTCTCAATAAAACATCTGACCAAAGAACAAAAAAGTGCTTGACTTCTCAAAGGGGAAAAGGTCACACCTCTTGTTATTAATGTTTATCAATAACAACAAATAAGTACAACATATGGAAACCAGGAGGAAATTAGTAATGAGGTAAAGGAGAGCTAGATAAAATCAATACCATAACAACATCAACACCTGCTCAAAAATGGTCTAGCCAAGCCTGAATAATGATTTTCTGATGGCTCAGAAATTCAGATCTGTCTAAAAACTTCGAGCTGAGCAGAAAACATTTCCGAGAAAAAATGTATCAAAACATAAGAAAAAACAGCTATAAAATATCGGCGGAAGAATCTTAAAAACATTCAATGATCTACATGTTCCAATAACAGCTGTCAATCCTGCTGACGCAGCAAAAAAATGTTGTAAAAGCCCAACATTCTTCACAGAAAGTGTTTTTCCAGACATTTTAAAATAATGAATTTTTATTCTTCATTTGACTTTTAAAGCTACAAAATATGTAAGTGTGAAAAAACAAGAAAAATGAGCAAAAGTGTAAAATGCATCTTAAAAAATGACACAACTTGTTGTTTGAAAAAATAAATAAATAAATAGTGAGTGGACTAGTTTCCAAAAATGTTCAGACAAAAAAAAAGATTATTGCAGGAAAAAAGTGATGAAAAACGACATAGAACCCGGCAGATTTTTCAACAGTATTCGATTTGTAGTACAGAGAGGTGGAAAAGAAACAAGAAAAAATGATTGGAAGACTATTAAGCTGAGGGGAAATTACACGATAATTTCACGCATCACACGTCGACCGTCTTCTTCATCAGAAGCAGTGACATTTGGGCTATCAGTCTTGGTTTCACTACCCATTGTTGGTGGGAAGATTTGATTACCATTTGGTTCGTTTAAATATGGGTCATTGGAAATGTCATAGTGAGAATCATCATTTGGCCAGGATTCGGCAGTCTCGTTGCTTGAATAGGTTTTTTGTTGTTTCATTCGATTGGAGTCTAACGTGAAGACACCGCTATCCGCTTGAGATCCATGAACAATTGTGTTCTTTGTCTCCGCTGTTGGAAGTGCTGACAATGTTACTGGTCTGAAATATTTTAATATTTCTAATGACTTTTTGGAGAAAAAAATCTTACGTCATTTTGAGGCTGCTCTTTGATGGAGTTCGTGTCCGACAGCACACAATGAAGAAGACACAAATTGATAAAATGATGAAAATGATGAACATAATCGGAACAATTGTGGTGGCCTTCCAAGTTAACGTAGAACCAGTGCCTGCAAAAAAAAAACAGTTGTTTTTTTCACAACATCATTAATTTTACTCACCAATCACTGAAGAAACAGGAGAACACTGGAATGTTGCATGAGCCATACAGAAACGTGCTTTGTATTGATTGCCGGACACAATGTTAGGGATGGGAGATGAGGATGAATAACATTCGCTGGCTCGCCACACATTTTCGATAAGCACGTAAAGAAGGGTACATGAATCGGTTGGCGGTTTGGGCTGAAAAAACTCCTTTTTATTTTGTTTCTAGGGTTTTTGCTCACCTCAATCTCGATGGTTTGTTGCACAGAATTCCATTTCAGTTTAGATGGTGACATAATCGTCGAATCTTGCTCTACATCATTTGTCGATGCCACAATCATTGGTGTAAACTCCGACGCTCCTTTCTCATTAACACTTCGCAATCGAATATAGTATGTTGACAATGGAATAAGTCCGGTGAGATTGTAGTTCATTGAAATGCTAACACTTCCATCTTCTTTGGATTCTTCGATTTTGGTAGCGTTACGAAGTTCAACAGTTTCGGCCAACGAATCGTCAATAGCTCCGGTGAACGGGTTGAGTCGACGATACTCTATCGAGAACATTTGGCGATATCCGCCACCAAATTTCGGTGTCCATTGGAGGAGCAAAGAGTGCGGTGTTGATGAGAGTTTTTGAAGGTCTTCAGGAACATCAGGGAGACCAGTTGGTTTGAGCTCAATGAGCACATTGTCTCCACCATTACCATTTGATGCGCGGCAAATATAATCGGCATAATCATCAGCTTGAACATTTTCAATTTGCAAAATTTGCTCATATTCATCAGGTTTTCCACGAACAGGCAACATGTGCAACGAATATCTCTCGTTTTCTTGAATGTCAACATCTTTGAAAACCCAATGGAATTCTGGTTCAGGTCGCGCTGAGACAACGCAACTAAGTCTGGCCTGCGAGCCAATATCAGCGGCGGCCAACGATTTAGTGGGGAATTTTTGATTGAGAATCACTGGTGCGTGAAGAATCCGTACAATTGTCCAGGTGCCATCTTGCTCACCATTTTCAGCAACACATGAATAGTTTCCCTTGTCAGACCATTTGAATTGCGACACAATTGTCAGTGAGCTCGAAATTGTTTGTGTGCAATAATCCGTCTCGCTACATCTCGATGGTGCAACATTGTTGGTCATCTGATATTTCTCACCAGTCTCGATAACTTTACCATCTTTGAACCAGGTGATTTTGGGTGTCGGATATCCTCTAGCTTCACAATCGAGACTTTTTTTCGACTCGCCAGCTGAGAATACTCTCTCCGTGCTCAGTGGACTAGAAATTCTTGCCGGTTCCACAACAGTGATCTTAATGACCGCCTCTTTTCCCGCACCAAGCTCATTATGCGGCAAACAACGATATTCACCGTTATCCGAGAGTTGTGCATTTCGAACAACCAATGTTTCCCGATCATGCTCATTGAGCCCATATTCTCCTCCAGATGATGGAGACGCCCACTGAAACGATAAAATTGAGCTCCCCAATTTTCAGGGATCAAACCAACCTTGTAGGATGCTCTCGGGTTGCCAGGATCGGAAGATTGACACTTGAGCTCAATAATATCACCAACATTGACTTCTTGCTTAATCACCTCGATGTCGGCTTGTCCTGGTTTTCGCTTAACATCAACAAACGTGATACCGGTTCCAACACGTTGTTGTGAGCCAGAATGTCCATAGACATTGAGAAAATTGGTGGCAATACATGTATAGTTGCCCGTCTGCTCTCTGCAAGGTTCATTGAACAATAATCATGTTTACTACATCAGGGAGAGGGGCCAAAGGTGTAATTTACCTGGTTATGGATTTGAGGATTAGTGTCGAGCCATCTGCTTTGAATCCGTTTGGTCCAATCCATTTTACTTCGGTGATTAGAGGATTTGCGTCGACGAGACATTCAATTTCCACCTTTTCCTTTTCACTTGGACTAACAGAGATCTGAAAAATAATTGGATAAATTTTTGAGCACAACGTTTCTAGAAAATAGAACAATAGCATCGGAGGGTTAAAGGAAAACCATACTTTTCTCTCCCTTACTTTTATTACTATTGACCTCTGGGTCTCCATATGTGTTGTTGTTGTTATGGATAGCATAACAACAGGTGTTATGTTTTTCCTTTTGAGGGGTCAAGTTTTTTTTTAGTTCTTCGGTTATATTTTGAGTCTAGCTTACCGGTACAGAAATTTGTGGTGCATATTGAACGTTCAATTTGAGCACATCACTTCCATCACCCAACTGATTTGTTGCGCGACATTCAAAATCACCGCTCATCACTTTGTCCGCGCGGACAGGCCAAACTTGCGCTTGATATCTTTCCCCGGAAGACAAATGTTTCCTAAATAGGGCATACTTTATTTGAAGAGGAAAAAAAAATTCCTCACCATTCATAACTATGAACCGGTGGGTTGGCTTCAGCCTTGCAGGTTAGATTGACAAGTTCTCCGGACTCGACAGAAAGATGTGTGACATTTTCGGCTGGTGATACGTGAACTCTTGGTTTGAACAAAACATTGAGACGGGGGCTGACAACACTTTTCGAGTCATCATCTTCACTCATCGCTTTGTTGTGAACCGAGCAGCTAACCGAAAAGCCGTTGTCATTAGCGTTGACACGAAAATGAATCGCACTTTCTGCGGCGCCATCTTTGATCAATGTATTGAACATTTTCTGATCGGCCAGTGTTCCATTCGGCAGTGTCCACCTGTAATATTTGTCGTTGTGGGATCAAATTTCAAGAATAGAAAACAAGTTGCGCAACATACGTAAATGTTGGTTCAGGACTACCGCCAATTGACATACACTTCACCGTTACTGTGTCACCCTCAATTATTGATTCGTCCGGTGTTTCGCTGATAATTGGATCGCCTGGTGGTACTGTAACAAATGTTTGCTGTTTACATTGTTTTTTCATTGACCTGTGACGCGCGTTTTATTTGTTTTCATGGGGGTCTTCTTTTTCGCTTTCCATTTTACATAAGGATTCAGAAGAAGCATTTAAAAGATCTATTTAGTTGCTTGGCAACAAGAAGGATTAGTTTCTCAATTTCCAGTATTTAAAAGAGAGAAGAGGAACAGGAAATGAGAATCTGGTTCCAATTACTTACCCAAGACAACAACCGTTGCTACATTTGATGAGAATTGTGTGCCGGAATCATCGTTAGCAATCACATTACAATGATAGGATCCTTCAACAACATCTTTTTTGACGTCTTCGATTTTTAGACTGTAGTTGCCGGTTTGGGAATCACTGTGAAGGGAATAACGCTGATCTTTCTTCTCGAGAAGTTTGTCATTCTTTGTGATTGTTCTGGAAAAAATGAAGTTAAAATAGTTCTCGGAGCATTTTTTGGGGCTTCAAAGAATATGCAAAGAAACTGGTCTGAATTAGGACTTCTAAAATTTACGCAAAAATGGAAAACCTTAGGCTTGAGTTTACTCTTTTTTAGATCGAGGAAAATAAATTTTATGTTGTCAAAATAAAACGGTTCAAAAAATCTCAAATAAATTCTGAACGCATGAAAAACACAAATATTTCCGGTTTTCCAATTATCTTTTCGAAAAAAATTTCCACATTTTTTCTTTACCTTATCTGTCCATGACTATATCGAACCCATGTGACCTCATAGCTGGCGCGATCCGAATAGGTCGATGTCAATTGGCACGGTAGAACCGGTCCACTTTGTCCCTCTCGCACATAGTATGGCTCGTCTTGTGGCTCAACGGCAAATACATCAGAAGATCCGTCTGGAAAAAAAATGACATGCGCAATTGAAACAATAGGCGGCTCTAGTTTCGAATTTCAACCTTCTTTTTTTGAAATAAGATATCCGGACACCTCTTTTTTTTCGCACTCGTATTGTTTTTTTTTGTCTTTTTCTAATTCTAATTCGCGAGTCGAGGCGAGGCGAGGCGAGAAACCAGGATTACCCCTCCTAAAAATTTCTGAGAAGAACAAATATACGAAATGATTTCACGCGTCGCTTATTTGTTTGTTTTCGTGATAACTAACCAGAAATTCCAAAAATCGCCACCAGTATTAATAACATCGATTTGGCACCCAGGCCCATTTTTTTCACAATTGCTGAGCTAATATTGTTGTGTAATGGTTAAATGGCAATCTGGAAAAAAGCGAGAGATGAAAAGGAAATAAATTATTATACGGCTCAATGAATGAGTTTCAAAAACTAGCGGGGCGACAAAAAGATACAACAATCATAAATCTAATTCACACCTATTCAAACATGCACAGCTGTTATGTATGTTTATCATTTTTTTTTGTTTCACCCAAAAAACAAAATGTCGCGCCTTGGCGCACAAAAATAGGGCAAAAAACGAACAGGAAGAATAAATCGCAGGTGTGTATGTGTGTTCATTTTTGGGGAGGCCCTGCTAATCGAGGAATATGAGCGAAATATTTTGAGACGCAGAGAAACATAGAGCGGGTCATTTTTAACCATAGTAATTATAAGGGTGCAACCACCTGTCTGGTTTAGCCTATAAAAGTTCATGAGATTTTTGATACTTTAAAAGAGACGAAAAAAAACAAGTAATCAATTAAAATTCAAAGGTGGAAAAAAAAAGAAGAGATTGATTCTATTTGTTTGTTGTTTGTATGTATGTAACATATTATTTGTACGTATATAGATTAATATCACATATTATATCTTATCCGTTTTCTTTTCTTTATTAAATTTGACTTGGTTTCTAAATAGATCAAAACAAAAATTTCTAGATGAATCAAATCAAAAGTTGCTATTTGAAAAGTGTTAATCGGGTGGGCAGATATGGGGCGGAGTCAAATCAAAACAAGAAAACAAACATACGTTGAAAAAAAAAGAAAAAAGTTCTCAAGTTGCAAATGGCGAAGGTTGATCAAAAGGCGGAGCCGCTAAGAAGGATTTACAATATACTATGTTTTTATGATAGATATACCAAATGATGTATACAAAACAAATAATAGAAAAGGGGAGATGGAGCTGTAAAACTAAGTGCGTTTTTTATGATAAATCATTAGCTTGTCACTTGTCTTTAAAGACTTCCGAAAGTTTCCAGATGTTCCAGAAACTGTTTATAGGGTCACCAAGTTGATTGAGATATTTGCAAACCTAACATACTCCGCCAAAAATATAGGGAATTTCTAGAGAAAGACCAATACTAGTTTTCAGAAAACTGTGAAAAAGTTTTTCACGATTTTCAAGGGTTCCAAAAGTTTTAAACATGCCAAGAGTTTTCAAACATTTCACCTTTCGCAAAATTTCAGAACAAAAAACTTCGGGGAAACTCTTAAATAGTTTAGAAAGTGTCAAAAAACTTTGAAAATTTTTTTTGTTTTGTTTTTGTCTGAACTGTGAAGTGTTGTCAAATTTCGAGAACGACTGGAAATCGTAGCATAAAGATTTGTGACATTTTTTTTAATCTCAAAACCTCCCAGAAAAAAATGGTCAATAGAAGATTCTCAATAATTGGAACTTCTCAAAAATCTCCCCAGGTCAAATTTCCGACGCCCTTCTCTCATTAAAAAGCCAAAGTCCAAAATTAATTTTCACCCATCCAAATTACCGTAGTTTTTATGAGTTTCACTTTTTCGAATACAAGAATGTTCAGTTTGTTTGTCAATGAAGTTTGAAACAAGAAAAAAACCAGTTTTCAAAGGAATATATTCAAATGAGCACAGTTGGAAATCGACGAGAAAAAAAATGGAGAAGAGAAAAACCTTGAGTTGACCCACAATTTTTTGTTACACAATTTAGATTGTTTTAGTGACCCGACTTAATCCTGTTAAGCAAGATGTTATCGTTTGAAAATAGAGAACTACTTCTAACAAGTAAATGTAGAATTGTTCTGAGAGGATAAATCATGAGAATAAGAATAGGGAGAAAATGAGGTGAGGTGGGAGAAAAAAGAAGAAACAAGAAAATAATAAGAAGAACAGAAGAAAGAGGTGTATAATTGCTGTGAAAATTATATTGGGATGACTATTCGACACATGTAGTTGTAGTTTTTTCATCGGAACGTAAGATGAAGGAAAAAAAGTGTTGGTCAGAAGGAAAAACCCCAAAACGAACAAAAAGCAACACACGGCGGCGCATAGGTGAGCAAATAGAAAAGAAAAAGGGGGGTCCTATTGCTTTTGCGCAGCACAGTGAGTGACCGGTAGAGATTTTAGGTTGCCTTGAACAAGCAGAGCAACAGGCCGATTGTTTATTTAAAGACGAAAACGTCGTGGAAAACAAAACGGAGCAAAAAATCGTTTCGAGCTTTTGGGAAAATAAAGAACTCAAAATAAACTACTTCAAAAACCATCGTCACATTTTCGAGTTCAACATTTTGTTGGTCACTTTTTTTGTAAAGTGCTTGGTAAACATTGTTGTTGAAAAATGTTTTAATTACTTATTAGAAATGATAAGAACGCTTCTAGAGCCGTTTTTGATTTATTATTTGGTAATATAACTTCCGGCAACTAGAAAATAGATATTTCAGGAAAAAACGAGAATTTCTAAGTCAAAACCGAAAAAAGAAAAATTAGAGTTTTTGAGCAGTGAATGTATAAAAAAATAATGTTTACAAAAAAACAAGGTAAGCTAAATGTTGAGATATTAGGCTCCTCCCCCTGACCTCAATTTACCGTAAAATTGTTAGCGAGAGTATCCATAACCAATAAAGGACCTATAAACAAGACCACCCAATAAAAAAAACAAATGAAGTGTCGCACTTTTTTTTGTTGCTACACCTTGTCATTATTTCACCTCGACCGCCCCCGCTTGCGCGAATTACAAAAAAGGAGAACGGGGCATAATTAGTGTTCCTGGCTCTATCCTTTTGTTCCTATTAGTCATCTGTTCGGCTAGGTAGTCCATATAAATTATATTTTGAATTGGTTTCTGATTTTCAAGGTCTCTATATTAGCCTCACGTTACAAAATTACTCTTTTTTTATTTTATGGAGAGAATTGGGAGGGGGAGAATTCTTATCGGCTGGAATAACAAAAAAAAAGTTGAAAAGACAAATAATAGTGTAATGATCTTGTGTGAAACTCCCTCGAGATTTTGAAATGCCACTTTTTGAGAATGGCTGAGAAAACTTTGCGCATCATTCCCTGGAGTAATTATAATTGAACTCCTTTTTTTGCCAAAAAATGTAATTGTTCTGGTTTGTTTCGTCAAGTGAAGTAATCTATATTTACATGGGAGAAGAACATTTGTACAAATGTGTCGACAAAAATAATTGCTAATTCAAATTAATACATGAAGCGTAAACGACGAAAGTTAATACCCAAATTGATGGCACTTTCGGACTTGGAAAAATCGGCGGCGGAAAAAAATTTGGGCGACGAAAGACTAAATTGGCTTCAATTGGATAGGAGTAGTTAAAAATGGATGTGTATGTGGAAAAAAATGTGCCGGCGAAACTTTTCTGGTTGAAAAATCAAACAAATCGAAATTCTGCAAAACACTTATGTGTTTTCCCAATGTGCATACATACATAATTATTGTGTGCTTCTCTGTTTGTAGGGTAAAAACCTCTTCTTGACTTTTGTCAACTAATATGTATATATTATGTAAACACTTGATGAAAACCGGTAAAGAAAATTGTATGAGAAAATTCGAGTTGGTGAACTTTCTTCTTGAAACAAGTGTATGAAAAACAAAAATTCGGTCTGATTTTTTTCTGCCAAAAAAGTAACCACCCAAATGACCTCTAGCATGCAGATTAACTTCTTCCTACCTTCAACAAAAAAAAACGGTTTTTTTGAAACAGGTAAAGATGAACTATAAAATTATGCGAAAAAAAACGAAGTCGTAAAACCTTCTTCTCTGGAAAAATGAAAAAACGAACTCGTAAAATATGAAGGAATTTATATGAGTTTATTTTATATTAATATTATGCGAACAGATATCTAAATATAAACAAAGGGCTTTTTTTGGCAAGGGACAAGAAAAATGTTTGGTTTTTGAAAAAAAAAGTGGTTTTGTGAAACTAAACAAGGAGATTTGAAAATGAGATACGTTGAATATCAAACTGGAACATCTCACAGTTTTTGTTTCGCGCATCGGCGACTAATAAACAGATGAAATCTTTTTTTTTCCTTCTTGCCTCAAAACAAAATGGGACCCAAACTTACCGTAATATAAAATGGAAGAGAATGATGATTCTCAACTAACGAAAAAGACAAACGAGCTATTGAACAAATAGACAAAATGACCACCAATTCTCACTAAGACAATCAACACAAGATGATCACGATTTGTGACTTTTTCAAAACTGAGTGCGATTTTCATTTTTCTCTCAACAAGGAAAACAATCAGAGTAATTTGTATTTTTTTTTTCGCTGATGTTTCTTGGTTTTGAAGTGTGACCAGCAAATATGAAGATTAATAGGACCTGATAAGTCACATGGTTCGAGAAAATATGGGAAATAATGTCTGGGTCAAAAATTTCTTTGGACACATGTAAAAAAATCCAAAAAAAAATGTTTTACAACTCCCTAACAGGTGTTTGTGACATCTGTTTAAAAATATGCAACAACAAACTGTTTTTTGAGGGAAGGGTCATTGTAAAAAGAAGAACCTGAAGACCAAAACACAGATATACATTTGTAGTTTCACATTATTGAAGAGAAGTTTTGAAACAGGGAAAATTTGGAAACGATTCAAAAAACGTGACATCTGTTCCAAAACTTTACTGGTTTAAAAAACCGTAAACACATCTTTGTGCCAACACCGGTGTCTCAAAACAGGCTGCCAAAAAGATGGTCAATTTTTGCGACTGGTCGGTAAACTTTGTTTGATGTCACCTGGTCTATTGAAATGTATGAATGTAAAAACCCATCAATTTTTTCCACATGAAATTTTTCAAAATCTACAGTTCTCTAAGATACTCAATACCGTTCTTCGCCAAAAAATGACAGGTATCAAAACTTGACCTTTTCTAACACATATGTTAAAAAAAGGCATAGTTTGTGTCTGGAAGTTTTTCTCAAATTCTCATTCACATTTTCCAATTCTTCTCAAGATTTCAATTTCCTCAATTTATTCATGGAATACTCAAATGTGTTCGCGCGGGTTTTTTTTGTGAATTTCCCCTTTTTCAAACCCATTTTTTGTGAGTGTTTACCTCGTAGACAAGGTTTGTGATTCTTTTTTTTTTTTTGAAAAACACTAGAAAAAAAAACAACGTTAACTATTCTTTTATTTTCATGTCTTCCTTTTTCGTTGATTTTTTTCAGACATGAGAGCTTTGGAGCAGAAGTGCGTAGCATTTTTGTGATGAAGAGCTTCATTTTTAATTGTTTTTGATGGAAGTAAAGTTTGGTGAAAAACAAATAACACGTCAATCAGATTTTTTTTCTCGCTAAGAAGGGAAAATTTTGTTACCTGTTTTGAAAAAGTTTACCTTTTTGACAAGTCAGGTCCAGAAATTAGTTTCAGAAATTTTTCAATATCAGAGGTTTTCGAAATAGGTTCAATTTTTCTAAAAATACGAGAGAAAAAGCTCGAAACAATTTTCCATGTGATTCGGATGAGAAAAAAATAGGATTTTAAGATTTTCCTGAAAAGAAATCTTGTTTTGTTAGTGTTATGAAAAATTTTGCAAGAACAAGAACTGTGTGACTTCTCAACTCCCTCCAAGCATTTTTCTAGTTCCACAAAAAAAAAAACTTTTCCCACCTTAACAACATCTTTCGTCATCAGCAGACTTAATTCTCCCCTAATTCTTCATCCTGAGAAAACTGGCTGTTTTCCAACACTCCTTCTTTGACCTAAGTCACAAAAACAGACTTGCAGACCCTTGAGAATTTTTCTGACAGCTTTAATGAAGTAGATTCAATTGTTGATTGGATTTTTTCTTGCCTCCGCCTCTTCCGATTTTTTTTCCTGAACTTCAGATTTTTGGAATTTTTTTCAGCAGGAAAAATTTCTTGAGCAAGCTTTGAAGATGAATCACCATAATTAAACTGATTAATTCTTTCCGTGCGCAATTGAGATTTTTTTTGGGGAACAAAAAAATCTCTTTTTTTTTCATTACATTGTGGATTAGCCAGATTTTGGGTGGAGAAATTGGCTTTGTTATTTATTCTTACTTCTTCTCATTTTCTCTAACAAAGTGCTTGACGTTTTTTTTTTCATTTAGACAAAAGTTTTCTATAATTAAACCTTTTTTCCAGATGGCTCTTCTTCATACATTTTTTATTCTTTGCATTTTTCTCAAAGGATTAGAAGCGTTAGGGTAAATTTCATTTTTTTTAGAAATGTATGATTTTTTTTTTGAATTCAGGGAAGAAGTTTCATACTTGGACAATGAAAAAGATGTTGAAGAGAAGAGATTCGACCCATACACCAAGAAATTTGACCAATATTCGAAAAGATTCGACCCATATTCCAAGAGATTCGACCCATATGCAAAGCGCTTCGACCCATATGCAAAACGATTTGACCCATATTCAAAACGATTCAACCCATTCTCCAAAAAGTTCGACCCTTACTCATCATACACCCCATCTTTGAGTCCATTCACCAAAAAATTCGACCCATATTCCAAGAGATTCGAAATGATTGAGAAACGACAAGGCAAAATGGTTCGAAAATTATGGATTCAACACTTGGATCAAGCTAAAAGAAATATCATTGATCCACAGGCTTTTCAAATTGGTTTTGGCAAAAAATGAGGTTTTCAAAAATGATGATAGACGAATAAATGATTTTTTGTGTTAGAAAATGTTTTTTTCATTTGCAGTAAAATTTCCAGACTTTGGTTCTTGGTCAACTAAGGGTTTTGGATGAGGTGGTCTTGAATAATATTGAACGCTGAAAAACAAATCGTTATCAGATTCAAGAAAAGGCTTTCCTCAGAACCGAAATATCTAATTCACTTCTCTCAAAGTCTATGAATTGTTCATGCCTGGTCAAAGAGAGTACCGGAGATTCTTGAAAAAATGTTGTTGCTGCAAATGAAAAAAAACGTTCAGTCCAAATCAAAATTGAACAACACTTTTCTATCGATTTTGACACCTCACTGGTATTCCTGATTCGCTCAACTTCCGGTGTTCAAAGGTGGATGTGATAATCAAGATTAACCAGAAATGTTCAGAAGATACACCCATCATGTGTAAAGACTTTTATCTCTCCCCCAATCTACTCATTACACCGCAACAAATTTGCTCTAACCTCATACATACTGCCACAAAATACTCCCAAAAAAAAGTGTCCTCCCTGTCTCACTCTTCCTCTTCCCGCTACACCATTTGGTGAGCGCATTTTTTGTTTACACTATATGCATAGAATGATTTTTTATTGATTTGCTATTATTCTATTTTATTAGTTGGTTTTTTTTTCATTTTTTTATTGTTGTTGGGAAACATATTCAGTCATTTCTGTGTTCGTTCGGAAATTTTGCAGGTTCAGAACACCTTTGAAGTTTTGAGAAAAAACTTATTTACCATTCACTGTGTCAAAAATACTTCTGAAATGTTTATTTATACTATTTCCATAGAGAAGAAAACTGTTTCCTTCTTTTTTGTTCAAAAATTTTATTTCTCTATGTTCCTATCTGAAAAGCGACGAGACACAGAAAGAAAAAAAGAGTGACATCGTAAAAACAAGAGAATTAGAGAAGGTCCCTGCTAGAATTGTGTGTATTCTTTCGTCACCGTGTTGACACAATTTTCTAGCTTTATTTTTACTTTAGCTGTGTGCGTTGTTTCGTCGCTGTGTTGACACTTTCTTTTCAAACAATTTATTTTTTTGAGGTGTGTTACTCACCTGTTGTTGAGTCACTTTTCTATCTTTTTTTAATTCTTCAAATTAATTCAAGTTTTCAGGATGAGTCAAGACGAAAGATTTTCGTTTTTGAAAATGTGGGGTAAGCGTAATCCAGATGTCAAGACAACAAATATCAATGACTTTTTGTTTCCGGGAGACGTGAGTTGTTAATTCTAACATATTTTGAAATACAAATTTTTTTTGAAGGGTGGTAGAGCTGGTTATCCTTCTACGATAACTGCGTTCGCAATGAATGACAAAGTTGGGTGTGCAGCGATTGTTATTTCGAATTGTGAAGTTGTTATATATGGAAGTCAAGGTGGAACCATATCGCTTGTTATGAATGATGTTACAATCAATAAAATTGTATTTGTGGATGATACAAGTGTTTTTGTGCTTTGTCGAGATGGCACAGCTCGGAAATTGACAATCATTGATAATGAACTTAGCCGAACCGGTTGTGCGAAGTTGAAACTTCCATCAAACGCTGCTGTGAATTGGAAAGTCACACACGTTTATCGAACTGCTAGTTCAGCGACGCTTTTTGCAGGTAAACTTTTGAAAAAAAAATCATAGTTGAGTTCACTTTCAAAAACGTTGTTTCAGCTCAAGAAGGTGAGGTGTACACGATTGATAGAGATACAATGGAAGTCGCTGTTTTTGTCAATAAAGCCGATTGGATAGCAACGATCAATATCCTTTCATCGCCGAAGTTCGAAATCACATGCATCACATCTTTCGAAAACACGATTTTCATTTTTGGTCCTCATGGAAAAATTGCTCTTTATCAAAATAATACGCTCATGACAACTTTGGTTGCGTACACCACCGAACTTCAAACTATCGTTGATCTTGTCTGGTTTGAAGAGTTAGGATATGCCTATGCGATTGATTCACAATCAAAGTTATCCAAATGGTTTTACTGTTGTATCAATATAACATTCGATGAGATGCCGGCGGATGAAAATCCTGATCTACCACCATTTCCAACTGAAAAAGTTGGACAACTTGCCGTCCTTCCAAACATAGGGTGAGTTAGCTTTTCAAAAAAAAATCTCATCTTCATTTTCAGCAATCACTACGATATCATTGCCTATGACAGTGGTGTATCTGAATTGAGTTCAGTGGATTACAAAACTATCGAAATTCGAAGTGTTTGCAAAAATGCTACTTTTCAAGTGACCGGTGATATTATTGCCATTCAGTCTATCCGCCATCTGGATCCAGACGAAAGAAAAAATGGGATTTTCATGATTGTTACAACCACCGAGATTATTGGAATCGATATGAGCGATGAAAATTGGCGAGTAATGCGCCCATTGTATTTTTACAATGTCAACAACTCGGCACCAACTTGTCATTTCAAAGCTCTCGATATTGATGAAGAAGCCTGGAAAAAGCTCATTCAAGTAAGTTTTTCGTCACTATCTTATTGGAAAATTGAGCATTGATTCAGGCTGGAAACAAATATTGGCGCGAGTTGCATTACTCTACACGCGAGTGGCCATTTTTCTTCACCAATGGTAAACGAGAGACCAACAAAGATATGGCGTCTTATCGACAAGTTCAACTTACCGGACACGCGTCGGGAAACATTTGCATTTGGGCGTGCGGTGGATTACATATGTATTGTATCGCGATCATTCGAACCACTTCAGAGTTTCTCGGATACACTAATCCTAATGTGAGTTTTTATACAACGAAATGAGAACAAGTTTTTTTTTGCAGACCGGAATAGTGACATACGATTGGGATGGTAAGAAGCAATCATCTCTAGTGAATAATCCAGTCAGAATTATTGGTGATTACGACCCAATGGATGATGAAAAAAGTTTTACAATCACAAATGTCTTTTTCGACAAGAAAACTGGCGCTATCATTGCATCAAATGATGGTGGATTCATTATGATGTACGAAATCTATAACCAACCACTCAAATCATTCCGTGATGTTGTTCCACTCAAAATATCGATCAACAACCCATCAGTGGGACCGACGAACACCATCGTTCCGAGAAACGTTCCATTTTGCTATTTGTTCGGCTATACCCCAACCGAGAAAAAAGATTCAAATGATCCGTAAGTTTATTTTTTTCGGAGATTTCAACTAGAAATTTTGTTCAGAATGATCTTCCAACTTTGCCCAAATGTCAAAATCACAACAATCTGTTATTGTGCCAAGTACAATTGCATTGTAGTTGGAACTGATTGCGGATTTTTCTTCCTTGATGCAAAACATCAAACACTTGTGAAACGTGTTGATCTGCATGTTGAAGAAGGTGCAAACACAGCATCCCCTTCATCATCAAGAGGTAGATTGTCGTTGAAGGAATCGTTGAGAAGAACTTTCCATAGAAGAAAAAGTTCAACTCGTAGTAGGAGGTGGAGAAAGAGTTTCTCAAAAAAGGTTAGTTCTTAAAATTGAGAGATTCCAAAAAAAATGATTTTTTAGAAGGCTGGTCGGAATGATGCATCCACCTCGTCACCACAACAACAACCTGAGCCACATCATGAAGAAAGCTATGGAGAACGTCAAATTGAAGCCAAAACAGATTTACCGTTCGTTGGACCAAATTGGGTGGTGTCATTCATCAAATTTCTTCGTTTCCCTCTTCACAACAAATCAGCAATTGATGATGTATTTGTTGTTGGTACAACTGGTGGCAAAATTTTGTTCTACAAAATCTACGAGGATAAAGTTGTGGAACGTATCACTTATGGAATCACCAAAGTTCATGAGATCAAGTTGACACCACAACAACAAATTGTTAATGTCGAGTTGTCTGGGGAAGAGGGAATTGTGAGTTTTGTCTTGATTTTTTGCGGCAGAGTTAACAAGATTATTTTTCAGTTCATGTCTTCTATCACTCGCCTTGTTATTCATACCGAAGAGCAAATTCGTATTTTGGCTCTTCCTGGATTCACTAAAGTTGCGAAATATTCGATCACAAGAGTTGAAGGGCTCAAGATTCTTCGAGCTGTTCTTGCCAAAGTCAAGTCTTCGAAAGGTGAGTATTTTTCTGAAATTTTAAAAAACCAAGATTTTGTTTTCAGATCCAAGCGTTGAAGAGGTTCTTGGCTTCGTGTTGCTGAACAACGGATCTGTCCGACTGCACTCTCTCCATCACCTCGATATGAGCGCAACAACTTCGTTCATCTCGTCAAACGATTTTATTGCGCAAAAATCTTGTGTCTTGGCTGCCGATGGAGTTGCCACATGCCTCAAAAAAGGTTCCGAATTCCGCAGACTTATCATTCAACAAAACCAATCATCTTGGTCGAATGAGACGTCTTGAATTTTTGTCAAATTTATTTATTTAAATTATATTTATTTATTTGCAACGGGTTTTTACTCTTGATTTATTTATTGATTGCTGCCTACCTGCCTTTTTTTGATATTCTGTGATGTTTTGATTCGGAATTGAAAATTTTTTTGTCAAACAAGATTTATTGAGGTTTATCACAGAATGCAGACCTATTTAATGTCAACTATTTTGGGGTGCAACAGTTGCGACTTTTTGACCAACATAACGATCTAGATAATCAGCATGCTTTCGCAATGTTGCGCGGACACTCTCATTTCTATAAAAACCATGATTAGAAGTTTTTGGGTTATTTTT
The DNA here is from genome assembly GCA_963572245.1 of Caenorhabditis sp. 8 KK-2011. Taxonomy (NCBI): domain Eukaryota; kingdom Metazoa; phylum Nematoda; class Chromadorea; order Rhabditida; family Rhabditidae; genus Caenorhabditis; species Caenorhabditis sp. 8 KK-2011. The sequence continues at coordinate 14,292,096 of OY751551.1, forward strand.
CAGGTGGCGCTCTTACTTTCGATGACTTTCTCCAGCTGAATCGTATATGGAGTCAGGAAGTTCTTTGAGCTCTATATTCCCACTAGAATTCTGATTAACATTCCCTCTGATATGATTTCGAATACGATCAATTTCCACACACTCCTCCATCAGCAAAACTTCCAATGTTTGTAATTGTTCCAATTTTGTCGAATACTTTTTCCTGGTCTCCATCAAATTCCTTTCAACTGCACTGACTTGTTGGATCTTCACATCCAAGTCAGATGCTTCGTTCTTTATCCGGCGTATATCGAGATTTCTTTTGGTGTAGAACTCGTTTTTCTCCTGCTCCAAAATTTGCCGCTCCGTACTGATACGGATTAGAAGGTCATGCTGGCTTTGGTGAAATTGGGTGAGTTGTTTTTCGAGTTGCGATTTTTCTATGGCAATGTTCTCCAAGACAAATTGTTGATCTTCGTTAAAGATTTTACGTTCGGCTTCAAGTTTTTGAAATTCTTCACGAATTTTCCATTTTTCCTAGAAATATTTTGTTAAGAAACATTACGGAGTTATTTCTCAAGTAAAAAAGTATATCAAAACACTTACACTGTCAAAACCACTCCTCTGGGTTTTCAACATCTCATTCAATTGATAATTCAATTCATGAACTTTTTTCCTTTCCTCATCAAATCGTATCTGGTCCTCATTGAATTTCTTCTCCTTCACTTCCAGAGCTTCTTCTCTTAATCGAAGTTGAAACTCAACCTCGTTCTGGATTTTACTATTATTTGTGCTGAAAATTCCCCACATTTTTTGAAATAAATTCATCAAAAATGTACCTTACATCCCCAGCGATTTTCGAAATGGTTTCGGAGATAGTGTCAACTTTATCAACAATCGAAACAATGTCTTGAGTTTGACCCACTGACGTAGTGAGACCATCTAACTGACGATTGTAATTGTCTTTCATTCGATCTAGTTCGATTTTGTGGTCAGATTCAAGTTTTTCGATTTGTTGATTGTGTCCTTCGCGAAGTTGTTCGATTTGCTTGACTTGATCTTTTTCAAGTTTATCGAGCCTTGACTTCCAAACTCTCTCCAGATCTTCTTCGTCATCTCTTTTTCGTTTTTTCAAATCATCTACTTCTCTATTCAAACGTTCTATTTCTGTTTCTAATTTTTGAATCCTATTCGCCTCGAAACTAATTTCTGGTGGAGCACTTTGTGGGGCTGAAACTACAGCAGGAACAGGAGGAGCAGGAGTTGAAGCTGAACTAGCCACTGGCCTCGACCCAAAAAGATTGCTCAAATTCGAAGATGGACGCTGAGCGGCTGCTGGTTTTGGTGGTCTGCAAAAATATATTATCAAAAAAATGGAACTAGCAACATACTCTTCTGGTTTGCCAAATAAATCATCAAATGAAGACTTGGAAGTTGCTGTTGTTGGCCTTCTAGGCCTTTCTTCCTCTAAAAAACTAACTGTTTGTCTTGGACCTGATGGCTGAAAAATGTGAATTATCCAAGAATAAATCTGAAGTGTTTCAAACTCACATTTGATAAAATTGATGACAACATGTTTTTGGGAGCAGCAGGTTTCTTTTTGCCGAATAAGGCAGCGTCTAGATCGTCCATATCCTGAAAAACCTGTGTCAGAAAATTCATCCATTTTTCTCAACTTACACCTAATAAATCATCTAAACCGTCTTCTTCCATTATACAGGAATCATAGTGAACAGAATGAGAAAGAATAAAGGGTACTTTTACTAATACGTAGAGAAAAGCGGGAAATTCATATACGTATTTTCAAGTTGGCATGGTAACGAGAAAACCAATTTTCACTATGTCCTTTTTTTCCTCCTGGCAAACGCATATGAATGACGAGATTGGGGAAAGAGGGAGAAGGGAGAAGCCAATTAGTTGCAAAAAATTAATCAGTGAATAGCAAACATATGATGTGATATTAGAAAAAGCAGACCACTTTCGAAGGAGGTATACGAAAAACAGACCACTTTTGAATGAGATATACGAAAAAGCAGATAGATTCGGCAAAAAAAAAACATTTTGAAACAGACAATTTCTGACTGAAAAAAAACAGTTGAGTGGACGACAATATCAGAAAAGGCGGGGTCAATAAATGTGTGCAAGTTTTTGCAAGTAAGAATAGACTCCGCCCATATTTCTGTGCGAGGTTTGTTGCTTGCGAGAGAGAGAGAGAAACAAGACACAAATAAAACTAGAGAGTGTGCGCAATAGAGAGAGCATCGAGAAGCAAATGGGAAAAGGGGGAGGAAGATAGAGCGCGTTGTCCTCCGACGAATCATTATAAAAAATGAGAATTGTTTTTGTTGGTTCGGAAAAATTTCAAGACATAAATGGTTAGAAAATATCTAGACTACAAACCAGAAAGATTAATTTGGGTAGAGTGATATTTGAAAAAAAATTATAGGCTCTATCACATAAGAAAAAAAGATTGTTGATCATACATCTGCACGAATAAAATCTAACCTGACTCTTCAAAGATCAGGCGCCAAGATTTCAGATTCCTAACGAGGCAACTGATTTCACTTCAACAAAAAAGGAGGGACACATTGAGATAAAATCTTCAATCCAACCGGTTGTAATCAACACAATGTCCAACAAAATAACATAATTATTTGAACGTATTCACTCATATTGTTTTCCTCGAAGTCTTCAATTTTTAACCTTTTGATCTTCCGAAACAAATCACCTGATATACACAAATCGAATACTTCTATCGTTGTATTTTTCGAAGTCTCACGTAGGCATTTGTATTTCCATGAAATCATGCAAACTATCATATCAACATCACGATGACGAAACAATTTGCGCACGTGTTTTTTGATTGATCTATTCGTTTCTCCTTCCACCCCAAACATGTTATTAACAAAAATTTTCCGCGATTATCTTCTCTTTTTCAACGATAACCACGATCAAATGCTGTAAATAGTTATTTATCTAATTACGTGACCATTTATTTCTTCATTTTTTGAACTGAGAAGGTGTCGTGTACAGCTTTGTTTTCAATTTTCCACAGGTTTACTGATCTACAGGACTTTTCAATTGTTCAAAGATTAACCACGTGGTTAGAAAAAAGGCGGGTTTTTGATGACCATACATTTTCAGGGGTTTTTAGTTTCAATTTCCCTGTGCGTGTGTGAGCTTTTTTGTCAAACTTATGTTCTTGTCATGTAACATTTGAATTCTTGTAAAAAAATTTGAGTATGGATCAAGTCTAGCTAACCTAAGGAACCAAAAATGATAACCTCTAAAAATAGAACACATCTTCCCATACTCTTACATACACATCTTGTTTCCTTATCATCTCCTTGAAAAAAAAATGTCGCGCCCTTTTCTTCAGAACAGAATACCATTTCATTTGATTCCAGAGACAATGATGAATCTCAAAACCCTAATAAGCATGCTACGCGAAATCTTTGAAGACGATCACATCAATGTAGATGAGGTCAAAAAGCTACTCGAGGATTATAAATCAAACGCATCTGATTGGAAGCAATTCGCATGTTTCGATGATCATAAGTGAGTTAGAAATAAAAATTCAAATTTTTTCATAATGATGATTTTCCAGGTATACCCGTAATCTGGTGGACTGCGGAAACGGTAAATATAACCTGATGATTCTTTGCTGGGGACCTGGAATGGCTAGCAGTATACATGATCATACAGATGCTCATTGTTTTGTTAAAATTTTGGATGGATGTTTGACTGAGACAAAGTATGATTGGCCAAAAGGAAATGATGCTCCGTTGGAAGTTTTGGAAACTACGGATTATGAAAAAAATGGTGTTTCTTATATGAGCGGTGAGGAAAAATTTCAATATTTCTGAAACTCTAAAAAATGGTTTCAGATGAGATTGGACTTCATAGAATGGAAAATCGTAGTCATTCAAACGGCGCAGTCTCTCTTCATCTCTACATCCCGCCCTACGAAACGTGTAACGCTTTCGATGAGAGGACCGGTCGTAAAACCAAGTGCACAGTGACCTTCTACTCCAAATATGGTCAAAAAGTTGATTATCGCGGTTCAAAAACTGGTAGGAATATCCCCCTTGTCACCAATAACTAACTGTTTCATTAATGTTATACATATTCTTGTTCATGCACCGGTTAAAGTTATGTACATTTTACTCAAACAAAAAAATAAATTTGTTTTTTTTTTCATTGAGATCAATAGTTTAACAGAAAAGAGTGAGAGTGAAACCATTCACACGGACGCGTTGCTCTTCTTCAAATTCGATGCCCAACTCGGCGAGTTGTCGAAGAACACCTGGTTTTTCGACAGGTCCACAATTGTTGAACGATATTGATAGGTCAACTAATGGTTGTTTGACCCAAGCGTCGATCAATGTGACGACCGCTTCGTTGCTAATTATACAAGTTGCCAAATCGATTGTTTCAACAGCTGTGCCATTTATAACACCCCTAAAATGGCGTCTTTGTTGTTGTTGGCAAAGTGGGCGTGGCTAACCTTGCCATTTCTAGAATAGTCTCATCAGAAATTGCGTAGTGTGAACCTTTACCATTGTTCCAAAGGCGTAACGATGTCAGATCTAAGAAAAATAAAGTTTTGAGAGGTTAGAAGAAATGTAAAAATGTCTTCGAACTCACTGCAAGCCACTGGTTCCAACAATCGATCAGTCAATAAATGAGAAGGTGAACATTCCTCCAAACCAAAATCACAAACAGTACTCGAGTTTTGTTGAATAAGTTCTTCTAGCAAAAAAATGCTATCGGGTGAAAACTTGCTCCAAATAAAATAAATTTGTTGTGGTTGCAAAGATAGACAGTTCAAAAGTCTTAGAACTGGCCCAGATTCCACTGGTATGAGCCCTCTAACAAAGAGCGACTGAGTTGTGAGGTGGCGGAGTCGGATGGCCAGAACTTGTAGGGAGGGCATTGGATAACGAGTGGGACATCGTTTCTCGTCTAGAGGATAGATTACCACCTCACCCTCATCGAACAAAACTCGAATCTAAAAAAATTTCAGTATTTTCAGAGATAGTGAAAAATACCTGATCGGTCTGAAGCTTTGGGAAAAATCCAAGATTCTCATTGATAATCGAGTTCCATCTATGGCAAACTGATTCGGCGCGAACTAGAGTTTTGGCATCGAGATATGTTAAAATTTGAAGCAATGTATCGTCATCCAATTTCTGCAAATTTTCAGAATCTAATTCTAATTTCAAAAATTAGAACTTACATTGATAGCTGGTGGTTGACTGATTGTCTGCAACAGACGTTTAGGTACACGGTGTGGTCTGAATTGTGTTGAGGAGAATAAAAACGGAAGGCAGAAGCGGAGAAACGCTGTGAGAATTTCCAAGATTTTCGAGACGAATCGAACAATTTTCCAGCTGAAAAATATAAAAGATTTGGGGTTCAAAAGCTGTGAACCAACTTTTTAATATCAGTCTCCACAAAATTCTCTCGATCTAAATCACAAATCGACAACCTGCCACTTCCATAAGCTCGCAGATTACCACCAACAACCCGTTTCGTTCGACCATGTGCAGCGACGGTGACACTTATCATCAACTTTCTGAAAATAACAAGAAAAAAAAAACTATAGGTCTGAAAAAGCCGAAAACAATGTTGCTAGAACAAACAACAGCTGGATGAAGTTAGAGTAAAAGCAGGCGAAAATCGATATCTCTTGATGCTCTCTCTATGTCTGTTTGTGTGCATGTGTGAAATGAAGAAAAAAATGTTGTTCATTGCAAAAAGAATAGAAAATTGAACCCGACAATAAAAAAAACGCAAAAATGAAGGAAAAAAGATGGTTTTTGTTTTTGATCCCGTAATATAATAAAACTATAAAACATATTTCAGGTAGGACTAGATAAAATGTACAATAACTTTTTTTTTGGGGGGAGAAAGAAAAGAAAATTTTGTGTGTTATTATTGACGTAAAAGAGTGTTTGATAACCCGTGTTTTCAGACTAATATAGATTGATTATGTTTTTCTAGATTGGCTATGGCAAGAGTTCGAAGATCGCGCGCTGTGTCGGTTTGGAAGACGGCGCGTAGATCGGAAGCCGAGGGTCTATTTCGATGATTTAGACATTTCTTGGCAGCGTCATGTAGCACTTTCGTTGATGGTAGTTTATCGCTGGAAAAAAAAATGTTCGATAGGAAGAGGAATTTCAGAAGAAACTTACAACTCATCAATTCCCGAGCTCGGAATTTCCTTTTGCATTTGATAGGTGACACCAAGACTGCACATTTCAACAAGACATGTTCCAAATTGCCAAATATCACCCTTCGCCTCATATCGTTTGCCGATACATACTTCCGGTGGCATGACAGTATGATCAACGACCGCATCGTTCGCATTCGTTGCCGACATTCCGAAATCTCCCAATTTCACCGTCTGGTCACAAAGAACATCCAGCGGATGAATGAAATCTTTGACCAGGTAGATACTAATTGTAGTGACTCTTGTGTGAATTATCCCATATCGATGTAGATGCTCCTAAAAGCGTTTGTTGTTTTTTTTCTGTACCTTTTCTCTGCGTCTCTCTCATTTTCCCCCCTTTTTTACGAGGTCATTAATATCATCACTTTTCTGACACCTGTCACTATGTGTTTATTTCCGGTCCAAGAGTACTGTAGGTCTTTACAACTCACCAAAGCGGATCCAATTTGCTCAGAGAATTGGCAGAATCTTAGAGACATGTTGGCCACAGAATTATCGATTGACAAATCAGCCGCGCTTAATCTGAAAGTGATGCCATAATGAAATCTTGAAGTTTTTTTTCGAAACTCACTTTTGTTGGTCTTTCAAACTGTCATAACCAGATGATGGTGGAGATTCAGACAATGGTGTATACATCGCTTGTCGTCTCAATAATGATCCGACCATGTGAATGTATTGGCGTAAACTTCCACCGCGACAATTCTCCAAAAGAATTCCAACAATATTGTTATCATTTCCGAGATTTTTAGTGACAAATCCTTCGAATCTAACAAAATTCGGATGAAAATGAAGGTTTGCCAACACATCGACCTCTTTGTGCATCGCTTGTTGGGTTTCAGAAGCTGGAAAAATTATCGAGTTAGGTTGTTTTTCATATCTGGGAGCATACTCACAATTGTCTTTTGAAAATTTCATGGAAAAACTTCCACCACGTAACACATCAACAACGTTGATTGTCTTCCACGCTGGATTGCCTTCCGATTCGCATGTTTTGGTGAGTTGAAGATCTTGAAGATTTCTCGATTTGATCGTTTTGTATTGATCTGTTGATGTGATGATGGGTGTTTCGATTTGATCGATATCATGAGAATAGTAAGGCTGAAATTCTTGTTTTATGTGAAGGTGAACATTTGTCAAGTGTTTACCTGCGAGTTGGAATTATCACTGGCGCTTGAGTGATTTCGGTAATCTGGAATAGTCTCATAGGAATCGTCTTCACTGTTGTGATAAATGTGAAGAGCGTTGCGAATGTAAGAATCGAGTTGTCTCTGAAAACACTTTTTCAAACTTCCATGAATGGTGTTACTACTAACCGTAGGTTCAAGTCTACACGATCCTTCCGATTTATTAGATAAAGATCTGACACCAATTATTGATTTTGAAGTGTCTTTGGAATCTGAAAATTTGATTTTCAATAAGTCCAAACCCCGAAACTGAGAAACAACTCACCAACATATGCATAAACAAGCCGATCTTGTGGAGCGATATAAGTGTGCAATTGTTGTGGCTCGGGTTGATACTCCTCCTGAATCTCTTTTGGATGTTTTCTTCTTTTCTGGATGCCAAAAATCATTGTAGAAATGATGACGGTAATGAGAACAATCAGAATTCCAATGAAACCAACGCTCTGGAACATGCATTTTGTTTACTTGGTAGACAAAAGAGAAAAAAACTGACCAACGATAAATCTCCAGCTAGGAAAAGATACATAGTAGAGGGTTCATTAATCCTCGAAATTTTGATCTTCTTATTTTCACTTTTTCTCTGCTTTGTGTCAACCGCCATTATTTCGACTTCATAATTACATTCAGCATCAGGAACATAAAAAATGACCTGTCTGTGGGACCATGTAACATCTCTTCGAATTGATTCAAGTTTTCCACATTTCTCATTATTCGTTGTTATCAAAGGTGTGAGATGTAATTTGAAATGAGACATTGATAATCTTGAATTTGTTTCGGATAATGAAACATTTTTATCATCCGTGATATAGGTCCAAGAGATCAGAAGCGCATAACCATTCGGATTTGAAACATTCCAAATGCTGTTTATACTTGAAACCGGGGATGGTGCTAGAAAACATTTCCCTCTTACCAAAAAAAAACAACAAAATAAAAAGATTCTTGTTGGTGTCTAACAAGACAAATTGGTTTCAAGATCCTTTAGATAAAACGAAAAAAAACCCACCACACATTGTTAAATCGTCCACCATTTCTCGGCATTTAGGCACGTTGAATTTGACACTTTTATTAGCTAATTTAGCAGAGTAACTATGTCCAAAATCAAGATTTTTGAGCAAAACATGTTTTGTTTGATCCAGATGAAAATTTGTTGTTTTGAACTCAGCTGAGAGCTCATTCTTATACTCGATTTTTAAAGAACATTTGGGAATTGTCAATGATTTTGTTTGAGTGATTTGTATTTTTGCGGACGCCTTATCATCTAGCCAATCCTGCAAAATTTTGGTTGTTTTTTTGAAATTATTCAGCGGTTTACCAAGCTTATGAGTTGCATTTCAATATCATTGTCCTGTTTATTGTTGAAATACCAGGGTGAGAAGACGACACCTCCCACAGCGCTGGTTTCATCAAAAGTGGTTAATCTTGCACGGATCTCGAGATCGGGGACAGTTTGAAATGACACATTGCACATTGATGAGTAACACTGCAAAAATCCCAACATTTGGTTACGCAGGAAAATAAAGTTGCGTCAAGTACCTTTATGCCACTTGAGAAAAAATTGAATTTCGCATATATACAAAGTGTGCGGAAAAAAAACGCTTACCCAATCTTGGAAAATTATAACTTCGTCATCCGGTGTTTTGACATCACGCGCAACAATTTCAACAAAGTACACATTTCCCAAAACAGGATGTTCGAGATGAAGCAAAATGTTGCCGGTGGTGTTTGATGGGTTTTTATCGAGGCATAGAATTTCGACACTTTTGACAGGGTTTGGTCGAGGAACTGTTACTGGAAAAAAAGCATTTTATCAAACCCCTTTGTCAAAAATAGAGAACCATATCTCCAAAAATTTTCAATAAATCATTTTGCGACACAAAAAAGAGTCATCAATCTTAATCTTACTATTGAAGGCCTTTTTCTTACCTGCCGAATTCATTAAAACTGTTTTATAGGCGATTTGTCCGAAACGAAATGCTGGCAAGTGGAGTTCCATGTATTCAGGGCTACTACATCCAAGTTTACACTGAAAAACAGACATTTTTCGGGAAACGAGCTTACACCTTACCAGCGAGAATTCAGTCCTATTCTGCACATTGATGTACAAAAATTCTGTGTCAATGTTTGAACGACGATTTTGAATCTCGCCAAACTCTTTGACACATCGTTGTTGACAAGGTCCGTAGACTGGGAAGGGTGGTGAGTTAGCAAAGACTTGGAAGATTGGAAAGGTTATTATTAGTAGCAATATCATTTTGTCATGGAAATCTGGAAATGTTTATTTTTTTCTGGGGGGAAGAGAATGAACAAAAAAGGATGGCATTGTTCGTTGGGGCAATGTTGAGAAAGTGGGGGAGAGGACAGACGACGAGAGAAATAAGGGAGATATTGATCAGACAAGGAATATTTGATTTTTGCTAGTTGACAAGAATTTTGGTTTAAAAAATAAAATGGAATGTTTTCGGCGTTTCAAAAAACCTGCAGAATGTTTTGACAACTTATCTCCCTGATAACACGAAGGATTACTGTAACGTTTATTCTAAACATCATTTTTTTTTCTTCTATAAGCAAAAAAGAAACTTTTTTCATGAATAGATGAGTAAACAAACAAACAAACAAACAAGTAAGATGTTTCTAAAAAATGCATGAACTCAAAAAAATGAGAAAAAAGGAGAAGTTCAAAATAAGAAAGAACTGATTGGCCTAAAATTAGGTTACTTGCATGGAGCAACAAAAAATGGACAATTGGAAAAAGGACAAGAAATGATGCTAATTTCAAACAATTTTTGTACAACAGAAAAATGACGGAAAAATATGCAAATTCACAGGTGTCACAAACACATCTGTGAGGTTTTTTTGATATCTTGTGAAAAAATGAGAAGAATTTTTTTTTGTTCAATTATATTGTTATTGAAGAAGTATAAACTCAATAGTCAATTATTATATAGTTATTATATGAAATATAAATAAAATACATTATTACTCGTTTACTTTTTCTTGAGAGGATGTAGAAAAAAGAATATACAGTGAACTTTTGGGCAAAAATGTTCTCTTGAAAAAAGGTAATAATTATTAAAAATTTATTAGGTAAGACAAAATGTTTTGTGATCCGGAAGAGGTTTGGAATTTTCGGAAGGGAATTTTTTGCGAGTTTTTTGAGAACTGACGTGTGAATGAGGAAAAAACCAGTAAAAAATTTGAGAAATAATGTTTTTTTGGAGTAGAAAACATTGAAGGAAAATTGTGCATTTTTCAAAGCTCAAACATGTTGTATTTCATATTTCAAAAAGTCATCTTATTCAGAACTTTCAGGAAAGATTTTCAGCTGAATGTAGGTTTATGACACTACATATTCATAATGAGCTTGAAATTGAAGATAATTTTCAAAAAATTAGATCTGAAAAATTTTGCCACCCACAAATTCGCAGGTCTTCAGCCAAAAAAAAGTGGAGTCTGAGTTGCTAACTCAATTAAAAAAGCGATTAATGATGAAAATTATTATTTATTAAAACGAACCATCTGGCTGCACGCATTTTACCTCATCTTCAGTGGAAGAAATTGAAATGAATAATTATTTCTCACAAGGTTCAGTTTCCCGGGAAAACAATATATGTGTATGAAAAAAAACCTATTTCTCTGAACACATGTTTATATCTGCGTGAGAAAATCAGTCAAGTGAAGAAAACGAATAAAAACAACAACACTAATTATAGGTTCAATCAAAAAAGGGACAATAAAAAGGTCATCCTTATTTATTTCCAAGTTCCTCCGTGTGGAAATAATTTTCTAAGCTTTTTTTCATGATAAAAAAGCCATGGGAAAAGTTTATGACCTTTTATATTTCCCATTTCCAAAAAAGAGGATTTTTCTTTTCTCAAAGTAGTATTAGAAAAAAGGGGCGGGGCTTTGGCAAAAAAAGAACATTTCTCGTAGAAAAGTGTGGCTAACATGTTATAATTACCGCGTAAAGGTATCAAATTTACATTTGACCTTTTTTGAGGATGAGGATAAAAGGTGGCCGCAACCAAAACAAACTGGAAAAAGGTGGCAAGACAAAATAATAGACCTGTTTGTTTAGATGACACTTATTATAATATTAGGACTTTTTTGACACTTTTGGGTGAATCTGCACCTTTTTGAGGGGAGTATGAGGATTTTGAGGAACTGAAAAAGTAGAAATTTACAAGACACAATAAAATCAAGGTGTGACCTTGTGCTATACTTTAGATTAATATGTATTATATTGCAACAGAACGAAATGTGCGGAGAGTGAAAATGGAACTTTTATTGAGTGATTTTCTTTGTTCTCCGATTTTTGAAGTTTGTAAAAAGGTATGTTTCATAGGCCTCTAAAAATCCGAAGCAGAGTATTTCAGAAAGCGCTTCCAAAACAACCTTTCATTAGCGAACAACATTATACTTTTCTTGGAAAAACAAAAACACATTGAAATCTGATCCACCAATCTTCATAGTAATTCATATTCGTACCAAAGCAAAAAAAAAGAGAAACGCGACACACAAAAATATAATACTTATTTTTTGAAAATGTTTCGTGCCTCTCACACTGGTTAACAACATGTGTCGTGTTGCGCAGACCAAATGATTCATTTGCAGCGAACTGTCATCATCAAAAAATGGGGAAGAGAGGTGGACAAAAAAAAGTTTTTCTGAGGTCTGGGAAAATGTCTTGCACATTTCCAGAGAACCAATAATAACTTCTTGATGAAAGCGACAAAAAAACAAAAAAAAGTTACGATGCCTGAGAATCTAACCTAATAGATGAATGAAATGAGAGGAGCAAAGTGACTTTTTTTTCGAGCGTCACTTTTTGAATGACATGCCTAAAATGTTACGGATTTTAGATAGTGAATGTATGACATGATTTGAAGTGAGATAAATGTGTTTGGAGGAGGAAAAAAGTAGGGTGCGAAACAGTTTAATCGCTTTTCAATTGAATTATATTCTCATTGTTGGCAACACATTGTACACTTGTTTAGATGTTTATACTTAATCGAAAAATCGGGTTTTTGAAAAAGAGGTAATGGCTTCAAAAGTGTTGTGGTTGTTGAAAAATTGAGCAAATGGAAGAGATGTACTTTGAAATAACAAAAATGACCAATAAAAAAAATCGTAAGATTCCCAACAAAGGTGTGTTCTTTTTAGGGTTTCAATAAAATAATAAAAAAGTATTCAAAAAGTATAAGACGAAAAAAATCATATATTTCTAAAAATATAAAACAAACATATGTCTATTTTTGTTTGTTGTCCATTTAATTATTCACAAAACATCGACTTATGAATCCATTAGGTTAAGGGCACGAGCAAAAATAATCCGAAATCCTCTTCTCAGCTCCTGCTCTCATGTTTACAAGAACATGTATACATTTAATTAAGAACACTTTGAGTTTTTTAGAAGAAGGGAGACGAGCAAAAAAAGGAAGAAATATAATTCAATTTTGTGATTCTTCTTTTTACGGGAAAAAGATGGTAGAATAAACAATATGATATTGAAGATCAAATAAATATATAATCTCAAGTACCTATACTTCCTATTAGGTGTGAAAAAGGACCTCTCCCGACCGAAACCTTATGAATGCAGCTGCTTCTTTGTTGTACAAGTCCAGAACCACTTGAATTAACTCTTTGCTCTTTCTACCAAATAATAAATGCGCGAAATGATGGAAATTAAATATTTTTTAATTAACTGGATCATTCGAAAAATATGGGAAATGTACGGCGTAAAAAAATATGAAGGAAGTCGATTTGAAAAATGAACGACACTGGTCGGCGGATTTGCGGCCGGGAAAAGAAGGACAACGTTAGATGCAGAGGGATTAATAGTAATCAAGTATACTATTGTTTTTTTTTCTTCTGTATCTGGTGTTCTTCGTTGAAAAATGAGGGTTTTTTCCCTTTTTTTTCTGAAAAGGGGTACATAAATTTCAAGGTCAGGCTTTTTTGTTTGACTACAAAAACTAAGTTTTATTAGTCCAGAAAAGTTTTGAAATAAATAAGGACAATAAATTCTTTGTCCGAGAGAAATACAGAAAAAATCAGTTGTTTTTCGGCTAGGTCTAATTACCCATATTATTTTCAAACTTTAGTTGGGTTTATCTTACAGTACTCCAAAAATAACCTATACAAAATACAAAAAAACGTACTAATTGTTTTAAACTTTTCATATTTTTACAACATTCTGCATCATCATTCACACAATCTTTTTTTGCAATTATAAATGCAGAAAAAAAGAGTTAACAACGTACCATACATTTAGTAATGTTACCTGAGTCACTATGTCAACATAGATGAATACCATCTTCTATCATCAACTTTTTGTTGGTTGGTCAAATTCAAAAAAAAAACGAGGTGTAAAACAAAACTTGAAAACAATATATGATGAGTACTATATACCACAATAAAATCGGAATTGAGAACATGAATAGGTCGAGGAGAAGGAGGACTAATTATTGAGAATTGGTACATACGATTTCATAGGTAAAATACATATAATTAATAGGATTCATTGACCGTGCGGGCGGGCATGAGGAGATTGTTTGGTGATTTTTGTGGGAATCTAGAAATTTTGAATCGTTTTTATATTAGCGAGGAGACAAGGATATAATTTTTGTGGGAAATTGAGTTGGATAAAAGTTTGGGAAAATGTGACTTTTGGGAAATCAAGGGGTTGGAAGAAATAATTCCTGGAAGTTGACCGGTAGTTTTCTGGCGAACCTCAACCTGAAAAAAACTTTCCTGAGTTATAATTTTTCGAAATTCAAAAAAAACTCCGAAATTCCTTACTTGAATTTTTAAATCATTGTTTTTTCTAGTTGAAAACTGAAAAAATTCCAATTGGTGAATCATTTTCTGGATGCTATGATATATTCTGAGAAAGAGTTAGCTGAAAAAATCTCTTTCATTTTTGGGAAGTTCATAGAACCTCGATTATTGTTTTTCTTGTCTAAAATTATTCAAAAAAAGAAAACAAACAGAGACATTTTCTGGATCTCTGAGCATGAATGGTTCTGAACTTCAAAATTCGAAAAAAAAGGTGTTCCTCTTTTTTTCCCAGCCAAAAATGTTCCTCTTTCTTTCTCACAAAAAATAGTGCCAAAAAACCATTCATCATCTGAGTCATATAATGTGTCTTATTTTCTCCCTTTCTCGCCCAGGAGGTGTAAAGCAATTACATATAATCATTCTCAAAATATTGTGCTGTTTTGCTTTAGAATTTGCGATATTTATGTATACTAAAAACGATGTTATCAATTTCAAAACTTCACTGTTTTGTTTATAAAAATAAATCACATTTTAACTCTGTTCTTTTGCTCAACAAAAAAGGCAAACACGATTTCTTTTTTTCATATGCGCGACCAGCTAAAATTTACATTTTTCACTCTTTTTTTTTTCAAAAGATGTGAAAAACTAGCTTTTCTTCTTATATCAAACTAGCCAAGCTTATGATAAAATATCAATAATTCTTCTCTCTCTATCTTATTCTTAATCCAATAATATGTATCTCTCACCTTTTTCTTGTTGAAATATTTTTGCTTCGTTATTCGATGGAAAACAAACAAAAACAAAAACATCAACAGGTCCCTCTTTTTCATTAATTTTTTTGGGGAGGAAATCTCATTTTAGCTCGATTTAATTATATTTTTCTGCTTGCTTCTTGTGTTTGATGTAAATTTACATCTGTCAAAAAGAAAAAAAAATAACAAAAGATGAATTGAGTATGCCAATGAGTTATGAATGGAAGCAAAGAACGAGTTGGTCTCTTCTTTTCTCTTTATTTTTCCACTCTTTTTGTTTCGTTTTCCGACAAAACTGTTTTGGTTTTTTTGCAGATTAAGAATAATGAAGATCTCAGCTTGTTGTACACCTGTTTTGAAGTCGTTGGCTTATATGGTTGTGGTGAGTGAAGGGGTAAAATATTACCAAAATTTTCTTCTGATGTTGTCCGTTCATTTTTGAGTACTTTAAGAAATTGATGTTTATTAGATCGGATTTTTCGAAGTTGCAAAACTTGTTGTTTGGAACATATTTCCCCGAAGAACGGAAAAACCCGTGACATTTTTTTTCTGACAAAAAATGATAGTTTCATTCCAAAAAACTTCCCTCTTTATTGACTCCCCAAAAGGAAAAAGGTCACACCTGTTGTTATTGATACAACAACAGAAACATATAGGTCAAAATAAACAACAACAACATATCGATACCGAGTAATCAATAATCGATCACAACAAAAACACCATATGTAAAATATTAAGAGCGTACTTTGACCTGATCCAGAAGTGAAAAATAGTCCCTTCCACATTTTTTATTGTTTCCGTTTCTTAGTTTTGAGAAAATTCGGTACCCTCTTAGGCCAGTTATTCTGATCATCTAATATTTTTCAGGTTACCATAGTAATCTGAACTCATGATTTTGTGTTAGGAAAATTTTTAAGCAAGAATTTTTAACATAAATATCAATACAAGTATAGCCAATTTTAAGGAACATTTTTTAGAGAAACATTGACGTTTTTCCAGATAACCGGCTTGATATTTCTTTCACTTGCCACTTGGCTACTAGTCTTCAAAGGATACTTCATACTCCTAATACACGATCAATCCTACACCTACTGTATTTTTATTGTTATTGCATGTGGAGTCCTCCATATAATAACTGGATTTCTCATCAACTCAATATTTCATAGCAGATGCGCTTTGTTTTTCGTAAGTTCACCGTAAAACTAAACCAAAAAACAAAAACATGAATTTTTAGTACATTTTGATAATCTTGATCGCTATCACACTTGATTGTGCTCTTGGATATTTCACAATGTTATATGAGAATAAAGCTTCTCAAGATCTCGAAAATTCTTTGAAAAATGACATGGTTACCAAGTACAACGACGATTCTATGATAAGCTACGCCATTGATAATTTGCAAAAAAATGTGAGTTTTATTCTTCTTTTTTTTTTGAGGCAAATATTTTTTTTTTCCAGGGAAAATGCTGTGGATCACGAGCTTTCAATGATTACCCAGATACTAATGAGCCAAAAAAATATGATGAATACCCGAGGAAGAGAATTCAATATATTCCGGATTCATGTTGTAGAAGTTTCAGTAAAACTTGCGCGCTCAGCGATAATCCTAGCAACATCTACTACATTGTAAGAAACCTTTTAAATTTTGACACAATATTTGAAAGAAATTTCAGGGTTGCTTGACGTATTTTCAAAAAGAGGTGCATCATAATCTAAAGTTTATATCGATTTTGACATCAGCCTCACTTATCATACTACTTCTAACATTTTTCGCGTCGTTCACCGCTTGTTGTCGATCAAGACCAAAGGATCGGAACCAGAACGAAGTCCGAAACACGAACTTGTTAACATCAAAAAGCCGAGAACAAGAGCTCTTTCTACTTAATTAATCCCCCAATCACATAATGTTCTCTGAATCGGGTATTTTCTCGGTGTGTTGGATTTGCATTGAAGAATAAAGAGAAAAAAAAAACGTTAAAAATATCACCTCCTCACTTAACGATGTTTGACTTAGTACGCCCAAAAACCAAGATGAGATATGAAAGTGGATTCGTCTTGACGTACAGTTTTTGCTCTATGTGTGCACAAAGTTAAAAGCCCTTCAAACTGTTCACAGCGAAAGGGGAGGGGAAGTTGGATGACAAGTACTTACTCACTATCTTTTTTCGCTTACTACTAATCATCCTTCTCCTCATTTTTTCGGAGATTTTTTTGTTTTGTCGGTTTTTTTTTTATTTTTTAGGTTGGGTTAAACTTTTCAGGGCAGAGGTTGAGTGTATTAATGTAATCAATACTTCAAATCATTCAGAAACACAAGATATCTGTTTTTCTGTGCTGATTTTCAAGTATTAGTGAAATTTGTTTTTCAGAGAGTTCTACAGTACCCCTGAGAGCGTTAGTACAAATTGTTCTCAAAACAAAAATAAAAAGTTCTAATCAGGCTTAAACTAGAAATTAACGATATTGTTTGACAAAATCCATCTGAACGAGTTTCAAAACCAAACTGCTCTATTTTTCAAACTGCTCTATTTTTCTCAATTCTAACAATATTTTAAAAATCACCAAGTTTTTCAGCGAAAATCGAAAAAATGATAGTTTTTTACCTCACGATGGCATTGTTGCCAATTTTTACATCTGCCGCAATTTGTCCAATGGAAAATCATCAAGTTTGTAACCAAGGCAACTTTGCGTGTGTTTGCAGTGTTGCTCAGGCAGATGTGAGTTGTTCGAAGGCTCGTAGAAAAAGTTTGTCTGTTTTCAGGAGAGCCCAGTACCTCTAGTATCATGTAACACATTAATCAACAGAGAATTGGAAACTGGCAATTTCCCAGTTGTTTCAGTTGATTTCAAATTGGACAAATCAACAGAGGCACTTGAAGAATGGCCAGAAGCTGGATTCAGAGAGAGAGTTTCGACCTCTTTAAGAGTTCCGGAAGAGAGTATCATTATCTTGAGAGCAAACTGTTTGGGAACTGATGACGAGCTAACTGTTCAGTTTGTGGTTTTGAAGAAAAATGCTAACGTAACAGATTTACCATTCGAAGTGGAAGATTTCATTGGAGCAGCATCAATTGCCACAAGAATGAAGGCTATGGGAGACTTATCACAAATTGCAAACCTTGATGTGGAAACAATTGAATACGTAAGAACCGGTTGACCCGTTATTTTCAAATTTTTTGAAAAAAAATTGAAAAACAAAAAAAAAATGTTCCAGTCACATGATATCTGTGAAAAAAGATGTAAAGTTATTTGAGATTTTAGTGGAACATATTTTTTCTCTTCTTTTTTCCAGGTCGATGAACTTGTTGACATCGAATTTGAACCAAGTAACGTTGAATTAATCCTCAAGGCTATTGGACTTGCTCTCACTTTTGGACTCTTCTTTGTTTTGGGAATTCTTAAACTCTTCAATCGAAGTGCTCAATACACTGATGATCTTCAAAAACCATGATTTTTTTGAATTCTCTAATCATAGTATTTTTCTTTAGTAATAAACGTTTATATCAGAAATCACAGAAATTATTACATTGAGCAAAAATTAACATTCAAGAAAAAGGGTACCCGTGCAAAATCGTCGAGATCGGCAAATCCTTTTTCTTCGTTGATTGACAGCAGTTTTTCGTAAAAACTGCCGGAGCCAATGCTAAAAAAATATCAAAAAATAAATTGAAAAACATTTTGTGTTGCTCATTCACCTAGTTGGAATTGGTGCTATGTGTTTCGTAAGATTTGTCCGATCGGCTGGATTTCAGAAAAGTATTAGTTATCCATTTCAAAACTCCTCGCTTTTTCTTCGTAGTTGTCGTTGCTTCTGCGCTGTTTTTCTCTTCCTCTTCACTCGACGATTTTTCACTTTCAATTTTTGTGATGGAAAATACTTTTCGGCCACCTTGAACGCTGCATGTTTCACTGAAAAAAAAGAAAGAAGAATTTGCATATTTTTCGCCGTTTTTTTTTGGCTCATTTCTCACCTCTGACTATGTGGTATTCTATGGTCTGTGACTTCCACACCCTCTTGGATAGCTGTCAACGTGGATTTTCGATTTGAATTGACTTTTGGCGGGCTTTTCGGGCCTTTTGTTGTCCGCGAAATGTTCCCAGTTGATTGTGAATTTCTCGCCTTGATCGGCACCAATCGATCAATGGTGTTTGAACTATTTTGAAGTTGTTGAAAATGTTCTAAACTCTGCGCTCGACTTCTCACATTCTTGATCTGAGGAAGTTTCTGTATCGGAAACAACCTCATATCTTTTGTCACAATTGGAGCCAACATCTGAAAAGAATACAAAAATAAATGGAATAAAAACATGGAGAGATAAGAAACTGTCACGAGGTGCACGTATTGTGAAATCACCAATTTTTAAAGACAACAAAAAAGTATGGAGACATATACTTCTCATTTTTTTCCCACAAGCAAAAGCAGAAGAAGAGAAAAAGAAAAAAACAGCGAACAAAAAAATAGCGGAGAGTAAAAGGGACTGAAAAAGAAGGAGGACGACGTTAGAAGGAAGGAGAAAAAAACGAGTGGGCGGAGCCTTTTAAATACTTTCAGAGCTTGCATGGCTCTTTCACTCTACTTGTCTGATTCTTTCACAAAATTGGCCGAACAACAAGTTAGAAAAAAACATAAAACATGGATAATTAAACATATATGTAATTATTATTTTTATTATTAGTTTGCTGGAAAACTGGAAAGCAGAGAAAAACCTGGAAAGGAACACCTATCTGTTTTTCATTCTCTTTCGCAATAACAACACACAAAAAAGCAAAACAAATATTTTTCAAATAAAAAAGTGAAAGAAAACACTAAGGGCAAAATAAATCATTTGTCTACACCTGTTGTTAGTGGAATTTTTGTGGGGAAATGAACACCTGAACATGATTTTAATTAATTTATTGCGTTTTTTGTTTTTGTTGTTGTTCAAAATAAGATGTTTTGTGAAATTGGATACTTTAATAGGTATGTATGTATGTGATTTTTGGACTTCTGGCTCAGTCAAATTATAAGGTGAGGAGATTGGAACAAAAACTTGACACGCTTTTTTTTTTTTGGAATCTGCATCTTTTTTCCCAAGGGCGAGTTCAAAGTGTAAAACATGCAGGCATTTTTTCATTGTTGAGTGGTAAAGTTTGTTGTAACAGATGTGTTTTTGAGATAATTAGAAGACCACTTTTTTTCAGATCAAAAAGTTTGACAATGATTTTTTGATTTTTGAATCGCCGGGCTTTTCAGAACAAATATTTTGTAGCTACCAAAGTCTTATGTAGAGGTATCAGAGAAATTGAGAATCAAAGAACCTGTTCTTAAAAACATTTCTAGAAATGATCAGAAAACTTAATTCATGTCTGGAGAAAAAAGGTTTGCAGAAAAATGAATACCTACAAAAAAATTACTGACTCCAAGTTTCACAGAGCATTTTTTGGCATTTATTAGATTGTGTGCGGTACATTTGCACAGTTTTACGACAAGTCTGCGAAAATTTTCTATTCTCTGACCCCTATCCCTTCCTTTCTTGCCAAAACACAGACAGAAAATATCAAGCACAAAGGAAAGGTTGTCAAAAAAAGATGCTGTTTACATAATGTCATTGATATATAAACACAATCAAATCTATGAAATCGGTTTGTTTCGAGAAATGCTCTTGTATTTGTTCACATTTTTCACCCAAATATCTTCGAAAAGACTGAATATTGATACGGTTTATAAAGATATTCAATTTGCCAATTTTTTGAACGCCGAATTCAATTACTCATCGTTTTTATCACAAGCTGATTATACGGCTGAGAAGTATGTGCCGTTCCAGGATACTAGTAATGACACCTATTTTCGAGTTGGATTGTAAGTTGATAAACTTCAACATGTTCTTTGAAAATCAATTTAAGATTACATCGCTCACAATTGGAAAATTATACACAGATTAAAATGGAAGATCAACTAGGTTCAGTGAAAAATAAACCATGGATGCCTATCAAAGAATTACGAGAAGAGTTTGCAAATTGTGCACTTTTAAAATTCGGCTCTTTCAGTGAACATGATTTCAAGTACGATCGAGGAATGTACGGTTGGATGAATATTATGAAATTCTCCTGCACTTTTCTAACTGATAAAGTTATGATCTTCGCCATGGCTTTTGCTCGAACACGTTTCCGCTTGAAGCAAGTCTATCTACGAAGACAAAATAAGTTCTGGGCGACTTCCGGAAGGAGCCTAATCACAAGAGATGTGCAAAAAATCACAGAAATCTTTACCATGCGATTTTCTGATTTTGTCAATACCCGAATTGAGGATGAGTTTAGAAAACATGGACAACTTCAGCATGGTAAAAGTCTTGAAGAAAATCCGTTGTCTATTAACACTGAGACGTTTGACGAACTCACTGTGATGTATGGGCGACTTCGTAAACACGCAAAACTTACTGATAGTCGAGGACATACTTTTAACACTTTGGCGGTTGGGGTGGGTCAATTTTTTCGACAGATTAAGATCTTCTTATTTAGGTGAAGACTAGAATGTTTCTCACGCAACCTAGTCAAGTTGGAAAGGCAATTGAAACGTTTTCGGAAGAACTGTCTGATGCGCCTCTTCAAGTTCTAGATAATTGTAACAGAGAACTTTGTAGCTATGAAGATTTTGTGAGTTTTTATAAACCTCTGAAATATCTAGCATAGTTCATAATTCCAGAAAAACGTTACATTTCACACAAAGACAGAGACTCACAAGTTTCTTAAAGAAAATGCGTTCGTACACACGGTTAACCCAAGATACACTCTGGTTGCGTATCAAACTGCAAAACCCTATTTCATTTTCGAAGTAATGAAGAGAAAAACTGCTACAAAAATTGTGTAAGTCCAACGTTCCAAAAAAAAGTCAAAAAATGTTTTTTGTTTCGAAAATTCATGGAAAAATACATTTTTCGGGAAAAAACAATGCTATCAAAAGACCTTTGAACTTGAGTCTCAAAAAAATTGATTCGTAAACTTTTCGGTTTAGAGAATCAGAATTTTTACCTCGTGTTCAGAAAAACCTCCATGTTCTCACATAAAAAACCGCAGTAAAGTTTTTTTCTTTTGTTCTATTTCAACACGGACCGGAGATTTGAAATGAAAATTTGGGTAAGTTTTTTTTTGGGAAACCTAATTGGAATTGTAATTTGCGAGAAATTTCAAAAACGCATCCTATTTAGCCTAATCAGGTTTAAAATGACTGATCCCGATTTCCCTCATTTTATCTGGCTCTCCCTTTCTTTTGTTACTATTGACCTCTCTCTTTGTTGTTGTTGTTGTTGTTTTTATTGATTACATCATTAATAACAACAGGTGTGACCTTTTAGGGTGTCCGGGTCAATAAGTCGTCACCGTGGATTATTGATTTAAAAAAACCTCACATGGGGAAAATCGTTGTTTAGCTACTCTTGAACAGATCTTGCTGATCTGAAAAATCAAAACTTTCGTGAATTTTGAACCGGACTGTCACTTCTCGGCTAAATTCTGTGACGTCGGTTCTCGATTTTGAAATTTGAACTTTCTTCTCAAAAGCTACGATCAAAATAAAAAATTAGGAAAGATCTTTCGACGAGTCGAAAAATAAATCTCACTTTGAGAAAATCCTAAAGTAAAACCAACAAAATTTTGCAGAGATGTGAAACAATCCTATGACGACAAGGCCAAGACAATCTGGTCAAAACTACTAGAGCAACAATTTGCAATGGCAATACATGTTCACAATCAAGCAATGTTCCCATTTGGTAGACATCAATTATAATTCAAATTGAATAAATGTTAAAGGAACGAACAACAAAATGGTTTCAAGGTCAAACTAAAAGACAAAATAATACTAATTTACGGTTTATCAATCATTTTGTATTTTTGAAAAGAATGTTGCGCATTTTAAACCTTTTCCACTTTTTGGATCATCATTTCGTCCTATTTTACATACCTAATTTTTCTATTGTTCTCCCTCTCAGCATCTTTCTCTAAGTCTCTTCATCTAAACTCCCTCCTAATCTCACAAGCGCGCCCTTTCGTTTTTGCTAGTATTTGTTTCACTCCGTTTTGCACATAATAAATAAATATTAAAAAAATTCGATAAAAAATTTCGGTGGGTGTGAAAAAAAAACTGAGAGTGCAAAAAACTTATTATTTGAGCAAGAAGTGAATAAATAAACAGAAGAAAAAAAGAAAAAGCAGCACAAACCACGATTCTTTTTTTCGTGAGAATTGTGAATTTTGCAATGTTTTTTTTTATCTTTAGAAATGCTTTTCTGATGTTGGTTACCTTGGAAACTTGTGCAAACTAGTTTTTTCTTCGATTTTTTTGTTTTCTTCTTCATCTTTTTTTTCTGATTGTTTGTCGGAAAATTTACAAGTACATACAACACCATTTTTCTGTTGTTGATTCTATTTTCATTTGGTTTTTTTTGCCGTTAGTAGAGTGTGGTTTTGTTTAGACTTTCCGTTTTTTTTTTTGTATATACAATTCTTGTCAATTGAATACAATTTTTTCGAGGTTCAAATTTTTTGTGATTGTCTGAGCTTTCTTTTGGAATGAAAATTCAAACATCTGTTGTTGCTCAAAATAAAAGTTTACCGGACTAAAAAACACTTTCAAGTTTCTTCAGAGAGTTTCTGAAAATCCAGAAATTTTTTCCCAGCCGGTTTCTCTGAACTCCGAGATTTCGAAATCCTAAAAAATCCAATTTCCCACGAAACAACAAAAGTTGTGGTAACTTGAGAGAAAGAGAGGTAATAAAATGACTTTCACCACATTTTCTCTCATTTTCCCTCCAAATTTTTCGAATTTTTCCGAAATGCTACGTCGCTCGTCTAAATACGTAATCAAAAAAAAATCATATGAGATAGTAGTATAATCTTCCGAAGAGATTACAAAAGCTTATTTGATATGTATTATTTGTTTTTCAGATATTTTTTGTGATGAGAAAAAATTCAAAGAAATGTTTTGTCATCATATTCGTCATAGTCATCAAAATGTTTCTTTTAACAGTCTGAAAAAGAGCATGCTTTTTTCCTGCATTTTTTCACCCTACACACATATTTTTGCGCTCTTTTCTTTTCCGTCTCAAAGCAAATAAAATACGAAGGGCAACACACACACACAAAAAAAAGAAATGTCGTCGAAACATTGTCAAGTAGACTAGCATCTCGACGTGATCATTTTTTTGTTGGAAAAATTCGAAAATTTGAAATCAACACTGTTTGAAGTTCAGCAACGCTTTGTACTCCCAATTATTTTTTATTTTCGTCCTTTTTCAATAAAACCCTTTATGATTCATTGTGAATTCACTATATATAAACGATGATTTGCAACATTTTTGTTATCAAAAAACTGAAGATTATTTTTTTCTACGTTCTTCCAGATCAATGACAATATAAGACCTTCAAAATGTTTCAAACAGTTCGCGATTTTTTCTGTGAACAAGGAAGTTCATCGGTAAGTCAGAATCAAGTTATCTGAAAATCTTGTGAATCGCAGATTCTCAATAATGGTTGGCGTAATTCATCGGACATCCCACATATCTCAGAATGTGCACAACATATCGATTTTTCAACAATCCCCACGTTATTCTTGATTTTTTCTAGTCCTATTCTTTTCTATGAACTTCATCAAAGCAGACAATCGCATCTTCGAAGTTGTTCACCAATTTGTTTAAGAATTGTGAGTCCTAAATTATCATTTTGAAAATATTTGAGAAATTTTAGATTCTCTGTTGTTTCCTGGTATTTGATCTCACTTTAGCTATCGGATATAACTTTTATTTGAGATATATTGATTCGGAAGAGTTTCGACAAGTTATACTTTATGGAGATTTAGTACAGTATGTTGGTAAGTTTTTTTGTGCGGGAACAAAAGTGCAAAAAGGAAAAAATACTTTTGTACTTTGTTTTGGGAAGAATAACATTGACTCATCTTGTTTACTTTTTATTTATTGTTATGTATACAGGGAATTTACATTTTTTAGAAGATTGGGTGATTACAAATTTTGGATTTCCCCTTCTTTTAATGAACAAACAAGGTTTTTTTTTCTGCCAATTTTTTTTACCGAAAAAACAAAGGTCAATCTAGATAAGGGGTTGTTCTGTAGTGCCGCCTTTTTGTTTGAATAAGTAAACAATTTCCTAAAAATGTAATCTGTTCCATCTTGACAAATCTCGAAAAATTTCAAAAAAAAAGCCAGAGAATTTTTGTAATAAAAATGTCAGTTCTATCTAGATGAACAGTTTTTTGAAACAAAATAAAACCTTAAGATTTCAGGTTTTTGCCTAGCTTTGACCCTAACAATCGCTTGTCGAAATCGTGGAATCATAACATCTGGAGTAATCTTCATCTACTGGTTCCTCGTAGTCTTATGTGGTCTACCAGAAGCTCGTTACATTCTCCAAGAGTTGTTTTTCATCGAGACACAAACTATCAACAAAACTCAATCTTATTTATATCTTGTTTCTTATGCTCTTTCCTGTTTGGAACTCTTCTTCTCCTGCTTTGCCGACACACCTTCATCAGGTTTTCTTGGAAAGAATTCTTGTCCAGAGCACACGTCTTCTTTCTTGAATCAACTTACATTTAATTGGTTCACCGGTTTGGCAGTATTAGGAAATAAGAAATCTTTGGAGAAGGAGGATTTATGGGATCTTAACGAGCGTGATAAGGCTTATCAGCTTATTCCGAAATTCATGAATTTCATGAAACCTGAGATGGAAAGTGAGTAAATTACCAGAAAACAAAAAATATATGACAAAATTATCTAGATTACCAACGGAAAATCCGGCAAGACCCAACAATGGCTACACCAAAAAACCATCCTTCAATCCTCCTGCCTATTTTCAAAACCTACAAGTTCACCTTCCTATCCGGTGGGGCTTATAAACTCGTTTTCGATCTTTTACAATTCGTCGCACCCGAACTTCTCCGACAACTAATCAATTTCATCGAGGTTTGTTGTTTGTTTGTGTACACACATAGGAGGGGCAGAGACAGAGAGGCAGAGAAAAAGATGCAAACATATCTAATGAATGTCTCTCTTCTCTTTCAACAAGGGGGTATAGCTCAGTGGCAGAGCATTCGATTGCAGATCGAGAGGTCCCCGGTTCAAATCCGGGTGCCCCCTATTTTTTTCATTTTTTTTTGAACATTTGCAGGATAAAACTCAACCATTATGGATTGGAATAGCTATTGCTCTTGTCATGTTTCTCTCAGCTTTGTTCCAATCAATGATTCTTCATCAGTATTTCCATGCGATGTTTAGATTGGGAATGAATATTAGGAGTGTGCTAACAAGTGCGGTTTACACGAAAACGATGAATTTGTCAAATGAGGCGAGGAAAGGAAAAACTACTGGAGCAATTGTTAATCTGATGTCTGTTGATATTCAAAGAATTCAAGATATGACAACGTTCATTATGCTCTTCTGGTCAGCACCATTGCAAATTCTCCTAAGTTTATATTTCTTGTGGAAACTTCTTGGTGTGTCAGTTCTTGCTGGTTTTGCAATTCTGATTTTGATGATTCCATTCAACTCATTCATATCCATCAAAATGAGAAATTGTCAAATGGAACAGATGAAATATAAGGATGAACGGATTAAGATGATGTCAGAGATTTTGAATGGTATGAAAGTGTTGAAACTATACGCATGGGAGAAGTCGATGGAAAAAATAGTGCTGGAAATTCGAGAGAAAGAAATTCGCGTTCTGAAAAAGTTGGCGTATCTCAACGCAGCTACAACATTCTCCTGGGCTTGTGCACCATTCCTTGTGGCAGTTCTGACATTTGGACTTTATGTTCTATGGGATCCGGAGAACAACGTCCTCACACCGCAAATCACGTTCGTCGCGTTGGCTCTTTTCAACATCTTGAGATTCCCGTTAGCCGTTTTTGCAATGGTTTTCAGTCAAGCTGTACAATGTGCAGCGAGTAATACGAGATTGAAAGAATTTTTCGCTTCGGAAGAAAATTCGTCACAAACATCAATTGGATATGGTGGAACAGACAGTTCGGTTAATATCAAGGATGGTGTATTTAGTTGGGGATCGAAGGAAGATGAGAAGACTTTGAAAAACATTAACTTGGATATTAAACGAGGACAATTGGTTGCGATTGTCGGACGTGTTGGGTCAGGAAAATCTAGTTTATTGCACGCCTTGTTAGGTGAGTTTAAAATATTTCATTTTGTATAAAAAATATTTTTTCTCTCAGGCGAAATGCACAAAGTATCAGGAAGTGTTCAGATCAATGGATCAGTTGCATATGTGCCTCAACAAGCGTGGATTCAAAATCTCACACTTCGCAAAAACATTCTGTTCAGCAAACCGTTTGATAAAACCTATTATGATCGTGTTGTCAGTGCATGTGCGTTGACTCAAGATCTGAGCAGTTTACCAGCCGAAGATTTGACCGAAATTGGAGAGAAGGGTATCAACCTGTCAGGAGGACAAAAACAACGAGTTTCTCTTGCTCGCGCGGTTTATGCTAACACTGAAATTGTTCTTCTTGATGACCCGTTGTCTGCTGTTGATGCTCATGTTGGAAAGCATATCTATGAAAATGTTATTTGTACGTTAACTTTTCTCACAGATATAAAATGACTTGTTCTTTCCAGCGTCTGCCACCGGTATCCTCGCTTCCAAAACAAGAATTCTTGTCACTCATGGTTTGACCTACCTTAAACATTGTGATCAAGTGATCGTTGTGAAAGAAGGAAGTATTAGTGAGATGGGTACTTATTCCGAATTGATGAGTAGCAACGGAGCATTTTCCGAATTCCTAGAAGAATTTTTGTTAGAAGAATCTAAACATCGTGGAAGAAGTGTTAGCTTTGGAGAAGATTGTAAGACTTTCCTTTCTCGCCAAACGAAAATAATCCAATTTTTTTTGCAGCAAAGGAAGTTGATGAAATTTTGAAGGATTTGGATCAGGTTAGTCCAGCGATCCGAGCTAGAATTGAAAGTCAGATGAGTCAAGAGGAACACAATGAGAAAGATGATCCTTTGGAGTCACCAGGAGCTCTGAATGAGGAAAGAGTTGCGCTGTTAGACAAGTCGAAGAAAGAAGAAAAACCAATTGCGGTGAAACCAAAAAATCAGCTGATTGAAAAAGAAAACGTCGAGACAGGAAATGTTAAAATGGAAGTATACATGACCTATTTCAAAGCCATCGGTCTTCCAATCGCTGGATTATTCATTTTTGTCTATGTTGCTAGTAGTATTCTAGGTGTTTTTAGTAATCTTTATTTGGCACGCTGGTCAGATGATGCGAAGCGAATTGCCGAGATGTCAAATGGAACAAGTTCTGAGACACATATCAGACTTGGTATTTATGCCCTTCTTGGAATGGGGCAAGGTGATTTCTAGTTCGAGCTTTTTTTTTGTTGGAAATTTCGAAATTTCCAGCTCTCTCCGTATGCACCGCTTCAATAATAATGGCTTTGGGTATGGTCCGAGCCAGTAGACTGCTTCATTCAGGTCTTCTCGCAAATATAATGAAGTCTCCTATGGCGTTTTTCGACGTAACACCTTTAGGAAGAATCCTAAATCGTTTTGGAAAGGTTTGAAGGGCGGACAATAAGCGCCGGGGCAAATCAAAAAATTTTGGAATGACAAAAGCACCTGATAATTTCTTTTTCACCCAAACAATTTATAGGATATTGAAGCTATTGATAGCACACTACCCCAATCAATTCGATCAATGCTTTTAACTGTTTTTGGTGTCTTCTCGACACTATTTGTCATCGTTTGGGCCACACCATACACTATTATTGCGTTCATTATTTTATGCGTAGTATATACCATTATATTGGTAGGGGGTGTGCATAGTTCTTTCCCATTCTTGCTTGCGTTTTTCTTCTTCTTTTCTTCTTTTCTGAGTGATAGTGGTTTTGAACAGGAAATCGATGTGATTGATGCACGCCTGCCTTCTTGTATCATGACTGTTGTTGGTGCTGTAGTTCAAGGAGTGATGATTCTCTTCGTGCCGGTGTATATTGCTCCAGCTTCTTTCAGCGTCATCGGGCCGGTTCTCATCGGATACTATTTTATATTGGTCAGCATGAGTGTTTTTATGTTCCTACATGTTTTATGTTGTTACTAACAGAAAAAATGTGGGTCCTCTAGTCTCGTTTTACCTAAGTAGATATGAATCTGTCAGGATGTTGATGGTCTGGATGTTGAACTTCCTCGATCAATCTCAATGTTCATCCGAACATTTGTCGCATCGGTTGAAATTCTAGCTGTTGTACTGTGGGCGACTCCAACTTCTGGAGCAGCATTGTTACCTCTGTTACTTTTGTATCTTGTTGTTCTGGTATGTTGTTAATCTATCGTTATTGTGTGTGTGTTGTGTAACTAATACCCTTCGAAAATTTCTCCAAAAATATCGATTTTTCAGAGATTCTATGTCAGCACTTCACGACAATTAAAAAGATTGGAATCCGCATCAAGATCTCCAATCTATTCACATTTCCAAGAATCAATTCAAGGTGTTTCTTCTATCAGAGCTTACGGCGTGACTGACAGATTCATCCGAGAATCGCAAAATCGAGTAGATGAAAATCTAGCGACTTATTATCCAAGTATTGTTGCAAATCGATGGTTGGCTGTTCGACTAGAAATGGTCGGAAATCTCATTGTTCTGTCTTCTGCCTTGTTTGCTGTTCTGTTCAGAGATTCTCCCGGTTTGTCAGCTGGTCTTGTCGGCTTGTCAGTTTCATATGCTCTTAACGTGAGTTTATAAAAAAAATTGTGGT
The DNA here is from genome assembly GCA_963572245.1 of Caenorhabditis sp. 8 KK-2011. Classification (NCBI taxonomy): domain Eukaryota; kingdom Metazoa; phylum Nematoda; class Chromadorea; order Rhabditida; family Rhabditidae; genus Caenorhabditis; species Caenorhabditis sp. 8 KK-2011. The sequence continues at coordinate 14,321,779 of OY751551.1, forward strand.
AAAAAATAGAAAAAAAGAGGTGATAGTGAAAAAAGAGAAAAAATGAAGACTCAATAAAAAGAAGAAAGAAAAGCATATATGTAATTATGAATAATAACAAACTCTTAGCAGAGAGTGGGCGGGGCTTGATGCAAAGGTGTGAATCAACAAAGAGCAGATGTTTTTTGGGAACACAAAAAAAGCAATGACCTCTCTCGGGTTTTATGACATTCACATATTTAGTACATACAATATTCAAATTATTCAGATAACCCAAACATTGAACTGGGCTGTGCGAATGACAAGTGAACTGGAGACCAATATTGTTGCTGTTGAAAGAATCAAGGAATACAGTATCACCCCAACAGAAGGGTTAGCTAACACAAAACTTGCGCCAACAACATGGCCACAATATGGAAAAATTGCCATCAAAAACTATAGTGTTCGTTATCGTCCGGGTCTTGATCTGGTTCTCAGCGACGTAACGGCTCACATTGATCCAACTGAGAAAATCGGAATTGTTGGACGAACTGGTGCTGGTAAATCGTCGTTGACGCTCGCACTCTTCCGGATCATTGAAGCTGATGGTGGATGCATCGAGATTGATGGTACAAACATTGCTGATCTCCAATTAGAACAACTTCGATCCAGACTTACAATTGTGCCGCAGGATCCTGTTTTGTTCTCTGGAACATTGAGAATGAATCTTGATCCGTTCTTTGCATTCAGTAAGGTTTCTAAGGGATTCTAGAGACATTTGGTGTGTTTCAGATGATGATCAGATTTGGGAAGCGCTTCGAAACGCACATTTGGAATCATTTGTAAGGTCGTTGAATGATGGATTGTCACATATGATCTCTGAAGGTGGAGAAAATCTCAGGTGAGCTTAGCAAAAAAACTAGCGAGCTTATTTTCTTATGAAACCCTTCATTTTTCAGTGTCGGCCAACGTCAGCTAATATGTTTGGCACGCGCATTATTACGAAAAACCAAAGTTCTTATATTAGACGAAGCTGCGGCAGCAGTGGACGTCGAAACAGACAGTTTGTTACAAAAAACAATTCGCGAGCAATTCAAGGAATGTACCGTTTTGACAATTGCTCATCGTTTGAACACTGTGATGGATAGTGATCGACTACTTGTTCTTGATAAAGGACGTGTCGCCGAATTTGACTCACCAAAAAATCTGCTAGCTGACCCGAACAGTTTGTTCTATTCAATGTCCAAAGATTCACAGCTACATTGATCCATTCAAATATGTGATTTATAATCATTTCTTTCGCTTTTATAAAACTGCATAATATATTGTTGTTGTTGATTTTCTCGTTTCATTTGATTTTCCCAAACCAAAACTCAGCATGTAATTATCGCAACCCAACGATACGAATTTCATTCGCTGAAATTTCACCTGAGTAACCATAGAGACGGACATTTCTCACTTTTCCCCCGCTTTTTTACATTCCAAAAAATCATATTATTCGTTTACATATTCGTGACTTTTCGATTCATCAAAAAAAAGCGAAAAAAAAATGTTTGAGCATATTCGCGATATTCCACTTCCAAGCGGCACAATTGCTCCGTTCACCGGAAACTTGTCGGTGTGTTGGCTTGACACCAGAAACATCACCTACATCGCGTTGGTCGAACATAATAATGTGAGTTTGGACAAATGAAATTGGTGTGCAAAAAGAAATGAAATAAAATGAGACGTATGAAATGTGAAAAAAAGGTTTGGAGGTAAACAAAGAAATACGGAAATTAGTTCAGAAATAACTAATAACAGTTGAATATGGGATTATTGAACACAATACGAGCACTAGCCTAAGAGGGTACAATATTTCTCGAAAATGTTGTCACCTCGATGACCCTCCCGCCCCTTTACCTCTCTCTCTCTCACCCTCATTATTAATGACAGGTGTGCAATTTTTCCTTTTGTGGGGTCAAGTCTCACTGATTATTGATCAAAAAATCATGACACCTGTTTTATGGCGGTAGCAACTTTACGACTCATATTATACAACCCTTTTTGCCAGGTTCACATTGCAAACTGGGACAACAAAGCTGAAAATGAAGTAATGTGGGAAACGATCAGCATAGTTGACGAATCCAACGAGCGAGCGTTTGAAATCACAGCAGTTGCTCTAGTCCATCCAAACGCCCGAAATTTTCCAGTCGTCGTTGTTGGCACTACAGCAATAGTCCAAGTTTATGACGTCAAGAAAAATCTGAACCGCGTCATGTTTCAAGTCAACCTAGATAGTTATCTCCGCGAATTCAACGCGGAACATGAAATCGGGCCGTTTTGTCGAGGCATCAGTTGTAACGACAATACGGTTCTAGTCGGAACTCATACTGGTGAAATTATGTTGCTCATGTGTAATGGAGAAACTAGTTTTTCCTCGAAAAAACCGTTGAAAGAGCATAAAGCTGCTATTTCGGACATTGCTACTTGTCGATATGATGAGATTACTGTGACTGGTTCAGCTGATGGGGATGTTGTTGTTTGGTCAAAAACCGTGAAATCTGTCACACTCAGAATTGAGACAAAGTAAGAGTTATTCTAGTTGGCAACAGATATCATATCTTCTTTTAGAAGTCCTATAAACGTTATCAATGTTTTGAGAAAACATGTGATTGTTGGAACACTTCGAGGAGTTATTCTTTTTTATCACGCGTTGACTGGTGATCTTGCCTGCAAGGTATTTTGCATTTTTCAGGGCTCTTTATATTCTCGAAGTTTTTTCCAGATTGCTGCACATGCTCGCCCCGTATCAAGTATTTCGGTGGCTCCGGAAAGTGCGTATATTTTATCAGGCTCGGAGGATAGTCAATTTTTTATCTACAAACTTCACACCAGAAAGCCTCACCCGTTCCAAGCTGAACATCGATTTTCTATGCATCTTACTGACAGAATGATCATCGGTGCGCAATTCACCAATGGTCGAGGAAGTTCTGTCGCAACTGCGAGTTATGACGAAGCTGCCATTGAAATTTTCAAGATCAAAAAAACCCCTCAACCACCACCGTCTTAATTTATTTTTGAATTTATCAACAAAATCATTTTTTTTCTAAATAAATGTATTCCCTTTTAATTAATGCGCTATTGTTGCGCATGATTGACACATTTTCAAAGTGTCTGTGCTCTCTTCTCTTCATATACTATTTTCTGACAACTCGCAGGGACGAGGTCTATCACAGGCATATTCAAAGGGTTTCGATGGTTTGCAGTGCAAATTGATGTGACCCCAAAAATAAAATAAAAATCAAATACTCACAAATGAGAGAGCAAACATTACTGAAGAGACGACGAGACGAAAATAATGTCTCCCCTCATTGAAACAACAACAACAGCACTCTTTTTCTCTAGTCGGACACATTCTCTGTGTCTCTGACCTATGTTTCGTCCCTGTGAGTGGAAAAATAACGTGGCTTTTTTCGATATCTGATTTTTCATGCGTTTTCAACGGTAATTTTTCAAAATCAATGTTTTTCAGATGCTAAATTGGAGAGAAGCTATAAAACAAGCACAGCAAAAAATCGATAAAGTTTTGGATATTAGACCAGAGGATGATGTACCGCTTGATGATTCTAAACATTCTTCAAGCTCGATTTCCCCGAAGAGTGATTCGGAAGAAAATAACATTGTTTCCAGGGAACCTGTCATGCCTCGTAAGTCTTTTTAAATTTCTTATAAAAACCAGAACAAAAAATTTTAGCGTCATCTTATGGTTTGATGGCTGGTGATGATATTCAAACAATTGTTTCTTCAGATATTGAATTACTAGGTGATAATGTTGTTCCGGATCTTTTACCAATTGAAGAAAATACCATAGATCTACCAAACATGGTGAGATTCAAATTTTTGAAAATATTTAAACAACAATTTTATAGAATGAAGCTCTCATGAGCAATAAAAATCTGAAAGATAAACTAGCAGCGGAGCAACGGAAAGTCAGCGAGTTGAAGGAGCAAATCGCCAAACTTTCCTCAAAATCTTCAACGATTGAGAAAAACTTTGAGTCTTTCAAAGCAGAAGCATCACAATTTAGTCAAGAAGCTCATAAGGCTCGACAAGACGCGAAAAATTCTCGAGCAAAAGTTGCCGAACTCACAAAAGAGCTAGAAAACATGGAAGAAAAACTGAACGCAAAAGATACTAAAATTCGTGGAATGAAAAATGCAATGGAAGATAACTTGGCGATCGTAAAAAAGTATACTAGTTCAAATAGTTCACAAGCGACAAATATCAGCAAGTTGAATGATGATTTGTTGGAGAAAACCAAGAGGATTCAGGAATTGGAGAGTTATATTGGATCGCTAGAGAATCAGCGGCACAAAGAGGAAACTGGCGCAATGTATCTTGATGATATGATCGAGCAAACAATTCAAGGTTTGAAAAAGGAGATAGAAGAATACCGGAATACGAATTCTAATCTTCAAGAAGAACTGAAACGAAGAGAAGAGGAAAGTGAATTAAAGCAACAAGAATATGAGGAAAAATTGAGCAAAGCTGTTAGCGCGTCACATCAAACATTTGAGAATGATTTGATCATGATAAAAAATGATTATGATATACTACTCCAATTGAAGAACAACCTGGAACTCAAAGATGAACGAAACAGCAAAATGATTGAACAATGTCGCAAAAATGTTGGTGGTTCCAAAAAAGAGCTTGACATTATCAAAACTCTTCTCACCAACATGATGGAGCAACTGAGACAAGAGAATGAGCGGCTTAATTTAGAAGTCAAACGGGGTATTTTGAAAGAGATGAGCAAAGTTGTAAAAAGGCCTGAGACGTTTGAAATTCACGTACAAACGGATGTTGAGCCAGAGAAGGTTGTGAGCAGAAAATCTAGTGTTCGTTTTGAAGAGCCTTGTTGCTGCAAAAATATTCGAGTTAGTTATCTGTTCTTGTTTCGAAAAATTTTAGTTATTTTTTATAGGAACTGAAACAGGCCTCGAACTTTGGCGATGTTTTGAAGATATTGGATGAAGTCACATTTCAACGAGATCAACTTGAAACTACGAAAAGGACCACTGACATTGAGCTGAAGGTAACCTGTCTTCTCACGTGAAAATAAAGATTTTTAAAAGTTCAGGAAACACGTCGGCAGTTGGAGGAGGTATTGGTGATGCATGGTGAGAAAATTGAAGAGCTCGACGAGTTACGTATAGACAATGAAGATTTGAGAACAATGCTCAAAGAGCAAGCACTGTCATTGACAGAGAATAATGCATGATCACATTTTTTACTCTGATTTCTAGGTTATTGTTGTTAAGGGTTTTTTTTGACGGGTGGTTTATTTGTGACAGAATTTTGTTTGTAACGGTTTTTGACTTTTGGCGGATGTATGATATGAAAAACGTTGTGATTTTTGCCAGGCGAATTGATAAAATTGAATTGATATCGCTTCTTTTTTTTTGATTGACGAGATTGGTTTTGCAGTTTGGAATTTTTTAATGAGATTTTTTTTGAGAGATTGAGTGGGCGAAAGATATGATTTTGTGATGTGGAACAAGTGATTTTGAAGTTCAATTTTACAAATTGTAAAAGTTCAAAAAACAGGTTTCCTTTTGCGACTTTTTCAGGTTTTTTGGAAGAGTTCAATTTGGGTACGAAAAATTCTTGGAAATGGAGAAGTTCTGGAAATCTGGAAATTACTATTGAAGATTTTCTGGTAAAAACATTTACAGGTGCATATAATATAAAATACGCTCTGGACTTTCTCTCGACTCTCTGGAAACTTGGACACTAGACTGCTCTATTTCTCTAGGAATGTAGCCAAAAAAAAGCGATAAGCAAGTCATCGATTTTGTCTGACCCTCTCACATGATCGATCAAATCTTATCCAGCTATAAAACCGACAGAATCCATCATCAAAGAAACTCGATCCGTTGTATAGATATCTGCACCAAATCACTCAGCAGATAGGTCAAAATGATTACTTACCCAATACGCAACGTCGGCCTTGCACTCATATCTTGATCGACCTTCTAAATCATCTCTCCTTCTTCAACTTTTTTTTTCTGACCATATCCCTGCACTTATTTGAGCTGATCTTGTTTCTTCTTTTCAAAAGATCTTGAAAAGATAAACAAGTTTCTTCAAAACACATACTTTTGTAATAGACGCGAAAAAAATGTCTTGACCCTCGTGTTTTTTTACAACACCTCATGGACCAGTTATTGTTATGATGCCAAGGTCACTTTTTTTGGTCAGGATGATGACCCCGCCCAAAAAATGCACCCTCCTCTTCCCAATTTTCTTCCACCCTCATCATTCGTGGGGTGAAATCACCTTCTTTTCTAGACTCGGATTCTTCTTTTTTTTTCTTGTTGTCTTGAGCGAAGAGAAATGACCTTGTCGAGTAATCCGTTTCGTTTCATTTCATAAATATCCCCCATAGTTTTATACACACACACACGCACAAATTCTGTCGATGTGTGCGCGAAGAAGATATGAATCTTCTACCTTGTACCAGTTACAAAACATTTTGTCTGTGTGTGTGTTTTTTTTTTCCTTGCGCTGGTTGAATTGAGATGTTTCTCGCTTTTGCACTTGCTATCATTGTCGCACATCTTCTTCTCGCCATAAGATTGGGGAGCGAAAAAAAAAGTGACCTCAACCTACTTTTCAACTGTTTCTTATTTCTTTCAATTGTTGCGCTCACAGTTGATTCGTGTTTTTTTTTTGCCCCCCTACCAACCAAATATTCGTTTATTCCAGAAAGTGAAGAAGAAAATGGAAAAGGGTGGAAGAGCCGGGTCATCTGATATGTCAGCTGGATGGGAACGAGTTTCCGACAATTCTCAGGTATGTTCAACTGTACGATTTTTCCTTTTCTTTTTGCTTCAAAAATTGGGGAAAAGGGAAAAAACTTTTGTGCTGTAATACATTATTAAACTGTTGTGTGGGCAGATGTGCACGGTTTGTCTCTTCCGGCCCGCCCATCCCCCCCCCCCTTGTCCGAATAACAAATCTTCATTTCTCATTCTACTTCAAATCCCGACCAAACCGGTCTTCTTCTTTTTTTTTTCTTACATATCCAAGATAAAGTTTTCTTGGTTATGTTGTTTTTTTCTCGCAAATTATTTATCGACACTCAACTGGTTTTGTCGTTCGTTCCCTTTTCATGGTGGGCGCTTTGCTAGACCGATTCACTAACCCCAACGGTCAGCTGAGGACAATGAAGGTGAAAGTAAAGGGAAGGGGGAAAGAGACTGTGAGAGAGAGAGTTGTCTCATGATCATTGCTTCGGGATTTTTCGGAGATCTCTATAATTATTTTTTTCTTTCTGTGGTTGAGGGTAATTAAGGGCTTTAGAACAATTCCGGATGATCGCAACTTTCGAGAAACCTGATATTTTTTCAGTTCTTTGATGTTGAACTTTTATAAGTTTCCCAAAATTCTCATAGGCTTTTAGAAAAATCGCATAGAAAAAGAGTTTGGTATTTTTTCTTCAGAAATTTTTTTAGACCAAAAAATTTCCGAGCCGTCCTGGGAGTTGGTGCTTTTTTCACCCTGGATTTTGACAATGATTTTCCTGAGCTTCAATAGAAATTTTTTGATAATATCGACTAAAAATCAATCTTCTAGTTAATCTCATTTCAAAATAACAAAATCATTAATATTCTCTGCAAAAAGTGACAAAGACCCGTTAAATCAATCTAGATAAAATCAACCGTTTTTCTCCTCGTTTTTTCCTGAAGTTCAAATAATTTTCGAGTGTAAACGACCTTCTGTACCCTCCCCCTCCTCCGTTACAAACTTTATAAAATGTCCCAGTTTTGCTTTCATTATCTAATCGTAAAATCTCATTCCATTCCAGAAACCTCTTCTTCTCCCATTCTTGCGGGTGTTTCATTTTTCCCTCCTTTTTTTTCCATATCTCCTGTCTCCGCCCTCTAAATGGACCCACGTACCTCCGTGATTTTATCTATCCGTCGACCTTCTTCTGCACATTGTCGTCTTGTTTTTTTTTCCCGTCTCCCTGTCTTTTTCATCAAGGAAAGGCGGTCTTTTTTCTCCATCTTTTCTTTCTAAACTCTCGAGAGACGATAGATAAGACGATTTGTGGAGGCGGTATACCACCGTTCAAAATGAATTTGAGAAGGAGGCAAGGCTGGACACCCACTTGGCCCCGCCCACCTTCCCATCTTATTCCCCCCTGATGATTTTTCACTAGTTTTTCCCTTTCCGTCTACCTCCTTTTTGTCTAATTATGGCACCCCAACATTGTTTTTGATCTTCTCTAATGCGCAATTATTTTTTTACAGTCTGGTGAGAGCATGAGCTCTGAAGCAACATCGTGGTGGAAGAATCAAGATGATATTGTCATCTCGGGAGTCTCGGGCCGATTCCCAAGGTAATTTTTGTTTCTTGTGATCTTTTGAAATCAATTTTTTTAGATGTGAAAATGTCAAAGAGTTTGGTGATATGTTGCTAGCCGGTGAAGATCTTGTCACAGAAGACGAGCTCCGATGGCCACCAGGTTTCTACGATCTTCCAAAACGACATGGAAAGCTGAAGGATTTGAAGAAATTCGACGCACAATTCTTCTCAGTCACACCAAAACAAGCGAATTTCATGGATCCGCAAGTCAGAATTCTGCTAGAAGCATCATGGGAAGCGATGGTTGACGCAGGTACGTGTTTCTCAAATATCAGCCGAATAATAATAATAATAATAAAAAAGAGATATTAGAGAAAAAAGTAAATGTACCCTGTTGTACCTACCGCCGCGTAACCTTGAAATACAGTGACAGGTCATCTTCTTTTCTCTCTCTCTGTCTCTTCTCGCTCACCGTTTTTTCATGTATTTTTCGGATCAAAACAGATATATGTTCGACAGGAAGGAAATGAATAATTTTTGACAGGTATCAATCCGATCGATTTGCGAGGTTCAAGAACTGGTGTGTTTGTCGGATGCTCGGCATCTGAAACATCTGGAGCATTAACACAAGATCCTGAAACAGTGACGGGCTACACTTTGACAGGATGTGTGCGTTCAATGTTCTCCAACCGTATTAGTTATACGTTCGACTTGCAAGGTCCATCATTCTCTGTCGATACCGCTTGCTCGTCATCATTACTAGCACTTCAATTAGCTATTGATGCTATCAGACAGGTATTAGATCCAGCATATGTTTTTGAAGGAAATGTTTGTTTTTCAGAGACAATGTGACGCTGCTATCGTTGCTGGCGCACATCTCACCCTCACCCCAACTGCCGCACTTCAATTCTTGAGATTGGGCATGCTCACAGATAAAGGAAGTTGTCGGTCGTTCGATGATTCGGGTGACGGTTATTGTCGTACGGAAGGTGTCGCTGCGATTTTCATTCAACGAAAAACCAAGGCGCAACGTATCTACGCCACTGTTCTTCACGCCAAATCCAACACCGATGGTTATAAGGAGCAGGGTATTACCTTCCCGTCGGGTGAGCGACAAGCTCAACTTCTCGAAGAAGTATACTCCGAAGCGGGTGTTGATCCAAATTCGGTGTATTACGTCGAAACTCACGGAACTGGAACAAAAGTTGGTGATCCACAAGAGGCCAATGCGATTTGCCAAGTCTTCTGTTCCAACCGAACAACTCCATTGTTGATCGGTTCGGTGAAATCGAACATGGGACACGCTGAGCCGGCATCAGGAGTGTGCTCATTGGCCAAAGTTTTGATGTCGATCGAACGACAAACATTGCCACCAAATCTTCACTACAACTCGCCAAATCAATATATCCCAGGACTTGTTGATGGACGCCTCAAGGTTGTCACTGAACAAACACCACTGCCAGGTGGTATTATTGGTGTCAATTCTTTCGGTTTTGGTGGATCGAATACTCACGTCATCTTGAGAGCTGCCGATCATGTTGCTCCAGCTATCACTGCTCCAACTTTCACCAACATTGTCACGTAAGTTTTTTTGGAAAAAATTATTCTCAGCTCAACTAAGATTTTTTTAGCTATTGTGGAAGAACTCAAGAAGCTGTTGAACACATCTTCGAAAACATCGAGAGCAACAAAGATGATCTCTATCTTCAAGCTCTTCTTGCCAATCAAGCCAACTTGCCGGCTAAAGATTTGCCATTCAGAGGTTACATCTTGTTGAACCGTGAAGGAAACGCGGCGCCGCTGAAAAACATCACAAAGGTTCCGATCACCGAGCCAAGACCGATCTACTTTGTCTACTCTGGAATGGGATCGCAATGGCCAGGAATGGCGATCAAGTTGATGAAGATTCCACTGTTCGATGAATCTATCAGAGCTTCCAGCAAGGTTTGTGATATTTTCTGAAGCTTCTAGAAATAATTCGAAATTTTTTAGACTTTGGAAGAGTTCGGACTTGATGTTCACGCAATGTTGAACAACCCAGATCCAGCTCAATACCAAAACAACACTTTGAACTGTATGTTGGCAATTACTGCTATCCAAATTGCTCTCACTGATACTCTCTTTGCTCTTGGAGTCACACCAGATGGTATCATCGGACATTCAACCGGTGAGATGGGATGTGGATACGCTGATGGTGGAATCACCAGAGAGCAAACCATGAGACTCGCTTATCATCGTGGAACAACTATCATGAAGCACAAGGAGATCAAGGGAGCAATGGCGGCCGTCGGACTCACTTGGGAGCAAGTCAAGGAGCAAGCTCCAGAAGGTGTTGTTGCCGCGTGTCACAATGGAGCCGATTCGGTGACAATTTCCGGTGATGCTGATGGTGTTGCCAAATTCTGTGCTGAACTTCAAGAAAAGGATATTTTCGCCAAAGTCGTCGACTCGTCTGGAATTCCATTCCACTCGCCAGCTATGCTTGCTGTCAAGGACGAAATGTTGGAATCGATGAAACAAGCGGTTCCTGAACCAAAAGCTCGTTCATCTCGCTGGATCTCAACATCAGTGCCAGAAGATGAATGGGAATCCGAATTGGCTGCCACCTGCTCGGCCGACTATCACGTCAACAACGCGTGCTCGCCAGTCTTGTTCTACGAAGCTCTTCAAAAAATTCCGGCCAACGCGGTCACCATCGAAATGGCGCCGCATTCTTTGATGCAAGCCATTCTTCGTAGATCTCTTCAAAAGACTGTCACCAATGTTGGTTTGATGAACCGACCAAAATCGGAGAACGACAACGAATTGGAAAGCTTCTTGGAATCATTGGGAAAAATCTATCAAGCTGGTGTCAATATTCGCATCACCGATTTGTATCCAGGTGGTCAATTCAAGGGTGTCGTACCGAAAGGAACACCAATGATCGGACCAATGTGGAAATGGGACCACAGCACTGACTGGCCAACCATTGATGGACGTCAAATGTCAGCTGGAAGTGGAGGATCTATCCCAGCTTCGGCTACTTACAACATCGACCCATTCGCCACCGATTCCAAGGAGGCTTATCTTTTGGACCATTGTATTGATGGCCGTGTTTTGTATCCGTTCACCGGACACATGGTGCTCGCCTGGAAAACATTGTGCAAACTCCGCGCTGTTGACTTCCAAAAAACTCCAGTTGTCTTCGAAAACATCAATGTTTACTCAGCCACAATTGTCACCAAACCAAGTAAGATTTTTCCTCCTCTCTTATTTTTTCTTATCTCACATTTTCAGTCAAATTGGATGTTGTTTTGAGTCCTGGAAACGGATACTTCGAGATTATATCGGATGAACAAGTCGCCGCATCTGGAAGAATCTACATTCCTGATGACAATCAACCATTCTACTACGGAAAATTGGAAGATATTCGCACATCGGAAATTGCTGATCGTATCGAATTGGACACTGAAGACGCCTACAAAGAGTTCCTCTTGAGAGGTTACGAATACGGACAAGCTTTCCGTGGAATCTACAAAACTTGTAATTCGGGAGAACGCGGATATTTGTATTGGACCGGAAATTGGGTGACATTCTTGGATTCGTTGTTGCAAACCGCTTTGTTGGCCGAACGTGCTGATACGTTGAGATTGCCGACACGTGTCAGACACTTGAGAATTGATCCAAACAAGCATTTGGAACATATTTTGGAGAAGGATGGTATTCAAGTTGTTGAACTTCGCAATGATCATGCTACCAATGGTTGTATCGCTGGTGGTGTTGAATGTTGTGATCTTACCGCTCACTCCGTCGCCAGAAGAATCCATTGTTCCGGACAACTCTATCAAGAGAAGATCTTCTTTGTTCCACACTTCGATGATAACTGCTTGAAAGAGCATCAACCTGTTGCCGATAAACTCACTCAATATTTGGCTGTTATCGAACGCGAATTGACTACCGGATTCAGCAAGTGGGAGCAAAAAGGACTTCTTCAAAAGCTCAAAAACGCATCGCTTCTCGAAACCGCTCTTGCTGCGCTGAAAACTCGTACTCATGATGACGTCACCGATGAGATGGTCCAACATTTCCTCAACGACGGAAAATGTACTGTTCTTCATCATTTCGTCGAGGTAAGATTTTTTTGAAATTTTCCTTGAAATATTATTGTTTTTACAGTTGTTCAAACTTGATGGAGGAGAAGATTTCGAAGAGCAAGTCGTCAGCCGAATCAAGAGTGTTCGCGGAATTTTCGAGCTCGATCGTCTTTGGGCTGCCTCTCCAACTTGTGATCGTGTGTTGAAGGTTGTTCAAGATATCTGTATTGAAAATTCGGCTGGACACAACGTGAAAATGGCCGCAATCGATTTGGTATCAACCGATCAACTTCGTCATTGTATCGAAGCCAATGCATCGCACCCATTGTTGGAAGTTGATTACATGGCCGCTGGTTCGAATGTTGATCGTCTTGATGACAACACTATGGAGCAACTTGGAGCCAAGAAACAAAAGTTGAATCTTGATGAGAATTTCACCGGTTCAGGAGAAGTCAAGAACCTCGACTACATTCTTCTTGACAAAATTCTCAATCAGTGAGTTTTCAGGTTTCAAGAACTCTCAATATTTTTCTCTTTTCAGAAAAGTTGACCCAGTCGCCTATCTTAAAGCTTGTCGCCATTTGATTCGTGATGATGGATTCATCATTATCATCGAAGTCACTTCTCAATATGAAATCGCTCTTGCTGTCGAAGCTCTTGTTGGAAATGATGTTGCTGTTAGCCAAGAGGAAGATCGTCACTACAAAAAGTTCTACACTCATGAACAACTTCTTGCCGCGTTCAAATCAGCTGGCTACAAATTGTGCAGTTATCAACGTGATCCATCATTGATGACAACAACATATGCGATTCGCGGTGAAGCTGTCGCTGAACGCGATCCGGTTTTCATCGATCTTGATGATATCAAGGAGTTCACCTGGGTTGAGCCACTCCAAAAAGTTGTTGAAGAACGTCTCAACGAGCCCGATGCCAAGACAATTTGGTTGGTTTCCAACAAAGTTCGTAACAATGGACTCGTCGGTTTGTCGTTGTGCTTCAATGAGGAGAACTTGAAAGCCAATCGATTCCGATCTGCTTTCGATATGTCGACAGTCAAACAAGTTCGTGAAGGACCACCAGTTTGGCAGATTGAGGACAAGAATGTTCAAGATATCATCAATCTTGATCTTCATGCCAACAACTACAAGGATGGTGTTTGGGGATCGATGAGACATATTGTTGTCAGAGATGAAGATGCGCATGTCTACAAAGATTGTGAACACGCTTTCATTAACACGTTGACAAGAGGTGATGTTTCTTCGCTCACCTGGTTCGAATCGCCAAACCAATACTTCGACTCGATCGCCAACAAGAAATCTTCTCATCAACTCTGCTCGGTTTACTACTCGCCCATCAATTTCCGTGATATTATGTTGGCCTATGGACGTTTGCCACCAGATGCGATTCCTGGAAACTTTGCCGATCGTGAATGTCTCCTCGGAATGGAATTCTCCGGAAGATTGAATGATGGAACTCGTTTGATGGGTATTTTGCCAGCTCAAGCTTTGGCCACATCAGTCATGGTGGATCGCGACTACGCCTGGGAAGTGCCAACACACTGGACATTGGCTGAAGCGTCAACTGTGCCAGTTGTCTACACAACCGCCTACTATGCTCTCGTCCGACGTGGACAGATGAAGAAGGGCGACAAGGTTTTGATTCATGGTGGAGCTGGTGGTGTCGGACAGGCTGCGATTGCCATCGCGTTGGCTGCTGGTTGTGAAGTGTTCACCACTGTCGGATCGAAAGACAAGAGAGAATACTTGAAAAACAAATTCCCACAATTGCAAGAGCATCATTTCGCCAACTCGCGTTCGGCTGATTTCGAACTTCACATTCGTCAACACACCAAAGGACGTGGTGTCAACATTGTGTTGAACTCGTTGGCCAATGAGATGCTTCAAGCTTCTCTTCGTTGTTTGGCAAGACATGGACGATTCTTGGAGATTGGAAAAGTTGATTTGTCGCAAAATTCATCTTTAGGAATGTCGAAATTGTTGGACAATGTTTCTGTTCATGGAATTCTTCTCGATTCTATCATGGACCCAACTGTCGGAGATATCGTAAGTTATTTTTTCTCTTGAGAATAATTTTATAATAATGATTTTCAGGAAGAATGGAAAGAAGTTGCAAAACTTCTCGAAGAAGGAATCAAGAGCGGTGTCGTTCAACCACTCCACTTCCACAGCTTCACATCGGACAAAGCTGAAGAAGCGTTCCGTTTCATGTCAGCCGGAAAACACATCGGAAAAGTCATCATGGAAATTCGTCAAGAAGAGGAAAACCGAGCATCGCTCCCATCGAAAATTTCGGTTCGCGCAATTTGTCGCTCACTCTGCCATCCACAACACACCTACCTGATCACCGGAGGACTCGGAGGTTTCGGACTTGAGTTGGCTCAATGGTTGATCAATCGTGGAGCGCGAAAACTTGTGCTCACTTCGAGAACCGGAATTCGAACTGGATATCAAGCAAGATGTGTTCATTTCTGGAGACGTACCGGTGTCTCGGTTTTGGTGTCCACTTTGAACATCACCAAACCATCGGATTCGGTCGAGTTGATCAAACAGTGTCAAACAATGGGACCAGTTGGAGGAGTGTTCCATTTGGCTATGGTTTTGCGTGATTGTTTGTTTGAGAATCAAAACGTTCAAAACTTCAAAGACGCCGCTGAAGCGAAATACTACGGAACCATCAATTTGGACAACGCTACTCGCGCTCATTGCGATCGTGACGCGTTGAAATGGTTCGTCGTCTTCTCATCAATCACATCTGGAAGAGGAAACGCCGGACAAACCAACTACGGATGGTCGAACTCGACAATGGAGAGAATGATTGATCATCGTCGCGCTGACGGATATCCAGGAATTGCGATTCAATGGGGAGCTATTGGAGATGTCGGAGTTATTTTGGAAAACATGGGAGATAACAACACCGTTGTTGGTGGAACTCTTCCACAACGTATGCCATCGTGTTTGTCATCACTTGACGCCTTCCTCTCATGGAACCACCCAATTGTCTCGTCATACATCAAGGCCGATATGGGAGCCAAGAAAAGTGCTGGCGGTGGCAATTTGATGCAAACAATTGCTCATATTCTCGGTGTCAATGATATCTCTCAATTGAACCCTGACGCAAATCTCGGAGATTTGGGACTCGATTCATTGATGGGTGTTGAAATCAAACAAGCGCTCGAAAGAGACTATGACATTGTTCTCTCAATGAAAGATATCCGAACATTGACATTGAACAAATTGCAACAATTGGCAGAGAACGGAGGAACTGGTGGAACCGCTCTTCAATCAAATGAACTTGAGATGAAGAAGGAGGGTGAACGCGACGCCGAATTGAATACCGTCGAAATGTTGGAGAAACAAATGAATCAATTGTTCAAGATGCGCGTCGATGTGAATGATCTTGACCCACAAGACATTGTCGTCAAGACCAACAAGGTTGAAGAGGGACCAGTTGTCTTCTTCGTTCACTCGATTGAAGGTATCGCCACTCCATTGAAACGTGTCATGTCGAAATGCAACTTCCCAACATATTGCTTCCAATCAACAAAGAATGTGCCACAAACATCTATTGAAGATGTCGCCAAATGTTATATCCGCGAAATGAAAAAGGTTCAACCAACCGGACCATGGAGAATCGTCGGATACTCATACGGAGCTTGCATCGGATTCGAAATGGCAACAATGCTCCAAAAATCAGATGGACAAGATGCGATTGAAAAATTGATTCTTCTTGATGGCTCTCATTTGTACATGCAAACATACCGAAATGTTTACCGTATGGCGTTTGGTGTTACCGGTGATACTTTGGTCAACAACCCACTCTTCGAATCGGAAATCATGTGTGCGATGACTCTTCGTTTCGCCAATGTTGACTACAAAAAGTTCCGTGTCGAACTTTTGCAACAACCTGGATTCAAGGCTCGTGTTCAAAAGGTGGTTGACACTGTCATGACAACCGGTTTGTTCAAATCGCCAGACACTGTTGCCTTCGCTTGTGAAGCTATGCACGCCAAATTCTTGATGGCTGACAAGTGAGTTTTTTCTAGAAGATTTTGAGAGATTATTCAAAATATTTTAGGTACAAGCCAGAGAGAAAGTTCAATGGACACATCACTTTGATTCGCGCTGAACAAGGAGCTGCTCGTGAAGAAGACGTTGGACAAGATTACGGAATTAGTCAAGTATCAGAAGACTCGAAGGTAATCCACTTATCTTATTTTTCTGTGTTATCAACAAAACAACAAAATGTTTTGCAGGTTTACGTCGTTGAAGGAGATCATGACACATTTGTGCAAGGAAAGACATCAGCCAAGACAGTGAGCATCATCAATGAGCTCATTCTCGAGTAGCCAGCAAAATTAATTAATTAATAATTGTTTTTTTTCTACCCAACCTAATAACGAATTTTTTAGAACTATTAACTTTAATTCCCAACTTTAAGATCTATCAAATTTCTATTAGCATGTTTCTTCTGTCAATAACCCTGTAAATTCTGTTTTTTTCTTCTTCTTCATCTTCTTTCTCGTTTTGCTCCCGGCTTCAATCATTGAGACTCACCCAACCACACCGATTTCTCTTTCGTCGTTTTCTTTTCTTCACATCCAGACAGACTTCTTACACTACTGTATCTCGAACTTTTCGGGCGCCAGCGCCGTTTTCTTAGCCATTGTTAGTTAGGTGTTCATTTTTTTTCCTTTTTTGCTTTTTCCCCTCGTGCCCCAGGTCATTTTTTTTTGTTTTCACCGTGCCACCAGAGCTATTTTCATTGTCATCGACTTTTTTTTTTGGTTTTTTTGAATATTGAGTCAGACCGCCCATCTGATTTGAAAAATTGAAATACCAACCAAAAAATTCGAAACATTGAATTAGTTTTGTTTTGCTCATATGTCTTTTAACATCTCCTACTGGTTACCATAACCTTAATCGTTTCCCTCTAGTGTTATTAGAGAATTGATAAGATCTCATCATACAATTAGTTTTTCTTCAAGGCCCAGAAGAAGAGCACCTTTGATAACATTAGTTCGAAATGTATACACGCTTCCTCCCAATTTTTCGCCCATTTTATATTAACAGAGATAATAAGATTTTTATTAATATGTGATATATACCCAAGTGCTCTTATAACATTTTCATTGTGATTATTATTTTTGAAACGTTTGTATGATTGATAATCGAACCAGGCCCGGGTGAGATTTTGATATCCAGCTTTTTGTGATTCTTTTATTTTTGATCAATGAAAAAATTTATTTTATAGTATCGATTTCATAGAAAACAATACCCTAACAAGTGTTTGCTTGGTCCCAAAAAGTGGGATGATCAGATTATGCGTCAAGATGACATTAAGTATACCAACATGATTGAGTCGAGGATCGATCTCAAATATTTGAGAAGGAGAAGGAGTTTTGAAGGATGCTTCGTTTTTTCTATCAATATTGTTGTCATTCATCGCAAAAATTGTGTCTGATATGTTTATATGAAGTGAATGCTTTGAACAAATAGAATCGAAAAAAGATTATAAGAAAAGAGGCCGCTTCTTTTTCCTCCTCGTTTTGCCGCAGAAATACAATGTACACAAATACTTGTACTGGTGATAATCTCGAGTAAATGTATGTATAGTATTTGTGTTGTTGTTGTTGTTGATATGTTTCATATTACATGTTTTATCTACCCGACTTGTGTCACTTCTCAAAATAGTGCACATAAATGTTGGAGCAACAAAAAAATCATCCTTCTCACGATTTACAAAAATACCAACTAAATGCACACAAATATTAGCTATTACATATTCAATTACACAACATAATACCTTGGAATTGACCTTTTAATATGGCTGCTCCCAACTTTTATATATATGTTGACAATCTTATAGAAATTTTTGAAGTGCTGCTCAAGTTAATGAAACAAAACCTATCCTTTTTGATGACACAACATTGAGGTTTTAATCTTTATCTAATCTCTTTAGATTAGATAAAGGAACACCCTCCCTCAAGATTCTAATCCAATCATTGTTAATAGATTCAACATTTACAAGTGTATAAAAGGAGGAACTAGAAGATGTCTGTTCAAAACATCAGAGCTCAAAATTCAGTTGAGAAGTTCAAGAGATTTACTATGAATATAATTACACACTGAGAAAATTGACAAAAGACATAGTTTCATAACTTTTTCTCGCTCGCGCAACAGGTGTGAATAAAATGGTCTGGCATCACAGGTCGAAAAAATCGTTGAACTCCGAGAAATGAGATGTTCGGTAGAGCTTTCACAAATAAACATTTTTTTCAGAATTTCCAGATAACCAGTTGGTTTTCAAGAGTTCCTTCCGCCTAGAACAACCAAATTCCCCTGTTCAATGTTCTTCAAGATAGATGTTTCATGATAGAAAACATCGAAATTCGATATGAACAAGTCCGGAAAGCAAAATGGAGTGTGTCTTCTCGTTTTGCGATACACAATGTGATTTTAATTGAATAATATATAGTTGTATTTGCTCAATTTGTGCTGCTCCTCACCATTAATTTGTCGTCCTCGTCCCACTACCGTAATCCCGCCCTCATTTTCCCATTATTCGTGTGTGTGTGTGTGTGTGTGTTTGTGTATATCACTTACAACAACCTCATTCAGTTAGAAAAAAACGGTGTATTTTCATATTGCTAATTATGGAGAATCGGTTTTCGATTTCGAGTTTGTTACAAACATCAACGTCCGCTGAGAAGGTTAAAGAAGAAGAGGAAGAAGAAGAAGAGGTGAAATCGCGAGAAGACTCACCTGTTGCTAGTGAATCTTCATCTTCTGATATCAAGCATACCACAGCGTTCAATTGGCCGTATGCTGAAATTACTCATCAACTAGTCAATCATGTCAACCAGAATATGCCACAAATTCCACTTCTTAACAGTAAGTCACTGTTTTTTTGAGACCAGGTTTCAAAATCTCAGAAAAATCCACCTTCAATTCTTTTTCTCCGGATTGACGAGGATTTGAAAAATCTTTTTGAAAAACTACCTATCTTCCTTCTATGATCCTGAAAGCCCTAGATCTAAACCAGCACTTGGTTTAACTTACCGAAAAGGAAATAAAATATCTGAAAAAGGTCATCTACCAATTTTTCGCTATAGTTTTAGTTGGTCTGCAAAACGTTTTCCCTGGCCTGCGAAACAAGTTCTGCGATAAACTGCTGAAATCTAGAAAATAGAAAACAGATCTTCCCTTCACTATATTTTTATCCTAGTACACACACCAAATTTCAAATTTGTTGAAAAACAGCAAAAACATATTTTAAAGAAGACTTTGATTTTTTTACGACTGACATTTTCATAAACCAGAGAAAAACAAGACCAGAGATTAACCTTTAATCTGCCTAATTATACCTGTATGAGAAAACTAAATATTTGTATTGTAATATGTTTGTTGTCCTAATTAGTTGAACCTTCTTGCAGTGAGCCCTCAATACATGGATCCAAGGTTATCGTGGTTGTACCCATATATGAGTAAGTCACCTCAAAAGCGAAAAGGTGGTCAGATAAGGTCAGTTGTGACATTTTTCACATTCAAACTCCTAGTTTGATTTCTAGATTCACTAATGAACAAACTGATGCGTTGGAGTTGAAATTTGGAGAGCAAAAATATTTGATTCCACAAGAACGCAAAAAACTGGCAAAATCATTGAGCTTAACAGAAAGACAGGTAATTTCATTTCTCCTATTGGCCAATAACCGCCTATGTCAATATACCGTAACACTGTTTGTTTATAAATGTTTTTTTGTTAGGTGAAAACTTGGTTCCAAAATCGGCGAGCTAAATGGAGACGAGTTCGAAAAGACGATGGAGATGAGGATGAGAATTTGTCCAGTTGTTCGACATCAAGGAATGATTTACCGTACCCATCATATACTTAAATTAGATTATTTATTTTGTCAAATGTATATACTTTTTTGATAAGGTCATTTTTTCGTTGCTTTGATGAATGAGGAAATTTTTGTTTGGTTGAAATTCTCTATACTGATCAGAGAACTGTTGAGATTATCATTTTTATTATTTCTGAATATTATGTATTCAACTATGATGTTTTTTGAAAAGCGGGAAATTGTAATCTATAAATAGGCAAATCAACAAATATTTCATTTCATATATAGAAATAGTTGAGACATCTAGCCGCTTAAAGTGCACTGGATTTTTTGGGAGATAAACAATGATTAGAATAACTATGTCATTATACAGCTTTGACGGTAAACAATTTTTTGTGAGATAGAAAAGCGTAAATGGAATAATAATCTGGATTATCATATAAAAAAGATAAAATGAAAAGTTGTAGTTTTAAAGGCGTGTCATCAAATGTAAATGAATAAGCATGGTTGTTTTTTCAAGATTCAGGAAAATTTTCTTGTCAGAAACATAACATTATAAACATAAAAAAATATTTGTGACGCATGAACAGTAAAGACGTAGGGAGTTGAAACCAGTTATTACAACAGAAATCAGAAAACGTTTTCTTGAAAATAGTTTTCGAAAACTATTCTGGGTAGCTAGTAGTAAACCCTGCGGTATAGCGAACAGAAAACATATGCTTTGCTTGGACTGCTCGGCGGAATATTGCGAATGGACGAGTTTGGGCTAAACAAAAAGAGTGTGTAAAAATAACTGATAGGGACGGTATTGCTATGCGAACAGAAACACCGACATAAGGTAGGGTCATAAAATGGGTCAAAAAGTAGGCTCCGCCTCTTTCTCTGTGCCTGGGTTACAATCAATGCTTATAGAGAAATACACGCTTTACTCTTCCTTTTGTCTCTTTTGAATATGGCGTTATGTCAATAACTGTTTCACACATCTCAATCCAGGAAATTCCTTTTCAGTTCTTCGTGAATTTCTAATTTCAATTTCTGAATATTTGATCAATGTAACATTAAATACCTTATGAATGATAAATAAACCAAATCGCCCCCATAAAAAACCAAAAAAAATGATCAGATTTGGTTTGTATAATCCTGACACTTATTAGTTTTAGGGTGGAGATTTGACGCATACCAATTTTGACAATTCCTTTCTGAAATCCCTTTCACTATACATGATCAAGACCAGAACATTTACGTGGGTTTTTTTAGAAACCTGTAATTTACCCAGTTAATTGCTGTCTAGATTTTTACTCATTTTTTTCGTGATTTAGATTTTTACTCGAAATCAGAAGAAAGTGTGAGTATTCGCCTTATTTTTTCCTACACTTATGAATTTTTGACAGATTTTAATTATCAAAAAGTTGGCACCAAAGAACGTTGAGATTTCAATAAACATTCACTTCCATTTTTTTCTGAGTTTTTTCAGGTCTACTTGTTTTTTTGAAGACAACCTGTAGAATCATCAAAACATCAAGATTTCTACGACACTAAATTTTTACCTCCTCAATCTTTGGATTATCCTACAGTAAACCAAGAAAACTCTTTCAGTCGCGATATTATCATCAGGATTTAGGGTTATAACACTTGATCCGTCAGAAAACATATCTCATACCATTTTCCTATTGCTCCAGCTCCGCCCTGTCATTTTCAGTCATTCTTCGTTGTCACATTGTCGTTGAAACTCCGCCCTCCAATTTTCTCGCCGTCAGACTAAGATAATTTGCAGTGCCGCTGTTTTACGTTGTCTGTCAATGCATATACCATTTCTGCCAACATTTATAATTTTCTGTTTAACAACTTATTTCACAGAAGCTTTTGCCAGGGTGAGTGAAATTTTCTAGAATATCGATATAGGAAAAATTATTTACAGTTAAAATTTCATACAAAAAGAGAAAAGTTATACGAGATCCCAATGTGCACAGCTGATCAATCTTGTTACTATCAACTCGATGAATTTCAATTTGAACTTTGTTACTGTCCAGATTACTCACCTTGCCCAATGAGTCCTGAGTTTAGAGTGCATTTCAATAAACTAGATTATCAGGTATATTTTTCGATTTTTGGTTTGAATTAAACTCAAATTTTCAGTTCTGCACACGCCGAAATTTCAAAACCTGCGAACCTGACAGTATAGTAGCTCGACTAACACTCCTACAAACTTCAGTGTTCTGTGAATGTCCTGAAGATTCTATGTACATAGAACGAGAAGGAACAGATCTTTTTGTGTGCAAGCAGGTAATTTGTGAAAAGCAGACAATCTTCAACATATTGTTTTTTTTTCAGAAACCTACATGTGAACCAACAGATGTTTGTAGTTCTGACAAGTCTGGGTTAGTTTCACGAAAAACGGAATTTTGAGAAAATTAGATGTTTCAGAATTCCTTGTCGATGCCCCCTAGGTTCATTATGCGACATGACTTCAGTGAATTCAACGTGCCAGATGTATTAAATTCAAAGAATTCTTATTTATATGATGTTTCTCATTACGGTTTCATGTGTTTTGCGCATCATTATTTTTAGTTAATACGTATTTTGTGCATAATGAACTTTTTTGGTTTTTCAATTTTTTGTGATGACATAATGATCTCATTGCTCTAAAATTAGACTTGAATCGGATTATTCAAAGGTCGGATTTTTTTCGAAAAACTTAGTGATAACTTAGTGATATAAATAAACTTTTTTTGCTGAAAACATGTTAATAAAAATTCATCTCCAACGTCATTGTTAATTAAGTGTATTTTGCTCTGAGATGAGACGAAATGAAAAGACGAAAATTTCGTTCTTGTTTTAATAATAAATATGGGTTTGAGAACAAAAACGCAGCGTTTTGGTCTTTGCTCGAATTTTCGTGAAAGGTACCACTTTTCAAAACAATAATCATACACTGGTGATTTCATCATTTTGTTCTGATGCATGTTCAAAATAGTACTGAAGAAATGGGATTTTTCTGAGTATATGTTTACAAGACGTGCCGTGAGAAATTTCCGTGCAGTGGTTTTTTGCACAAAAGCTGGAATTTTCATTCCATTTCTGCAGGGGGAAAATGGAGCAAATTGAAATTTTTATTGGTTGGTGGAGAAAACCTGAGTTTTCCAAAAAAGTGTGCGCCAATTTTAATAGAGTTTGGGCAAAGTTTTTCCTATGTTGTTAACAGAAGGTTACAGTATTAGTAAGAATGTGGTAATAAAACTCTATTTTCAAGTTGTTTATGCGATGTTTAGTAGTTTGGCAACTTCTCTGCAAACGGTCTGCTATTTCTAATTTTTCATAAAAATTATCTTCTTCTCCCCATTCTTTATTATAAGTGGTCTGCCTTTTTGATACTCGGCTTCTAGACTATTTTTTCACCCCTGAATCAAGATGGTTGGTTCTAGACATTTTTTGACATCAAAAAAAAAGAAAATTTTTCAAAACTTAAAAAAAAAATGATGGGATAACATTCTGCTCCATTTCTCGAAAAAAAAATATTTTTGTCACTATTCAAAAGAGTGAAAACATATTTTATACCTCTCATAAATTCCGTTTTATTTCTCTTAACTATGTGACCAAGATAAACACAACAAAAAAGCAATGAACTTTTTTGTTAAATGAGTGGGAGTGAAAAGTTATGAGTGTCTTGTGAGTTTGTGTTTTTTTTTTGACTTCCCGCGTGTGTAATAACTCTCTGTTGGTCCTGGGAGAAAGAGAGATACAGATTTTGAAGAGCATATGTCTTTTTCTCCGCCGAAACATCGGAAAGAGATCAAGGATTTAGTTGAGACTCAGAGATATTGCGATGCCCGTATCTCTTTAGCTTCTTTACACATACACTCTCGTTGATGTTTCCTCAACTTTTCCCCCTTTATTTTCTTAACTATGTTTTTTTTTTCTTTTGTCTGAATGGTCTGCACTGTTTTTTTCCTCATCCTTTATCATTTCAGTGCAAGTAACAATTAAATGACATCACTTTTTTTTCAGAAAACTTGGTAAAAATGGAAGATCAAGTTGAAGTTAAACCGCCAGAGCCGGCCGTCAAAAAAATGTCAGAGCCGTCGAGCTTCTTGATTGAAGAAAGTCTCGATTTGTTAAACATGAAATCATCGGCAAGCCCAAATGTTAGACCAGTTAGTCCAGATTTGTTGGATCGATCACCAAGTCCTAATTTTGGCATGAATTCTTTTTCGTGAGTTCATTTTTACCTTTTTTGCTTATTTTTTAACGCTTATAAAAACGTGAGTCATTGTTCCATTTTTACGAAAAAAGTAGAACCACACAAATTTTATGGCTTCAAAAAATGTGTGGTAGTTTTTACAACCAAAAGTAGACCCCGCCTAAATTTCTGTACGAGATTTTGTCATTAGTGTTAGGAAGAACATGTTTTCCTAAATCCAAGATTCATAACTCTTTTTGTTTTTCATGTTACTATTTTTGTCATTGTCCTCTCCTTTAAAGCGGGGGTTCTTGGAATGGAATGAGATTCTTTCTCTCACTTCAAAAAAAAAAAAAACGGAGAAGAATAGTCTCACGGCAAGTGCTCAATGAGTAAACAAAACAGTGACAGTAGCAGCGGCATGGCTGAAGAAATCTATCAAGAGTAGTCTAAACAAAACGCAATTTATTTATCAAGGATAGATATTTTACAGGGTGGCAAGAATTCAAGCTCCCCGATTCAAACGTATCGATTTTGACGATCGTTTGGAAGAGATAAATGAGAAAAAGCCTGCATGGAAATCTTGGCAAGAAAATGTGAAGGATTCTTACTATAAGGCAAAGAAAAGTGTGGAAACTAAAAAAGATGAGAATGAGTTTTATGACAATTTGACATTGGGAGGAAGACGTAGTTCTTATTCGACAGATGAGCCTGTTTTCAAAAGATTGAGTACAGAAACGGGATTTGTACCATCAATCAGGTAAGAGTTTTTGTTTGGAAATTTGATACTCTGAGCAGTCTTTGCACTTTTTACAAAAAACATAGGCCCCTGTTACATCAAAACGTTCAAAAGTTCATTTTTAAACTGTAAAAAAACACGTTTCATTGGTCGGCGCTCTCATCTAGCCCTTCACGCCTCAACAGCCTATTTTACACGAGTTAATAATTCGGCAAATTTTAATTGTTTTTCCCAAAAGTATACAACTAATTTCCGAGATCTTCCGGTTTGCTACAAAATGATGACTGAAAATAACAAAAAATGTATGAAAACTACGAAAAGGCAAGGTGTGCCGTGCGGTGCTTCGACGTAAACAATGTTTTTCACGTTAGCACAAAGACTAGGGGGTTTTCAAGAAATCAAGAAAAAAATTATTTTCTTAGATCTCGAAGCAGTTTGTTCTCTCCAACCTTAGCCGATCGCTCATGTCTCGCCTCATCGTCATCAATCAATAATATGTTCAATTGTATGTGCTAAGTCACGACCCTTTTTTTTGCAAGTCGAGCCAGACGCCGGGAAGAAAAGATAAAAGGCTAGAGAACGAGAGGTCGCGGCGAGATATTTTGATAAACGCTGTGGCGCCAAATTTTATAAAGATTCTATCGCGACGAACACTCCTACTCTGCCTTCATAAAATTTGGCGCCACAGCGTTTATCAAAATATCTCGCCACGACCTCTCGTTCTCTAGCCTTTTATCTTTTCTACCCCTCGTCTGGCGCGACTTGCAATTTTCTGTTGTTCTAAAGGGTCGTGAAGTGTTCATCTTTCCTTTAGGAGGTCATTCATATTTTCAGCTGGAAGCGGACCATATGCGGCACCAGCTGTTGGTATTTCGCAGGGTATCGAGTCGAGATATGAGGAAAGAGCAAGTAATGTTGAATCAATGCTTCTGAGAACTGCGCCACTTCCACAATCTTATAAAACTAGGAAAGAGTTTAGAAAGGCGCCAGAGCCTGATAGTCACTCTGATAAGGATGACTACGATTTTTCGGTGGGTTTTGAACTTTTTTGGCGAACTAATATTACAATAGAATGTGCTGCTGAAATTTCAGAATTGAAATTTTTGGTCTGCGATTTTTTACAGAAAGTCATTATTTCTACCTTCTCAGTTTTCTATTTTTTCCAGTTTTACACAACCGCTCGTCCATATTACTCACGTCCAAACCGTGATGACCCAGATTATTTTGATTTTGACCTCCAACACTCTGTCGACATGTTCAAACGTCCCGAAGGAAAGTATACACCAAGAAAACCACAAGAATGGGAAAATAAGCTGATCAGCGAGTCATCGTCAAAAGGTGCCGCCCCACTTTCTGGACATATGTTTACCAGGGTAACCAACTTTTCTTTTTTCATTTTTTGAAACGATAGTGTTTTTAAGAACGAGTCTGATTGGAGGAACAATAACACATCATACCTAAGCGCTGCTCTGAGAACTCCCAAATTTTGGGAGCAACGTTTTGAGAGTATCGGAAAACATGTGAGAGATTCTAATCCAATTAGTTTGGAATCAATCAACAGGTTCGAATTTGTTATTATTATTTTTTTTGACATTTAGGTTTTTTTCAAAAAAATCATTTTAGACGGATACAAACTTTGGCTGATATTCGAGCGTAAGACCCTAAACCCTTCCCACTTCTCAAAAAAAATTTACTCCGCATGAAACCTTGAGATTTGATTACCATAATTGTAACTTTTCATTTTTTCAGAAACCGCCCGGTGCCAACACGTTTCACTGAATACAGAGATCCCGATTTCGAGTCGGATCTTGATGATTAATTGTCTTACGCTGAAGTCATATAATTCAGCATCCCATTTTTTTTGTACTGCCATTCTTCACTTTTGTCTCCCCCCATTTTTCTGCTGAATCTATTCTAGTCCTCCCCAAAAAATGTATACTTCCTTTTATTTTCATGTTTAATTTCACATATCAAAACGTACATATTATAAAATAAACAAAACAAAATGGTTGGTTATATTAGAATTGAAAATCGAATTTTCTTGCCAAAAAGTCGAGAATTGTGTTGTTTTTTTCGCAAATTGAGTTGAATGAATAGGTGCATGGATAATAGTAAAAGTAGGAAGCGTTCCAACTTTCAATGGAGCTGTAATGAGCAACACAGTTGGAGACACGATTCCATCCGTTGATCACTGGTTCATATGGTTCAATCAACCATTTCCTGGAATGAATATGAGGTAATATTTTGGTAAAAATTTTTGTCAGGAATTTTTCTCTCATCCTACCACGACCAAACTTTAAAAAAACAATTTTTGAGCGTTAGACTGCGAAACCACAAAATCTCAATTTCTCATTCTAAAATAAAAAACCCCTCCAGGGTTTTATTACAGCCTAAATAATGTTTGTTTTCCCACATATTTATATTTACAAACAACAAATTACCCCCTCCCCCTTTTTTTCCATTTCATTATTAACCTATTCTCCCCTCTCCTCCACTTTTCTCTCTTTTTCGAAAAAACCTACATTTCTGCTGGATGAACACCACCCTCAGTTTGCCAAACAGGAAATTCGTCCTTATTCTGCCAATGTGTCAAACGAACCAAACCAATCCAGTAAAACACAACGTCAAGATAATGGCTTTGCACAGTTTTCTGAAACAACATGAGCGTTTTCTAAAAGGACATCAAATCGAAAATGCATACCCATTCATCGTGCGAGTTGACCACCAATAACGTCGCATTTTTTGCGTAGCACGATTTTTCAGCGTCGGCAAAGCTTAGTTTCTCTTTCTCAATCCAATAACACGAATCGGCATAGCGAATCCAACCATTTTCACAGGTCTCTGACTAAAAATACATATGTTTTTTTTTGCATCGTCATAAAGGTCAATGTTTATATTTTATGTGTAAAGTTACACTAACCGGAACATCGGCGAATGGTTGACGCTGATTTTTTTGTTGCGAATTTGCATGGTCGAATCTTTCCAACTCGGTGTAATTCCAATTGAATAGTTTGACTGCAAATAAAAAATTTAATTTCGCCTCATTGGAAAATGTCTATACCTTGTTTGAAATTCGCTGCACAAAGAGCCAATGTCAATAGAGCAAAAAGGAATGAAATTCTGCAATGAAGAAAGTTTCAATTCATTTTTAATTAAGCCCCATTTCTCTCTATCCTATTGTTCAAATTCTCACTTTTTCCTTTTTTCTCATTCAAGTGTTGACCTAAACACTTGATATAATCTTTTTTTTTGTCCTCTATCATTTTTTTTATTATTCTAGACTGATGCTCAACCCAGATGACGATTCCCCTTCAACGCCAGATGGTATGCTTTTCGCCGAAATGCCTTGGCATCCTGGCTTAAATTCCGAGGCGAGAAGTGCAAGCTGTCTAGTGCTCAACAATGTGAGTTATTCAAACGTAAAAATTATCATCATCATTCACTATGGCAACTGCATTTCCCTCCCTGAAACATATATTTTCTATAGAAAATAAATTTTTTCCTATACTACAAATAAGTAAATATAATCTCAGGCTACTAATCGCTTTTTCCCCCTTCTTTCTGCTTTTTCATATATATTACAACTACAAATTTCAGTCAGTCTAAGCTCCGCCCAATCTATATTCTTGATTTTTCCCCTTCTCACGGAATATATATTGTCGTGCCTAGAATTTTTCTCGTATTTTTCACGCTAAAAAATTTGGTTAAACAATTTAATTAATGCTTGGAAATGGTAAGTAATTATTTGTGGCATAAACACATTAGTGAAATGAAAAAAATACCAGAGAAAAAGAGTAAAAGACGGATTATCCTAGATTTTTTGGGCAGGGGAAGATTAGTATAAGCTGTTGATAAAATATTTTTGTAATTTACATATACATTCGTTTTATTCTCATCTCTCATTTTAATCAAGAAAGTGGAAATTTGAAACCAAACGCATATTTACTTATGGTCGTTTAGAGCGATAGAAGTGGTGGTTACGATCAACAGGAGCAAAGTTGCTCAAATGTCGAACTTGTCGATCAAAGTCAACGCAAAACTGTCGTTTTTCGTGAGCCTGGTGAGTTGTGGGGTTTTTTAATTTGGTTGAAAATATGCTGAACTATATTTTTCGAATTTTCTAGAAAAGTACCCTATTTTAATTTCCTTGTTTTGTCTATCTATTTATCGAGAAGAAGAAAAAAGGAAATTGTTGATTACCGTATACCCCCTTAGGCATAACGCCCCGCCCATAAACATAAAAGGCGGGGCGTTGAATATCTCTTAATAATTTGTTATCTGAATCTTGTATCAGTTCGTTCAATGTTCTCACGCTTACATCTATCTACAAAAAAAACACAAAACTTTCTCACGTTACGTCATCATTTTTTTTCTGTGGATAAGAAATTGTAAACAAGATTTATATATTTTTCTCTGATATGAATATTATTAGTGGGGATTTGCCAGAAAACTAGAGCGGTTTTGATTGATATTTTTTGTTCGAAATATTTTTTTGGCTTTTTTTCTGTTGGAGTGCTGTTCAAACAAACATTTCTATTTTATTTTTTTTTGTTATTAATGATTTTCAGAAGGAGAATCGAATGAGCATCAACAACTAAGTCACGATTTTGAGGAAAATAACCGAAAAATGTCGCTTGTTGGTAAACCGTTATCCTACAAAAACTATCGAACCGATCAAAAGTTTCGAAGAATGCAAAATAAGATGCATAACTTCCTGGAGCGCCCAAGAGGTTGGAAAGCGGCTTCCTATCATCTAGCTGTGTATGTTTTCCAGATTTACTTTGAAAAAAAAAGAAAATATTCAAAATTTTTAGTCTTTTGATGGTTTTGATGTGCTTGGCTTTGTCGGTTTTCTCAACAATGCCTGATTTCGAGGAACAAGCTACTCTTATTCTCTATTACTTGGAAATTGTATTTGTTGTCTGGTTAGCAACAGAATATATTTGCCGCGTTTGGTCAGCTGGATGTAGGTCAAGATATCGAGGTGTTTCAGGTCGAATTAGGTTTGCTACAAGTGCTTATTGTGTCATTGGTAGGTCTAAACAATCTCTAACAAAAATAATAATAATAAAAAAAATAACATTAAAGATATAATTGTGATTTTGGCTTCAATAACAGTTTTATGTATTGGAGCGACTGGTCAAGTATTCGCTGCCTCTGCTATTCGTGGTCTAAGATTCTTTCAAATTTTACGTATGCTCAGAATTGATCGACGTGCTGGTACATGGAAACTACTTGGAAGTGTTGTTTGGGCCCATAGACAGGTATGATAACAAAAAAAAACTAACCTTGGCATTCCAAACACGCGGAGAGACGTACGCAAAAGTAAAAACATGATGAGATATAATGAATGGGTTTTTTTGGACCTGTTTATATATACACCCGGGTTAGGCCACGCCCAAAAGTTACTGTGCACAGAGGACGCGTTTTGGGGAGGTCAGGGGGTAAGAGCGTCTGTTTTTGATGCCAATTTTAGAAAGATGCATTGGGATTTTGGGGGGTTCAAACATTAATTGCTTTATGAGCATTGGGCTGTTGTTTAGAGGACCAGAGAAAGATGGGTCGGACCAAAAATGTTTTCCTATTTTTGCCACTTGAATTTCCTATTATTTTAGCCAATTCAAACCCCCACATATATAATTTTTCTCGCACGCATCATTGCTCAATTTTTCTCAATTCAAACAATAAATTATACCTTTGTCATCTCGAAACGTCATCAGTGCAATTGAACAAAAAAAAATCGCTCTGACGTCAGCAACAACAATTCTATTTTAGGAACTTCTTACAACCGTTTACATTGGATTTTTGGGATTGATCTTTTCGTCTTTCTTGGTTTATCTTTGCGAGAAAAACACCAACGATAAATATCAAACGTTTGCCGATGCATTATGGTGGGGTGTGGTGAGTTGTTTGGCTCATTTGGGAAGTCATGGCGTGCTTTGTTTTTTCTAGATCACCCTGTCCACTGTTGGGTATGGTGACAAAACGCCCGAAACATGGCCTGGAAAAATCATTGCTGCGTTCTGCGCTCTTCTCGGTATCTCGTTTTTCGCTCTTCCCGCCGGAATTTTAGGCTCTGGTTTTGCGTTGAAAGTTCAACAGCATCAACGACAAAAACATTTGATTAGACGACGAGTTCCGGCTGCTCGCCTGATTCAATGTTTGTGGAGACATTACTCGGCTGCACCGGAATCTGTGTCATTGGCAACATGGAAAATTCATTTGGCGCATGAAGTGGCGCCCGTTGCCAAGTTCACGCCAAATGGCAGTAATAATCCGACTGGACTTATCAGTCGCTTGAGACAAAGCACCAAAAGTATGGCTCACTAAAAAAAACTCTCTCAATATCTGAAAGTATTCTAGGAAGCCCTCATCCCCCATCTCAGTCAACAGTCTCCAACCTACCAGCCTCCTCGAAAAGCCTTATGGTTCCTCGTACTCATGATAACATCAGCCTTGTTTCAACATCAGATATCTCGGAAATCGAGCAACTAGGAGCGCTAGGATTCTCTCTCGGTAAGCAAATTAATTGACATATAACTATAGGTATGTTTGAAGGAGGCTGGAAATCGAAGAGCAACAAATATGGGCAAAGTAGTAGTAGTAGCGCGAATCGACGGACTGTTGATGATTCAATGATTCAGGCAAGGAACAATGCGACTGTTTCAAATGGAAACAATTTTGATGGTATGTTTGATTGTCAAGGTTTTTTTTTATTCTTGGAATTTTACTGTGGTTGTGATAGTGCATGAAAAAAGAAGAGAAAGAGAGAAAACAAATTTTCCTAGTAACTTGAAATAACATTCACTCCTTGAGAAACTAAAAATCAATTAGATGTTCGTTGCCGTTCACGCCGTTCAGTCTCACTTTGTCGTGGTGATAGCTCCACACTCGCACCACCATCTACAACAGCAGGTCCATCTTCTTCGCACAAAACGCCAACATCGTCATCATCATCAACGCCGACCGCACTCATTGACGGCGATGTGATTGGCGACTATTCGTTGATGATGGCACCGCTTTACTCATGGTGTGAACAAATGGTGAAGCGAAATAATACACCGGTTGATGATGGGGTTTGGAGTCAGTTGACGACGTGCGCGACGAGACCGAGAGCACACGAAGAGGAGGTGTCTGATGGTAAGAGCTTTATTTTTGAAAGGGTGGCATGATTTGACTTTACCCAAGATTCTTTACATGGAAACGCATGCGACTTGGTAACATTCTGAAAAAAAAACAAGGAAACTTTTTTTTCCATTATTTTCTAATGTGTTGGCTTCAGATTAGAAGGGTTTCTCCGGATTTTCAAAACGTTCTCTGATTCATCCAAGTTTTATGTGTTAAGTTTTCCATTTTATGTTTGCCACATAGCTATCCAAAACAATTCAGCACTTCATGTACCCATTTTTCTTTACAGAAGAAGAAAATATTGGCTATCAACCTCAATCAATTGAAGATTTCACCCCGGCTCTTAGAAACTGTGTCCGAGCTATTCGCCGCATCCAATTACTCGT
The DNA here is from genome assembly GCA_963572245.1 of Caenorhabditis sp. 8 KK-2011. NCBI lineage: Eukaryota > Metazoa > Nematoda > Chromadorea > Rhabditida > Rhabditidae > Caenorhabditis > Caenorhabditis sp. 8 KK-2011. The sequence continues at coordinate 14,354,456 of OY751551.1, forward strand.
AGCCAGAAGAAAATTCAAAGAAGCCCTAAAACCCTACGACGTCAAAGATGTCATTGAACAATATTCAGCGGGACATGTTGATTTGCAAAGTCGTGTTAAGACTGTGCAAACAAAACTGGATTTCATTTGTGGGAAAAATATCGAGAAAATTGAACCGAAAACCTCCATGTATAACCGAATAATGGCGTTGGAATCGACTGTTGACAAAATGGACAAGAAACTTGATTTGATGGTTGAGATGATGATGGGCAGACGGCTCACTCGCCAACCAACCTCTTCTCATGTTGCTCAACCAAGTTCCTCTAGAATTGAGTGAGTAATATTTCCCGTGCAAAATCTATTTTCATTTTTTTTCCAGCGATATTGACAGTTCTCGGCGTGAAAACAGATCGAGACGATCTGTCACCTCCTATGAGATGGAAATGTATACAGCCAGGTATTTATTTGAAAGAAAACTTATACCCTTAATGAGGATTGTTTCAGATCTCATTCTCCTGCTGTAAACCTCGATGGATATGTTGAAGAAAAAGAAGAAGCTGTAGAAAATGCTGACGTCAAGTTTGATGACATTGACGAAACAACTCCATTTAATTCCTGATTTTGTATGGCTTATTTTATTACTATTTTTATCTCAGATTATCGCTTAAACCAAAAAAATTCAAAAAAACTTATAAATCCCACAAAAAAATATTATTTATGTAACAATTTATGTTTATTTGAATAAAGATGCAATTATATTTTTGTTGATACTTTGTCGAAAGTGAAACTTTCTTCAACTTTGACTGGAGTTTGTGGCGGTTCGGACATTGAAATGCGCACTTCGGTGGATTGTCTCAAACTGGCTAATTCGGTGCATGAACTGCGACGATTTCTAGTTCTACGAACTGATACAAAACTGCTGTCTGATTGAAGGCCATCTGGTTGATAGGAATAGAGAGGACGATTTCCAACGGGAATATTTACAAGGAACTTTTTGATGGTTAAACGATAAGGCGCGTAGATCAACGAGGTTATGAGAGGGTTGATTATCTGGAAAATAACAATTTATGATACTTGTATCCTTGCCAAGTCGTAAACAAGGTGTTTGACACCTTGCACAACAACAAAGGGAGATAAGATCTCTTTTGACACCTCATAAAGGTCAATAAACACCATATGTCTCTAACAAACCGGATTCAAAGTCAACAAATAAACAAGTATCCAAGCCACCCAATTCATATTCTGTTTCCCTTCGCATGATAAAGATGACCAGGTGAAAAGATGAATCCTAGCCAGGTTCACAATCCGATAAGGTAGTAATGAGCAAGACGTCCAAGTTGTTGTGGCAAATATAAAGGCCAAACTCTTCACTTTGTTTTTGAAAGCTGATGAATCTCCTGGATTCCCAGCACTTCTCTTTTTTCGGGTCAAATTGAACAGGTAGATTGAGACAATTAGCGATGATGTCACCGGAAGTACGCAGAATAAAATTGTGAAAATTTCATAGTAGAATTTTTTCGATGCCGTCATCTGGAAAACATCAGTTATTTTTGAAAAAGAATAACAAGTCTCTGCGAAGGGGATAGTGAAATGTGAAGAATGTGCAGAACACAGTGCGTAAGTTACCTCATTCAAGTTATCTACTTCTTTTATCAAAATAGGGGAGAGCTAAATTGATGATTATTTTAGAAAAAAAAGAACAATAAAAAAACCTGTAGAGAGCAGTCTTGTTGGAAGATGTAAACAATGTCAAACATCCAGCAATATGAGACAAATCTGAATTTTTTTCATGAACAAAATAATTTTTCTAGAAAAATATTACCCGATAGAAACGGTCCAAATTGCTAGACAAAATAATGCCGCGCGACGTTTTGACATTGACCGATCATAGTTTAACGGCCAGCGGAAATAAATGAGCTAGAACGTTTGTTTAGTCATTCTCCATAAAAGCCCCATACCTTATCAACATTTAGAAGAGTTAAAGAAAGTCCTGACACAGCTAAACCAATCCAATTGAAATAATGAACCACCGCACAAAGATGTTGTTGTTGTAGAAAATCATGTTTACGTATCAACAGTTCGTTAGGGTGGCAGAAAACTGAAACAAAACTATTTTTTCTCCCCAAAACTTTCTGTTTGTAACTAACTAGTTAGAACAAGATCGCCGACCGTCATATTGAGAATGAATAAATGCATTGTGTCACCTGATCTTTTGAACAATTTGATCGCACAAAAAATGACCATGACGTTGAACACTGTTGCTGCCATACTCGCTGCCAGTAGCATATCATCAACCTGCTCGGAGAATAGATGATTTTAGGTTCAAAAGTCTCGACAAACCGTATAGGTGAAAATAATGAACATTGGATCATTATAACATTCGGTAGTTGTTGGTTGTATTACTGTAGTTGAAGATGGTATAATATTAGTAGTTGCCAAAGTGGTTGCCAACAATGTTGCATTTATAAAAGAGGTAGTTGTTAGAGTATTCGTAGTAGTTGCCAATGTAGTAGTTGCCAGTGTTGTAGTTGCCAAAGTGCTACCCACCAAAGTAGTCGCAACTGAACTAGTTTCAGTCAGCGTTGTTTGCTCCAGTATAGTTTCACTTCCAAATGTTGATGATTGCGCTGTTGTATAATTCTCATCAATGTCCATTTTGTTTATTGAAATTTGATCTCTCTTTCCTCTTGTTGTGAACAATTTCAAGATACTGTAAGCTTACGTAATCGCGAGAAAAAAGTAATATGGAATACAAAAATTTAGAGTTATGGCTCAGCGAAAAATTGTATTTCGTATAGTGCAGAAAAAAGTGAGAAGAGATGGGGGAAATATGAGGGAACTGAACAACATTGTTGACTCCTTCAATATATATTTTTTGATAGATGCCAATTTGGGTCAGTCAAATAATTTGAGCCTATTTTCATAATTGTTTTTTTTTCTTCATTTATTTAACAAAATATATGCGGAGATAAGAATCAAGTATTATTATGAGATCTGGGAGGGGGAAAAAGTACATACAACAGTTTGGTGTTGCAAAACCGGTGAGAGTTGGGGGAATTAAAGCATGTTCAACCGATTTGAACAGAAAACTTGGGAATAACAGGAAAAAAAGTAAAAAAATAATTAGAGGGTAATATTAATTATCACTCCATTTCTTTTGGTTTTTTGAGATAAATGTCGATGCCAAGTTTTGCAATATCAAATTCCATCAGACGAAGAAGCTGAAAACAGAATTTTGTGAGAAACTAGGGGCCAAGCAATATTGAAAAAGCAAAAATTCACTTTTGTTCTTGTTTTTTGTAAGCTATTTCTCAAGATTTTAAAATAATGAACAATTTAACTTACGGTGATGTAATCCCTTCGTTTTTCTCCATAATTAACAAATGTAGAAATGGCCAAAATGATGGTGGAAAATCGTTGAATCCCATTCAAAAATCCATGTTCAGCAATCAAATATTTTCTCAATAATTTCATCAATCTTTCCCTTTCCCTGTTCACTGTTATCCTTCCTTCAAGTGACATATCAATACTGTCCGGTGAGAAAAGTGCGATTGATTTGAAGAAAGAGTATTCGGTCATGTTCATGTTCATGCTGAGGAAGTCAGCAATTGGCAGGTTGTACATCTCGGCGTAATAGCTCACAAAAATTTGCCTGAAAAATCAATAATTTGGGGAGCTAATTTTATGACACCTCACTTTTTATTGTCCTCTTTGACACCGTCCATTTTTGCTTGGAATGCTTTTGTGCCGTCTGGAAAGGTCAATGTGTCTGATTTTGCTTCAAAATAGGAATAGAACGACTGCGTGGCAACGTGCAATAGTCCTCCAATATGTGAGATCAGTGCTTTCTAAAAAATAATCTTGCAAAATATTTCTCCAAAAAACAGAAATTTCAACTCACTTGATCAATTTCTGACAAATCTCGAAAAACTGGAAACGTTTTGGCAAAATCAACATTCAGATATAAATCGAAAACCATCCAATACCTCACCGGATCTGTTTTATACCACTGACCAGGTGTCTGAAAAGTTTATGGTTAATTTCGTGAAAAAGAAATATTGACTAACTGTTATTGAGCCACATCTTCCAATGATGATATTTTTGCGAAGAACCTCTGTTAATGAAAAATCCAACTCGATAGGTAGATTCCCTATCTTCCTCATTGAAAAGACTGCTTCTTCTCGACGAAACTGAAATTTTTCTGGGTTTGAAAATTGAGATAAAATCTATCTGAATTGGTCTGCTATCAGAATTTCCTGGTTTGCGAAGCGCTTTTACTGGTTGGCTATGAAAAAAACGTGAACCGAAAATGTTTTAAAAACTCACAATTTCATCGACGAATTGATAAACTTGAAAAATCGACTCTTTCAAAAGTTCTTTATCAAAGCTGAATTTATCACACTTCTCCTCATCACTTTCATAATCTTCTAGTGGGGAATCCTCATATTTTGCGGGAAACTGAATAGCCGACGCGTTCATACCCACCAGAACACACTTGTTGAATCGACAAGCTCTACAGGCACATCGAAAATCTGCAAATTTTGAAATTCCTTAAATTTTTGAGAAAAAAAGTTACCTTTTGTAAATTCACACTGGCCACCTTTCATACACTTGAAGTTTCTTTTATTGATGATAGTTCGCCGAAAAAATGTTTTACAGCCATTACAAGATAGCACATCATAATGATATCCTGTTGGCTGGAATAAAAAACAATGAGAGATTATTTTCGACGCCAGTTAACTTACCCGATCACCACAAATCGAACAATGATATTTATCACTTTTTCTGACATTTCTAATTTTTTTAACTTGCACAATTTGTGCATGTTCTTCTGATGATGAGGAGAAATTTGAGGACCCTGATCCAGATGACATTGGTGATAAACTTTCTTCTGTCCAATTTGATGGTCTAGAAATCCAGATAGGTGTTGTGTTGCTTTTCAAATAAGAGGTCATATCTGAAACGAATAAAAAATCAATAATTCAAACTATTTTTTGATCAATTGGAAATTTTACAAAAAAAAATTGTCTAACAGTTTATTTCACCGTGTGTGAAAAGAGAGAATGAGAGAATTAGAGAGAAGCAGAAATTGTGACCAACTATTAGAGGTAGTGTCTTTTCATGTCTGAGTATCACAATGGCACGTGTTTAAAGTATTATGATGACAAAAAGAGACAAAGATTGAAAATTTGTCATTTTATGTTCAGTGTGACCGATCAATATTTGTAACTGAACTATATAAACATTTTGCATCATTTTTTTCTGCAAGTATCTGTGATTTGTGAAAACATGATGTTATTATTCTTGAAACTACAGATGTGTAAAATCAACTAGATTGTTTTCAATTGATAAATGAGAGATAAAATGATAGATTGTAACAAAATGATCGAAGAACAATACATATTTTTGTACCCGGAAAAAAAAAACAAACATTTGGTAGTTTGAGAAAAACTTGAGCTTTGAAACGTGACAAATCCAACACATTTCTTGAAAACAACTCCTGGGAAACTTTTGAAGAAAAAAAAACAAAGACTAAGTTCTATCCTTTTTGTGAAAACATTGCTTCCAGAAAAAACGATGCTTCGGAATTTTTGAAATAAGAAATCTGGGGAAATGAAAAATATATGGAGTTATGAGATTTACTCATAATTTTCAAAGAAAGTAGAAAAAGAGTTCTCTCAGTTTAATAGGAAAATGTTCGGTTTTTCCAACCGGAAAATTAAGAATGAACTATTTCTCACTTTCTCATTTTCCCTACATCAAAAAGTCTTGCTTCCGTTAAGAAAAAAATCATTCAAGTGAAAACAACGTATTCACTAGCAACACTTAGCAACAGACTTCGTGAAAAAAAAATGTTTTTCAACATAAAACATATGAATTTTATTCTCTAAAATGTTGTCGGCAACAGTTAAAAAAGCTAGAGTTACTTCAAGTATAGCGTTAGCCGAGACAAGTAATCTACCCACTTCTTCAGAGTCGACAAAAAATTTGTTGAAAAAGGTGAGACATTCTTGAAAAATATCAGTTCGAAGATTATTTTTCAGACTGAAGAAAAACGAAAACTTTTGAACGAAAAATGTGAGGAATATGAAAAACTATGTCGGGTGGATAGAAAATTGAAACAGTCAAAACAACAACTAGTGAGTGATAACAATGTTTATCACACTCAGCATCGAGACATTGAACAACAATTTGTGTCATTTCAACAAAACTGTGAATCTGTTTACTTGGCCGAACAACGTACATTTAATGAAGCGCAGGAAGTCACTCGCAATTGGGAACAGCTGGTTGAAGCAAATCTGAAATTGGATAAAGAAATTGAGACCGAAACGCAGATAATGAACGAGTTTGAAAAATCATGTGGGTGGCTCGATTATCAGATAAACAATTAGGCAAATTGTCCCAACGGAAAATGGAATTTCTCAAAAGGACAAAAAAATTATTAGCCACAATTGAAAGTGTTCCATTGCGCCAATTACAGGTTTTGAAGCGAGAGAGAGATTTGCCGAGTTTTCAAAAATTATCGAATCGAATGAAAAGGAAATGAATAAAATCAAAATGGGGATAGAGGCGGATGATAAAACTAGATTGGTAAGAGATGAAACACATTTTTCTACACGGGGGATATATTTATTTTTAGGGGGTAGGGTTTGGATTTGAAAAAAACAAAATCTCGGCCAAGAGTTTACATTTCTAATAACCAAAAAACACGACCTGGTAAACTTTTTCATTTTGTTTTCTACGGTCTGCTTTTATACCTGACCGAGACATTTTTCCAACAAAAAAAAGTTGGTTATGAATTTGTGTAGTTTGACCCTAACCCTCCAAAAGGAAGAACATAACGCCTGTTGTTATTTACTCACTTTATTGATGGAAACAACAACAAGAGGTCAATAGCAATAAAAAAGAGGGAGCTAGATAAAAATCGGACATACTCTTACGTGAAAAACTTATTCCCTGAACTTTTGGCACAAATATTTTTTTCGATTTTTCACGAAGATGAACTTTTTGAGAAATTTTGGTCCAAAAATTGAAAAATATTTTGCATGGGACCATTTCCGTGTACTGACCTAAATGATTTCTAAATTCGTATTTTCCAGACTCTTGAACGATATTTTGCTCGATTAGTCGAAGATGTGTTTCTTGTTCAGAGACGCTTGGAAGATATTGTTTTAGGTAACTATTTCTCTGGGTAAAACCCGGTTACTAATTACCAAGATAGTTTAAAACCAACCCTTTTTTAGGAACAGCTGAAAGCCGCTCAAATTTGAGGCAAGACGAAAAACTGTTAAGATCGTTGAAACAGCGTCATCGACAATTCGAAAAATCACTAGCAACATCTAAACCGTCTGAAGAAAATCAAGATTTTGAAGAATATATCAAACTTCTACACGAAGAGTGGCAAGATGTTCAAAAACAGATAAGCGAGTCTGAAGAAAAAATGAAGGAGGTTTATGAATTATTGAGAAAAAATATGGAATCCCAGGAAAACGCTAAGATGATTCAGAAAATTGAAGAGAACAATAAAGAGAAATCGAGAATTACTAGTGATTATTTCAAGTTTGAGAAAGATACTCCCATGTATGCCGCTTATACAGCTAAAATATCCCAAAGCGATGAAAAAAATGATGAAACTTTTCAAGAAGTTGTGCAGGAAAAGGTGCATTTTCCGAATGTACACATTTCAAAATAATGGTATTTTTGCAGAAAGTAGTTCCCAAGAAACATGGAAATGTGCATTTCAAACAGAACGTGATTCAAGAATATTTTGAAAGTTTGGATTACAGGAAAAAGGTATGTTCGAGTTCGAGTTCAGAAAAAAAAAATAGAAATTATTTTTAAGATTATCAAAAGTTCAAAAAGTGATGCGATTCAAAAATTGTCCAAAGAACTCATGACTTTGAAGAATCTTGTAAGCTCACAAAGACAGGAAACACTATTTCTTGATAAAGAAGTTGATTGGTTGAATGATAATATTATGGTATGCGTTTTTACAAGAGAAACTTATATTAATTTTTTTTTCAGACCCGTGAAAATGATATTCAAAACTGGCAGAAGAAAACTAATAATTTTCTAGAGAATGCTGAGAAAGAGAAGTCTAGAATTGAAAAAAATGAGCAAAATGTGGAACCCAATGTTGTGTGTCTTCACTTTTTTTTTCTGAAAAAAAACTTATTGATTTTTAAGGACTCTGAGGTAGACATTGATCTAGAACAGTTGCATGAGAAATTCAACAATTTGGAAAAGGAGAGACAACTTCTCAAGGAATCGTCAAAACAACTCAAAATTCATCTAAACAAACTGGATCAACAATACCAGTTAGAGAAAAGTATGAGCAAGTCGATTAAACCTGTGGAGTCTTCTGAAATGGCTCATTGGACCGGGAGAATCGAACAAATTGAGGATCAAATCAATAAAATTCAGATGATGGAGAATCATGCCTTCTCAGCGAATGGTAATCTGAAATCCAATTTGACACTTCTAAAACCATACCGTATGTTTGAACAACTTCACAATGATTCAAAATTTTGTTCTGATTTAGAAGAAGAATATCAAGAATTCGAAAAACTAGTTGACCAGAATAATCAACTTGATCTAGATGTCGCAAAACATGTGAGGATTCCTTTTAATGTTTTTTCTCATGAATTTTTTTCAGAATCTTCAAATGGAAACTCAAAGTTTACAATCGACAGGTGCTATAGAAGTTTTGGAATAATTTTTTTGGCATAAATGGAAAACGGAGAACTATGGGAAACTAATTTTTTTCACGTCATTTCCAGTAATAAGTATACAATAGTGTGTTTCTAGTTGCATAAAATTATTTGCTTTGAAAAAGAGTAAGATGGTTCGGCCATAAAGTTTATTGTCTCTCAATGAAAGAGATTGACCAGCCCTAAACGATACAACTCACACCTGGACGCTGAGTTTTGGGTCTTCCATATTTGGTCACTTTTACATATTGATTTTTATACATAATGTCACTAATAATAAAATTGTAGTTTGTCGGGATGATTCTGCTCATACGCTCGGGTGTGCAAGTTTCTCCAATTATCTCAGACACTCCCGACAATCCCAACTTTGGTGGAGGTTCCGATCGTTATTTTCTGTGGAGAACTGTATCTGAGAGTATTTTTTTTGATAATCGACTGGATTTTTCCTAATTTCTAGGAGCGAGTTTCAAGCCAGTTTAAAAAAGCACACAATTTTTTCCGAATTTCGCTATTTGAACCGTTTCAAAGCCACAACTTTGTCTTATCGATTCTCCTTTTTTCAACTTTTAGTTCTTCTAAACAACCAAGAAGATAAGATAATTTTATTTGAAGAAATATTTTTTTGGTTGTTCAAATCAAATGATAATAATGTATTGTGCCCCCATTTTAGTACACAGACTAATTGATAGTATTGATAGGTTTTTTCTCGTCTTTTCTCTCCGCATTTTTTGCTGTATTTTCGTTGTTATATTAATGAAAACAAAAGATAGATAGATAGATAGATAGGAGGAGAAAGAATTCAATGAATGATAGATTGATCAGTCGAGAAAGAAAAGAAACAGAGACGGGCAACACAAATGGGCGGAGCCTAACCAAAACGGGAAAATAATAAGAAGAAGGACAAATTTCTTATTCTATTGCCTATTCATTTTTTGGGTGTGTTTGTGTGTTAACACTTCATCTACTATTACTGTTAATTAAGTGGTGTTAACAATACGCGAAACATTGGCTATAATCTATTATTATAACTGATTGATTAAAGCTCATGCTTCGTGTTATGTTTTCAAATCACTGATTTTTCTGTCGGTAAAATAAAATGAATGTTTATTTTTGAGAGTTTTGTTTTGATTATTTAGTAGTGTTGATAGCGTGATGTGGATGACGATTGATAAACTGGGGTCGGCAAAATTTTATCGATTCTTGGAAGACGTTTGAGAGTCGACGTTTGTGAATAATGATCAAAATATGGCGCAATTGGATCCTGCAAATTTTGGGGTTTGAAGTAATGTTGATAGGCAAAATAATAATGAATGCCGATATTTCTGATGAACTTTGAAATACAGTCAAGTATTCTGGGTTAAATAAAAACTCGGAAAGGCTTTTTCAAATTTAGCGGCGGTCTGACGATTATGAATGAAAGGTTTTCAAGACAATGCTTGCATTTTTTTGTAGTTTTGTGATTTTTTGTGGCTTTAATTCAAGTCAGCTCTAATACAACCAAAACCTCATAAACATATATATAGATTCTGAAAAATCAATTTTTTCTCATAATTCTACTTTTTTTCTAAACAAATATATTGAAACTTTTAACGAGACTTTGGGTTCAAAATCAGTTTCAAATTGATACGTGACACGATGAAATCAGATACCCATATATGTATATATCCGTGTCCTTTCTTCTCACAAAATCGATCAATCAATCAATTCGATTCTCGGTTGCGTTTATTGTCTTCAACAGAAATTAGTCTAATTTCTTTCTTTCTTTCTTTCTTTCATTTTCCCCTTCTACAATGTCAACTTACTTGAATGGGTGTTTCAATTACTGTCACATTTTTATCGATCAAATTGCGTGTGAATTTCGGAGCGTGATAATGTGTGGCGGCAAATTCGAAACTGAATGTGAGCACTTCAATCAGCACTATCAATGCGACGATCCATTCTGATAATGTGGAAGCAATATGATTTGTGTAGTACTGAAAAAAATTCCGGTTAAAGTGAATACATGTTTTTGAATAGAGCTCACTGGTGAGCCTGGTTTTGGTCGTTCAATATGATCTGGCCAATCTGGTTTAGCCGGTAGTTTTCCGTTGATTCTCGTCACAAATGGTTGAGCTGTCAGGCAAACAACGTCTGAAATTATTTTTTATCTACATTTCTTTTTGGAAAGGTTACTATTCTTGTTGGTGATTCATTACCTTTATTACCAATCACGATAGTCAAGGTAATTAATATTTTATCTGATTTTTTGTTATGAAAATTCAAAACTCACGGAAAATCAAAACGCATGATAGTACGATTGTTAATAACAGGCGGAAGTTTGTTAAGTGAATTGGGACAAGTTTAGGTCTGGAAAATTTTTCAAATTTTCGATTGGTTTTTTGGCGAACAAACTTCAAAGAGTATTGAATGAACAAAAGACCCCAGAAGTAGAAAGTAATTCCAACGAAAAATGTGAAGGCGCCAATCGTGTGCACGATTATTTGAGAGCTTTCCTAGAAAAAAAAAGAAGTTTTTTTTTGGCTAACCTTTACTGTGGCAAAATTTCAAAATGATGACTCACCAATGCTCGCAAAAAAATGATAGACATTTACCACATCCGGAAAGTTTTGAAATTGAAAAAAAAAACTCACAGGAAAATTGGCGACCATCGTACCTCCAGCTGACGCAACCCATCCGAGAACAAGTATTACTTTCGAGAAAGTAACCCAGTTCCCGATATCCACATCAATTTCATCATAAAATGAAACAATGTTTCGATGAATAAAGTATTGTGTAACCGCCATGCAAAAACATCCAAAAGTGAGGAGTTGGCCGAAAATCATTTTTTCCGGCGCTCTCGCCGCACAATCGCTAATAAATGGTAGCCATGGATCAACATGATCGTTAGCCACAGCTATACCATAACTACAAAAACATTTCTGAAAAGAATTCAAGACGGTTTCACTCACGATATAAACATTGCGCATAGTGTCAGAACAACAGTGATAAACGGGAATATTCCACTGGTATTGAAAAGCATCTTATTTTTTTTCTCACTGTTCCAACAATGTATGTTTGCAACAAACAAATATTTTTCTCACTTTTGCGTGGAAAATGTGTGTGTGTTTGATAACGCCGAGTTTAGATCAAAATTATTTTCCCTTTTTATAAAGAATGTAAATTTTTCAAAGTTTACCATATTGATAAGATACTAAAATTGTGTTGTTTTTTTTTCAGTGTTGAGCCAAAGTAAACATATTTCATATATAAAAACAACTATTCACAATAAAAAATATATACATGTCTAATAGTCGCGCTGGATTGGGGTCAGGGCAATTGGTGGAAGTCTTCCGCTATCATTTTGAAATGGTGTTGATGTTCGGGGAAATTCATCATACTCACTCTGAAAACAAAACATTATTTTTCAAAACATGTAAGATTTGCATACCCGATTACTTTGTCTTCTTCGAATTTTGTCAGCTCTTGAAGAACGTTTCATAGAAGTGCCATGTGGGTCAAGCACAGTTGAGACAACTAGCGGAGTCTCGTTGCGAGAATAAATTGTTGTTGTTGTCGGCATCATTGACTCTGTTCGTTTATATTGCGTTTTACATTTATCCTTGATAACAGTGTAGATGGCATAGAAAATAATAATAATGAGAAGTGTGAAAACAACAGTGAAGCAATAAATAGTGTATTCGAATGCTGCAGTGGATGTTCTGCGAAAGAATTTGCAAATCGTTGTTTTCTCATCTTCGTTGTTGCCACAATCATCTACACGATCACAAAGTCTACGACGTGAGATACAACGAGTTGAAGTAGAATGCCGACCAGCTGCACAATCAAAAAACTCATAGGGTCGTTCACAACGACAATGTAACTCGTCAGACGAGTCAGCACAGTGTGCTATCCCATCACACAACAACGTTCGATTCACCCGTTCTGACAAATCATCACACGGCCAGTGTTCAGGATTGGACAAGTAGCAAATGTCAAACGATTCGTCACTATGATCCAAACAATCGTTAACACCATCACATTTTTTTGCTGAATGAATACATTGTCGACCATTAGCACAGGTGAATTGCCAAGGTAAACATTCAATCGTTGGAACACACTGGTATTCACTGAAACAATCAATTGTTTTTGCAGACCAATATATATTTTTTTGATTTTTTGTACTCACTTCACCGAACTTATCTCCATTCCAAGAGGGCATAGACATATTGGTGATAGAAATGTATTGAACTGATTATGGGTACATATATGGCTACATTTTGAATCTCGACAAGCATCAGTTGATATGTCGTATGTTTCTAAATAAAAACAATGTTGATAATTAGGGTATAATTATGATACAGATAACAAACCTGTACGATGAAGATGAGTGGCTCCGTAGAATTTTGCGAGTGTTGTGCGGCGGGGAATTTCCAGGACTTGATTGGTTGTGGCGATTAGGAGCTTGTCAATTGTAATCGGAGCAATGTCGAAAATTTTATCGAGTTTGTAACGAAGTTGTGTTTCTGTTGTTCGAAGATTTGTTGACCAAATTCCCGAGTTGTTCTGAGAAAAACAAACTTTGTAATCGATATTGCGTGCATGCAAGAGGTCAACTTTTTTGCCTCCTAATGAAAGGTCGCGGGCATGTTTTACGACTGGCTATACTAACTAACAGGTGTTTTTGTTTGCCATCTGTTCGTTAAAACATGACTTACCACATTATAAAGAATATCATCATATGCAATCAATTTAGTATCCCCATTGATTTTTCTCCAAATCAAACATCTTTTTCCATCCAAACCACATTGAATGATATGAGAATTACCGTCAACGTAGAAAAACATACTAAAAAAAAACCTCATTTTTATGTGTTATCACATGAAAAAAAACTAACTTTTTATTTGGGAAGACGGCAATATCTTTTGGTTGAATGGGAAATCCGGTAATTGATTCATACGCTCCTCCGGATACAATGACAGCGATAAACTTGAGCTTGACATACCCCGAAGTTATTTTATATGCAATCACATATCCAATATTGTCTCGATAACAGGTTACATATAATTGATGTCCCATACTATCAACGGTTAGTGAATGAAACTTGTTGCAGATTGATGTGGACTTTGCTGATGTTTTATAAATCGTCTTAGTTGGATCGTCAATATTCGTCGATTTTATCGTGATCATCTCATTTTCCTCAACCCAATAAACAATTCGATCTAACGAATGAACAGCAAAATCTTGAATTTTCGATTCAACAGTTATTGAAAGCTTGAGAGTTACACCAAAACTTTCTTCCGATTCAATGCTTGTCACATAAAACCCATCAGGTTTTGATAGAAATATCAAATCTCGATTAGGTGCACATTTTCCAGATTTCATGGAAAAGTGTGATTGACAGGTGCAAGCTTCAGAAAGACATATTTGATCGCATTTCGCTTCATTTTTCAGACACCAATTTTGTTGTTCTTTCCAAACAAGTTTTCGATTTTTTTCATAAACTCTCATAAGTTTCACGTTTTTCGGGTAAGTCCAGAGTTCCTTGAAATCACTTCCATCGTAAACAGCAAACCTTCCCGATTCTTCTGTTACATAAATCCAATTGTTGAACACGAACATTGACAATGGTTTCCATTCATCTCCTACATACATCATTTCTTGACTTGTTCCTCGGAAAGATGTAGACGTTAGGATCCATGAAGACGGATTTTTGATCCAGAAAAGGAGTTCGGCACTTGAATAAAAAGCGAGGGATATGAGCGAGCTGACCTCTTCGTGAAACATGTTTGAAGGTTCGCCAGACATTGACAAACTCTGAAAAGTCAATTGTTCAATATTCAGAACATCAAAAAGAAAAAAAGGTAACCTTGATACATGATTTTGTTGAAGCGTCATAATAAAAGATGCGATCAATACCAGTGTTAACAACAATATGTCTCGGTTTGGCCTTTTCCCATAATAGTACTTTTCCAAAACTTCCATCACTTCTCATAACCTCTATTTGATTGCTAATTTCATTTGTCCAATAAATATTGCCTGTCACATAATCAACAGAAATTTCAAATATTCCAATCAATAATGCATCTTCTCTCAAAATAGTCATCCGCTCAATATCTCTAACAACACCAGGTGTCGAGGCACTAGGAATATCGATTTTTCCAATTATCCCGGTGTTTAGATGAGTTTCACCACCAATAACAATGTGCTTCCGATAAAAATCAATGTCGAAAGACTTGACAATTTTGAAGTAGTCAACACAATTGGCAACAAGTATGTTGATAGCAAACTCTTCAAGTGGTGTAAAGGTGAGAACATTTTCTGAATCCAGCACAAAAGTTATATCTCCAATTTCAACACATTTTGATTTATCCATATAAAAACCATCAGCACATTCGCACGTAATTTCTTCCCTGCAAAAAAGAGATAGTTTTTACAATGTTGGAGAAAAAACTCACTCCTCGTTATGAATCAACAAAGAGATGTGTTGGCAAGAATCATGAACTTCGTCATTTGAAACGGCGTCAATATTCACAACTTTGATGCTAACAGCACTGAAGCTTGGAACAATCACGGTTTGCAGAACTCTGGTGTTTAGAGAATATTTTACGATAGTATTCCCAATCAGAAAACTGATGAAAATCTCATTTTCCAAAAAATCAATTGATGTTGGGTGTGAGATATTGTTGGGCAATATTATATCAATATTTGAAACTTCAAGACTAGCCAAATCCATTATCTGAAGTTTCAATTTAAAATTAAAAAAACATGGAAACACAAACCTTGACTTGATTGGAATAATTTTCAATCCATATCAAAATATTATTGTTGATATTCAAATCGCTTATAGCATTTTTCTCTGATTCATAAACAATGCCCATATTTTTACCATCCATGGAATATTGATGAATTTCCTTGTCCATTGCGATCATAATACTTCGCTGATTCTCATCAATGGCGAAACTTTGACAATTTGTCAAAGGAAAAATCAGTGTTTTTGACATCTTGGATGACAAACTAGTGACACCAATACGAGATTGATCATCAAGCCAGAAAATGTGGTTTGTTTTCGAGTCAAATCGGATTTTCGTCAATGTCTTTGGTAATTTCAACAATTCTTCATTTATTGATTTCAAATACTTCTGCTCTCCGTCATTTTCCAGCCAATAAACAGTCTTTGTAAATGTGTCAAAAACAATACTTTCCGTGATATTCCCAGTGTTTTTTATTGATGTGATAACAAATTGGGTTGTATCAAGTGACATTGTAAGAATACCATTGAGCGATGAGATATACAACAGTTTTCGGATATAACTTCGACATTTGTTGTGAGATATCAATGAACGACCAGTTTCACAAGCACATTTGATGGAATCTCCAGAGAGTAGAGAAAATTCCGAACATTTTTCATTGATAGCAAGATTTTCTGAGATAATCAAATTAATAATTATTTTGCAGAAAAGATCTTGTCACCTTTCACGTTTGGATTGACAACTACAAACATCTCGAAACCATGAAGTGAAGTTTTCGTCAGGGTTTGTTGGCAGTTTGAGATTTCACAATAAAAAAGTCGCTCATCCCAACTGGCAGACCAGATCAAAAAATGTTCATAAACAACAAAATGTAAAATATCCTCCAAATTGATGACTTTTTGACATGCGGCAAATAGACAAGATAACACGGTTTGTGAATTACCATTCGACTCGATGAAAAATATCCGCTGAGATGATGAATCGTAAAAGACTGATCGAACTTTTGACATTGACAAATTTTCAAACTCGAGAGTTTTTCGATTCTCTCCACTCATTGAAGAAGTTTCGACATTATTTGTCATCCCAGATTGCCAAAACATATTGCTGAAAAAAGATTTGATTCAAACATGAGTTTCACGTGTGTATAAATCTCACCCGGTGTCGCTATCAAGTATAAGAGAACGCAACCCATCCACATTGTTGTTAAAAATTGTTGTGCAAAAGGTGAGATTTTCCAAAGAACACGCATCAATTCGCCCTCGATTATCACGACGAGATTGCTTCGCAATATAAATCTAAACTAATTTTCGCATACTTGAACGATCCAGAAAACTCACATATTTTGTGATATAATCAACATCTATCGCACAAATCTCGTAAGTTGTGTCGAATTCCCAAACTTTTTCCACTCTCCGCGAACTAACTGAATATAGTGTACGATCATTGAGAAAATATATAATATTATCGACAGAGCTTGGAGCAAAAACACTATTCGAGTATTTTCGAAAATGTGACTCCAACGGTTTCCACTTTGAATTCGCTTCATTCCTCAAATCCAATTCAATTTCACCGAATTCGTTCTCTGTTTTTGCGAATAACACAACCAATGATACTTTATCTACGAGAAAAAACGATATCATTTAAAAATCATTTTGAAACCTACCAATTAGAAATAAAAACAGCGCAATCGGCAATCTCATTGCTAAATTTAAAAAAAAAAAACAAAAAAAATATTTCTTCTTTTATATGTATTGCAATGTTTGGTGTGCGATAGAGCGCACTTCTTCGATTAACACAAAAAGGAAGACAAAAAAATTTTATTGTTAAGAATTCAGATATATGATTCAGTATCATCTACTAAAACAGCATCATCTTGTTCAGCATTCATAATGTAGGGAACCTCATTACGTAAAATTTTACCATTTTCAGATCTTGGAATAAAATCTAAAACAATTATCTTGCTCACATTCGCGTTTATCTCATTTTCTGGAAATGTTCAAATATCATCAAAACATGATAAATAGGAGAATAAACTCACTTTTTAGCAGTTTGTCAAGTTGATTAGTATTCGGTGTGTCATTTTCGGTTTTAGGCAGAACTCCGCACCACAATTCTTTACCGTTTGTCATCACAACACAATCTTCAACAAGCTTATGTTCACATATAACGCTTTCTAGTAGTTCAGGAGAAAACTGGAAAAAGTAGTTGAAAATAGTTTCAATAGAGAAAATTAAGAACACCTTTTGGTTTTTAGTGTCTATAAGTTCACAAATCGCACCGCCAATATGAGCACGGTTATTGTCATCGATCATTCCATAATCTCCAGATTTGAACCATGATCTTACAGGATTCTCACAATCCAAATATCCTCGAAACATTTGTGGTCCATTGACCATTATACTACCCCATTTTTCATTATCCATCTCTTTTTCAGTTTCCATTGAGGCGACCTGAATAAAGGTTTACTTCTCAAGCTGTTTTGAAAAATTGAATACAAACCACCTTGATTTTCATTTCATTGAGAGGTTTTCCACAACTGACAAGATTTTTTTCATCGTTTTCATTGAAAATGTTAAAACTGACGATTCCAAATTCAGCCGCAGAATATGCTAAAACTCCAAATTGTTGAAATTCTTATAACAGGAAAATTAGGAACCTTGTGTTAGTGTTACTTTTAACATATCTTTAATTGTTTTGGCAATTGTTGATGAGATTGCAGATCCAATATTGGCAATTATCTAGGAAAAAATTCAGATTTTTTAATACTCAAAAGTTGAATAATTGAATACAATAAAATGTGTACCTTGAGAGAAGTTAGATCGTAAATATTATGGACTTCATATTTGATGAAACATTTGAGAAGTTGGGCGTTTGAAATAATCATTGGGATCTGAAAAAAAACAAGAGTAGGAATATGATAATTAGTTACAAACATGATATTGTTCGATAAGTCCAGCAATTCGATCTAAAAATGAGGCTCTCCAAACATCAACAGTTGATTCAGCCATCACACAAGTTTCCCCTTTCACCAAAATATAATACAAATACGCCCACGAATCATGACAATGTAGACCATTCGTAATCAAATGATGATCATTTTCCGTCACGAGAAGATCGAAAAGCTTATCATAATATGATAGCACCATCAGTTGGCTCGATTTCGAAGAATGCGCAATGAATTGAGACTTGGCTGAGACAGTTCCACTGCTGGCGAAAACTGTGATATCACCGTCTTTCATTGGCATACATCGTTGGAATGTGTTGGGAAAATCGAGAAAACCGAATCCATCATAAACCCATAAATGAGGTGGTAAGTAGATGGAACTGAGTTCCTCGGCAAGAATGAAAAGATGTTGAATGTTGTTCACTGTTGATTTTGTTGCTCGAAGCATGTGACCGTAGTTTTCTAGATCTACAACTGCTGCTTTGCAATCAATACTTTCAAATTTTCCAGATGCTGAAAATAATAATTTTAATTCTCAGTTTTTCAGAATAGACTCACATAAGAAGCTTGGATTCAAAAGTATTGGAACAGCGCCAAGCATATAGGCAGCTAACTGATAAAACACATACTCCACACTATTTTCCATGCTCATCAGAACTCGGTCACCATTCCGAATTCCATGATGATGCAAATAGTTGGCTGTTCGAATAGCACCGTCAACCAACTCTGTGTATGTAACACATCGCGCTTCGGACACTTCTTCAATCTATTTTTCTATCATTGTATGAAATATCATGAATTTTCTAACTTACTAACGCAATTTTATTCGGGTTCAGGTTACGATGATGGTAAAGATGATAAAACAACCATCGACTGAATAATTCGCCATCTTTGGAAAGTTTTCTTTTTGGCTCTTTTTGTTTTTCTTCTTCTACCTCTATTTGTTTTTCTACTTCAATTGGTTTGATCTGAAAAAAAAGAAACTTTTCGTTGTAAAAAAATAGTTTTGTTCATCAACTTACATCTTCTGCATTCTCGACAGAATTGCAATCAAAATCTGATAGAATTGTAGTTTCTTCATTAATTACATCGCTAGTTTCTTCTTTATCAATATCTACAGTAATATCGTATTGTTCTATATCAAAATCGGTCATTTTTGTGTGTTATCAACAAAAACCTTGGTGAAAACGAAAAAACTGAACAGGCACACATGATAGTTAGTTTTTTTTTGGACTTGCGAATATTTGTTAACCTCTTGAAAAACTATTACGAGATAAGAACAAATATTCTGCGCACTTAAAGAGAAAAAGGAACCAGCGAAACCATAATGTTAGCAACCACGTCACACTTTCGTGAAAGAAAATAAGATTTGATAAATTTTACAGGAAAAACCATCTTCTCCAAAAATGTCCCTGTGTAAAAACATCCCATATTTTGTCACGGTATAATATTTTTACCTCAGGTACTTGATTTTTTTTATTTTTGTACCATAAAAAAATCAATAAACTTATTGCAGGTGCAGAAAACTATGCGAGGTGTATCTTTTATGAGAGCTGACCTAGTTTTTTGGGAAAATCAATAAAACTCGTTTCTCTTGCGGAATTGATCTTCGGAATGTTTTTCTAAGGTTCCAGGGCAGGCTGATTACTATGGTGCAACTTATTTTACACGTAAAATAACCTCCACTCACGTGTAATGATTTTTTTTTGTCAATTTTTGTGTTAGAAATTTTCATGATTTGGTTGAAAAATCGATGTTTTTCAATGTAGTTATTTTTTCCAGTTTTAGGTTGTTTGTTTTCAAGTTTTTGCGTGGGTTTTTGCTCAGAACAATGTTTCCCTGTCTGTGTCTCTTTCTCTCTCATCCAAGAGGTATTAATGTGATACGATTTTTCATCAATGTACCGCGCAAAGAACAAAAGGACGCCAGAAGAACCAACACTTTCATCCTTGTTTATTGGCATTGTTGTGCAATTTGGATATCGAAGAAACTAATAATTCTCGGAAAATATAGGGTGACAAGATAACAAAGATACTGTGGATCGAATAAAAGAATAAAAAAGATAGTCTAGCTCAATTTGCAATAAATAAACTTTTGTTTTCCTTGGCAGCAAGATCACGGAAAATGTTCATTCTCAAAAACGGTGGGAATTACGCTGTAACGACCAATAAAAGTAACCCTCTTCTCGTTTAGGAGTACCTGAGTTTCAAAAACTCTAGAAACTTGCCAGCGCTCAGTTTTAAAAATATCAAGCAACGCCTGTGAATAGTCTAGAAGATATTCACTCAATCAATCTTTGTTTTTGCCTGAAGTTTTAAAAAACAAAAAAAAGGAGTGAATATTATAACATTTATTGAAGAAAAAAATGACAGTCGAAAAAACAATTTTGGCATGAAGACTTCATCATTGATTCTCGTCTGTTGGTGGTGGTGATGGATTGTAGTTGTTGTCTCTTTGCCAGTTTTCCTGTTCGTCCTCATGTCGAATATCCGGATAGGCTCGTGAGTCGTATGGCTGAGGGTCGCCTCTATTAAACTCATAGTTGGAGTTGTTCCGATCACAAACTTTTTCGCGGCAATCTTCTTGGGTCATATTGTAGTTGTTGCTGTCGTTGGAATTCATGACGATTTGGGAGACTATGAGCAGATGCTCTCCAAATGATTTGCTCACCTTTTATACCATGATTATGGGCGTGGCTAACATTTGGGACTTTTTTTTTACAATGATACCGTTCTGGCGTAATAAAAACAGCTGCTGCATAGTTTTTGGATTGGTCCAGTGGTATAATGTTCTTTTAAAAAATAGAGCAGAGTAATTGATTTAACTTTGCGTGAATTTTTTGAAAATCGAAACATATAACAAAGATATCGTGATTTGGTTGACTTAAAAAAAACGTACTGAACAACGCCAAAACTCGTGAGACACTCTCAATTTTGTAAATGTATTCTGTGTTAATTAAGCCAATTGTTTTTCAACATCAGTTTACTCATCAGTTTCGAGAAATAAAACTCTTTTAGAAAATTATTTTTATACGCAAAAAAAAACGTGGAACACTCGCAATTTTTAATTGTGTTCTGTGTAAAACTAAGGTTACGGGAGGGTTTTTACGGAAATTTGTTGTCAAAACGAATCACCTTTTGGGTAGTTTCTTTTTTCCAATTGTAGGTAACTTTTTTCTTTAGTTTTTCCTTGTGTTTTTGCTCAGTCTATGTCTCTTTCTCTCTCGTCCAACACATACTGTTGTGACAAATTTACATCAAAGAACCGCACGAAGGGCGAAAGGACGCCAGAAGGACCAACACGTTGACCCTTTTTTATTTGCATTGTTTTGCAGTTTCGTTATCTGGGAAACTAATAAATCTGAGAAAGTATAGGGTCTAGTGAAAGATAAAGTAGTAGGGGTCTAGTGAAAGATAATATACTGTGACTCGAACAGAGAGATAACAAAGTTACCGGTGCTCAATTCGTGATAAAAAACAATTCTTCCTTTTTACACATAATGTTGACTTCCTTAATGTTTCAAAATTAATAGATGTAAAATCACAGAAAAACACAGTTCAAAAAATATTTTTTTACGGAAGGAAAATAATGAAAATACATTTTGATGAAAGTCTCTGGAAGACACTGAAAGATGCGCCGGAAATTAGTACCGGAAATTTTTTCAGATCATTGAATATCTTGTAAAATGTATTCTAATTTTTTTTTGAAACTATTTTTGACGTGTTTATTTTGCTTTTTTTGTTTGTGGTTCATTTTTTTCTACAATAGAACATGTATTTTGAAAGAGCAAAATCTTATTAAAAAATAAATAAATAAAAAAATCTTTGCTCGATGAAATTAGATTTTCTCAATGGGTTTGTTGTTTTATTGACCAATACACGTTTCATACATTGGTTCATTGATCTGCTTCGTTTGACGAGAAAAATGTCACTCCTGACTGCTCAAATTTTTCAAAATCTTGGGAATAATTGAATGAGAAGGACCAAACCTTTGAAAGCAAATGAACATTTTGTGAAAAAATTGTTCAAAAAGGTTTTCAAATTTCCGAAATCAAAAAAACTTTTAGTCGTTGTGTTTCCTCACATGTTTAACGTTTTCCAAAATATCACAACATTCATGTTGAATACAAACAGTTTAACACTACAAAAAGAATATCGCTCAGGTCACCATCTGACCCCCTTCCCCCTGCCTTTTTTGACTTCCTTGCACTTTCGTGTGTTTCTCTCACCTCTCCACAAAAAGCATACTCCCTCCTACCTAGCGAACAGTATAAATACCTGTGCTAATCTCTCATTTTATGAATAAGTTATTATTCCATTATTCCTAATCAATCGTCATGGATTATTTTGGGAGCCGCAACTTCGAACAAATCGAGCCGCAAAACAACGAGCCAACGGAGCAACCACAGGGAGACGAATATGCAAATATCCCAGTCATCAAAACGGACTATGCATCTGGTACTCGGAACGACAACAATGGCGAGGGAGGTGTGTGGAGGTTGATCGACGAGCTGGAAATGAACGCTCGATATGCCAATTGGAATTAATTTTAATTGATTTTTAATTGGGAATAAATCTGTGTTTTTTCAAAACTGTAGTTTCCAGGAAACATGATAATTGCAGCTTCAAAGCTGCAAAAACTTTGAGAATGGCGCTGTTTATTCTAAGCGATTTTCGTTCGTTTCATTTTTCGAAATCTCGAAAAAATACGTGAAAATTTTTATTATTATTTTTTTGATTTTCGACTAGCTAGACTGTGTGCCAGGGTTTGCAAAAAGAGGAGGCTCCGCCACAATTTCTGTGCGAGGTTAGCCAATAGTATTGTTATTGAAATAATGGCCACACTCACCTTGTCTGACCCATGCGGCGTCTTTTCTGATGGATAAATGAAAAGAGTTATAGAGAAGATGTGCTTTACAGGAACCAAGTTTTCGAAAATAAAGCAATCAAGATAGTGGGATGAAAATGACCTAGAAAATTAGAATGAAAACAGAAATTTGACTAGGCCCTCCGCTCCTGGAGATTCCAGTTCAATTATATAACTTTTATTGGAAAACAACTTGAACTATTAAATACGCTCTAGTGATAAAACGTCCCTGCTAGGAAGAAAAAATATTTATGCGCAAAGAAAAACATGGTTGCTAGGTAACTGATATGAGAAGAAAAGTTTCGCCATCGAGAATGTCGTTTGATAGAAAATGAATCCACTAAAATTGAAATTGAATTTGGACAAAAAAAATTGATGAATACTTTGAAAAAATTCACACTCCGCAGAAGAGAACGGCAACCGTGTTTGTCGGTTACTAAAAATTAACACTGAAATTATTGTTTCACCACACAGATATACTTTCAAAAAAAAAAAGGTTTTGCTGAAATTTTGATTTGTGATAAATAACTCATTCGTTAAGAAAAAAAGCAACCACTTTTGTATCAAACACGGGAGCAAAGAGGAAAGTTCAGCTTTAGAAAAGACTTCTTTTCAACACGTCGCGACATTTACAAGCACCTGTAAACTATTTACACCTGCTTTATGGAAATCTCACTTTATTCATTTCGAACCATGTGTAAATACTACAACACTTTTTTGGAGGGTGAGACATTTTTCGTGTATACAATGCATATTTTGACAGTTCTAGTCATACCATTTCATGTTTTAGTTTTCTATTGTATCATTTTCAATACTCCCGAGAAAATGCGATCAATGAAGTTTAGCATGATAATGGTTCATATCAGGTAGTCTCAAAACCCCCTTCCGCGAAAGTATTGATTAGTTACAGCGCTTTGATTCTCGATATCTTTGTGAGTCTTCTCGGCATCCCGGTGATATTTCTCCCATTTTTTGCTGGATATGGTCTTGGACTTTTGACCTATATCAATGTTCCTTCCTCGGTCTTACTCTACTTTGGAATATCCCTAATGTGTGCAAGCATTGTGTCATGTGTCATATTCTTGGAAAATCGATATCAGAGGGTTGTACGGGTCATGGAGAATGGTCCAAAATGGCGTCTTATTGCTAGGGTTGTTTATTTCGGCTTGCAATTTTTGTGGGCGTTTGGATTTATGATTCCGTTGTATATGTTAAGCCCCGAGCAAGAGGCTACACGGCAATATTTGATGAAGGTGAAGGAGTCTGGAAGAATTATTTTGGAGGAAAAATTATTATGTTGTTTTCAGAACGACCTATCCTGCATATCTGAAAAACTGCAAAACCCAAAGTTTTACTGTCTAAGCCTCAAGCCTGATTTGATACTAATCCTGCTCGGTGTAACATTTCTCATCAACCATCCTCAAATGTTTTTCTGCGTTCATGCAACACGAAAAGCTCTGGATCAAAGAAGAACCCTAGTTTCAGCAACAACGTTTGCCATGCAGAAGCAATTGGGAAATATTCTAACGTTTCAAGCATTCATACCTTTGGCCTATTTTGGAATGCCTCTTTTTTACTACGTTTTCTCGATGGTGACTGGCTATTTTAATCAAGGTGCA
Organism: Caenorhabditis sp. 8 KK-2011; assembly: GCA_963572245.1. Classification (NCBI taxonomy): domain Eukaryota; kingdom Metazoa; phylum Nematoda; class Chromadorea; order Rhabditida; family Rhabditidae; genus Caenorhabditis; species Caenorhabditis sp. 8 KK-2011. Next base: position 14,379,303 of record OY751551.1, read on the forward strand.
ATATTTATTTGTAGCATGAACATTATTTTAAAAATTCCAGCCTTAAACGATATATCATTTTTGGTTGTAGCCTCACATGGAGGATTTTCGGCGTTTGTCACAATCGCAATTCACAAACCATACCGGGTGGCGGTTCTAAAGGTTTTGCGTATTTCCAATGAGCAGGTACAGAATAATGTTGTTGTCGCCAAGCCATCTACTCAATCAAGATTAACAGCAATACATTGACATTTGTAATCGAAGGGTCTGAGAAAAAAAATGAGTTTCTTGCTTCATCTTTGTGGCTCAAAATTTGAAATTATCATAGGAATCCTTGTTTGATTTTTCTATGTGATATATATATATATATATATATATAAATTATTTTTTATTTATTTGCGTGTACTGGAAAAGCAGAAATCAGAATATAAGACATCAAAAGTCTTTGACATTTATCAAATTCAGCAAGCAGGTGAATTGGAGCAGATTAAAAATCATACGATTCATGACATATGTCACAATAATTTGTTCAATAACAATCTCTCACACAAAGTTGAACACTTTTATTATTCACAGATAGAGAGACGCAGAGAAAAAAGTCATTGATGAATAGTCAATCGTGTAGAAGAAGGAACGGCAAAAATAACAGTGTTTCGAATTTGATTCTCAGCTCGGTATAAGTTCAAAACTTTTAAAACTGCAATTCGATAAGGTTTGTGTATCGCAGTAGTAACAAATGAAGAGAACCCTCCATGTGACGCTACTATTAAGAATGAGGCGTTGTTCAGACCTGTAAAACTATCGAGCTCTAGAAAATCGAAAAATCCTGACCTTGATTGAAATAACCTGAACACATTGAAAAGAAATAATAAGATAGAGGAATTCCGAAGTACGCCAAAGGTATGAAAGCTTGCAACGCGAGAATTTTGCAAAGTTTGGCTTGCATAGCGAAAGTTGTTGAAGAGACCAAAGATTTTCTGCGGTTTAGAGCTTTTCTCGTGGCATGAACATAGAAAAATATCTGCACATGATTAATCATAAAAGTTACGGAGAACAGGAAGATGATTAGTTTTGGTTCAAGTCGAAGACAATAGAAATTTGGGTTGTGTAACTTTTCCGAGATGCAGTTTAGATTATTCTGAAAATTGAATGTTTTTTCGTGTTTGAAATTTTTTCATTACCCTCATTAGAAAACTTCTCGCGTAGTCTTGATCAGGGCTCATTGTGTATAAAGGGATCATAAAACCAAAAGCCCAAAGATATTGAAGGCCGAAATTTAGGGTTCTCAAAACTACTTGATATTTCGAATAATTTCTTGTTACTTGGATAACTCGTTGATATCGATTTTCGAGGAAGATAACACGCGAAACAACGCTTGCTGCAAGAAAATAGTTTCGGTTTGTTGATTATTGATTTTTTTTGAAAAACAAACCTTCGTCTTTCCCTAAGAATACAGCGAAAACAGAAAAAAAAGTCACAAAACGGTTCATGAGAAAAATTTCCAGGAAAAGTGCAAACCTCACCAGTCATCAAAGATATTCCAAAATACAGTAAAACTGAAGACGGAACATTGAAATAGACAAGAAGTCCTAGAGCATATCCAGCAAAATATGGCAAAAAAATTACTGGTATTCCTAGCAAACTCACAAATATATCCATAACAAGGGCACTGAAATTTTTTCTACATTTTTTCCAATTTTTTTCTATTAACAATACCTTAAATGAACCAGGATCATACTAAAAATCATGGATTTCATTTTCTTGGGAGTTTTGAAAATGATACAATAGAATACTAAAAAGTGAAATGGGATGACTAGAATTGTCAAAATATGCATTGTATAGACAAATACAGTATCATTCTCTAAAAAACTGTTAGAATACTCGCACATGCTGAACAAGAGATCAGCTGTGGTTTGTTTTCTTTTGTTTTTCATTAATTTTTCATTTTCGTTTTCTTTTCTGTTAACTGGGAGTTCTTATTTGGAACAGATCATTAAAACAACGTCTAGAGATTTATTTTCAAAAATAGGAACATAAGCCCATAAATATTTCAAACAAAAATTTAGAGCTCTTAAAATATCGCTAAGCTTGGATTCAGCTATCAATGTTTGTAAAACTAGTTTATTATTTCCCCCCGGAAAATATTTATTGATGAGCTCTTCTCAATCCAATCAAAAAAAAAAATTTCGAGCCAGTCAGGTGTTGCGCAAAGCTGTGTTATCATCATCATCAGTTTCAAATATCATACCATATGTCAACAGAACTTGTCACCTCTTCTCACCTACGCAAGTCAAACACTTCCTTATTTGGATCATTAAGTGAACATACATTCATAATTATAATCCGGTCAATTAAGACGAAATAATAATTGTTTGACACGGTGAAGAAATTGGGAAGAAGTTGAAAAGAAAGGTCGTCACGGCAAAACAATACATATTTACCGCCTTTTTGCGCGCTTCTGTTTTGAAGTTTGAAATGGGTACTGTAGAACACTACATACTGTAGTTATTGAGCAGATTTTGATTTAGAACTTGTTTTCGATAAGCTTGTTATTGAACATCCCTCATAAATTCCATGAAACTACCTGCCCGATAACCCAAGGGATTAATTTAAAACACTATTTCTCGAGTTCTCCCAATACTTCAGTGCTCCACAACGCTGAATCATTTCTATAAGTTTTTCAGAATTACTTGGAATAAATATTTTGCAAGTTTTGATCTCTAAATCAAAAAGTAATCACAGATTTTTTGAATGCTCAACAACTCCAAAAAGATAAAGATTAAATCCATTTTCCAAGTTTTGTTTTGAAAGTCTTCTTTAATTATCATCCACTGTTTGTCTTTTTTTTTCTATGTTTAGCAAAAAATATTTTTTTATCTCTTTTGAGAATTCCTAATAAAATAGCATCATAGAACAAACCAGAATGAACTTGTTCTGTTTTAGTTATTTTTTTCTTTTTTTTTATAGGTATTTTCAATTCAAGAAATAACATAAATCTTTAAATATGAAAAAGAAATCCAAGATTTTGGTAAATATTGTGAAACAGTTTTCACATTAGGTCACTTCTAAAATTCTCAAATCTCTAGAAAGCCAAAAAAACAGAAACATTTTGACATTTTTTTTCATAAAAAAATGGATCAATAATTATTGAGGCTCGACCGCGACCCCTCAAAAGGCAAAGTCACACCTGTTGTTTTTATGATGTTATCAATAAGAACAATAACAACATGGAGGTCAATGGCAATACAAATGAGGGAGAGTTAGATGTGAAAAGGCTGTTTCTTTGAACTCTTGTGTTTTGGCTGTCATCCACGGTGCATTTTTGAGGGAAATTGGGGAGAAACAAAGCATTTTTGTATACATTACTCGATGAGCCAAGCACAAAACTCATACCAACTGTTCATTCTCTCATCCCTATGCATTTTCTTCAAAAACTTTTTTTGTTCGTCCAACATACCTTGTTGACAATAAGACCATATTAAACACATGTCAATTTGATCGTCTACAGAAAAGCAGTACAAAACCTTGCAATTAGGTGTCAATTACCGCGCCAGAGGAATTTTTGTCATGTTCGCGCTGGGAGGTTAACTAAATTGAAGTGCGCGAAAAACAACGCCGCCAAACAAGGCCGGATTTGAATATGTATACATAAATATGTGTACAGTGTTGAATGTGCCAATTTAGACACCTGCAGAAAATGAAGAAGGAGAAATAGAAAAAAAAAACGAAAAATCCCATTAAAATAGTTCAATTGCTATTCATGCGCCTTTTAATCATCTTTTTCTCACATGTTTCTAGATTACTGTAACATAAAATGATATTTATTTTTCTTCTTCCTAGAACCTGTTATAACAATGAACCCTATCAACTTGTTGATGAATAACCCTAACAAATAATAATAATAATAATATTGTTATTATTTGTTATAATCATCAAAATAACATAATACCTAATTTCCTGCAACATTACGTTTTACAGATTTCCTGTTATTGACCAAAATTGTTTTTTCAATTGTTTTTTGAATACTAGGAGGATATTAATTTTGCTTAGGTTTTTTTTCGAGAGTGAATAATTTTTATGGGGTGATCGTTGAGTTGTTGGGTTCTCAGGAAATTGAAAATTGGACATGAGAATCTTTTTCTACGAATCCTGAGTTCTTGAAAACCTCAAATTTTGAAGACGATCTCGGCCCTGCTTCCAGGGACACTGAAATTTCAGAAAGTTTTTTTTGTGTTTTTTCTCAAAAAGTTTGTTAATTCTTTTTTTTTCCGAATACTCAGAAAACCCCTCGACCTAATGTCAGTAGAAATTTCAAAAAGTCTCTCACCCACTTAAAAAATTCTAAAACCTCAGTTTCCGAAAAAAGGTGTTTCAAGCTTTCCTCGCACAAAACAAAGAGACCTTTTCATGTATGCTTGAACGACCAAATCAACAAATGGAGAAGAGGTAAAAAAAACAGATTGTCGGGTGCATTTCTCCCCAATTTTTTGAAAGGCACTGTTATTAAGCATACCGAAACACATCCAACTGGAAAATGGGCACTAATCGAATACCGCCAATTGGATGGATCGGCTGGTGTGTATGTGTGTGTGTAAGGTCAATTATGTGACATATCCGCACAAAAATGCTGTATTTATTTATTTTTGTTGTCAGTTTTTTGTCTTGTTTAAATTTGGGGTACTGTATGTAGTTGATCGGGTTAAATAACTTTGAGGGCATTCTTCTTTGGAAACATTTTTACCTTTTTGAAACGCTTTCGAAAATTTTCAAAATGTTTTCTTTGAAACGAATGAAAGTTCAGAATATCGCACGGAAGTTTTTCAAAAACTTCTGCAACTTTTCTTGATATTTCTTAAGTTCGAATTCTGGAAACTTTAAGATGTAGCAATTTCTGAAAACCTAAAAAGCCCTCAATAACTCCGAAACTTCAAAAAAATTTCCAACTCATCTAGAAAATTTTCTGTGATGTCTCAACAATCTCTGATACGTTTGATAGTTTCCCAGAATGCTTCAACGTTCCAAGACCCTCATTTTGCTATTATCTATCTCCTCACTTCCTCCTAATTCATCCTCAAACCACCTCAAAACCCCGCCTCCTCTAGTGAAATGGGCGTGTCAACAGAACCAATCATCGAGTTTGTGTCGTTTAGTGGAATTCATCTTCTCACTCAACCATTTTGTGTGCGAATTACCAAACCACTTACAGTATGTCTCTTCTCGATCCACGTCAATTTCTGATCCCCGCGTTTTATTTGGATCCGGCTACACAGGCGCTTTTGGCACAGGTGTCTGCGCAAAACGCCACGTCTGGTGGCAAAATGCTGAGCAACTCATTCAGAATTTCTGATTTATTGGAACCATCGACTAATTCAAATTCGCAAAGTGAAACTTCCGGTGAGTCGTCATTCAACCAAACAATGATTTTTAATCGACATCGATTTTCAAAATTTATAAATGTACACAATTTCTATAGTTAACGCTCAAATGAACATACAGTAATTTACCTTCACTTTGTTCTCCCCTTTATTTTTCTAACCATAACAGGGGTCAACTCAATTACCCAATTACCATAATTTTTTTTTTGTTTGTTCGTTAGAGATTTATTTTTTGTCGTTTTTGAAGATCCTTCACCGACCTCGGATAGTCCGCGAGCAGGAAGTCCGACAGGAACGGAACGAAGTGGAAGTCCGAGTTGTATGAGTTCGAAGAAGGCGAGAAAAGCGCGCACTATTTTCACGGACAAACAACTTCAGGAATTGGAAAATACTTTTGAAAAACAGAAATATTTGTCAGTTCAAGATCGAATGGAACTAGCACATCGTATGGGTTTAACTGATACTCAGGTCAAAACTTGGTATCAAAATCGAAGGTGAGTTTTGGAACAGATGATCATTTCCACTTTTGAAAAATTGCAAAGGTCTGAACTTCCCAAATCTTATTCTGTTTAAGATTTTTGAAAATTTTCTAGCGTCCTAGTGAACAAGACCAACCCTTCTTTCCTTTTTTAGTGTAATTGTATAAAAGGCTCACAATCTTAGAATCTGTTTCCAGATGATTTGAATAAGCCTAAATTATTCAATCGCCACAAAAAAAAATGTGTCTTGTTTCTTTTTCACGCACCAAAATCTTCTTCGCTCAAACTAATTATCGTGAAAAACAATAGTGTCTAAACACGCCACTTTGTGCCTAATTGTAGTGCATTAGTCGGCTGCTGAGCGAAATTTATCTTAATCAAACCCACTCTTTTTTTTCTGTGTGGTGTTGAGGGGCTCACTTTTCGATAATTGGATTGAAGCAAGCTTTTAAGCTCAGGTTTATCTTTAAAAAATATATTTTTTTAGAACAAAATGGAAACGACAAGCATCGGTTGGAATGGATCTTTTACACGATGCTGGAAATATGGCAGCAGTTCAACAACTCTTACGATCGAATCCGTATTGGGCGTCTTATTTGACATCGACAGCGAATACTTCACAAAGCACCGCGCCAAATCGAAGTTTTGTGAATCCCCTAGTCATCCCGGCAGTTCAGAACAATTCGCTGCTTCAATTTCTAGCAGCACAGGGTGCTAAGAAAGATTCATCCCCCACCCCATCTTCGCCAAACTCCCCGGAACCCCAAGAAGATTCTTAACTTATTTTCTTGTCATATTTATATTTGCCCCCGGTTTTTTTTTGCTATCTTCAACCTCAGTCATTTTTGATCCCCAACACAAAACAATTTCAGAGTTTTTTTCCACATGATCTCTATTATATTTTTTTATTTGCAAGAACAAAAAAAATGAATATATTACAATTACTGTAAGTCATCTCAAGTGGTCTTATTAGAACAATTATTACGGTTATTATTAGTAATAATAAGATGAAGAGGCAGAAGCCAAAAAAATTCACACGTTTTAGAGATGAGCGATAAAAAATTTCTAATTATAAACTCGAAAATGTTTTTATGATGGCAATAACTAATAAGTCGTTTTCCACCAACAATGAGGCAACTTGTTAACCTATTCAAGTGAGGGTACTGTAGGTTGGTCTCCTACATTTTTGAGTCGTTTTTTTGCTGGAAGAAAAGAGGGACTCAACGAATTTCACACCAGGATGATTTTGAATAATAATTGGTAGCCTGGTTTAATATGTCGAATTATGTGAAATGTGTGTTGTTTGTCAAAATATGACTAGAAATTATATACGATTTTCGTGGCTTTTGTTTGATGAGATGACTAAAGATTTTTTTGGGGAAAATTTGAACACCAAGGAGTTTTAGGAGTTATGGAGAAAAATTTGTTTTTCAAGGTTCGACGATCATTTCGACCTATTTTTTCAGATGTCTTATTTTCAGGCATGGCTGTCAAATCTCAATAACAAAAAATTGAACACCCGTACAAATCCCTAAACCACCTATCCAGCCGGAAAAAGTCCAGTCAACCTCATAATTCGGAGGGCCCTATAAACAATAAAAATCACCCATTATTAGTATTATTATTATTCCACCCATAATCCGATAATAATAATTTACCCTCGTCCCCAATACCTGTAAATTACACCAATCTGTTTCCAACTCTGCCCCATGTTTCACCCAATTTGCTCACTCAACTATAAACTAACAAAGAAAAGAGCAGGTGTCAAATTAGATGCTCATTTGTAATCTACTCTCTGTGTGTTTCTCTCTTTCTGCTCGATGATACAATTTAAAGGGACACGACGAGAACTTTGTGATCTTTCCTCATAGCCAACAAATTTTTATGAGGGTTTTTTGAACAATAATTAGTAACAAATTGTTCCGCAATAAAATTATTATTCCTATTATTATTATTTCAATTAATAAGAAGAATGTTGTAGTGGTATGTATTATATGTACATGGAGAGAAGAAAAAAAGAAAACAGACATTTAATTGATGTGTGAAAATTATACATTTTTTTAGGTAGGAAGGTCGATTTTGGAAGGTAATTGACACAACGTTGTTCTTTTAAGTATGTTGGAAAAAATGGGTGGAAATTGTTGAGTAAATTAATTTTCGAGGGGTTTTGTTGTTTCTTAGACAAAAAGGTACTGTAAATTCAAAAGATTAGGGTTCATCCTAACCCCCTTTTCAAGAACTTTGAGCTCTTGGTCAAGCGATTACCGCACCTCGCACTGAATTTTGAAAACAGCAACACATTTTTGTGTCTAGATTTCAAATATTTATCAAAGAAACCTTCAAACCATACTTCTCCGAAGAATGGTAAAAGTATCCTGACATTGATTTGATCAAAAGTTTACTTCTTCCTAAAAAAAAAGTAGGTCAAGCATCTGTGAGGTTTGCCTCTGACTTCCCAATAGAGAAAAGTCACACCTGTTGTTATTGAGGATGTTATCAACAACAACAAAACACACTTTTGGAGACCTTATTATGAGACCTCTAAAACAATATTATTTTCGACACCCTTCTTCTTGCCACCACCCATATCGTCTCATCCTAAAATAAACACCAATACATATACAACCGATCAAATATAATTAATTACTACTTTGTATGTACATCTTCCGTGTCACACCAATCTCGCGCAACACCAAATCTACCGTACCCCTCTCCCTCTCTTTCTTTCTTCCTCACCAAATAAGTGTCAAGTGGGCCAAATGTATCTGTTTTTGAGGAAATAAGCGGAAGAATGTGTGTCGCCAGATAGAGTTGCGTGTATACACAACACGATTATCGCATTTCACCCCCCCCCCCCCCTCTTCCCAAATTGGTGTGTTTGGGAGGAGAAGAAGAAAAAAGACAAAGAGAAGACTTCCTTTTGACGAGACTCAATTAATTAGCCGGTTTGACGTACAACATTTTTTGGTCACATGTTTCATGCCGCATTGATGCGCTTCATTGGGGCGAAAAAGTAGGCAGGAAGAGTTGGGATAAATTTGAAGAAGTTTATGAGAATGTTAAGAATGAAAATTTTACGGCTCTTGGCCTTGTTTTGCGATTTTTTTAATTTTTTTGTATGCAATTCGTATGTCTCAGGGCCTTATGGGACGTTTCAGGCGATTCAGTGGAGTTGGGCTATTAAAAATCGTTGCGACTTTCAGTACTGTTTCGCAAACATAGTGCGATTATTCAGGTTTCACTGCAACAAAATTCGCAGAGGTTGGAAGAATAGGCGATTTTTAGCAGAGTTTTGCCGCCTTCATTCACAATGCGACATTCTAAAAGACTCTGCGACTTCTGGAAAACGGTCGCGATCCGTATAGTTTTGTCGAATTTTGCTTTGTTTGAATGTGTAGTTTTCTCTTGCGATTTTTCCTATTTTTCAGTGCCTGCATTTTCGCGACTTTTCCCCTAATACAGTACCATTTACCAAAAAGTCCCCTTCCCAAAGCAAAAAAAAACCAATTAACCATGATTTTTTTCAAATGAAACGAAAATGAAAAAAAAAGATAACGATCCGAACACACATATTTTCGCCTCTTACGCCATTTACATCGAACACCTGGTGCTTCTGATTCGCCCCCTTCAAATCTGTTCAACCTTCTTATCTCATCAAATATAATTTTATTCATTACGTAATGACAGCAAATGCGACTAATTATGCGCTAGATAAATAAATAAATAAATAAAACCCATCAGAGATCTTCAAAAATATTTACAAAAAATGAAAAACAATGAGAAAACATGGTATCTAGGAAGATTCAGAATTCGAAGAAGATGAAGTTTCTGAAGTAGTCATTGGTAGTTGCTGCGGAAGAAGAAGTGGTAAAGGTGTTAGTCCGGGTATATACCCCGTCCAATATGGATTACTTCGAATGAGGTTTTGAACAGCCGCCAGGTTTCCAGGTTCACTCAAAAGCTCCATACCCGTTGAAGCTTGACGTTTCCATTTAGTTCTGGAAAAAAAGAATATATAGCGTGTCTCTTTTTTTCCCTGCATCATGACATATTTTCATTAAAAAGCCAGGCGGTCTTTTTTCTTTTCATAAGAATAATAATCGACCACCCATCTTGTTGTTAATATTTCATATGTATTATATTGAGATACATTCATAAAACTAATTAAGCTTTTAGAGCGAGCTCGAGGACTACTGTACTTACCTCCGATTTTGATACCAGGTTTTGACTTGAGTGTCGCTAAGACCCATACGATGAGCAAGTTCCATTCGATCTTGGACTGACAGATATTTCTGTTTTTCGAATGTATTTTCGAGCTCTTGAAGTTGCTTGTCGGTAAAAATTGTGCGAGCTTTTCTCGATTTTTTTGACGAACCAGGACTTCCCGATCTTTCCGTCCCAGGGCTTGTCAATCTCGGTGAGATGGAAGAAGCCTCAGATTTCGGGGATGGATCTGAAATTTTTTTTTATCAACTATTTTTGAAACTTTAGCTAAAACTAACCTGAGCTTTCGAGTAAATCGGAAATTCTGAAACTCCGATTGCCACCAACAGGCACACTTGAAGCTGGATGGTGCATCAAACTAGATGGATCCAAATAGAAGGGAATTAGAAATTGACGAGGGTCAATCATATTTTTTTTCGTCTCTCTCTTCCGACACACAACAACAATATAAATAATTTCACTTTAGGTATGTATGAAGGGGGGTGTTATTATAATTGACACTAGTCAAAAAGGGGTGGAGTTTGGGTGCGTCGGGATTGGTTAGACAACGGGCGAAAATGGGCGGAGTCGGGGGTATGAGCGGGAGGACAATGACCTTAAGTGGTGTAAGCGGAAACAAAAAGCTTGGAACTGTAGTTTTGAACTGGTTTGGAGAATCCAACAATCATAGATCTGCAAAATAGCTGGCTTTTTTTGACCTGCGGAATTGAGACCCATTTTGAATATTGTGGAATTTTGGTGCCTCAAATTAGATCCAAAAAAGTTTGACAGATTTGTCAGAGATGTGCTGACAGAAAAATTATAGTTTCGAAAAAATGTAATGAAATTTTTTCGAGAATTTTTCAGGTTAGGTCGAGGCTCATTAAATCAATTTTTGGCCCCAGAAAAATGAAAAACTATTTCTTTTTCAGTTTACGGACCCAAAAATTTTGTTTTCTCAAAAGCAAAACCCAGTACTGAAACATTTTAACAGAGTTTTCAAATTTCGAAACGACTTCTTTTTGGACATTTGGAATTTAGTTGTTTCCACAAACCTGGGATTGACCACACGTTTGCATTTTCATAAAACGAGAAAAATATTTTCTCGAATTTCTCTTCAAGGCTTTCACACCGCCATCTAATTTGAATTCCATCTCTCATCATAATCTCATAACCGCCAATGTCACATATTTTGTTGGTAGCACCAAAAAAAAGTATCGAAAACAAATAAAAATCGAAAACACACCCATCAATTACACCAAATGTCCTTACACCCATCTCATTAATTTACTTATGACTGCAACTAATATATATGTCCTTGTGGAATGAAGTGAAATGAAATGAATCCATGAACAGAAAACACACACAAATGTTCGGAAGCGTGAATAATTTGACGCGAAAAACGATACAGTTACAAAATGCATTAGCGAGACGAAGATGAAGCGCGTGAAGCAATTTACGACTACTTAGCGTTCTCAGAAAAAAATAGGTTGATTCAGGCATATTGTTGTGTTTTTTTTCAATATTAATAATAATAATAATAATAAGAAAGGGTCAAATATCGGTGACTGGGAATAATCCGATACAATTAATTATGTGATATGCACCTGCCGGGACACCTCTTCAAGTCATGCTTGTGATGTAACCGACAACAAGATACATATACCATTTTTGAAGAGGAGGAAATGGTTCTGGGAATATTTTTAACAGGGATAATTTTTAGGAGGCTAGAACATTTTTCCGAAGCCTGAGATTTTTCAGAAGTGGTAATAATTATTTTAAAAACTGGATTTTCAACCTTCGTTTTGTTTTCAAAGTTTTCTATGCGCTCTAGCCAAGAAATTATGTATGCCAGAAGCGACAGAGCACAGCTAAACACACTTTTCAAACAGAAAAAAACTGTGTGAACCTTCTTCATAACCATTTTCTTCTAGAATTTCCGATTTTTTTCTGGCACAAATTTTGAATTAGTTACACTTTACATCGGGTGAGGCTAGAACAAAAAAAATCTAATAATAATAATATCAATGATGTAATCGACAGTCCAACACCTCCTAATCCTTTCCCCCTTTTCTTTTTTCTCAATGTTTAATTATGATTGTCTTTATTAGACAATAATAGAGAATATCCTTAAGAAAGAAAGGTGTCAGTTGTTGCGCAACGTTTTCGTGCTTCCGACAATGGCAATTGACTCGTCTCTTTTTGTTGTATAAAAAGGTAAAGGCTTCCTTGTGTTTTTATTATCATAAAAGAAGCCGACTATTGTTTCAAGTGTTATTTATTTATGTATGAGTAAAAAAAAGACGAAGAATTCTTGGATCCCACAGTTCCGTAAAGCAATAAAAATTTTTTGGGGGAAATCGACACAAACACATATATATTATTTTTTGTCATTCTTTCCAGCTGTCTAAACAATATACAACAACCATTGTTCATCATAACTTTTTTCAATTTTTTGTTCCTCCTAATTCATTAAATACAATATTGAATTGAGTCAACCTCATATTATAATACGCCGAGTTTTTATTATTAATTTTGTTTGGTTGTCCATTGTTTCTCAATGCGCTAAATTGATAAAACCATAAAATTAAGGAGGGGACTTCCGGGTTTTGAAGTAACATATATTTCTAATGTTCCTTTAACAAACTACGGAATTATTTCTCATAACACTTTTTCACTGTTGAAATTGCATCAAATAAATAATTTGGCATAATTCCAAAATTCCAATTTTTATGTGAACGAAAAAAAAATCGACGAGAAAAAATTTAGCCCGTTTTTTGCGATTGATCATGGGACACAAACACACACACACAATAATCATAATAATAATATATATTTTTTCGTGAATATTGATTTTTTGTTGTTGGGAAAAAAAATGAATATTAATATTGAAGCAGTTGAAAAAATGTGGAATCCTGATGTTGAAAATCTATTTTCGATGTGCGATTCGGAGTCGAAAGGCTTTTTGACGGTTGATGATTTACAGAAGGTTTGTCCACAGTTGGATGACAATGTGAGTTTTGTTTTGACTTGGGGGAATGTTTTTCATTTGAAAAACTGTGAGAAAACAAAATGACTTTGGCGCCCAACATTTTTGCAGGATATAAAATTCATTTTCAAACAACTTGACTCAGATGGAAGTGGGAAAATCGAAAAAGCTGAGTTTTGTAAAGGTTTTGAAGATGTTGTTAGTAGAGGAGAGCATAATGGTACCAGAAATTTATGATTTTTCTCAAAAAGCTTTGGCTTTCAGGGCTTAACGGGATGCAACGTCGTGCGTCAGTTCACTACGATGATAATCCAGTTTTTCGGCGGAGCGATGAGCAGATTTTTGATAGCAGTGATACAGAATCAACCAGTCGAGCTTCTCAATATCTCCGAACTCTTGATGAAGATGTTTATCATTCAGAATCCGACTCAAACGTCAATATTGATTTTAGTGTTCCCTGGTGAGCAGTTCTTCTGAATAAGTCTCATGATTTATTGTTTTAGTCAAGAAGAAGTTTTGTTACTGTACGAACAACTTCAGGTGACTGGAATGCCACAGCTTTTGAGAAAATTTGAGAAAGTTGTGGGCTCATTCTGCAAAGAGATCAAGGAGAAGAAGCATGAAAATGAGAGATTACAACATGTTTATGCTAGTGAAAGAGAGATGTATAATCGGAGAATGGAAGAGGTTGAATGTGAAATGGATCAGCAGTTGGAGATGGCTGAGATGAAAGCGAGAAAAGAGGTACATATTTTGGAAACTTTAGGGACTCTAAGATTGTCCTTTTTTAGGAACGTGACAGATTAACAAAAGAAAAAGAACAAATGAAAGAAAAGATGAGCGAAGAAATGCGAGAAATGCGAAAAAACATTGAACGTCTCCAAAGAATGGAAACCATTTTGGAAAAGGAGAATGACAAACTTAATCATCAAAAAATCCTAAATGAGAAGCTCAAAGAGGTCAATGAGGAGAACACTGATCTTCGCAAAAACCTAGCTGAAAATCATCTTGAACTTGCCATGATCAAAAGTGAACTAGCTAGTGTTCGCGCAGACTATGATCAAAAACGCGATGAACTTTCTGCCAAACGAGGTAATCTCAATCTCTTTTTCTCAAACAAAATTGGGTTTTTTCCAGATCAAGTATACAACGCTTACGAGGAGAGTGAAGCGGTCAAAAAACAGCTTCAACTTCTATTGTGAGAACTTTTTGACAAACCTAACCTAACGTTTTTGTTCAGCGACGCAAATCGTAAGCTCCACGAGACAAATGAGAGCCTTCGAGATGCTCTGGATAATCGGGCAAATGTTCTAAGACAGTTCAATTTGAGAACACCTTCACCGGGACTTTTGTCACATCGCAATTCTATTGAGAATTTTCAAACGTTGGCTGTTCCAACGTCCAAGTTCAGTTCAGTTGCGTTACATGCGTTTTCTACAGAGGGGGACGAGAGTGAGTGATATATGTATACGGCACTGAAAATCTGATAAGATTTAGCTTCGCCCACAAAAACCTGTGAGACAGAAAAAATGGTTATTTTTGATGCTCACAATCACGACCGAAAAGTATTTTTTTTCTATTTTCAGCCCCAGAAACATCGATAAACCTTGATGATCCTCAACCGGAAATAAAATGTGAAATGGGTTACCATGAAGCTAATGGACCTGCCGAACGAACATTCCGAATTGTGATGTGTGGAGATGCAGCGGTTGGCAAATCAAGTCTAGTCATGAGAGTGATTCGAAAACAATTCACCAATCAACTTCCATCAACATTAGGTGTCGATTTTCATGTCAAAACAGTAAACGTTGATGGGCACAATGTTGCATTACAGTTATGGGACACGGCGGGACAAGAAAGGTGATTTTTTGAATTTTTAATTTCTTCATCAAGAGTCATTAAAAACCTATAAAGATAATGAAATACATGTAGGTTTCGATCTTTGTGCAAGTCTTACTTCCGACGAGCTGATGGTGCAATTTTGGTTTATGATGTCAGTGCGGAACATAGTTTTTTGAGAATCCGTGATTGGATTGATACAATCAAAGTGAGTCGAAATTGTGAAAAAATGTTGAGAAATTTATGAGCAAAACTTCTCTTGTTTCAAAAGATAACAGTTTAGAACATCCTGATAATAATTTTGACGCCGAAAAATTCCAAGTTTCAGGAATCAACAGAGCGAAGTATCCCAATAATCCTGGTGGGCAATAAAAGTGATCTTCGTGTCGGTGACCTTGGAGCTGTTTCAAAATCTGATGGAGCATCCATGGCTGCGGTAAGCCTAGATTTTCTCTCATAAAAAACCTCAAAAATTATTTAGGCAATGGGTGTTCTATTTATGGAAACAAGTGCACTCGATGGAAGCAATATTGATAACACTATGCTAGCTCTGACGAGGTAATTTGTCATTTATTCTCATCCGGGAGAATATTTGAAGTTTTTCTGTTTAGAGAACTAATGGCTGTTGAAGATGTGGAGATCCGATCAACTGGTGTGATTTTGTCGCCAAAAGATAAAAATCCTAAAACAGGGTGTTTTAGCAAATGCAGAGGTTCTTAGGGTGTCCGCAATGAACATTTTTGTCATTTTTTGGCTGAGAAATAGATAATTTATTTGGTGCATGTTGAAAAGAGTCATAAAACAAAATGTGATGATCATAAAAAATTGTTGCTTGCTTCTGATACAATACACACTTTTTTTTCTTGGTTTCGTGTCAGTTTTGGCTACTGATAGAGACATAAATAGTTTTTATTATTATTTTTTGTGTTTTTGATTTTCTGATATACTATTTGGACCCAGTTTGGGAGAAAGGGATTGCAAAATGGATATATCGATTAGTGAGTTTTTTTTTTCAAATAAGATTCTGGAAAAAAAATAGAAGTTTTCAGAAGAATCAGAAATCCAGACTCGAAATCGGATAGTTCATAACCATCTGAAAGATCGTGATAATTGTATAGTTCTAAAAATTGATACTCACATGAATAAAGTGGAAGACATGTCCCCATTTGGTTTTCATTTCGAGTTTGATCAGAAGAAATATGATCAGCAAAAAAAATTGTTAAGATGGCAAAGTGAGTTTCAAAAAGTTCAGTATATTCTTTGAAATAAAAACAAATCTAGGGTTAACAAGATTATTCGCTTGGGTTGCTTATTATCATCACAAGTTTGGGATAAGACACGTTACATTGGTCTCGTTGTTAGTTGGATATGTGTTTCTTGGTGGGCTCGTTTTTGAGAGATTGGAATCACCTAGAGAGCTACAGGATCTGAAAAGCACGATTGTTTTGATGCAGGGGATTATTAATGAGGAAATTGGTGATGTTATCAATGTCACTTTGAGCACTAATGGCACTGATCGGGATAATAAACTTAGCAAATTAATCAAGGTAGGTTGATAGGTTTGTTTTTCTGGGAACTGACGATCGAAAACTATCGCACAAGAAAATATGTTTACAGAGATATTACAAAACAATGTTAGAAGCAGAGGGAAGATTTCATGGGAGTGTTTGGCATAAGGCTGAAAATTTGGATATGCATTTGACCTGGTATTTTTCGTCAGCCACATTTTATGCCATGACACTTTTTTCGACTATTGGATATGGTGAGATTTCGTGAAACTTTGCTCTAGGTTTTTCCAAGAATCAGATCATAAAAAATGAAGCAAATAGAGTGTTTTTGGAAGAAAGACAAAGTAAAAAGAACAAAAATTCAACAAAAAGAGAAAAGTATGAGTCTATCTAAAAAAGAGAATAAAACATAAATGAATGAATAAACTTACAGCCTTCTATACCGACATCTCAGCACTAAAAAAATCTGCGGGGTCTTTATTTTTGTACCATCTGGCCACGCCCCCAATTTACTCCCCACATCATGGAGGGAAGCGTCATAAACACTTTCTGTTCTATATAGAGAAAAAACGAGAGATTTAGAGAGACGAGAGAAGAAACATGTTTGTTTTCCAGGTACAATAACATGCCAAACTTTTTGGGGTCGAATTCTATCAATAATCTACGCCTCCATAGGTCTTCCAATAATGCTTGTTGTCATTGGCGACGTTGGGGAATGGTTCCAAAAAGTGCTGACCAATTCATACATTTTTATACTTGTCAAGTATAAGTGAGTCCTTAAAAAAATGAAAACGGTTTTATCTCCAGAATATTTCTAGACGTCTACGAAGCCAAAAGCTAACACGTAAAAAAAGCGAGATTGTTCTTCCGATGAGTTTGGCGCTTTTCCTGGTCCTTGCGTATATTATGATTTGCACATTGACGATTAAAATGTTCGATCATAATGAGGGCAATAAGCCAGGGCTTGGGTTTGCTGACGCGTTCTATTTCACATTTATCAGTTTGACAACTATCGGACTTGGAGATGTCATGCCTTATAATATACAGGTCAGTTTCTTGTGCCGGATATTTGGGCAAGTTGTTTTTTTAGTACTCTCCCTTCTTGGCAGCAGCGTTTTTGTTAGGTTTGGCGTTGATTTCTATTGTCAACACTTCAATTTATGCGCAGTTATATAAAATGTTTTTCGACTTGATAAATCGGATTGAAGATACTTTGGATGGTATTCATAGCTCAAATCATCGTGGAGCTGGTTATAATGTTTTTCGAGTGAGTTTTTTTTTACCGAAAAATATTGTTCGAAATTATTTTTTAAGGATCTTGAACCAGTATTTCGCATGCTTGTATGCACCTTTCCTCCATCTCATCCTCAACAAAGGATCCAATTCGCTACTCAAGTTCGAGAATCTTTTAGAAAACGTGCTAGCAATACGAGTGATGTAGGTGTCTTCTAATTTTTCTCAAAAAACCGATCGTTTTTTCAGCAACTACGTCAAAGAACAGAATCTGATATTCCAGTTCATGATGGGCTTCACCTTTGGATGGCACAAAGAGCAAAACGAAGAGCAGCTGAAGAAGAAAAAATGGCTAGAAAAAGAGCTCCAACACTTGGAGCATTCGGAGGCTTTGATTTGAGTCTTTTTGAAAAACGTGGACGATCTAACACCTCGCCTTATGATAGGAAAAATACGTGGGAAGATGAAGAAGATACAGATGAGAGCGATGTTGAATGAAATAACAATATTTCTAAATCACGGGATTTTTTAATAAACTTTTTTCCAGAAAATGTTTTCTTATCAATCTCAAAGTTTTCTATCTCAGAAACATCAGATCACTTTTTGAGCTCTCGGAAAAATGGCTCAACGAAAAATATCGAGTTTCAAAGTGAAGTCACTCAAAAGGGCTTCTTCTTCTTCTTCTTCTTCTCTCCCTCTATTTCGAAATCATCATAAAACATGTTTCTCAGAATTCTCTTCGCCATGACACACTCTCTCGTCTATCTTCACCCAAAAGCTTTTCGGTTGCCTCGTTTCTCTGAACTCTCTCACTCTCTGAGCCGCCATTTTGCACACTTTTTTCTTTGCTTCTCCATACTTTTTCGTGTATTTTCACTTTCTCATGACATGGATTTTTTTGGGGTGGTATTTTGCAACCTTTTCTCTGATGTGTTCTGGAGAAATTGACATAATTATGTGGGTTATAAAATAAAATTTTATGATGATCATTTTTTTTTCCGAGGGCTAATAAAATGTTATGTTTGACTAGTGAGGGTGGTTTGAAAAATTTTTGATGTGTTTTTTCTTTGGAAATTTGAGATTTTTGGTATTTTGAGTGAGAGGAAGGTTTGTTCACAGACATTAGTAAAAGTTAGAATTTTCAGCATTTTTTTTCAATTTTTTTAGGTTTTCTCTCTGTCTCTCTGTCTTTCTATCTTTCCGTTTGAAATTTTCTCAGAGAAGCACTTGGTTCGCTCTTTCTAAGCACCTGTGAAAATTTTCTAATATTTTACTTTTTCAGAAATTATTATCCAATGGTTATATTTCTCATTATACCGACATTTCACAGGGTTCAATCACAAAATGACAAATATTTGCCCTCCTTTTTTCCCTATGTATATAAATATTCATAATGATTATTATCATCATTATAAACATTTTTTTCTTCGATGTATATATTTTTTTCGATCTATCAGCACTGATCAGTTTAGTTTATACGCTCCTATTTGCTTTTAAAATAAGACGAAACTCAACGTTTACATAGAATTGGTAATCTGACTAAAAAGTACAACATTGTTGGGTAAACAAAACTTAATTTTTTTAAATAAAATTGTTAATTTTTTTGATCATATTGAAATGAGATGAAAAGTGAAAAGAATTATTTTACACAAAACATCAAAAATCAGGAAAAATGTTGTGTTATTAATAAATAAATAAACAATTCTCAAAATGGGTGTCCTTTTCATGCCCTCTGTTTTCGCGCCCAATTTGTTGTTTTGATTTGAAAATTGATTTATAAAACAAACATACATTAGTTTTAGTTCTATGCTAAATGTGTGTACCTGTTTTTCATAGTTTAAAATGTACCTTTAATATTCAGTTTTTTTCACTACAAAAAATAAATTTGAAATCTGTTTTTTTTTCTTTTTCTAGTTATATATTTATTAATAATGAAAAAATATATAAATCAAAACGTATTTTTTCCGTCTGAGAGAAAAAAGAAAGAAAAACATTTTATTTTGTTTTTCTAGAAGAGTCTTATATTGACGAGAAAAATGATGGAAAAATAATTGGAAAGCTTTGTGAGATTTTTTCTCTCATTGGAAGAACATGTACTTATTCCTATTCTTGATTGAATGAAAACCTCTTTTGTTCTAGTTTTCTCCGTTTTCTCTCATTTCTGCGTGGTCTCTTTCTGAACGTTCCAATTTATTAGTAAGTATTACTAATTTCAGGCAATTCTCTGCCTTTAATTTCCAAAAATCCTGAAAATTCAAGAATTTTATCTACCCTCTCTGCGTCTCTAATCTCTGTTAGGAATCTGGAGACTCAAAAGTTTCTCGATTTTTTCGTCTGTTTTCTCTGATTTCTCATTGACTTGTAAGTTATCTAGCTTCTTTGTGTCTCTGATCTCTCCTGATTTTTAGAAAATTTTAAAAATCAAGATATTTTTTGGAGATTTAAAAATGCTGCTTAACGTCTGTTTTCTCTGCACTATCTATTTCTAGAAATTTCGAATATTCTCGTTTTTTATGGTTTCATAGGATTTTGAAATCTTTCGCTTATCAAAAAAATGGAATGGTTTTTTCTCTGCATATCAGAAAAATGAGTAATTTTCAATTTTCCAGACACCACAAACTGTCACTTTTCTTCTCTTCATTTCTGAGCCTCCCTATCTTTTTTCTAAATGACGAAACGTTTTTTTTGTTCCTCCAAAAAGCTGTAATAGCTCATACGTTTCCATGTGTATGTAAATTTCTTTTTCTTTCTTTTGTGCAAGAAAAGAATGTCCTTTTTTCACATACTTCATCTTTTTTCCTCGAGGCTTATCGTTTTTTTTTTCTCGTTCACGATTTTTTTCTGACGAGTAGCTTGGACATTTATCAACCTTTTTATTTGATAAAATATTGGCAATTATTGTTTTTTGAAAATCGAAGATTTTGTTCGTTTTTTGTGGGCAGTTTGAATTTTTCAGGTTTTGCTGAATCTGTCGAATGTTGAAACGTAAACGGTCTATATTCGTCTACACAGTAGCATGTTTTTGCCTCTCTTCCCTTCTTGTCAATTGTGCACCGGTTAGTTACAATTCGAAACTTTTTTGAACCTCATAATGGTTTACGTATTGATATGAATGTACTTGAATGATGACAAAACAACATGTTTTTGTTGTTAACAAAAGTTTTGAGTTTTTTTCATGGATTTTTCAAAAAAAATCCCACAGAATTGGACCCGAAAACGAAGTTTAAAAATATCCTGAAGGTTTTTTTTACACAAAAAACCCTATTTTCCAGACCTCTGGAACAGCTCGCTCATCTTTGAACGAAACCGAAGAAGTAACCGACGAGCCAGAACCACCTAATAAAAAGCAGCCAAGTTTAATAGTCCGTCATTTGGACCAAGTTCTCATTTCTGGCTTACGTGTCGAATCGATCTCTGAAAATTCATTCCTTGGTTTTAACGAGTAAGCTCCCTCCTCTTCCTATTTCTCGATACCCCAATTTTTCCAGAAAACGACATTCCATTGTAAAACCAGACGAGTTGGTAAAAGTTGTTATTTTTGGCGCCAATTTTTCTAACATCTATCAAATCAGCTTTACTGGCGATCGATCATGCCAAGACGAGAAACAGTACATGGAAGCTGATTTTGCTATCATGACTAGTTCTCGGTTGGCCATTGAACTTCCCTTTAAAAAGTACTGTTTTTTCTAAGACTTTCGAATGAAAAAATGTGGTTTTTACAGGCTTGCCTCTGAAAATAGTGTATATAATTTATGTGTTTCTGAAAAGAAAAATGGTCAAATTCAACCGCTTGCACTTATTGATGAACCATTCACAGTTATCTCAACAAAAACGCCTTCGAGGAAATTGTTAATGCCACTTTACATGTCTGTAAGTATCCCACTATATTCATCAGAGAAATGGTGTTTAACTTGAAATTTTGTAGATTCCTGTGGTTACCACACTTCTTTGTCTTTCTGGTCTTTTCTCTGGTCTCAATCTGGGTCTTATGACACTTACTCCATATGAACTTCAGCTTTATATCAAGTCAGGTTAGTTGGTGGAATAAAGAAAACCATTTTATTAGAAAATAAAAATATAGTGTTATGACGACAGAACTGCACAAATGATATATTAATTTTTTTCTGGACCATTTGAGCTCCGTGGTTGCTCCGCCCATCTGGACACCTCTCTCTTTCTCTAGTTCCTAAACAAAATTATGCAAAGAACAAAAGGCAAAGAGAGGACCCCGCCCATTTGGATACCTCTCCAGGAGGCGAGGTCATTCTCCAAACCAAGACAAACACGTCTTTTCAATCAGAGTATTTCTCTGTCGATATATGGGCTCCTTTTTATCTTACTGGTTGCTCACCAATTTCTTCACGATATAATTATCAGCAACAATTAGAAACAAGCAGAACTCAAAAATATCAGAATTTATTGGGAAATAATGATATATTACGACAAATACGGAACTCTAATTATTTCCCTTTCCAATACTTCTTAATTATCTAGCTTGAGTAGGTTTGGAGACGGTTACAACTGCTCTTGGACGAATCTGAAATATCTAATTTTGCTAAATGACATCGTTCACTAAACAATCTTACGCGGTTGGACAGATTTTTTCTCACAGTTATGTAGACGAAGAGAAGTACGGTTTCCATTAAAACAGCATTGTGAAATCCATCCATGAGAGCGTCAACAATCTCGAATTTGTCAGTAACAAGGAAAATTATGATCGAGGCGAGATGCACAAAGAGTCTTGCAATAAAAATCCTTTTCAATGGGTAGATAATCGATTTCATCGTTTCTGTGTTTCGGGTAAATATGAGGTGTTTATCCGCGTCTCCGATACATCCGAGATGCGAAAACTTTGCGACCAATTGATCTTCCACTACTTTCAAAGCCTGGAAACTCATGATTCTCTCATTTTTTTTCTGTTGGAAACTCACGATACTTCCACAGATACCGGTGAACGAAACAATGAACACATTAGAATAGATCATTGGCATTGGGAAGTGGTAATCCACCAATGCAATGATCACAACCAAAACAGCTGCGGATGAATTGATCACGGTCCGTCTGAGTTCCAATAACTCGAGTCCTTTGTATTTCAACAGAACGATCAAAATCAAAATGATTTCAGCCAAGAAAGTGAGAATCATGGTAAGAGATAGTCCGGTCCCAATTGATTGGATGGTTCGGAGAATTTTCATTGGCCATTCTGAAAAGTTGAAGGGGTTTCAATCATTTTTCCTATGACTGGGAACGCTTTTACTCAAGAAATATATTCTACTCTCACTCAGGAAACCTATCCCAAATAACTAACCTCCGAAATTGATGTTGAATCTGGTTATGATCAGCTCTTGCCAGATTAACATTGCACTCGCAGCCACCGCCTTAACCACTCCACCAACGCTCAACACCGAAAACATATAGGTGCGACATCCTGGCCAGACGATGCAGCGGATAATTGCCACCAAAGCCGCGGCGAAGACAGCAACTTCAAGATACCACATTTTTGTTTCAGCTATCCAAATTATAGAATGATTTTTTCTAGACAACTCGAGCTCAGGGTAACCTTCGCCCCGCCCATTCTTTTAAAGAGGCGTTTTTCTGATGAGGAGGGGCTTGATTCTGAAATAGATGGGATAGAGTGTGAGAGAGTGCCAGAGAAACAGTTTGCAGAAACTTTATTGATAAACAATAAAATATGGATGAATTAGAGACGAAATGACATTCCCATCGTGTCTTGAACTATCTTGTGTTCCGATTCCATTATTGAGAAAAGTATAACCGCTTCGAAAGCAGCAAAAACTTTTAGAATCGTAGAGTCATCTGTAGCGTTGTAGATTTTGAAATAAACGCCGAACACGAAGAATTTGAGAATTTTGATGGTTAGAGAAGAAAGCATGAAACAATGGACCTTTCTGTGGATTTTACATATCATTTCAAAGGATCTGTGTTCCGAATAAGCTTTCTTTTGTCGGTTAATCACGACGTTGTACATCTGAAGTTTTGAATTTTGAAACAGTGTTTCTTTAAACTTACCAGACAGATGGTCGCAAAAGCAAGCAATACTGCTACATCGCTACGACGATCACTGTAAACATAAGCAATCACTGTATAAAACACAGACATGAAATTCAGTTTGGCAGAGAAACCCCATTGTCGGGATCTGAAACCTCTTGCAATTTCGCCAACAATATTCATCAAGTAAAACATATGGAACATTTGACTTGTTGACCACATGCTAGTAACAATTTATGGGTCATTAGAAACAAACAAAACACACGGGCAAAGATATGATCTTCCTTTAATGAGGGAGATTATTCCACATCTTTCATTGCGAGGTTATAAAAGATGTTAAAACAGCAACTTTCGGGAACTTTTTATGACTCGGAATGTGTGAGCCAGATGTTTTCTGTCTATTTGACTTGTTGACCACATGCTAGTAACAATTGATGGGTCATTAGAAACAAACAAAACACACGGGCAAAGATATGATCTTCCTTTAATGAGGGATATTATTTCACACCTTGCAACTTTCGAGAACTTTTTATGACTCGGAGTGTGTGAGGCAGATGTTTTCACACCTTTTATTGCGAGGAAGGAAAATAATGAGGGAAACAAATAAATTAACATAAGGATTTTTGAGGGGTCAAGATTTTTGTGTCAATTACTTGGAATTCTACGTGAAGGTTGACACACTTTTTTTCAAATAAAAAATTTGAGAGAATTTATAGGTGGACTACGAGATAATTGAGTGTTTCATCAAACAAACAGTTTATGTGCTTCTGAAAGTTGATGCGGAAAGAAAAAAAAACTATCCCCAATTTCATACGTTTTTACAGGTACCGCGCGTGAAAAAGGCTACGCTGAAAAAATCCTTCCCATCCGCAAACAAGGCAACAATCTTCTATGCACATTGCTCCTCGGAAACGTTGTGGTCAATGCCGCAGTTTCGCTCTTACTGGATGATCTAATCGGTAATGGTTTAGGCGCGCTGTTTTTCTCAACATGCGGTATCGTGGTGTTTGGAGAAATCGTGCCTCAAGCAATATGTGTGAAACAAGGTTTACGAGTTGGCGCGGCAACAATTCCGCTAACCAGATTGATTATGTTTGTGATGGCACCCGTTAGTCGGACAATTTCAATGATTCTTGATTGTTTCTTGAAAGAAGAGCTCACTCAACCGCTTGGTAGAAAAAAGTTGGTTGAAATGATGAAAATGTCTCAGCTGGTGAGTTGATGTTGGGTTAAGATCACTACTTTCATAACTGATTTTTGTAAAAATCTAGATTTCGCTTGAAAACAAGAGCCTCTCCCTAAGGATCAACCACGCATATTGATTTTTTCTTGTGCTCGCAGAGCTCAGTGACGTCTAAAGCATAAAAATTGAGCATAACAAAAACTTGTATTACTGTAGTTGCTCACGTCAAGGTTCTGAAAAAAGTCATATGAGTGGCATCCTTCGGGAGATGAATAATACTACTGTAGACAAGAGATTCACATGATCAAACTTGTCAGAAAACAGAAATCAAAAAAAAAAGTGAGTAGGGTTGCTTCGAAATTCAAGAACTTCTGCTAAGTTAATGATTCTTCAATGAAACAAGGATGGTTTTTCAGAGCGAGGTTTATTCTATCTGAGAAGAATCAAAACTTTTCACCACACACTAAAATGACGTCACAGGAGTCTTCTAAAGATAATCCAAAATTTCGAGTACAAATGTTTGTTGTTTATGTATTCCTTACGGTAGTTGTATACTCTTGCGTACGTCACCAATACTACAAAAATCAGTTTCTACGTTTAATACAGTATTTTTAACTCTCAAACATATCCCCTCGGGTTGATATAAGCGAAAAAACAACTCAAAAATTTGTTTTTCGAAAAATAATTTATTTTTGAGGGTTTTCAAAATTCAAGAACTTTTTTGAATTTAATTTGCAGTCAATGAAACCAAGTTGAGGTTGTAGAGCAAGATTCAATCTATCGGGGAAAAATCAGAAACCTCTTATCAACACCGATTTGATGTCACAACTTGGCGTTTTCGGAGAGTTATGCTAGGAGTTTGGATGTTGGTTAATCAGGTTCAATTGTAACAAGTTTTCAGACAAATCCTTACGTCTGAAAACACTAAATTGTATGAAAACATTGGTATTCATAACACTATGAATATTGCACTAATTTTTGATAAAGTTTGTTGGTAAACATAATGAACTTTGTTGAAGTTCTGGGTAAACCAAGAGGAGGAAATTGATGGAAAATTGTTTTAAAAAGCTGTGAGGGTTTCTCTTAGAACACTGATAATGATTATCATTATCATAGCCCTCAAAAAGCTCTAATGAACTCAAAAAATCAAAAAAAAATTTTTTTTTGGAGGTAATCTTTAAAATTCAAGAACTTTTTTAAATTTAATTTATTCACGTTGAAACCTGCTGGAAGTTGTAGAGCGAGGTTTACTCTATCAGGGAAAAATCATAACTTAACACCACACACCAAAATGGCGCCATACGACTTTTTTTAAAATGATGCAAAAATTGTTTATTTTTTCTCTCTTTTAGAGCCATGATTTTTAATCTATCCGCTATAGTAAAGTCCAAAAACCCAGGAAAAAGGATTAGCGAATTAATTATTCTCGATAAAAGTACAAATCACGGCTACAAAATTCAGATTATTGTTGTTGATTTCTTACGGTAGTTGTAATTTTTGCCTATGCCAGCTGCCAGAACAAAGGTTAGGTTTTTTCTAGAATTGTAGCCAGGGGTGAATAATAATGTTTTTTATCAAAAAAAATTTTTTTTGTAAAAAAAAAAAAGCCGACAAATAATCTAGCTGTCTTCCCATGGGAATTGAGATCTGAACCAAAAAATTATTGATTATTTTTTCTGAGTTTTTGGGGTTCACATCAATAATTTGTTTTTTTTACCTCCTAAGCATGTAATTTCTCATAGAAGTGCAATTATAATATTTCGAGGGAGAAAAGTGCAACTCCTCCCTCATTTATGACTTTCGAGGCTGTTCATTTTTGCGTACTCAGTTTGATTTTCATTTTGTCCCGGTTCAAAACTGTGTTTTCTGATTTTTTTCCCAATGGATCGTTTCTTACGGTAGACTCATGACGTTAGTTCCAAAAAAACGTTCTGTCCAAATCTCTCCATGGAAGTCAATGATGTGTGATGTTATAACTCTTGACGTGTTTGACATTTCAAGTACAGTCACCAAAGTTTTTTTTGGAATTGTATACAAATAATTGAAGGTTTTGTCGGATCTAATTGCTCATGTGTTTCCGTTTTCGTGATCAGAACTTTTTTGGAGTTCAAAGAACTTTTTGAAATTTTAAAAATGTCAGGTCGATCTAATGATGTTGATAGTAAGTAATTGGCTTTTTGTTTTCGACAAAAATGTTGCTGAGAAAAGGTCACAGCCCTAGTTAAAATGTTGGAAACAGAGCAACTAATTTTTCTATTTCAAATGAGCAAAATTACATGTTAGGCAGCCATACTTATTTGCTTCTTCGAAAAAAAAATCTAGAAATTTTTTTCAGAGGGTTTTCTGAACCCCTAAATAGAACAAAAAATCTCAATTGGTATTCAAAGAAAAAAACTTAGTCAAAAACAACAGGAGCATCAAAACAAAGCAAAACATGTTTTTCCAGGTTGGCGCCAATGATTGCAATGAAGATGACGATTTTAAGATAGCTCTCGGAGCTCTGGAAATCACTGACAAAACGGTTAAACAGGCGATGACAAAGATTGAGGATGTGTTTATGCTGCCAACAACGCTCAAGCTTGGACCTGAAACTGTTAATGAGATTCTGGAGATGGGTTATACTCGAATACCAATCTTTGAGAGTGAGTAATATAATGTGAAGAGGAGTTTTTTATGGAAAAACTTTTCTGTTTGCATCATCTTTCTCCCAGATATGTTCTTTGTTCAATTCTGATTCTAATAAGAGGGAAAAAACTATACTTCTAAAAAAATGGCAAACTTTTGGTTAGCCTCCAAAAAGGGGGGAAAGTAACATCTGTTGTTTTCTGCAAGTGACCCAGAAATCAATAGTAAATAGTAGAGTTGACCGCCTTCACAAAAGGGAAGATTTCACACCTTTTGTCAATTGGGTTGTAATCAATAACAAAAACAACAACGACCCAGAGGTCAGTAGTCAAAAAAGTGTGCAAGTGAGGGAGAGCTGGATTTGCCCAAGAAGGTATTCATTAGAATTTATGGTCGTTATCACAGGGACAAAAATTCTCTGAAATGTATCACAGTGAAAAAACAGATAGCAGTAATCTCTTAGGCTTGATATGAGTATCAATTTAAAAAATTTTTCATTTAAATCGTTGACTTTTGACATCGGGGAAATTGTCTGTGCACTTCTGGAAAACGGTTTCAACAGTTTTAGTTTACACTTTCTTCTTGAATTTCTCATGCTTTTGAGAAGGGTAACAATTTTTTTTCGAGATTTCTTCGAAACCCCAAAAAATTTATACGAAATAAGAATTTATTTGGAACGAGAAAAACTAATCAGATTGAAAGTTTGTTCCTCGATCTTTTCCTCCCATCATCCACTTTTTTCGTTCTGCAGATAATCGCAATAATGTTGTCGCCTTGTTGTTCGTCAAAGATTTGGCACTTCTTGACCCCGATGACAATATGGATGTGATGAAAGTGTGCTCAGTTTACAAGCATCATGTTCGAGTTATCGATGAGAACACACCTCTACGTGTTTTGTTGGATGAGTTCAAAAAGGTAACTTTTAGAAAAAAAAGAAATTATTTTCAATGAATTTGCACATAAAAGGAAAAGGAAAAAGCCCCCGCACTAATTGCAAAAGAATTGCAAAATTGTAAAACCAAAAATGACCTATTTAGGATCTGAAGAGCAGAAAAAAGACAATTAGCTTGAATGAATAAATGATGTAGGATGGAAATTTGAGGCAAACAGATAAATGCCCAATTTTTTGTGATTTTTGAGGAGTATTGAAGAAATGGGAGACCGACAACGAGAATGTTAAAAATTTCCACTAAAGAAGTCTGGATTTTTTGACAAACCAACCTGTAAGAGACGCAGACTAGCTGAAGATATCAAAAATCATCAATCTTTCTTTATTCATAGAAAAATCCAAGAAAATAATCCCCGAAATTTACCCATTTTCTCTGAAAAGCTCAAAAAATGATCATGGTTGACATCATAGCAATTTGTATACATCAAGTTTTTTCCTCATTTTAGAAAAAAGTTGACTTTTCGAATGTTTTTTTCCAGGGTGAATATCATTTGGCAATGGTGCATCGTGTTGTTTCGGTTGATGATGCTGATCCTTATTATGAAATGACCGGGTTGATCACGTTGGAAGATATCATTGAGGAAATTATACAGGCTGAGATTCTTGATGAAACCGATGCAGTTTGTGACAATGTACATCGCAAGAAACGAGCGAGGGCTAAGGTTTGTTTTTTTGAGAAAACTAAGAAAGAAATTCTAAAAACTTTTTCTGGTTCATTCTTTGACCTAGATTTGTCGAGTTTCACATGTGTACTTTTCATCTCTCTCTCTCTTTCCAACAAAAATAATAAAAAAATTTTGCTCCATACACATGCCTTGGGCTATTTTCAAGTATGCTTAAAAATCCGCGTCTTCATATTTTTCCCCCCTATCCATCTTTTCTACCGACCTGGGAATTTCTCCGCCTTCAAAAACGAAAAAAAACGAAGAAAAAAATGGTGGGCGGAGTCAAGAAAGAAGATATTTTGTGTCGTGCTCTTTCCTATTTATTCTTCTTTCTCGTTTTCTTGTCAACCTGAAAAATAATGCTTCGACCACCTGGAGCTAGTTCGTTAACCGTAAGGCATAGTTTACGTGAAGCATCTTGTTATTCAATTCGAGATGTTTCGATGGCCGGCTCATTGCCGAGACATCAATTTGGGAAATTTGATTCCACATGGTGTCGATATTTTTTCGCGTTGATTTTTCTTATTTTCATCACATCAGCTGCTATGTATTTATCGATTTGTATCAAATCTATTGGCACGGAATAATAGACAGAAAAAATTGTACATTTTCAATGGTGGGTTTGGATAACAAGCACCTATAAGATAATGACAGTGCGGTTTATGAGCTTTGAGAAGTTTTTGATAAAAAAATCTGTTTTTTTGTTTCAGGCTTCATAGAATGGAGCAGTTTTTGTTTTCATTAAACTCGCGAAAAAGATTTCCAAAATTTTCTCATGAGTCACCTAGAGATTTTCAAAAAAAATCTTACTGAAAACCCTTTTGTTATTCAAATTTTTTTTTTCAATAAAATCTAAAAATATAGAAAAATTTAGAAAACAACTTTTTTCTCTGATCTTGATTGAGAAGCACTTATTTCTAATCATAATTTTTGACTTATCCCATTTCTCACAAAGTGATTATGCTTTGTTGTTGACGTAATCTAATCTTAATTATATCCGGCTTATCTCATCAGGTTAGTCATTGTTCATTAAAACAAAGAACCAAAAACTTTGCAAAAATTTTGAAAAGCACCAAAAATCGGGTGAAACTCGATATTATTTCATGGGAAAAAAGTATATACAAAAAATAAGTCAAGTGAGAAAAATTGAATTTGAAGAGAAAAGACTTGTTGTTTTTCCTCCCTGCTCACTCAAAGATGAGAAATGCTTTGTTGAAAGTTCAAGGATTTTTCAGAAAAATGATTTTTTTTCAGCATCACGGGTTGTCTGAACTGGTAAAAGAGCCTCAAATCAAATCGCCTATCAGTTTTCAAATGCAAGTTGTTGCGATTCAATGGTTGACGTCACATCATCCTCTGTTCACTTCGGATTATATTGATCCTTATATTTTGGAGAAACTCATCCGGCAGAATTGTGTTAAGGTTAGGTTTTGAGCTTGAAAAATAAGTTATTTCTGGAGAGCACAGCGATTTTTAAATCTTTTCGAATAACAAAAAATTTACCTTTTTTTTTCAAATAAAAAAAACCCATATTTTTTTAAAGCTTCGCAACATGTGTCAGATTGAAACGACAAGTTTTTTTTTATTTTCAAAAAAAAAACACTATGATTTTTGATTTCAAAGAACGACTTCAAATCAAATCTGAATCTAAATGCGCTCTAGTCTTGGACCAAAAATTTTTCCGAACTTTTTTCCGCTCTCATCTTGAAATATATTTCATCCCCTCCCCCCATCCAAAGTACCTCTTCTCAATCCTCTCATTAACTATTCATGAAATTCGTCGTTTTTTCCAGATCGAGACAGCTCATTTAACATGTTTGCGTGAATTGGGATCAGCTCCACCAAAACCAGCGTCTTTGTACACCAAGGGTATGTTCAGCGATAAGTTCACCTTGGTTTTACAAGGAAGTGCTATCGTCACAATTGGTGAGGAGAATATGAATCTCGAAGCTGGTGCTTGGCATTCATTGGGTACTGAAGTGTTAGATTCGATCAAACGTTATTTGGAATCAAAAGAGACACATGATTCCACATCATCGCTTATCGCTATCAAAGAAGTCGGCTTCTACCCGGATTATTCGGCTGCTGTGCGGCATGAATGTACATTCATCTCGATTAGCGCTGCGACCTGGCTCAAAGCCAGACGAGCAACACTTCTCACAACGCAAAAAGGTCCTGGTGACTCGATTGTCAGAGTCAATTCACATTCCAGTTTAGTTGATGGACTACCAGCTGTGAGTTTTGTTTTTTTTTTTGTCGAAGTGGGGAAAAATACCTAGGGAAGGAAGTAGAGGAAATCGCCCTCTTGGGAATTTTCACTAGACGAGATATTGTTATTCTTCCCTTTTTCCACATTTTTTACAACGTGCATATATGGAATAAGCATTTTTGACAATTTTTTGGTTCTCATAAAAGTCTAGCTCAAAATTGTGATTAATGTTTTGCTCTAAACCTGCCTGAAAAACGGGAAAAACATTTTTTTGGATCAATAATCGACTAGGTTATTTTCTAACAAAAAATTGAGGAAAAATGTGACTTCCCAAAAGGGTCACATCTGTTGTTATTTGATGTTATCAACAACAACAACAACAAATACAACATACTCAGAGGTCAATAGTAATAAAAAAGTGAGAGTGAGGAAATCCTAGATAAAGAGGCGGGGCACGCAGGTTATACACATGATCCAAAGGTGAAAAAGTCATTCCTGACTTTGTTACTCATGTTTTTTTGTCACAAAACTTTGTGAGAACTTTCGGCACCCTCTTAGACCAAGACCAGCAGCAAAAATTCACATTTTGAGTGACCTTCTCACATTTTCTTTCACTTTTCCTCAAATCAGCTTTTTCACCAAATTATCTTAAGAATTCCAAGAAGAATTTTGGCCGACGTATGCGTAGAGGCACATTTGTCTAAAAACCGGTAAAGTTTACACCAGCGTGTTTGGAAGTTTTTTTTTTACCTAGAGTTTTTTTTACATCATCATCAAGTTTTCAACAACAAAAAAAAGCTTTTGTGTGACATAGTATATTTATTGTGAAGTGTTATCTCCTTTCGTTGTTATAATAGACCCTCAACTTATAAGATGTTTTTTTTTCTTAACTTTTGTTTCAGCAAAAATCACCGAAGCGCAATGGTAAAACAAAATCCGAGGCAAAACCGAGAAGTGTGAGCGAAAGTGAAAGAACTGAACTTTTACTCAATATTCATAATAATAATATTGAAACAACTAGTTTTGCTTAGTGTCTTTTTTTCTTTTTTTCTTGAAATATACGGATATTGTCACTTTACTTTTTTTCATCCTGTTAACAGTTTGTCACCCCGGTTAAGAAATTTTCCCATTTTTCAATAAGTTCTATTGCTCAGTCATACTAAATCATTTGTTTTGTCAATTTGTTTTGTGATTATTTTCCTATCGTATAAAATGTCTTTTTTCACGAGGTAACATTTTTCAGGTCCGATAAGTCTAAACTTGTCAAATCCTAGATTCTGTTCGGAAAATATCAAAAACATTTATGTTCATTGAAAAAAAACTTTATTAACTTGACCGATTATTTAAAAAAAATGAAATTATTATTTATTACAGAAGAAAAAGAAGGAGAGGTCGAGTTGTTTAGAAGAGACGTTTCTCGAATCTGAAAAAAGCATCATTTTGAAAGTTTCACTGGGAATTTCTCAGTGCTTAGGTATGGCCCGGTCCCAAGTCCAACTCACGAGTGAAGAGAATGAACACCACCCTCGAGTTGAGCGTTAGTTGAGCGGCGTTCGAAACGAATCTCGCCGTTGTCAACATTCTCTCGAAGTTCCGAGATTGACTGGGCTCCAATGTCTTGAAGACCGTGTTGAATTCCACGAATCAAATACGGCACGAATTTGTGACAACTTCCACGATCTTTCATTGTTGCCGAGACACCTTGCGCAACTTTGATTTGATCAGCATCGCTGAACATTTTGATTTTCAGTCTTTTTTTGGGAGATTTCTTCTTACGCAGTGAAATAACGGTCTTGGCTTGAAGCGTTGGCTTCCATTGCGTCGAGCGATCCCATGCCACGATATTTTTTGACACGAACACCGTTTGGGCCCCAAATGTAGTCGCCGGGAGCTTCGGTGGTTCCGGCAAGCAGGCCACCCATCATGGCCACAGATGCTCCGAGTGACAGCGCCTTGGTGATATAGCCAACGTCACGTATTCCACCGTCAGCGATGATTGGCACGCCGAACTGTTTGGCGTAGCGAGCGACGTCGTAAACCGCGGTTCCTTGAGCACGACCAACTGCCATGACTGGAAAATCAGTTTGAATTGCGGTGAAAAATGATTATGGGTACTATTCACCTTCTTGTGTGATACAAATCGATCCACTTCCCATGCCAACACGCAAAGCATCAGCACCGGCGTCAATCAGCACTTTTGCCTGCTGGCGTGTCACAATGTTACCAGCAATGACCTGGATGTTTGGGTAGTTGCATTTGATCCATTTCAACATGTCAACCTGGAAGGTTGATGTTCCATTGGAAGAATCCTGAAAAATGCCTATTACTTTGTCGGGCTCCAAAAGGAGTACTAACAATGACAAGAATATCAACCCCAGCAGCGGCGAGAAGTTCAACATTTTTTTTGGAAGATTCGCGAGTGTTGATTGCCGCACCAACGAGCAGTTGATTTTTTGAATCGTGAGAGGCCAGAGGGTAGTCGCGATTCTTCAAAAGATCCGAGCGACACAACAACGCGCAAAGATCTCCCTTCTTATTAACAATCGCCAACTTGCCTAAAAACCTGGGGTTTTCAAAAATAATTTTCCGGGCAAAAGCTCACCCAAGCGATGAAGTTTGAGAATCTCGATTGATTTTTCTGGCGCGTTTGAAGCGTTACCAAGAATCAACTCATCCACTGGAACCATTATTTCAGAGATCAAAGTCTCTGGAGTCACTTCAGTCTGAAAATCAGGAACTTTTTTTTCTACTTTTTTTCTGACAGATTAAAAAAAAAACCCCCAGTTTTCTAATCTAAAGACCCAATACCTACCGTACTCTCACTATTCAAATTGATAAAATCAAAATCACGAGCCGTCACCATGCCAAGAAGCTTTGATCCGACCTTTCCGTCCTGGGTAACCGGTGCCCCGGTGTACCCATACAGTTTTTTGATCTGAATCATATCCGCAACAGTGGAATCAGGCTTCAGGCAATATGGATGCATAACATATCCTTGTTTGAATCTTTTGACTTTGAGAACTTCAGCAGCTTGAAGTTCGGCGGTCGGGAAGTTACCGTGGATGATTCCAATGCCACCGTAGAGCTAGAATCGGGAGTTTACCAATATTCTTGCCTGAAATAGCTTACCGCCATGACAATCGCCATTCCAGATTCGGTGACAGTATCCATCGGTGAGGAGACTAATGGGGCCTTGATCTCAATTTTCTTAGTTACCTTGGTTGTCAGATCAACATCATTGACCGAGAAATTGATGAACCCGGGAAGAATGTTAAAATCGCTGAAAACCCCCAATTTTTTTTCAAAATATCCAGAATTGAAACTCACTTATAAGTGATGCCCCCTTTATGAGCCATCATCTCGTGAACAGTCTCACCATCTCCCAAAGAGTTGTCCATTCTCAAAGCCATTTTTGAAAGCTGTAAAAAAACAGAGAATGAAGAGAAATGAATTTCTGTACGAAGCACTGTTGGACTCCGCCCACTTTTGCCAAAAACAGTTTTTTTTATCTGTTACAATGTAAAAAGGAGAGTGTACTTTTATAAGGACACGACAAAATGAATGAAGCAGATTTCCTAATCGCATAATCTTTTTTATACTAGAATCTTCAACATGGAAGAGGAGGAGTCCGCATAGAAAGCCACCCACAAAAAAGAGTTCCGTTGGGGTTTGTTAATTAGATGAAAGATCTTTAACCGCCTACTCGATTTAGGTCTAAATTGGGGGTGGATGGAAAAAGTTCCCTGAAAAAAGTGTGAATTGTTATGAAATCTATTTTTTTGTGGTTGTTGTTGATGAAAATATGGTATTACTGTGGTTTTATGACCCTGTTTGCACCTGGGTGATTCAAAATAATTTGAATTTGAACATTTCTATTATTGCATTTTTTAGTTGATGAAATAGCATTTTGCAGTAAAAGACTTAGAGAAACCAACGTTTTGAGAAGATTTGGAAGACATACAAATTTTTTTGCATATTTTGGAAGAAAGATTATTTGATGTTCTGAAAATTTTGAATATCCTCGTTTTCTCCAAACATGGAGACAATTTCCGGTAGGAGAGAAAAAGATTAAAGCATTTTTCAAAGTTTTATTCACAGCTCGACGAGTTTTTCTTCATTTTGTGCAAATAACCTATTTTTTTTATTTCTGAAAACTTTCACTTCCCGCTCAGCTTTTATTCTGAAAAACAGATTTTAGAGATTGACAAAAATAATCTTGAAACTTATAGGTTTCACCAAAAATCTGAGTAAAAAGTCTGACATTTTTTAGCCAATTGAAACGGTAACTTCAAAAAAATCGTATCATTCTCAAAAACAACATTGTTCACAGTGTCAACAAGTCACACAATTAACAATGTTAATAAACCCAAAAGTATTTTTTTCAAGTCAAAAAAAAAGCTCAGA
Organism: Caenorhabditis sp. 8 KK-2011; assembly: GCA_963572245.1. NCBI lineage: Eukaryota > Metazoa > Nematoda > Chromadorea > Rhabditida > Rhabditidae > Caenorhabditis > Caenorhabditis sp. 8 KK-2011. The sequence goes on from OY751551.1 coordinate 14,414,952, forward strand.
AAATTGTTCGTAATAACTATTTTCTCATGAAGAAAAAAATCAAGAAAAAATTAATTTATTAACACCACAGAATATTAAATTTTACAACAATTAGTGTTACACTTATTATACCCAGATGGACAGGTGCATGAATCCGCGCTACATCTAGTATACGTGCTGCTACCCTGGGTTACTGTAATTTTGATCAAACATTTGCACGGGATTGTGTCTGGTTGAGATGTTGTTGTTGTGATAATTTGAGTAGTAGTCGTTTCGATAGATGGTAGAACTTCTGGTGGAGGTGTTGGCAATTCTTCATCACGTTGAGGGGTTAGACATTGTGGCGTGCATGTTGGCATACATTGTTGAACACATGTTGAGGCGGGGGCCGCTTGGTAGTATTGTTGTTGTTGTTGTTGTTGGACTTGTGGGTAGAGGTATTGATATTGATATGGGTAGGCTGGTGCAGCAGCTTGCAAATACACCGGAGCTTGCTGAAAGAAGTTTTAATTTTAATTCAAAAAAGCGGTAACATAGAGAAAACCTCACCGCTGAAACCAAGCTCAATGAAATAACAATAAGAATGAACATTTTTTTTCTAATGGGAATTGATGAGCAGAAAATTCTCTTTTATAGGTTCTTTGGATTACGTTTTTATTTGTTTTTTCAACAAACCGTATTAGTTGTGACGGAGACGGAAGAAATTTATAAAAACTGGATTTCATTTTCAATTGAAGATATCACAGAAAAATTTTCGAAATTTGTTTTTGTTCAGGCTCCAAAGTTCATTTTGTTTTTCAGATCTTTTTTTGTGCCGACGTGTGTAAGGTTTTGCAGAATGGTACATCATTGGTTTTTGATTTTTTTTTCGTGTGCTGTAATAAAATAATTGGGACGGGGGAAATGTTTTTTTTTTCAGAAAATGAAGAGAGGAGGGGTTTCCAGACTTCTCGGCCAAATTCAGTTTACTGAGCCCTAGGAATAAGATTTTCTTATTTCATATCGCGTCTAAAACAAAAAAAATTGTACTAGAAAAAAAGTGTTATGAAATACTTTCGCCATTGTGAATGATGATAATAAAAAACAGAAAAAAAGCCAAAAAAAAATGAAGGAGGTACTACTGACCTCTTCGAGTGTTGTTGTTGTTGTTGATAACATATTTATTAATAACAGGTGTGACATTTCCCTTTTGGGAGGCCAAGCTTTCTGACAACTTTTTCGTTGAAAAATTCTACTTTCGTTTTATTTCGGTCAGATATGTCTCATTTTCTCATGTTCAAAAAATGACATGTTTTTGTTTCCCTAACCTTCAAGGCTCTTTATTCATTCCACTCTGAAAAGAACCGCAGCAAGAAAAAAAAACAAAGTTTGAAATGAATATCTCGGTCAATGTCGGCGAACTCGTTTGATGTTGCAGTATGTCAAAAGAGACAAAAAAGTGACCAATTCGACTGCGCAACATCTGTAAAAATTGGTTCTCGTTATTATTTTCATCGGAATATGTTCACATATAAAAATAAATAGATGTGTCTCTAACAAAACCGAATTTTGTTGCCCGTAAATAGATTACTTATATCGATGTGCCGCGCACAAGCGAGCGAGAATAATATCCATGGCGGCGACACCAATAACATATATCCTCTCTGTGCTCATAATTTGATCGGAGCCAGATGTGTCAGGAAAAAAAGAGCACACTCTTTCACATCGCATGGTATACGGTAGTTGTTGTTTTGAGAAGAAGGAGGAGGAGGGGGAGAAGAGATTGAAAAGACCCTTTAATTCGATTAATTTGCAATTGCTTCTTATTTAATGTCGCATCGGTGATTTTAGTAGTACTGTATTTCTTGAGGTCAGAAATTGCTGTTAAAATTTTGGCGGTTTCACAAAAAAGTTCGGTGAAATTTGGGCGCAAAGATTTCTGAGTTTCAGAGCAAAAAAAACCAGAATTCTTGCGGGTTTTTTTTCACCAACTCTTCTCTGAATTAAAGTGGACCTGAAATCCTGAAGAAAAAAAATTCAACCCGGAAAATGTTATTCAAATTTCCCAGCCCTTTGCTCAAAAACCTCCCAAAATTTATTTTCCATCATAATCCATGTTTTTTTTCCAAAACTATACAACTACTAAACTCACAATGAAAAAACTTGTCAAAAATTGTATTCAGTATATAGAGCTACAATTTTTTCTCCTCATCCTTTTTCATTCGAACAAGAAGCGATGACACACAAAAAAAGGTCCATGTAAAACTACCAAGATCAATTTACTACTCTCATCTCATCTCAATTTCCTTCCCATTTCTCTAATCCAATCAAACCTTTGTTCATCGCCCAAAAGAACCCTATTATTACTGTAGATTAGAAATTTGAGAAATGTAAACATGGACGAAAACGACAAAACGGCGAAGAGGTGCACATATGTCGGTATCATGGTTTTATGACTTTTTATGACACTCTGACGACAAAACAGCAAAGTGTTTAATTGGAAGTGGTTGACAACTGGTGGGCTCGTTTTTATGGGATTTTTGAACTTCATTGGGTTTTGAGCCTGGTTATAGGATTCTAGATAAACTGAATCTTTCATCTGTGCTCGTTTCAGAGCTCCGTAAATTCCTGCTTATTTTTTGAGTTAAAATTAAACCCATAAATAATTTTTCAAGGTTAAAAAAATTGTTTTTGTAGCAAAAAATATGAAAATAAAACGTGGATTTTTACTAAAAAATCATAATAAAAATATTCCTAATCCAATTCAGATATTCCAGAATCCAACGAAATTTTGAGCAACTACAGTACCTCCAAATCTTCATGTTAAAAGGAACATATAATTTTGAGCCTAGAATTTTCTTTCAAGTTCACCGTAATCAAATTGTTTTTGTCTTCTTGCTCATTATTATTATTAATAACAATAACAATCTATAATATTCGACACTTGAAGAAGCACACTCTCCTTTTTTCCTGCCCCGCATTTCGGCTCATTAATCAATCCCGTCTCTCAACTCCTTCATGTCACTTGATTGCCTTCATAAGTAGAATCTTTTGATTTTCACTTTTTTCTTCTAACTGACTAACAATAATGTATCAATAGACTCTATGAATATTAATTATTGAAAAGATACACACAAAAACTTGAATTACAAAAAAAAAGTTATTTGAAGTCACCGACACCAGATCAATATTTTAGGGAAGGAGGAGGGGATGTGGAACGAATTAGGGGCGTGGTTTTACGCTTTCCCTCGATTGGTGGGTCAGTGACCTCAAAAGGCGTGGTGGGCGGAGTCGGTGAGTGAATTCTGAAGTTTGTGTCGAATCATTCAACTCGTCGTCAAAATGAGTGATGAAGATGAACCGCTGAATTTCTCAACCGCAAGGCTGAACGGTAAGTTTTTGTTATTTGAGGGGGATGCGGAAATTGAAAAAAAAACGAAAAAAGAAGATGTTATTTTTCGAAAGTCAAAAAATCTGCGATTGACAGGAAATTATTTGTCGTCGAATCATGCATATGACACCCCACATTTTTTTGATTATTGTTATTATTATTATTAGTGAAATATTTTATATGATGAAAATGGGTCGAGTTACAGACGACGCCAACTCGACGAGCTCCAAGGAAAGTTTTATGGCGATGAGATCGATTTTCAACACTCCTATGATTTTTCCCACACCCCTTTTTAATCCAGGTTAGTCTAGATATTCATGCTATTTTGTTTTTGCTCAAATACCTTTTTTTGAAAAATTCTCTCTAGTTTAAAATTTCCACGTCTTCAAATTAGCCAAAAAATGGCGGCTCGGTCTAAGACACTAAATTTTCAGAAAACTTTTAAAAATTCAGATTTTCTTGAGAATTTTTTAAACTTTTTTGGAAGATTTTCTCACCTCTTCCAAATCTGAAAAAAAAACTTTGAATTTGTCACGTTCATGTGGGAAGCCATACATTTCCAAAATCACTTCATAGAGTTAGATAATTTATTTTGTTTCCTTATTAGTTTTCCCCCTTTTCAAAACGAAAAAAATCCTCATCATGCTCAGGTATGATGAATCCACATATCGCCGCAGCCATAGCCATGTCAATGAATAATCATCAACGAAACATTTCTCCACCCGTCGATCACACAACTATCTCTGTCAACAATTTTCCGACAATTTCCGGTGTTCTCAAATCCGAAAGTCCTCCCTTATCATCGTCCCCGACTTTGTGTTGTGCGGTTTGCGGTGATGTGAGTAGCGGAAAACATTATGGTATTTTGGCGTGTAATGGTTGTTCGGGATTTTTCAAACGATCTGTTAGAAGGAGATTGATCTATCGATGTCAGGCTGGAACTGGAAATTGTGTGGTTGATAAAGCTCATCGTAATCAGTGCCAGGCTTGTCGATTGAAAAAGTGTTTGAGTAAAGGGATGAACAAAGATGGTGAGTTGACGATGAGAGATTTGAAAGTTTTTAAATACTATAGTCTTCGAGATTTTGAATTCTTTGAAAACCCCTGAAAAATTTTGAAAAATAGCTGACTCGATCTCGTAATTTCAAAATCTCAGCTGTTCAAAACGAGAGACAACCTCGAAACACTGCAACAATTCGTCCAAGCATTGACATGGATCCGCAAAACTTTTTCCGTGAATACGCCGGTGCGGTTTCCGCCATCATGGGACATCCCATTGTCAAGCGGGAAGACTCACCAAGTAGTGCTAGTGATGGCAAAACGGAAGATGAAAAGGTTTGAGAAAAATTTCTGAATACTTACAAGACAAACATTTATTATATTCGTAGAAAGATTGTTTTCAAGAAGCAGTTTGTAAGATTTTGGAGAATGTATTTACTTGGATGAAAGATTTGGAACAGTATAAATGTTTGGTGGATTCGGAAAAACGCCAGATTTTATTGACACAGTGGCCATTGCTATTATGCATATCGATTTGTGAGCAAAACACAGAGGAGGTGTTATTTGACGAGCAAATTGTGCAATTGTCTGCAAAGTTCAGACATTTGAAACTTGACAGAACCGATTTTCAAATCCTCAAGACGATTGCTGTTTTCATGAAGTGTAAGTTACCGTAACCCGCATCTTTGAATTCCAACAAGAAAAAATGGGAGATGCTTTCCTCGTTTCGTCTCTTCTCAATTGAGTTATCCTTTTTGGCACAGCACGCTGTTTGTTTGGGGACCTTGCTTTCTGTGTTTTTCCATTAACTTTTTCTCTCGGGTATTACAGAAAAAAGGAGACATTATTTACTTAGTTTTCGGATTTATTTTCGGAGGGATGAACCAGTTGATGAAATTGATACTTTTGAGGATGAGTTACCTTGTTGGAAATTTGCAATTTGATTCGGTGAGGGCGAGGAGCACCTGGATTTGGGAAAAGGGGATAACATTAGTTTTTGGAGAGGATTTCAAAAAAAAAGTTCGGTTTTTATAACAACGGTTAGATATTTTCCAGCCTCTGACGACACCTTGAATCAATTCGAAGCCCAGTTAGATGATGCAATTTGCTCGCTTCAAAAATCTTGCTCAAAATGCGAAAATCAAACTGCAAGGTATTTTTCCAACTCCACCCTTACCAAGGTTCATTTTCTTGTTGCAGATTCGGTAAACTTCTTCTGCTACTCTCCGATGTTCAACACTACCCTCTAAGCAATTTTGAGACATTATTGGAAGGTCGAATCACTTATCTTATTAGTCAATATCTCTAACTTCCATCATATCTTAATGTTTTTTTCAGAGAGAAGGAATTTCTTGAAAATTTTACATGTAATTGATCTCGAAAGAAAAAAAAACTAATAAAAACCTTGCTGAACATCAGATGTATACATTCATATTTGACATAAAAGATCAACAAAGATAAGAGACGTTTTTTTTCTTCGCTCCGGCTTTTTCTAAGCGGAAAAATCTCAGATTTCACTCTGGGATATGTGAGAAAATGTGTTTTTTTTGTTTGCCACTGGTCTTGATTTTTTCTTTGCTTTAATAGTAATTCTCAAGTTTTTATCAGGTAATGTGGTTTTTGAGAAAAGTTTTGACGTCAAGAAATGATAAACTAAGGTTCTTATTTTCTTAGTGTAGTTAATATCGTCTTCAAAACTGTTTTGGGCTATAAAACGTTAGGAATTTTGAGATTTTTACATAAAACAAAATATAACAGGAAGTTTTTGGGATTTTTTATTGTTTATAGCTTTTACTGTTAGCTCCAACTCTTTTCTAGGTCACAATTTTTCTTCCAAATAAGTCACACCTGTTATTATTAATGATGTCAATCAACAACAACAACAACAAATCGACAGGTCAACAGTTACTATCGTCCAATTGTCGATCGATACCACCTGCTCTAATGATAACACACGCGACGCAAAATTGTGACGCACAAGTGTGAGTGTTCGACCAATATTCTTTTCCCCTCTTTGTGCGATGGGGCGCGTGTTATCGATTAGCAAACTACACAAGTTGTAAACTTATTAAGTAAACATAAACAATGGGAAAATGTCGCACCTTCTATTATGTAGATAATCAATCAATAACAACGTTGACGACGGGAATAAAAGCCGCGACGCACAAATGTCTGTGCGTCGCGTGTGCCCTCATTAGAGCGATTGGTACTAAGCGATGACAAAACTATGTATTGTTATTGATTGGTTATCTACATAACAGACGTTCCTCATCTTGTCAAAAAAAGAAAAAGGTCACATTTGTTGTTATTGATTGTTTTATCAAAAACAACAAGTGCAATATATGGAGACTTAAAGGTCAAGCATATTCCATGACCTCTCATAAGCAACCTCGGATACAATTCGTCACGTTCCCGGAAATCATAACTCTACACAACCGGCTGGACATTTCCAGAATAAATGAGTTCTTCAAACGGGAACATTGGATAAGGAGATTTAGCACCAGGCCCAGACGTAAGAAAATGTTTTTGATAAATCTTGAACTAAGAAAAACTTGTTCTTTCTAAAACAATGCGGGCTTTAAGTGTTTTCTTTTTTTTCCCAAAAATTGTATTTCTAAAAAGCTCTGTCAGTTTTAGAATAGAGAATTGAGAGTTTTGATGAAGAGTAGAACCTCCTGATACATGTTCTTATGAAACTTCAACTTTGGAAAACTTATTTGTTACAAAACATGAGTAATAGGAATTTTGAGCTCATGTTTTTTTTTGAATAAACCGTGTCCCGAGGTTAATTCGAAAAAAAATTGAAAATTTGTCTTTTATTCTCTAAAATGTGAAAATAAACCTGCTTTATCGAAGTAAAATATGTCAAATTCATTTTTTTTCTGGTTTTTCGATCTGGAAAGACCTTTTCTGGAAAGCTAGACCTCTCAGGTTCTAGTTTTGAGAATAAACTAAAAACCCAAAATTCTCAAAAAAAATCCAATTAAAATTCCAGAAAACATTTTTTGTTGTTCAAATTTCAAGGTCATTCTTCACATCACTTGACTTTTCCTCTTCCCTCCTCTCTGCAATATTATATCCCTGTGATTCGCCGCAAAAATACATGTCCATATAAAAAAGAATAGAGTCCCAATGTCAAGCCATGAATATGATAAAACGTTTGTGGTGTATGTCCATCAAAATGTAACATGTGTCATCTTCAGACTATAACCAGAAAAGCAACACAGGAAAAGAAATCTATTCCCGAGAGTCAGTTTTATATATAATTGACATTTCTTTGACAGGATTTTTTTTTTCATTTTTTTCTCTGGCATACTGTAGATTTTTTCAACCCCTTTTCTCGCACCAAAAAAATATTTTCCTCGAAAAAACTCTAAATTGAGAATTCAATTAAACTTTCAACTACCGTATAGCTCTCAGCTTAATTAAAAAAAAGAGTTTGTCTTTTTTTTTTGGTTTTTTTTTTGATGACTCATGCAATTTCCGCCAAAAATGAATCATGCAAGAAAGGAAACAACTTTAGGCTGTTTGTGTATACAAAGAAATTGTATTTTTCTGTGTTGTTTTTTGATCTTGGTTGCAGAAGGAAGGTAGTGTTTTGCATATTGGCATTTTTTTCAGAGAAAACAAAGTTTTTCTGAAAATATTTTTGGGAAATTTTGAAATATTACTTGGAGCCTGTTTTCATAGCGTCAGAAATTTTGATAAGCGAGATTTTGAGAATGTGTCAAGTCAATCAAATATCTAATAATATTATTCATATTCAATAAAAGTACGAGTTCATCTCGAGAAAAAAAGTGCGTACCATGTTTTTTATCTTCGCTATGTATGTGTCTTTTTTTTCCTTTTTTCTTCTCTAAAATTGAATTACCTCGAAAGAGCTGAATTGAAGGCCTTCTCACTGCGCCATTTTTTATCGTCTACATATGTTATTATATACATTTTTTATATTCCTCGACTTTTTTATGATCTATTTATAATGAGAATAAAAGCATACTACAGTAATCTACTAATTCGATATCTCGAATCCATAAAAAATGTTTTACGACAACTCCTAAAATCTCATTATACGAGGAAAGAGAAAAAGTTCACCTTTGAGCTCGACCTCTTTATAGGAGTACTACTTTTTTTTCTTCTTTTTTTTTGGGAGGAGGAGGCGAAAAGATGAAGAGGCTCTTCTTCGGCGCGTCAATTCGATTACCATCTTACTTACTGACTAACCAGAAAAGCCGATTTTCTTCCTCTTATTCAACACAACAACATTATTATTTTTTATTTTTGACTATTTTTTGTTTGTTGAAAAAATCCTATTAACAAAAATTCTTCCTTGATGGGGTTTTAGAAGGGTACTGTATTTTTGCAGAATAACTCTGAGGTCCCTAGCAATTCTTCACGAATCTCTTCTTTTTGTTAAATCGATTTTCAAAAAAATATACAATTTTTCACATCATTTCCACATTGTTCCTTGTGTCATTTTTCTGTAAAATTAGCATAATAAAAAAAGTCGTTTTTTCAAATTATTATTTATTGGTTTTTTCTCTTTCAAAATAAATATTGCCAATTTCAAATGTTTCGTTTCTACCCCATTTTTCAATTAAATTTGATTTAAACTAAAAACAAAAAGAGTAAGAAAATAATGAATTAGTTAAGTGGAAGAGGATAGAGATTTTGTGGTGTAATAATATGATTAATGAGAATTTTTAGGGGGTAAGGAGAAGAAAGGTGGTGTGGAAAATTTGTTTTATGAGTTTGTTACTTGATTCACACATTTTTATTTTCTACTTCTTTTCGTTGATGTGAATAATTTAATGAAAAGTGCTGTTGAACTTTGGGAAATTGAGTTGTTGTTTTTCTTGGAAAATAAAAATGTACTTGAAATTTCTAGAAAAATTGAGAGTGATGCTCTACGCTCTAGTCTCTTCCAATTTTCTAGGCAAATTGTGAAATATACATTTTCCATGATGATAAATCACATAAATAAACCAGTCAATACAAACACACGTCCTATCATCCTCCAATCTAAGACAAATAGAAATTCCGACCCGCGCACACGTTTTTTTGTTGCTTTTCCAGAAAGTTTCCACTTCCAGTGTCAAGACAAAATAATGCATCAGTTTTTTTTCCAGCACAACAGAACTAGTTAATTATTTTGAGCTTTTCTAGTTCCGCTCGATTGAATGTTTTTCTTTTTTTACTGACAAGTATACAAAGTTCTGCCTGCCATCAAAGAAGAAAAGGGGTAAATAGATTACCCTATTATCGGCACCCCCTCCCCAAAAAAAAGAGCACATAGCAAAAAGAGCAAGAGCCTATTAAAAGTAGCCACTTGCTTAATCCCTTGTCCAAATAAACTAGACCCTATATGGATGTGTTTATTTTCTTGTCTCTTCGTTTCCCGAAAAAGTGCTTTGGCGCCTTTTTTGTGCTGCTCAGACGCCAGATGCTCCTTTAATTAATTAATTCTGCGCTTTACGTCATAAACGTCGAGCTGTCAAAGAAAAAAGTGTCATTTTGTTTATTTTTTGTTCCTCGAGACATTTTTGGCCTTTTTTCGGTGTCTTCAATCATCATCACATTCATTCTTCTAAAATGACACTAAATCTTTTTTTTTCCTCCTCATTTTTTCGCCTTTTCCATGTATACATACATACATGTATGTATTGTGTTTGATGTCTCGAAATTGAAATCCAACTTGAAGTTGACACTTTTGGCATGTCTCCCTTTTTTCTGCATTTTTCTTGCTCCGGAATTTCATTATTTTTTTTTTGCTTTTCGCGACGTTCTCATTTTCTTTTTCTCTGTTTTTTCTTGTCTTTTCTTGTGTTCTGAAATGGAATATCATTAGATGTGATAATTATAGATTTTGAAAAAAATTGGGAAACTTTTACCTCAATTGTTGAGGTCAGATTTTTCTTGAACATTTCTGAGTTTTTGAAACCTTGAAAATCCAATTCTTTAAAGTTTTTGAGTTCTGCTCCTAAATTTTTTGATAGAAAAATTTCCCTCCTAAAAACTCCTCGAAAAATTGCAACATTCTCGAGCCGAAATGTCACATAGAAAAGTTAATTGGATTTTCTCATCAATCTCTTTATTGCCATCCCCCATGGTTTTTTTGGTTGCTCCCAAAATATTCTACAGTAATTCTAGCCTCGAATTTCATTTCAAACTCAGTCAAGCGAAACAAAATCAGTAACACCCGTCCCAACAAACACACATACATTTTTGACCCAAAGACACACACACCACACAACAACAAACGTTTTTCACATATCAGAAAATTGCTGGCGTTTCTCCCGGCCTGCTTAGTATAGTGGTTAGTACTCCACGTTGTGGCCGTGGCGACGCTGGTTCGATTCCAGCAGCAGGCAATTTTTTTGTCTCGCTTTTATTTATGTTTCTGTTACAATGTGTGTGTGTGTGTGTGTGTGTTTTAAAGGTGTGCATCTGGGCTGGAAACAAAAAATGTGTTTTGCTTGAAAAAAAGAAGAGATGCTCAATGAGCACACAATTTGTTTGTTTGTTCGGACTATTCTTATCATTATTAGACGTTACAAGACGCACAAAAAACGACTCTCCCCACTTGATTTATTGATTTTCTCGCTATTGTTTTAGCATTCATTTTTTTATCAAAAAAGATAATATCTATTACACAAGGCTCTCTGACATGAAGAAGATGAGAATTTTTGCTTATTATTTTTATTTATTTATTTTTTTCAAATAGGAATGTTGTTGAAATTCATCTCAGATTCCTGCTCCATTCTGAAAGCAATTTTATTTTTTTTTCGGTGTGTCTAATTTCATTTTTTTCCTCTTTTTTTCTTGGCCAACCTTCTTTTTTTGCCGCTGCCTATATGTTTTTAGGCTCCGTGGCCACGTCTCTACTCTCACACTTTATTCAATTATCAGGAAAGAAGAGAAGCACCCAAATTTTGTTCTTCTTCCCTCCTTCGTTTTCTTGTTTTTCGGGGCGCCCAAAAATGTATTTTTTTTTCTTTTTTTCGTGTTGCTTTTCTCCGCTTAGTCACATTTTTCTGGTTAGTGCAAATGTTACTCTTCATCCTCAAACAATTTTGGAATCAAAATTCTCTCTGTCTGCTTTTCTGCCCATCTCTCTGTGTAAACGTTCCAAATTTCTTATCACGAAATATTGCAATCATCAAATTCAAAATTTCAAAATGTTTCTCTAACACTCTACGTCTCTCTAAACTATTGTCAGAAGGTTTTTTTTTCGTTCCAAGGAATCAACCAAAAGTCCAAAATAAAAAGTGCACACATATATTTTTTCGTCTTGTCAGATGAAATATGAGTTGGCTAATCGTGTCTCCAAACTATTTCTATTTTTCGTTTTTTTCATGTTCCTCTCGTTTTCAAATATTTTTGTCGAATCAGGGATCATTTTTTTTAATTATCTCGGTTTTTGTGTATATATATGTGGTTGTGTGTATGTGTCGAAAATGAAATGGAGCAGTCGGCTGCTCCTTTTTCTAATGCTCCTAAAAAAGCAGAAAACAATTCGAACGCTTGAGCATCTTTTTTCTTCGAGAGCTCATTTCACACTCATCATTTTTTTTCCTCGCGATTACTGGTGGAGAAGGGTTTCATTTCGATGAATTGTTAGCACTCACTTGACACAAAGTGCAAAGGTTTTTAGATCGATTTTTTTCATCACTGTTTTTCCCCTAATTCACAGTAATCTTACCTCTAACAAAGGTGATAAGAATTCTTATCATTTTTTCAACAAAATATTTTTTCTTGCTCTCGAAAATCATGTTTTGACTCACCACAAGAATATTAATTTCAACTAATTTGAATTCTGTAAACACAACAATAGTATTTTTCTTGTTTTTCTCTGTCAGTTCCTTTCATTCAAATATAAAACACCTGTTTCAAAGGGAAGTTCGTTTTGCAACAGATGTTGTACTTTGAATTCTGAAAATTTCATCATTCGCAAAATCAACTGCACAAATAAATGGTTTTAATTTCGTTGAGCAGATGTTTTTTTTTGGCGAGAAAGGATATGAGATTTGGAAAAAATCTCATTAAAAAAGATACAGTGTTTGTGAGAAGATCGGCTCAAATAGAGCAAAAGAGAGAGATGTCCTTTTGGAACAAAATTTTTATAAGATTTTTCGAAAATTCTGTCTTCTGCTCAGACCAAACCTCATATTTTAGGACTTAATTAGTCGGGTACGGTCAAAGCAGACAATTTTTCTTCGATTTTCAAGACCCGTGCACCCTACTCTCATGTTTTGAGGCCTACTCCGACCTGGCAAAAACAAATCCCTTGAAAAAAATGTCAGCAAAAATTCCAGCTCTTTTTCAGAAAACGTTTAAACATACATTTCCAAGTCCTCGACAATTTCAGAAGCCATTTCCACAGCAAATTTAGTTTCTCTTTCCTAACCAAAATGCATAATAAAAAAGTGCGCGACATCGAAGTTTATAGCCCGGCGAGACAAAAAATGCCGAAATGTTCATCAATTGCAAATGAGCAAATGAAGTCTTGTCGTTTTCCTCCTCTCTTCAAAATAGTTTCATTTTTCACATCTCTTCTGATCATTTACTTGTTGCTGTTATTGTGCAATAAACCACCGCATAAAGTGCGAGAAGTGGGCGGAGTCTGACATTGTTTACGACTTTAATTATTCTTCTCTATCCATTTGATCAACCATTTCGTTTTTGAAACACTTTTTGGGCGAAAACCGAAATGTTAAACCCCCTTCTCCTTTTAATCCTTTTTGTCTTTGTTGATGTACTTATTTTTTACATACACATTTTTTTCAGATGTTCTAAGAATCCAAAAAGAAATATCATGGATAAAATCGATGAAGGAAGTGCGGTTAAAGTCGCCATTCGTGTTCGGCCTTTTAATAAACGAGAATTGGACTTGAAAACTAAATCAGTTGTAAAAATCAAGAATGAGCAGTGTTTTTTAAATCACCCGGTTGATGAGTGAGTTTGACTTTCCCGAAACATCTGAAAAAACCCAGAAAAAATTCAGAAAAAGCAGTAAAACATTCACATTCGATCATTCTTTTTGTTCAACTGACCCCAATCAAAGCGACTATGCGACTCAAGAAACAGTCTGCTATCATCTAGGAAACGGTGTTGTTGAAAACGCGTTCGCCGGTTATAACGCCTGCATTTTTGCCTACGGCCAAACTGGTGAGCAAACATACTTTATATTTGAGAATAATTCGATTTTTCCTAGGTTCTGGAAAATCTTACACAATGATGGGCACGCCAGATCAACCGGGTATAATTCCACGTGTTTGCAACGATATTTTTCAACGAATTCAATCGACGACCAGTGATTCGTTGTCGTTTAAAGTTGAAGTTTCTTACATGGAGATTTATAACGAGAGAGTCAGAGATCTTCTGGATCCTAAGAAATCGAGCAAAGCTTTGAAAGTTCGGGAGCATAAAATTCTTGGACCAATGGTTGATGGATTATCAATCCTTGCTGTCAATTCGTTTGAGCAAATTTCAAACCTTTTAGAAGAAGGAAATAAATCGAGAACAGTCGCTGCTACAAATATGAATGCCGAAAGCTCTAGATCGCATGCTGTTTTCAGTATTATTGTTTCCCAAACCCTTCATGATTTGGAGAATGATTTCAGTGGAGAAAAAGTTGCAAAAATCTCACTGGTTGATCTAGCAGGAAGTGAACGTGCCGGGAAAACCGGGGCGATTGGCAAACGTCTTGAAGAAGGTGGAAACATCAACAAAAGTTTGACAACACTTGGAATGGTTATTTCCGCACTAGCTGAACGAACAGCAAATTCAAAGAAAGAGAAATTCATACCATACCGAGATTCAGTGCTAACATGGTTGCTCAAAGACTCTCTTGGGGGTAACTCGCGTACTGTGATGATCGCAACATTGTCACCAGCTGCTGACAATTATGAGGAGACGCTGTCAACGTTGAGATATGCTGACAGAGCCAAGAAGATTGTCAATCATGCGATTATTAATGAGGACCCGAACGCTAGAGTTATTCGAGAACTGCGAGAAGAAGTTGAGACTTTGAGAATGCAGATTACACAAACTAGGAAGGAACATGCGGTTGGTTTTTTTTCACCAGATTCTTATGGGAAACATATGTTTCATCATTCTAAAAATTTCCAGGAAACACAAGAACTTCGTGAACGACTAGCTGAGAGTGAAAGACTTGTTGAACAAATGAACAAGTCTTGGGAGGAACGCCTTAAAGAGACGGATACTTTGAATAAAGAGCGTCAAAAAGATCTGGCGGAAATTGGAATTTCCGTTGAGAGCAGTGGAATAAAAGTGGAAAAAGATCGATTTTATTTGGTGAACATGAATGCAGATCCATCTTTGAATGAGCTCCTTGTCTATTATATTAATGTAAGAATAGTTATATCAAAAATACCAAAAATTAGGAAAAAAAATTTAGGGTCAAGCGATAATTGGAAATTCTGAAGAGCTTGAAACTAGTAGAGATTCCGGATTGTCTTTGTCAAATTCTGACGAGAAACTAGAACGCACTTCAATTGTTCTCCGTGGTCTTGGCGTGATGAGAAGGCATGCGAAACTAACTGTTGAGGAATATGCGGGAAGGCCTAGGCTGTTTGTGGCACCGTTTAACAGTGACTGTAGAATCTGTGTCAATGGCAAACAGATTAATGATAGAACCCTGCTGAGAAATGGGAATCGTTTGCTGATTGGGATGAATCATTTTTTCAAAGTCAATTGTCCGAAAGTTATTGATATGGAGCAAAGTATTATGGAGGATAGTACTTTGTTCGATTATAATGATGCGTGGCATGAGGTCAATGATGCAAATCCTATTAGCTCTGCAGTTGATCAATATATGGAAAGTGTCACTCTCAAGCATCAGGTATCTCTTTTTCTCGAAAACAAAAAACAAGTTAATTAACTGTTAATCTTAGGAAGACAAAAAGGCGGCACTCGAACAACAATACGAGGCATTCGAGAAATATATACAGAGCTTGACAGCCGGCGGGTTCACACCTTCAACACCTATGACCCCCGGATTCGGCCTGCCAACACCTGTCACAACGCCATCTGGTTTACCACCCTTCCCATTTCCGGCCAATCCTAAACAATCGGTGAAGAGCAAGTTTTTCTATTGGGCTCAGAGAAAGTTAGTTTATTTGTTGAAGCAAAAGTTAATGAATGTTTTGTAGAGAAGAGATGTTTGCGGAATCGTTGAAAAGATTGAAAGCTGATGTGATTCATGCGAACGCTCTAGTTCGTGAAGCAAATCTCATTTCACGCGAGCTCCAAAACTCTCGACGACAAACAACATACGATGTCACACTTCAAATCCCCGCTTCAAACTTGAGGCCCATCAAAATAAAAGCTGGACAATTTGTGTGTGAGCCGGTGATTGTTGTGAGAAGAGAGGGAATGAGTGGGAGTCAAATGTGGACGGTCGCCCAGCTAGAATCAAGACTTGTTGATATGCGAGAAACCTATAATGACATGATCAACGGGTTTAATCGATCTGCCGATTTTTCGACACAAGGAACTCCCCATACCACACCGTTGAAATGTTTGCCTCCTGAACAATCTGCACTGATTATTGATCCATTTTTCGAATCGCAAGAACATCATAATCTTGTCGGTGTTGCTAATGTATTCCTCGAAGTTTTGTTTCATGATTTGAGATTGGATTATCAAGTGAGAATTTTTGAAACTAAAACATTTCAATAAAAATGTTTTTTCAGGTACCGATAATTTCCCAACAAGGAGAAGTTGCTGGTCGTCTTCACGTCCAAATTTTCCGCGTCATTGATGAAGATGAAACTTCTGACGATTTTAAAGATGGTGAAAGTATGCTTGGGAAAACGATAACTTGTCGAGTTCGAATTAAGCGAGCATCAGGACTTCCTGAAAAACTGTCCAACTTTGTTTTCTGTCAATACTCGTTTTTCAACATTTCTGAACTTCTTGTTGTTGCTCCGTCAAATGACTCACAACAACAAAACAATAAACCAACAACAGTGATATTTGAGCATCAAAGAGATTTTAATGTTATGATAACTGAAGAGTTTATGGAATATGTGAGAGATGACGCGTTATCGATCGAAGTTTGGGGTCATCGTATTTGCGGACATCATGAGGAACGAGTTTTGGATACTGATGAGAAGAGTAAGAGCCTTCAAAATCGGTGGATGGAAGTGACAAGAAGAGTTGAGCTATGGACCGAGATCAAGGAGCTTAATGAGAATGGAGAGTGGTCAAGTGTCGAAGTTCGACAACAAGAAGATGTTGCCACAGGAGGTATTTATCAATTGAAACAAGGTCAACAAAGACGGCTTGTTGTTGGCGTCAATTTGGTGACGAATGATGGTCTCCCATTGATTATTGATGCGATTAGTAGTGTTAGTATTGGCGGAATTTTGGCTGTCAAAAATGGCGGAGGAATACATCAACAACGAGCGATTGATAGTTATCAAGAAGAAGACTTGGATAAGATTCGAAAACAATGGTCACACGCATTGAAAAGTAGGCAATTCTATCTGCAACATCAATTGGATACACTTTCGGCTAAGACGGGTAAATCAGAAGCCGAATTGGATCGTGAACATTCGCTGATGGGACAATGGGTAGCGTTGACTGAGGAGAGAACTGCTGTTGAGTGTCCAGCACCAAATTCTTGTATTCCTGGAGCTCCGTGTGATTGGTAAATTTTTCTAGAAATTTTTTTTTGGATAGCTTCCAAAAAGGGGGGAAAGTAACATCTGTTGTTATCTGCAAGTGACCCAAAAATCAATAGTAAATAGTAGAGTTGACCGCCTTCACAAAAGGGAAGATTTCACACCTTTTGTCAATTGGGTTGTAATCAATAACAATAACAACAACATACTTAGAGCTCAATAGTCATAAAAGTGTGAAAGTGAGAGAGAGCCATCCCCTTTTTTCCATTTGTTTCTCTGCGCTCTCCCGTTCGCACATACTCTTTATTTTTCTTTGTGTCTTTTTCCCCTTTCCCCACAGAAAAAAGCGTACTCTTTGCTGCCGAACGAACAGTACGTAGCAAAAAGTCAATACTAATGGTCGTCAGCCGCAAAGTTATTAGATTTTAGTATCTATTGAAATTTTATTTACAGGGTGGCTCCTGATGGTGTTGAAAAACATATCCCAGTGGTTTTCCTCGATTTGAACTCTGATGACATGACTGGCGAAATGACTAGCGATGAGAATATTCCGAAAATCGCCGGAGCTCATTCAATGCTCCCTCTTGAGCCGGAAGGCAACATGCTCTTGCTGCCCATTCATAACTATGACGATAAAGAACATGTGGCAGCTTGCTCATGGGACACGTCAGTGCATGACAGTGTGGCATTAAACGTTCCAACATCTTCGAATGATCGGGTTTATGCGATTGTCAAGGTTATGGTTCGTCTAACCCATCCGTGTCCGATTCATATAGTTTTGCGGAAACGTATATGTTTGCAAATTTATAAAAAGCCAAGTCTCACTGAAAAGCTGTTCAAGAGAATGCTTGGAAATGAGATTATTCATCGAACAAGTCTTCATTATGATATCGTTGCGCATGTTCCAAAATCGTCGCAAGACATGGAAGATCGATCATCGTTAGCGATGATGGCTGCGAAAGAAACTCAAGAATCAACATCACATCATGCCCAGACGTTAAACTACATTGAAGCTTACACAAAAAGTATCCAAGCGGTAGAATCTATGCTTAAACTAGATCGACTTCGTCAAGAAGTTGCGATAACAAACATGCTTTCTAAAAAAGAACGGTTGGCACGCATCCAGAATTTTGGACTTCCTATGCATACGTTGCGAATGAATCGAGCTGTCAGCCTACCAAACGCTATTTCAACAGTAACACAGGTAAAAATCGATATTTTTCATGGATAATATGTTTTTTTTTGTAGCCAATGAGAAGTGATACTCCAATGAGCATCTCGTCGTCAAATTCGATGGGTTAGTTTGGAAAAAATTTGAAGTTTAACCGAAATTTAAAAGTGGCGCTTTTACTAACTCTACTTCTAACTGTTCTATCATGTGAAAGTTGCTAACTGTATGAGTAAGGTTTAATATAGTTTTCTAAATTCCAGAAAAGTTTTTAAACTAGGATGAAAAAGTCAATATCAATAGGTCTCTATATTTTTTATTTCCTTTTTATGAGAAAAGTCAAGTAAAATAATAATTATCGCCATACTTTAAAAACCATTTAGACCCCTGAAAAAGTTCAAACATGCACCTTATTTCTTGCACTGCTGAATAGCATGTCAAACAAATGCTTTCTTTTTTTCATTTTTTCCAAAAAATTTCAACGAAACCCAGAAAAATCACGAAATCTTTCTCTCTCAACAAACCCTATCACGAGTATAAGTTTTATTTCGCTTTACTCCCCTCATAAAACCCCCTTTCCCCTCGTCCTCTAACCTTTGTTTGATTCAACTTCTGGCAACCAACTTCTACTTCTACAACAACTTCTTCTCCTCACTAACAAATCGTTTCAGCTCGTCCCACATCTCTTAACTTGAAACCTTTATGCATTGGAAAGTGTAGGTTTTGTGTTTGTGTGTCTTTTTTTTGGATTTTCAGTTTTTTTTTCTGCATGTGTTTTTTCACACTTCAAGCCAGCTAAAAGTGGAAAGCTTCCCCCCTAGTATTTTATTCCTCAGTCGGGAAGGCTAGCAAAAAATTAATCGATAATCTTTACAGTGACCAGTATCACTAGTCCATATAGCGATAAACTATCAGGAATTATTGAGGAGAGTTTTAACGCGCCTACAAGATCATCAACTGTTCCGGAAACCATGTGTTTTGCAGCCAAGAAAAATGTGAGCTCTAAAAACTTATTTTGGAGTGTCATGCCCCACACGAGAGACGCAGACACATGGTCCCATGTGACACTTTCATCATCTATCTCTCGTGTGTGTCATCCTCATTCTTTGGTCATGCGGCCACCAACATCGGTCGTATGTTATTATACTTCTAACTAATAAAGATCTAACATGAAGTATAGTTGGTTATGATGTGGAAAATGGGATGTTCGAGGCCGATAGCTGGGAGGCTATCGTGTGCCCCGACATGGAGGTTCCGACCGTTTGAAGATATTGCTTGGAGTCCTCCCCGCCTATCGAAAACTCCAGCAATTTTCGCGAACTATCCCGCGGTCGTCAGTGCATCATTATTTACCGCTACACATGCACAACACCAGTAAGCTGCCTAGTATTTTTATTTATCGTCTGGGAAAAGTGAGCGAAATCCGCATCTTTTCATCGTTATCGATTATTTTTGGTTGGCAAACATTTCGAAAATTGGTTTAAATTTGCAAGTGAGGGAAGCAAGGCAACAGATGAATGCCGAAGGAAAAATTGTGAGAATGTTTTATTGTATTATCTAGGTGATTGGATAAATGTAACCTAGGATGATTTCCATTGTATTTTAAGAGTCTTCGGGAGGTAGGAAGGGAAATAAGGCTCAGAACGTGGTTAACAAGACCCACAAATTAACATTCTAAGATTTGGAAATTGAAGAACATTGCAATTTGTTGACATTTATATTATTGTTATGCACCCCACTTTATTTATGCCACCACCCAGACAGTAGTTTTCCCAAATTGTTTTCCCATACCCCTTTGTCTAGCTACTCGACGTGGTAGTAGTATATTGGATTTAACCGACCCAATATTTGAGCATCACCTTGTTATTCATTTGATAGGGTAAATAGTGTAAGTATGTTCACACTCTAGCCTGTAAAAAGGTTGATAGTGAATTAGAGTGTCAGGGATTGAGGAATAACAAGCTAGGCAGTACCCATTGCACCACATAATGACCCCAAAGAATCCATGTTTGATCTTGTATGTTGAATTGCTTGATAATATCAGTTTGGATTGTATTTAAGATGTTTAGTTTTTATGTAAAAGAATGTTCATCACCGGTCCGGTACAGATCAGCCGCGAGGACGCTGGCTTGTATCGGAAGGGGGATGTCATGCCCCACACGAGAGACGCAGACACATGGTCCCATGTGACACTTTCATCATCTATCTCTCGTGTGTGTCATCCTCATTCTTTGGTCATGCGGCCACCAACATCGGTCGTATGTTATTATACTTCTAACTAATAAAGATCTAACATGAAGTATAGTTGGTTATGATGTGGAAAATGGGATGTTCGAGGCCGATAGCTGGGAGGCTATCGTGTGCCCCGACAGGAGGAAAAACAATAACTTTTTTAGAGTCCCACAGAAGATGTGAAAAATGGTAACAATAGCTTGACATCCTCTACAACATCATCATCTTCAACAATTTACGAAACTGCAGAAACTCTGACAACGACAAAACTGTGTTTACCATTAGAAAATAATAATCAGCTATCTAAACAAAACGGTGAGATTCGAAATGTTTCCTACTGCAACATATTCTTTTGTTTCAGGTGATTTGATGGATCTCAAAATCAACTAATTTTCCCCCTTATTCCCCCATTGAAACAATACGATGCCTCACTAGTACATGTCCGATCTACAGTACCACACTAATTCTATCCACGATATATTTTTCTGTCATATATTTTTGCCACCACTGTGAATAAACAAATATTTTTTTCATAATTCGATTTTTCGCTTTTCAGAAATTAGGCCGAAATATTCGGTGGGTTTCGGTTTTGCTGAAGAATGATCACGTTCACGTTTCACAATGTGCGAGAATGTTGAGACACAGTTTCCAATGAATAGGTCAGATCTGGCAAGGATTGCAAGAGAGATGTAAAGATCATCCGGTGTTTGACGAACTGCTTTGATCTGGAAAATTGTTAAATTTTTGGGAACAGGATAGGGCGGCAAGTTGTTACGCATACATTGACCTGCCAAAAAATGTTCTTATAAACAAAAATTGACCTAGATAGGTGTTCGCACATCTGGGAAGTTGGGAGTAGAGTGTAGTTTGATAATAGTGTGCCTCTTTCTCCGCAAGAAGTACAAATCTTACCTCATATGGTTTTAACGCCTCGTTAATCTCATCAATCATATGATCTTTGTCACTGGCAACGAACACAGATTTGGCGCCAATTTTTCCAACTTGATCAATAATTTGATCCAGAATCGTAGCCTTGCTCGCCGAGCATATCTCCTTGGTGATGGACCCTTTATAATGACCTTCTCCGAGACATTGCTCCGACGCGAAGACTGGACGATTGTTCTTTTCGTCCATGTGATCACAGACACGAGCCTGAAAAATTTATTTTTTTTTTTTGTTTTTTTGTGGAAATCTCACCCAGTCGGCATCGTTTCTCAAGTGAACACCAATGAATGGACCCGGTAAATTGTTGGAGATGAATTTTTTGGCGGATTCAGTGATTCTCGAAGACCATCTCAGATACTTTTGGATTGGCCAAGTCTTAGATTTTGATGGAAATACTGCTGGAGCACTAGGAAACGCTAGAACCGGATATTTTTCTGTTGGATATTTTTCTATCCATGATTTCCTGACACCCAGAACATTGAAATCATAACCCCCTGGTATATCACCAAAATATTCGTCGTTCAAAAAATTGACTGATAAATGATCCCAATATGGTCCAAAAGGGCTACCCTCCTTGGCGTGACACCCAAGTTCGGCGGTTTTATCGTAAATCGATTTACGGGGATTCCAACAAAATGCTGTGCGATTTCCAGGAGGCCATATTTTGGGCATTATGGTTTTGGTGAATTCTGAGGTTGTGATGACTTTTGTGAACTTTGTAACTGCATTGAGTTGGAATAAGTGCTCGAATGGGATTAGTTTCTGGAATGAGTAGAGAGAAATTTGAACTCTTGAAATTCTCTAAAAAATCGGAGCTCAAAAAAACTCACCACTTTTGGATGCTCATATTGTATAAAGTTAGGCAGGACAAGGGTCCGATCCAAAGTTTTGGCAAATTGCAGAACTCCTATCAGTTGATCCACCTGATTGCCAAATCTTCCCATACATGGGCAAAAAATGATGTATCCTTCTTCTTGACATGTCGCAGCAATCAAAACATAAAAAACTACCAATGTGCTAATACTAATAGGATTCATCATAAACGCATCTGTGAGAAGAAATAAAAAATAGTATAAAGATAACCAAGTTTTGTTTGGTTTTCTTATCGATTTTTTTCCTGGCTGGTAAAAATATGTTAGTATGTTATATGGAACATTCTGAGGTTAGTGAGACAAATGAGAACACAATTTTGAAAAAAGACCCGTTTATTTACAACGAAAAAAAGAGAAGTCATAGTAAATGGCAAGACCATTGTTGCAAGGTTGCAATTGTTTATAGAACAATGAGCACGAAAATGAGGAAGAATAGAAGAGCACTGAGCACAATTATCATCTTACATTGACTCGAATCTGGAAAACAGGATCTTTTTTTTCCAAATATCTTTTCGATCAGATAATTCTCAAAAATCCACATTTCTCTCCGAAAATATATCTTTCATAGAGAAAAAAACTTTTTGTCCCTGGAAACGACACTCCGCTTGCCCTCAGTTTAGTAATTCTAGCTAAACTGGGGGCAAGCGGAGTGTCGTTTAAAGGGACAGAAGTAACTCTAGCAAAAATACTATTTTTTCCAATAAAAAACCATACCATCTTCCAAATGTGTTAGCTTGGCCATTTTTTTCATGACCGCGTCAAGTTTTGAATCCGTCCGCTCCATATCTTGTCCAAGTTCATCCAACATTCTGCGAGAAAAAATATGTTATCTTGAATAAAGGAAAATGTCTTTGCTCACATTGATTGATGGTCTAGCTCTTCGCCAATCTTCGAGCTCATACCCTTCAATGTTCTCACCGAATTGCCAACCATCTCGAGCTCATCATCTTGATCTCGAATTATTTGCTCCTGACGTTCCATGAGTTGAGAATGAGAAGTAGGAGTTTCTGTGAATTCATCGTCATTCAATTTGGAGTAGCGATAACCTCCGCTCATTCTGGAAATTTTTTATAAACAAGATTGTTAAATATGAAAAAAATATTATGAAAGTTATCAGAACTTTGAACGAAATATATAAGATTGTGTGAAAAAAACCGCATTTATTGCCAATTATCACCAAGGAGTAACCCGTTAGTACAAAAAACACAAAATTTACAGAAAAAATAGTTATTTCCTATCAATCAGCTTCATATCACTGATAGGGATTTTGAGAACACTTCCCATTGCTTTTAATATTGGTCTACTTGGCATACTAGGTGAATTCATTGAATGAATAAATTGTGTGAAGATATTTCTCAGATAATCGATTTCATTTGTAGATGAGAGAATTTGTAGTTTGCCTTCAAGTGCTCGAACTTTTTCCGTCATTTCTTCACTCCTTGCGACTGATTCGAGTTGACGCGTCATTGCGATTTGTTCGCCTTCGCGTAGGCGAACTTCAAGGTCGAGAAGTTGTTTGCGAAGTTCTTGAATGTCACATTCTTTTTTGGTTAGTTGATTTTCGTAGTAGACGTTTTTCGAGTCAGGATCGTTGGGGACATTTGCAGTGCTCTCATCTGCAAAAATACCATTTTCAAGAAACAATTTTCAAACCCCCCAGCAATCTAAATTCTCTGGCGAAAGATTCTCGATACTTTTTAGCCCAAAAAATTTCAAACTCTCACCTTGTGAGAAAGTACGACTTCTTCTGAACGTTCCCGTTTCATCATCATGTGTTGAGCCACGACTATGTCGACTAATCTTTCTAGCAGCAACTGGTTTCTCCATTTTCTCATGCCGAAAATTGACCAGCATCTTCCTGAACGCCTCAATCTCCCGATCTCTTGTATCAATCTCCTCCTGCGCTCTTTGTCGTTGTTTCGATACTTCGCATTTCAACTCGTCCGTTTTTGAAATTTCCACTTTGACATCATCTCGAAGCTGGCGAACCTTTTCCTGTTGTTTATGCAGAGCCTCTTCTTTTGCGTCAAGTTCGGC